>JADMLD010001013.1:8052500-9252500 GCA_017589585.1 Phylloscopus whistleri | reverse complement strand
GCAGAAATTCAGCGTGATCCAAAATGTGATCTGCTGGTCTGCACGGCAAAAGTTTTATCAGTTTGAATAGGGGAGTTCACTCTCTTTTCCCTTTCCAGAGTTACACAAGCAGATGATGGAGAGAGGAAAAAAAGCAGAAAAGGCTTACTTTCTAAAGCTATAACCATACTTTAGCCCAACTATACCTCAGCCCTTCAACATGTAATGCCTTTACTCAAATGAAACCAGGGTTATTCTAAACAAAGACCACAGGTAGAGATTGTTGGAATCAGCCATGTGTGTGCTCTAGGCAATGTTGGTTCTTGCAAACCTTTTCTATCTCACATATCCTTCACTTCTTCAGCTCCTGCCAATGTAACAATTTCTCTATCACTCAAACACTAATATCAAAATGAGGCAAATAAAATTTAATGCCCCTCCATTCCACCCCCACTGTGTGCCCCCCGCGCCCCCCCCCCCCCCCCCATTTTGGTAAAGAAATAAGATGACCAATTATTCTTCAGGAATTAACAAAGTAATAAAACAGCAGCCAACTCTTAGAATTATCCAGTAAAAATGTTACAAGTAATGAATAAGCGTGAAACCAGCAATTTCTACAACTGTGTAAAGACAAGGAAAGCCAGAAAATATAGATTTCAGGGGAAAAAAAATAAAACCCAACCAAAAGTTCACATACATGGCATCACTTGTACCAAATTTCTGCTTCAACAGTGACCCTCAAAAATCCTACTTAGACAGTAGTGACAACCTTTAAAAAGTAAACTGTGGCAGACAAACAGAAGTCACCACAAGAAAAATACAATCCAGGGGCAAGGCTGGGGGGATGAGGCCAAAACACTGATGTTAAAAGGACTGAAATCTTACACTTTTTTTTTTTTTCCCCCAGGGATAGTGTGGGTGCAAGTGGGAAAGGGAAAAAAAAAAGGTGCTTGTGGGAAATGTCTTAAGAATTAGCATGTTCTGGCATTGCTTTGGAAAGTGGCTCCAAGTGAATTATTCTTAGTTTTGAAATGTGATTTTAGAAATCCTATTCTCTCATTAAAAAAAAAAAAAAGAAAGCAAACAAACAAATAGTTACCCATTCTCAACAAAAAACAATGTTTTCAAAAAACCTGACAAAAATTATAAAAAAAACCTATAACAAATTACCAAACTAAAAAATTCAGAATCTGGCATTCCCATCTGTCCTGCACTTTATGAAGTTTAGTGGGTTTAATGTAATGCAAATTCAGTAACATAAAAAACACCAATATAGTACTACTTTAGAGAAGAAAATAGGAAAAAGTTGCTCATCCTTCCAGAAAGATTCTGGGAAAGCAAAGATTAAGCAAAGATTAATACAACCTTTCAATTCTGGCGAAACACTTGGAACCTGAATCTCATTCAGGGTTCTGGCTGGAGTAAGAATTCATCTCAGCTGTAAGCCACAAGAACAACAACTTTGTTTAGAACAACAGAAACCCAACAAGCACCCAAAAAAACCCCCCCAAAACAACACCCCCTTCGCCCCCCCCTCCCCCCCCAACCCGACCAACACCAACTCTCAACTATATTGTGTATTTTTCTGATGAGGTCTGGACATATCATTCTTACTGGGTTTAAGCCATGTATTGCAAAGAGAAGTTCGTGTATTATTAAAAACCCACTCCAACACCCCACTCTAAATTGTAGTATTTCACTCTACAGCGTGGTACAGATGAATGCAATGCTACTCTTGTTCCCCCTCCACAAGATAATATTGTTACTTTGTATGATGCTTTCTTGTTGCCATGACATCCTTTATTCTGTACGTCTCTTTACCCTTACATTATTTTCCTTATTGACATTCAACCTGTGGTCATTTTACCCCCAGGTCAAAAGCTTGTAAATATGTGTTTATTTTCAAAACCATACATCTGATCTATTGAATAAGGTGCATTACTCCAGACCTCAAACAGCCTGCTTTAGGTAGGAATGCTGTTTCTAAGCACTGAGATCGTCCTTGGACAATCTAGTAGCAGTTCTTCCAAAATCTGTGTTGGTGTGCGTTTGTGTTTGTTCAGCACTTACCTATACGATTCTGACCCCAAGGAGAGAGACCACCAAGCACTCTAATAAATGTCACTCCTTCTGTTTGAATGCTCAATTTGTTCTCTCAATTTCCCTTTATGTCTGGTCAAGATGTTCGTTTTCTTAACTTGTAATCTGTGCTGTAGCATGCACCTCCATTAAAATGTTTGTCTACCCACCCCGAAGATTCCCGGCAGGTACCACAGATCTGGCTGAATGAAGGCAGACACACCAACAAGGGGACACGCACCCAAGAGGAAAACCTCTGGCTCCCAAGAACCCGCTTGTTGCCTACATGCCTTTGGGTCTTTCGCTTATGACTGCTACCACAGTTCCCCTCAGCTGCACAACGCGAGCACGAGTCTCAGTAGCCTCCTCCTTCCCACCTCGCCAGCTGCGCTCCCGGCCGAGCGGCTGCTCCGGAGGGAGCGCACGGGCAGAGCCGAACCGGGGACCCGCACCTGCCAACAACTACAAAGTCAGGCTCGGCGCACGGGAAAGGCGAGTCCTCCTCCCAAAGAGCAACAGGTTGCTCCTCACCACCCCCGCCCCAGCCCCCGGAGCGAGCAGGTGCCCGAGGGGAGCGGCGCGGCCGCGGACACTCACCGGCAGCGCGGGCGAGGAGGGTCCTGTGCGCTTGGAGCCACGCCGGGAGCTCAGCCGCCGCCAGGACTCGGCCAGGCGCCCTCGGCCGCCGCTCGCCGTGCCCTCGGCCGCGCTGCCCCGCTCGGCTCTGCCGGGGCTCAGCCGCCGCTGCTCCATGCCCGCGGCGCGGCTGAGCCCCGCAGCCGCCCCGGGCCCGCCGCGGGCGCTTTATGGGCGCTGCGGGGCGCGGCGGAGGGGCGGGGGGCGGGCCGGGCCGGGCCGGGCGGGGCGGGGCGGGGAGCGGCGGCACCGCCCGGGGATCGCCCCGCGGGGCTGCCCCGAGAGCCGCGGGGCTCCCAGGGCGGCGTACCCGGCAGCGCAACCAAGTTTCAGTCTGCAGCGTGAATTAGGAAGCGGGCACAGAAGGAGAAGGGGACAGGTAGGTGTGCTGTGCTGTGCTCAGACATGACGAGTTATGACACCTGTTCGTCTCCCGTCTAGACCGTGCCGAAATCGTGCCAGGAGGCTTTTTCTACACTACGTTAATAGTTCCAGGGAGATAAATTAGTACCTTCCCTATAATAAAATATGTTCATTGTTAATGTCTAGCAACAGACACATGTGCACAGCCTCCACTCTAAGCCAAGCGTTCTCCCCTCCTGTTTACACTTCAGGGGATGAAAACACCAAGTCAAGAAAAGATGGCATAGAACCTGTTGTACTGTGACACACCTTTGGGGGGCCTGCTTTTCTTTCTTAAGATCAAGAAGGAGCACCTCTGAAATGAAATCTCTTTACTAATACTGAAATGGTTTCCTGCAGTGTTGGTCGGGGTCCTGATTCATTATGCCTTACCAGACACTTAAGAACGAAGACAGGGATTCATCATCTGTTTGTGCTGAGCACAGGACACTGCTGCAGTGCCACAGAGGAAATCTGCCTCATCTCTGCCCTCTGAGCTCACTGCTAATTTTTCTTCCCAAAGGGAGAGGATGCCCAAGTCCCCACGGCTGAAATAACAAGGCAGCTAATCTCTATTTTCCAGGCATGATTAAAAACACAGTGAGTGTTTTCCAGGTATTAAACCACTGATTTGCATTTATGATATAACCCTTCTCATAAAGCTTTCTTAAAAGACCATTTTGCTGACAAACTCAGACGTATCCCTGCTCCTTTCTCAAGTAGCTTAACTTTCTATTGTAAAAAGATGTTATGATGTTACAATGAATGATATTATTCTAGTTATATCTTATATGATTTATGAAAGCATATATTTTCCTCACAGTGTATCTAATGTCTAGGAAATCTGGGTCAGAGTTTCCAAAGAACATGTTAAACTCCTTGTTAAATATACATTGGAAGCAAATGATTAAGGATTTTGTTGTGGCTTTAAGTAGCCTAACATTCTGCAAACCCCTAATCACACTCCAGACTTCCATTCAGTGAAGACAGGCATATTGGGAGGGTCTGTTCTTCCAATACCTGTGACTATAATAGCAAGTTACCTCATTTGGGTGAATTATTCTCATGAGTGGTTTTGTCTTCATTTGCTCCTCTTTGAGGCACATCAGCATTTGGTCAGCTTGCTGATTGTGTTAATCATTTGGATGGTATAAAAAAATTAATAGATTAATCTTTAGATTAATTTTTCTGATATGTCCTCTACCTCTTGGTAGCAACTATCAAATTTCCCAAATCCAATGTTTTCCTTTAAACATTCTTTAGAGGAATCTAGTGATTTTCAAATCCCACAAAAATCTGTAAGCAAGTTAAAAAGTCAAATTACATAAAACTTAGAAGAAGGACATGCTCTTATGAATTCCTACTGGGAGAATGGGAAACAAGAATCTCAAGAAATCAAAAGAATTAAGGAACAGGATAAAAACATTTGTGTTACTGATTTGTCACTAGTCTTGTTTAACACTTTGGCAGCTGGAATATGAAGTATGTTGCCTTCATCTCTTTAGCTACACACACAAGACTATACTCTTTATTCAGCTCATAGTACCATGTAAGGTGTAAGATGTAAGAGAAGCAAAAAATGTTCATTTAAAACAAACATAGCAAACCCAGTAAAAAATAGAAAGGCTATTTTAAATAAGATCCAAACTTCAAACTAAAAGAGAACAAAATCATAGCCAAAAACAATTAAGCTGCAGTAAGTCTAATATATAACGCAGGTCATTCAAATAACATCGGAAAGTCACAATTTGTGAAAAGCAATTCACACATTAATAGACAAGAAACTATTGTTTTTCTCTGATGTTAGGATTAAACTTTTAGCACAGATAACAGCTTCCTTCTTACTTCTGTTCATGATTAGACTGAACCTGACAGTCTAAGTGCCACGCAGCCTTATATAAACTGTCAAGAGTTTCAACTGTTGCATGCTCTGGCAACTTTTAGTGCAATATGTTTGTTTAATGACTGACCACTTCACAGGATTGTTTTCCAATACCTGTACACATATTAATACACATGTACGTATTATATACTCCACAAGGCTATTCCACATATGCTTCTAGATACTGCTGTTAGGATCTTTATCAGTATGCCTGGCAAGAAAGTGTTTTCACCCTTAGCAGAGAAGGACATGACTGTGTGTTATGAGTACAGTTGCCTGATATCCTCATTTCAGCCCTTCTTATTCCACCTACAAACTTATTCTTCACAGTCATTCACTACTAGTATGTTCAGGTGTTTATCAAGAACTACATGAAGGCATGTCAATAGGTGGTAACAGGGTGGTGACATTTGCCTGATTTAGATCTTCTAGCTGAGTAGAGTCCAAGACCCACTGAAGTGTTTGGAACAGTTTGAACCACTGAGAGGCCTGGGAGCAGTCATTCAAGGCTAATGAAAAGCTTTATTTTCATTTTCCATTAACAAGACAAAAGTTATAGGATGATTTATGCTGGAAGGGGCCACTGAAGGTCACCTCGTCCAAGCCTCTCCTTAAAGTGGGTTCATGTAGATCAGTTTGCTCAGGGCTTTATCCAGTCAGGTGTTGGAAAAATCCCAGAACTGAAGATTTCATTGCTTCTCTGGACAATGTTTCAGTGCTTAAGCATGGTCGGTCTCAGACAAAAAAGCTTTCCATTACACCTAATTGGAATTTCTCATGTTCCCACCTGTATGTATTTCCATTTGTTTCTTCACCATACAATTTCATGGATAGCCTGGCTCCATCTTCTCTACACCTTCCCATTCAGTAGTCAGAGGGAGCAATTCAGACTCCCTGTCCTTAAGACTGGACAACTTCATCAGTCATATGGATGAGACTCTCTGCAAAGAGCTGGAAGTAACCTCACACTTTTCAGTCCTGGTGCTCATGGTGGAGGTTCAGCCATCCCAATATCTGCTGGAAGCACACTAGATACAGGCACAAGCAATTCTTCAAGAATCTGCTTGAAAGAGTCCCATGGGAAAAGTACCTGAAATTAAAATGGGTCCAAGAGTGTTGGTTGTTACTCAAGGAAAGGATCACCTTCCCCAGGCTCCAGAGTAGTCCATCCTGATGAGCAAGGAAGCCAGGCAAAAAACACCAGGAGGCTTGCATGGAGATTGGGGCAAAACACAAACGTAAAGAAGAGTGTACAGAAGGTGAACACAGTGACAGGAAGCCTGGGAAGAATGCAGAGGTCTTAGTGTCTCCTGGCACAAAGGAGTGACATTTTCATACTTGTGGTATAAGAAACAGAAAAGCAATCATAAGCACCATGTAAACTTATGCTATTCCTTGCTGTGTTTCTGAGAACAGTTTTTGATGTCCTCTTTCTGTTAATGGAGAATTTATACACGTGTGTATATCTGCTTTAGGTGTACTCAGGTTGCTGTCACAGCAGCATGGTGCTGCCAGAGTTGTTACTGAGAGTCTTCTGTGGGACTGTCTTCTTCTCAAGTTTGCCATTACTGTGACGTCGTAGGGCACAGACCGCTGATTTTTGGGCTTTTTGGGCTTGAAAGTACTTCTGCCTCAGACTCATGAGGTTCCTTTTCAAAGAATGGGTCATAATACAAAAATACACATTTTTCAAAGGCCAAGTACTCTGCCAAGCTTAGTTTTCTTTTTAGTGTACAAGTTCCTCTCAAAATTTCCTTCTAATATGGGAGAAAAAACCAACCAAGAACTGATGTAAATGATTCACTTCTCTTAAAATGGGGAAAATGTTGTAGTTTCTTTCATGGGTCTACTGCTAGGAGTGGGTCATAAACCTCTGCTTTTTATAACCTGCACTGTGGAAAGTTTTTTCTAATCTCCAGTTTTCAGAATTTTAATTAAAGAAGTTAAATACATTGAAATCAAAATCTGGCAGGAGTTGAATTCAGAAGTTCTGTACTAGAGTTGCTGCATACAGTTCTTATTTTCTGACGCAAGTGTTTTTCTTCTTTTTTTATACCTTGTGATTTTGTAGAGAGACAGATGAGTCCTATATTAATATTTTTGGTGGATACTAATGCAATTCTTGTTTAGTTCAACCAAATCATGTTCTAGGAGTGGCAAGACTTCAACAAAATACAGCTTTGATTTTGGAAGGAGTAAACAGCCATAACTTGCTTGCACAACGAATGAAGGTGATCATACACTTTTCTGCAAGTGAGACAATAAAATCAGCCTTGAAACTCACTTAGAATTCATAGTCTGAATGTGCCATGAAAATACCTCAAATTCTGGATTTTAGGTCATAGAGCTATTTCTATTGAAATTATTGGAGATTATCACAGTACTATTTGTTTTCTAAAGCACAAATCAACAGCAGTCTTGGTTTTGAAGGTTATAGGTAAAACCTTTTAAATTAAATATTGTTTGTATAATTGACAGAAAAAAGTTATAAACTAAATAGGAATAGGCTTCCTGTTACAAAACAGACTAAACATTGGATGAAAAGAGTTGGTTTCTTGAGTTTATTTTCTTCTTTATGTGAAAGATGTGGAGGTAGAGCTTTATTCTACCAGATCACTAGAAAATGAACTTTGTAATTTTATGTTTATCTGAGTCATCATCGTAGGATAATGGACTAAATAGAAAAGCACTCTTGCCAATTTATGTCTGGAAAATAAAGTTAAAGTGACCTCTGGTGTGTCACAGTAACTTTAAAACTGAATCAGGTATTATTAATGCCTTTTTTTAAAATTGTGTCTAATGCCTTAGCCACTTGATCATTCTTGCCCTGCAGTGTTTAGGCACCCTTGACACTGGGAACAGATAGATTGTTTTCTGGGTCACCACTGGAAGAAGCAGTATAGAACATTGTTGATTAATAACTTATTTTTCTAAACCATGCCTGGTCACCTCATTGAAGCATGAAAGGACAAACAATGGGAAAATTTTTATGGTTTCTTAGAAGCCCATAGTATGGTGTTTATTCAAGCTGAACTCTTTCTACACAGGGTAGTCATTTTGAGCACAGACTGCAAGATCAAACTTTCAACATTTATGTTTTAATTACACTCAGTTTTTCCTTCTCCCATCTGTTCACATCAAAAGTTCACAGTCTCCACTACAACATTGTCAGAAGCATTTGCAATACCTTAGAAAGTGAGCAGACACCATGAACAAATGCTCCACAGTATTTTCTCCTAGAGCTGTCCATTACGCATAAAAAACCACCCAGCAAATTCAGAACAAAACAAAGAATTGCTCAGCTTGGATTTTAGCCTATTTTTTACATAAACATTAAATTGAATATTCATTTCAAGACATATTTGGCACTTGGTAGTACAACATTTGATGACACAACATATTTATGCTTAGACCATGAAACTTGCTTGTAACCCAAATGAACCATTTTTTTCTGCCGTTACAGATACTCATTCTGCCTTCAGGAGAGGGGTCTTTAGAGGTCAGATATGTATGGAAGCAATGTTATTCTCAGGTCTCATGCCTAAGACAAAATATCAAGATATACCCTGACTTTTTCACAATATTTGTGTTTTCGTTTAAAATATGTAACTGTCAATTAGCGGAGACAAGTAAAGAAGTCGATATTGGAAGTAATCAAATCACAGAATGATTTAAGTTGGAAGGCACCTTAAAGATCACACTGGCCTGCATCACAGGTTGGGCCAGATTATTAGATACAAATGTCAGTAGTTTTTCTTCACCAATATAAAACTTCAAGAGAACAAGGAGAGTTATAGTTTTAAAAATGATACTTTCTTTAAGAACTACAGTTTATCTTTATACAGCCATTGTAAAAAATCATGCTTTCACCAGCCAGCTGAGTGATGATCCTAGCCTTAAACATTTTTATGCGAATACAAGTCCGCAGTATTTAATCCTTCAGTCACCAAGTGAGGCGCAATGGTGTAATGAGATTAATCTCAGTGCAATTACTTGGCTTTAAAAATGCAGGTCAGTATTTGAAAACTGAGTGGGTTTCCTCAACATATAAATTAGTCACCCCGTATTGTTGCCTAAAAACCCCAGGTATATTATTTTGCCATATGATCAATATGGAAAGAAAAATCTGCAGCTGTGAGGAGTAGTTTTCATGCCTCTCCTACACTCTATCTTTGAATTAATTCCTCACAATTAAAAGAAATTATAGCAAACTCAGAAGTACCTGTGCAAATTTATCGCTATTGCTCTTGCATTCTTGTAATTATATTTTTGTAAATATATGCAAAACTTTGGGACACACTAGCCTTAAAGAGGTGGCAATGCTGGACTCTACCCTGTGATAGTTTTGGATTGCTGAATTAATTGTGACTCAAATTGTGAGTAAGAGATTTTTGATGACTATATAGTTGGCTATCAGGGATAAAACACTAAATACCAAGGGGAAGAGAAGGGGTGCCAGGTGAGTCTATTCAACACTGGGTCCTTTCTCTGATTTTGCATTTCCATTTCGCTTTTAGATTATTAATGCCCCAAAACATAACTGGTTCACTGTTCTGTTTCCTCTGTAGAAATCTGTCATACAAATGCTTGAATAGCAGATCATTTCACAATTCAAAAAAATATCTGCAAGCAAGGAAATAAAGTTTCCAGGAAAAGGGAGAGGGACAATATATTTTGATTAATTTTTTCACATTTTTCTGTACAGTGTACAGAAGTTCTGTGGCCCTTGCAACACTCTCTCAGTTCTTTTTAAGGAAGGAATAGAGACATTCAATTCAAAAGTTCTGGAAATCTTGAAGGTAATCCTCAACTATTTTTTTCCTCACTTTTCTTTATGTCTGAAAGAGAATTCCTACTAGGGCCCTTTTCCACAGAAAACCTTCCAGAGTTGCCAAGCTTGAATGAGGTATATAATTTTCTGATAGATAGAACTGGTTTATCTTACCCAGGAAAGTTATTAATTCCCCTTTGTAGATAACCACATCATAGTCTTTATCCATCACTGTAGGTTTGCCTTCATCCTTCCAGACATTCTGCCAGACTTACTGCCAAGCTGGAATGGCTGTGACCTCAGAACTGATTCATCTGGCTACCAAGCATCAGTCTTTGCAGAAGGTAAGCCCTGAAGACGATCAATATTGAAATGATCCAGCCACCATCACCTATTAAATATATATAAGGGGAATTTCACAATCTTTTAATGTAATTCTTACTTCTGACACCTGGCAAATGGGAGTTTAGTAGTTCAGTTATTATTCACATATGTAAAGATTTTGACTTTTATTGAGTTGATCGTCATAACATTTTCTTTCAAATAAAATTAAGATCTTAGCCCAAAAAGCACTGGCCTTACACTGAACTTCAAAGTCAGTAGAACTGTGAGTGATTTTTATTGAAGCTTCATGAAGTACTGCTGAATATGCAAGTACTGCTACATGGAGTACTACTAGTGTGCCAGCTATTAATGGTTTGATTTTCATATCACCAATGTTTTAGATAAGAAATCTGGTCCTGTACATTACATTCAGTAAAAGTGTTATTAGATACAAACCCTGAATACAAGAATTACTTGCTGTGCATGAGTAAGTTTACTCTGTAGCTATATGCATGTTTAAGTAGATTAGCACTTGAACCTTTGCAAACTTTTGCAAAATAAACCCTCTAACATTACTCTATTGTATTCATTCCTTTGATTATAGCACTTTGGGGGAATTTAAATAATGAGTAGAAGAAAGAAGTATTTTATGTACCCTTCAAAGCTGAGAAAGAGCCTATTGGGGCTGTTTCTAGTTAATGATCTATCTATATGCCTTAAACCAGTAAATGTTACACTGCAAGGAAAAGTTGTTGGTCTTTCAATGCAATTAAAAGCAAAAAGGGGTTTTTTTCAGTCTTAAACATAAAGACTGAATTTTTTCATGGCTGGGTTAAAAAAATCTTTAAAAATTGACTCCTTGGACTTTATTTCACTAGCCTATACAAGGTATCTTCCATAATTAGTGACAAATATCTTTAACTCCAATTGTAACTTGTGAATTCTGGAAATAATAGTTACCATGGTACTCATGTTCTTTTGGCAGCTTAATTCTCTCCCATATTTGGGACTTCTGCGTCTTTCAGTGTGATCACATACTCAAAAAGACTGATGAGTTATATTAAGAGGAGAATGTCCTCTATCACCTAACCTTCTTTTCTACTGAAGTGACAGTCACTGTGATCGTAGAGCAGAGATAGGTGTTACATTAAAATACAGGTGTATCACTTTCTTACCTCTCCTTGTGACATAGATTGTACAGTAGAAAGAAAAAACCCCAAAGTTTTCCAGACTTTTTTTTTTCCCCAAAATACTTCGCCATTCAACACTGTAGATTTTTAGCACAAATATTAAAGTTGGTGTCTGAACGTAGTAGGTATGAATGGAAATACGTGCATGTCTCCTTGGGCCACACACATCTTGGTAATTGCAACTGCATGTGTGTGTGTGTGTAAAAGAATGAGTGCATGAAGACCATGAGAGAACAAGTGTGAATACATAAAACCAGCTTGCCTAAAGATTTCATAAACAAGTATAACATTTTCTGTCCAAAATATTTCATACTGTGTTATCTTGTACTACTTTTCCTGCAACATATATGCATAGATACCGGAGATCTTTTGAAAGTGAGAAAATAGAGCTTGGAGTCTGAAATTCCCTGTAGCTACTTGGTGACCCAGGCTGGAAGGAAAAAGATAGAGGAGACAGAATCTGTCCCACAGTCCTCCACTTTAAAGTCTACAAATATGGTCATCTTTACTTTTGCTAAAACTTAACTCGTTCAGACAAGGAATTTCAGTGTTTTAAATGAGCAATCCATATGAGTGTAAGAATCTGGTTCAATGTAGATAAAAGGAAGGTGGAACAAGAGCTTCTGGTAGAGGGTGGAACAAAAGGAGCAATTAATTGTTTTACAGGTATGGAGCTATAAACGTACAGTGTGCAAGTTTTCCTCTAGAGAGTGCCGGAATACAAAAAGCAGAATACAAAATTCATTAGTTAAGTTATTCTTAAAAAAAAAAATAAATCTCAGCACCAGTAGCATCTTAGGAAAAGTTATTTTAAACATTCAGATGTTGTAAACAGGTACTGATCATTTACAGGGATTGCACTGAGGCTGACTTCTTTCGGGTCTAATCTTTTATTACATCTACTGAAATAAGAAGGAAGGGGGGGGAGGGGGTGTGACAAAATTCAGGGAGACAGTACTATTTTAGCTTATTTTATTAAGAAAATAGTGAGCTTGGGGCCATGAGAGAGAACATGGGGAGATGAAAGAAAGGAAGATAAACCACATGAAAAAAAGACAAGCCAAAAGAATTTTATATGAGGCAAGGAGAAGAATGGTATGCCAGGGAGGAGCTGTCATAAATACATGGTGCAGAGGAGTGAGGAGAGCAATGTTTTTAGGACTTCAAGGGGTCTTGCATGCCCTAGAATTCCCATTCTGTAAAAAAAAAAAAAAGGAAGTAAAATGGATATTTGTTCTTTAAGGGATATTTGGTGTTTCTGAAATTATTTATGATCAGAATGATTGTGTACATACTCCTCAACAGATACAAGTGAAACTCAGAGGAACTGATGGTTAACTCTGCACTGTTGGCAGAGTAAGTGCCCTGCACATTCAGAGCACGGCCAGTACACCACTCCATGGTAATTATGGAGACTGGGGGGAAATACTGGGATTGATTCCTGCAATCTCCTGCCAAAATACAGACGAGAGCTTGTGGTTAAGCCATGATTAATCCACGCCAGCTTGCAATGACATTGGAATCCATATAGTGGAAGTTATTTTTGAAAATCCATTAATCAGAGGTGATAAAGCTGCTTTTAAGTTTACTGAATGAGTCTGTTAAATATAAATAAAAAAATACAAATAAAATTATGTTTTTATTTGATATCAGGCAAAAAATTAACACCGATTTGCATAACTCTCTAACACCTTCTACAGTATTTTTTTAATTAGCCACCTGCTCTGTTATGAATAATATCTATTTATGACTCTGTAGCCGAGCAGTTTTGGGAAGTAATGGTAGTGTGCAAAGCAAATAATTTAGTTTGACCTCTTCTGATCCCCATCAGTCTGCATATAAAAAATTAGTATGTTGATATGAGAACCTGCTGAAGCCCTCAAAAGGTAAAAAAACCACCAAACACACAAAAAGCTAAGTTATGAACACATTCTTTCTATATACTTAAGCAAAATAAAGTCATTCAAATACATTGTTTTTCTGCATACTGGTTGTATGCAACAGATTCAGTACCCAGAAATGTTAAACTGTTAAAAGAATATGCACAAAAGAGGTTTCATATGTAGCTTCCAGAAATAATAATTCTAAAATCTAATTTAGACATATTGTAATAATAAATCAACAACTTTTGACATGCTTCTAGACCAAAGTTCAGGAGAATTTATTATAGATTTATTTGAAAACTTTCTTCCTAAGTTCTTTACAATGTAGAAAGCACTGCATCCTTTGTTTACTGTAAAACCTACAGTGCAGTAGTTTTTTCTTAACTTAATGGCTCCTCCTACAATTTGTAAGTTAAAGAATACAAATCTAAACTGCTTACACCAAAATTCTCATTTATGTGGATCATGTTTTGAAGATGGAAAGAGTTCTTAAAAGATTTTTCTTAGGAGGAGAGGAGAGGAGAGGAGAGGAGAGGAGAGGAGAGGAGAGGAGAGGAGAGGAGAGGAGAGGAGAGGAGAGGAGAGGAGAGGAGAGGAGAGGAGAGGAGAGGAGAGGAGAGGAGAGGAGAGGAGAGGAGAGGAGAGGAGAGGAGAGGAGAGGAGAGGAGAGGAGAGGAGAGGAGAGGAGAGGAGAGGAGAGGAGAGGAGAGGAGAGGAGAAAATTCTGCAGTAAAATAAACAAGAATCAAATCTGCCATTTCACAAGAAGCAACGTTAAAGGTTGAAAATTAATATACTCTATTCATGCAGACTGCAGAACTTCTGCCATGCTTTATAATGCTGAAAGAGTAATGCAAAAACCCCTGTACTCAACATGCTTTTTGGTACTAGTTGAGGGTGACTTAGTAGTACAGAACCTTTTCCAAAATTACGTAAATTTAGTTGGAATTGAAAGACATGCAAAAAATATAAGAAGTTTAAGCCTTTTATAACTAGATGGTATGGGAGTTTTCTCTGTTACTGATAGTACTGGAGAACTTGATACATACCAGAATGCATCTGAGCCTGTGTTTGATGTGCAGGCAAAGATATTTCAAAACTGACAAATGTCCGGATGTCTTATACAGATGTTCAGTGTGCAGAAGGTATGTGGGAGTGAAGCACCAGCCACTCACAGGAGTTTAAAGATTGGATTTAAGGGCTATTTTAATAATTTCAAGACGGTTGCATTATTCCTTCTTCTACAACAAATACACTCTTTATCTTTGTTTGTTAATTTAGAAGGAGATTAACTTTGGCAATGAAGCGTGAGGAAGACAGTTTACTGACTTCAGTCCAAAAAGGGGGAAAAAAAGTGAGATAGACACATAAAAGGAAAATAGGAGATGGGAGCTCTGATGACTTGTGCTGTGTTTCTTCTGCTGAGCCTGTTTACTGGTGCAAAATGAGCAGTGTAGCTGCTACGATTAAAAGCAAATGTGAAAACTTCCCACAGCTTTCCCAAAAACTCTTCAGAGGTCAAATGCCTCAGCAGAGGGCACCATATTGTGGTTTTTAGTGGAAGTAACTTACAGATTTTGTTTTCAGTGAGTTCAGTAAATTTAGTATAAGGGATGATTCCTGCAAACTCCTGCTGAAGCAAAGAGAAGGACATTCCCCCACTCCCACCCACCCCCCCCCCCCCCCCCCCCCCCCCAGTTTATATCTCTGGAAAGTAGGTCATTACATGGATGCATTTTATTGCCTAAGAGCTCTGGGACTTATTGTGAAATGACATAGAACCTGCTTTCCACACGAACAATTAATAAGATTTCTACGCATCAACTCTCCTCTTTTCTCATCTTCCTGTGCCTACAGGAAGTTTCTCTGCTGCAGGATGTTCATTTCTACATCAGGGCTTGGGTGAGGTTAAAGCCTCTAGTGACTGCTCAGAGTCTGACTGACATCGGCAAGGGGGATTCACTAGGATGGTGAAAATGGGCCTCAAATGGAGAACTGTTTAGGCCAGGCCTAAATAGCAGTCAACAAAGGAATTGTTTTGCATGACTGAGCTACTCTAATTTAACACACTTCTCATTTGGAAACCTTCAGCACAGCTCCAGGGTTTTGTTGTTGTTGTTGTTGTTTTGGTTTTAGTTGTGGGGGGTTTTGTTGTTGCTGTGGTTGTTGTTGATTTGTTTTGTTTAGTTTTGTTTTGTTTTTGTTTTTGTTTTTAATATTTTCTCAAATACTTTTTTACACACACAGAGCACAAAATCTTAATTTCGTCTTTTTATCCCCCACTCTTTTGTATACTTACTGCTGTGCTCTAGTAAGATCTCTGCCCTTATTTGCAAGGACTTAAACAAAAAAAGTGAATGGAATAAATCTCATCCATTCTTGATTTAAAGAGGAAAGTAACATGACATCAGAGCCCTCCATCCCTCTCATCCCAGTTTAGGAGCTGGAGGAAAGCAACCGTTCTTGAAAGGAACTGGGAGCTTTTACCCACCAAGTAACACAAAGGCAAAATACTATCTTAGCATGACTAAATATGACTTACAGTGACTAAGAAGCTCAGTATCACTAAATTTATCTAAGAAACTCCCTTAGGATTGTCAGGAAAACACATTATGAGAGGGCCGGTTGCCACAGTCCACTTTTAAGGAAAAATATCCACTCTGTATGCTTTGATATCTCCTGGTTGAGAGAAGCACTTCTCACAAAGGTTGTAGACTGTTGCCTGTATACTTTGGGTCACCTCCTATAGGGAACATTTACACCTGGATCAGTATTCATATGAATGTGTCTCTTTCATGCTGGTCCCTTTCCAAACCTGTTGCTTTTAAAGTTTATCTTTCTGTATTAAAGACATTGAATATTTAATGGCCTTCTGGTAAACTATTTTCCTCATGTTTGTGGATAAGACTCACCAGCAAGTATGTTTCAGAAAAAAAAAAAAAAAAAGGCTGAAAAAGATGTCTCTGGGCAAACTGAGCAGCAGCTGTACTGAGTTTACCAAGCTAATTCTCCCTCATCAACATAAATTTAAAAAAGGATATTGCAAAATATAGTTCACTTGTCTCATGATATTAAAATTGATTAGAATACAAAGAACTAAGATAATTGAAGTATCTGAGCAAATCCAAACCTGAAGAATCCATTCATCCAAACAGATGAGCTCTGAGTTGTTATGACCTTTCTTCCCCCACCCTCCCTAGCTCCTTTTCATTAGAAAGATCTTTATCATAGCAACTACATACAATCATATTTTCTTGACCTCCAGCACAGATTAATCTCAGGCACAGAGTAAGTCAGGCCTATCTTAAAACTCATGAAAGACTAAAAAGAAAATTTTGCAGCTGGTGGCTTAACTTTAAATGCAAGCCAAATGTGACTTTAACAATTAGTGTTAGAGCAAAAGGATATAGCAAACAGTTTAAAGGTTTTTGTTGTAACAGGGTAAAAACTGCAGTTGTAGGTGAACCATATGCAACCGCTAGCTTAAAAGAGCATTAGAAAGGCATGAGAATTAAATGGCAGTGGAAATAACAGTCTGGTACATTATGACATACACCCACTGCAGAGCTGTGATTTCCTTTCATTCAGAACACAGAGAAGAAGGGAAGGATACAGCCATTATCAGTGATACAGTACATAAAGAAGGGGAGTCACGGCTAGTGACTTTGGGAAAAAGGCAAAATTATTATTTTAGTATACTAGCTACTTCAGTGAATAGTAAAAATATTACTTGCATGACCATTCACATAGGAGGGTAGAAGGATACAATATACCAATACACCATACTTTACATGGGAGAAGTCCACTGCTTTTTTTAAGCAGGATTTTAGTGATTCCATATCTTTTAAAGTATGCTGCAACATAGACTGCAATAAAGACTGCAACAGAAACCAGAATTCCCTGTGGAAGGAAATCAACAGAACAGGTCCAGTTTGCATCCTTGGGGCACATTCTTAAGCTGAATTTCAGCATGTGGTGTCTTATACATGGTTCATGAAGCTGGCTTGCCACGAGTGCCTGTATTTTCAGCTACAAGGACACGGTAAATGTACATCAATTTGATTCAACTTTACCCTCTTAATGCTGGCTAAGCCCACAGAGGACACATCCTGCTGCCTGTAAGCACAACTGGCTGGCAATTAACATGGTTCAGATGCCTGACAGCAGTTATGGAGGCACAAATGGCAGCATCAGCTCCCTGACTTAAAGCACTGGGGAGCCATGGTGCATGTAGACAGGTATCTTGGGCTTCAGTGCTGTGTTGTAGTGTCAGCAGGACGGGTCATTCTAGAGGGGCACACCAACATTTGTGGGCAAGGATAAGCCATCTATGTTACATAACTGGTTTTCTTTGTCTCTGTGACTCCTAAGTGTGACAATAAATGGAAACCTCTGTCAGCCTGAGCTCTGCTTTCATAGACATGAGTTGTTTCCTTTTTCCATGCCAGAAGACTCTTTCTCCCAGAACTCCCTCTGGTAATTCACTATTTTCATGAGCAGGTTAAACTCTGTGTGGGAAGTTACAAGAAATATTGGATCTAAGAAATGCTACAGCATATGTTTCTTCCTAAGACCACGGTGTTTATTCCTAAGTAAGGAAGACCTAAAAAGTTTTTTCCTAAACAAAGTTGCACGGAAAATAAACAATGAGTCAGATCATTAAAATAAAAACAAAAAGAACTGTTGCTAGCAAATAGAATAACGATGCAGGAAATATGTATCAGTGGAAATGTAATTTCCATAATAATAATAAATGTAAAAACAATAACATAATAACGATAAATGTAAAAATCCCCATTAGTTCCAATCAGTGGCAAATAGGCAATATCCAGAAGAAAGAAATAGAAGCAAAAAGCATTAATGATATATCATCCTAACAAGTCCTGGAGCAGGGAGCCTGCACAACCTAAGTAACCTAAGTATTGTCAAATATGTCATGTTGCTTACAGAAGTAAACAACATTACATATTTGACAAAAAGATCATTAGCTACTGGACACTTTTTAGAACTTGGCCTACATGGTCCTGTGATTATAATGAACTCATTTCATACATTTTTTTTTTAGCAAGAGGTTCCTGAGAATACCCAGAGTTTACAGAAAGACACCTGACAACTATTTAATCAACATTTTGCTGTTCCCCACTTCATCTTGTACAAAGACTGGGCTCTAAAGAGCAAAGAAGGGAGGGGAGAGGAGGACGGGCAGAGCCCACACAGCCTTTTGCCTTCTCATTTCCAATTCTGTGTGTATGAAATTGCAGCAAGGCAGAACCAAGCTTCCCTTACTTTTAGGTGCCTCAAAGGTTTGTCTCCCCAAGGGAGAAAATGATCAAGTCAGGTCTATTATCTGAAAGTGTGAAGAAGCAGAATGACTTTTCTGTTCAGCCTGCTGCCTCCACCAGGGTGTAGGGTGATCAGCTGATGCTCTGCTACTCCAGCAGTGCTACTCTGCTCTTAGCTGCTGGATCACAGAATCATAGGATAGTTTGGGTTGGAAGGGGCCTTCAAGAGCCTTCAAGTCCATGGCCCCTCAATTAGCAGGAACACCTTTAAGTAGATCAGGTTGTTCAGAGCCTCATTTGACCTGACCTTGAGAGTTTCCAGGGATACAGCACTTACCGCCTCTCTAGGCAATATGTGCCAGTGTATCACCACCCTCGTTGTGGAAAACCTCTTCCTTATAATTATTCAAATTAACACTCTTTAAGTTAAAAAAACATTTCCCCTTGTCCCAGTTCAACAGGCCCTGTTGAAACACTTGTTCCCATCTTTCTTAAAGGCCCCCTAAAAATACTGGAAGGCCACAATAAGGTCTCTCCTGCACTCTCTTTTCTGCAGTCTGAACAATCCCAATTCCTTCATCTTTTCCTCACAGGAGAGATGTTTTCAATCATCTTTGTGGCCCTCCTCTGGACCTGCTCCAGCAGGATGAGGGAGCTCTCAGAGTGGGGAATGAGCACTTCCAGGCTGAAAACTTCTCTCAAAACCAGCATGCAGCTCAGTTTGGGAAGTGCACTTTGACTTAGTTTCTATCTCTGCCTCAATGCTAGCAGTTAGTATTCCTAACCTCCAACAACCATCACCCAGGAAATATTTTTGCAGTACATTTAACAATCTTAGAAATTACATACAGCAATTTTAACAGTTCTTTGGTAATTTTAAAACAATCTGTGGCCATGTCATATTAAATTGGTATGATTATCATAAGTGCTAATGAAACAGATACTTCTGTATAAACCTCTATCTACAACAAGTTCTGTAGATGTATATATCTGTAGATGGATCCACTGATGCTCTGACCTCCCTCCCATTCCTGTAGAATTGCTGTTTCCATGATACTCACATCCTCTCCACTCCTAGGAATCTCTTGGCAAGCCATGTTCATACACTAACCATGATCCAACAACCCGTGTAAAACACCACGTGGGCTGGGGGCTGAAGACCCCCTGGTATTCAGGTGGGAGGAGGGAGAAAGGTGGGAGAGAAGACCTTTCACCTTAACATCTGCTTCTACTATTTCAAATGTCAAAATCAAGACAAACATTTCCACTTCTTTGTCTCCATTTCTGAAGTGAAAGAATCACCTGCTGCTTCCTTCTGCTACTAAGATGTCAGAAGGAGGAAAATTTGACTGCTGGACCATGTTGCAAGACCGTTGGTCCCACCTGAGCTCTCCAAAGGCGGCAGTAACATTGTTCTATTAACCACCATTGGCAAACTTCTGCTGTTTGTTGGAAGAGAAAGAAGGAGAAAAGGGGAGGAAAAAACCCACCCAAAAGCAGAGGTTGCAGGCAAGCTTAACAGATAGAATGAAATATATGAAAATACTTTTGAAGGACACATATGTTTTAAAGCTAAAAGAAGTAAAACTGCTCAACTACATTCTCTTTGTTATTCATCAGCAGGAGGGCAGAAAACCTGAAATATGTATTACATATTGTCTTGGGTTATGGAAACCAAAAATGTGTATTCTATTTCATCTGCTGAAAGCAGCTGGGGAGATGTTTTTTTTTTTCTTTATCTCTTGTAACTCTGAGAGGGGGAGGGGGTGGATGCCTTCTGATAATGGGCCATTAACACATCCCCAAAGCACTCAGCCCCAAACCATACCCTCCCATTGTGAGATGCTCCACCCAGTGGAGGGACCCAACCATTCCTACCTGGATAAAACTGAGACGTAGGAACACAAGGCATCTAGTTTCACCCGATTCCTGGAGGAAGACTGGGCCCCTTCTCACCATCACTGGACCCCTTTCTACAGGATCATCTCTACTTCAACAGAACCACATCTGCCACTCCAGGAGGACTCACTTTTGGACTGCTTCCAACACCCTGACCAACAGGGCATCAGGTTATAGCTCTGACTCTGTCAGGGTTTTTCAGGATTGCTTGGTTGGTTGGTTGGGTGGTTTTGTTTTCTATTACATTTGTATTGTTAATATTCCTAGTAAAGAACTGTTATTCCTATTCCCAAATCTTTGCCTGAAAGCCCTTAATTGCAAAATTCTAATTTGGCGGGGATGACAAGACACCAAGACACATGTGCAGTATCAATTTATAAGAAAACTCTTCATCCCCAAAAGCTCAGTTTTGAAAATGCCTAAATTTCTGGCTTGGGGAAAAAAAAAACCAACCCAAACCCCAGCAATACTAGAAAATCTGCAAGTGCTTTTTGTTGCATACATAAACTGAGCTTATATGCAACTTCTTTTAGTCAGATTTTATTTGGTAACACAACTTGGAAAACTTGGAATCTTCCTGCATTCCATTCCTCAGCAGGCAGACCGAGCACTTTTCACCAAAATTTTAAAAATCTAATCCAAACTTCACAGGAAATTATATGAACATCTGAAGACTCTCCCTCTTATACTTAAAGGACAGAGTTAAATAAGCCCTCTAGCCGTTTAATTTAATATGCGTTTATTATGATGATAATGTAGGGTTATGACACCACAGCTGAAAAGTCTCACCTTGAATACTGAACTCTAACTAAAGTGAAGAGTAGTGGATAATGTGTTGCCTCTCCATATGCTTATTTTTCTGTTTTGATTACTATATTTTAGCCCATTCCAAGGTGAATCAAGTGTTATTCCAGCATTGGCCTACTTTGTAAGCAAACAGCTATGCTCACTTCATTATGCATTAATATCCCATCACAATTTTATTTACTTCACAGAATCCTTAAGATTAATAAAGACAATTATCTTTTCCCAAAACTTACAAACTTAAATATTATGATTTTTCGATCTTCATTGTACCTGAAGAGGGAATAACTTAGCTTTTTAAAAGTTACTCTATTGCATCTGGGATTTGTCTAACATGTTAATGAGTCACAAAAGGCTTAATGCTCCAAAATCCATTTTAGTGTCTAAATCAGAATGTATGCCAGACGCTCTGTGACAAAGATTTTATGAAGCTAAGAGCAGTATTGTGTCTGACAGGTTTTTTAGTTTATTATGAGTAAGGTGAAGGTAGCTCGTAGCACATGTATTTGAAAAAGGCAGCTTTGCTTCACTGAACATGTTCTACTTGGAGGCAAATTCCATTCCCTGATTCTAAAACAGTTTGTACCAGGATATGAAAGAGAACATGAAAAAAAAAAAGAATGTGCACGCCTATAAGGAGGCAGAGAACAGTAGAATTGTGGATGAAGCATCATCCAGGAGACCATAGGGATCTTTACAATAAAACACTCAGTTATAAGTAAGACCACTTGTGGACATCCTACATTGTATAAAGTCAATTCTACACACTCTGAGAGAAGGTGAAGTACTCGCCCCCTGCTCAAACCACTTTCCTGATCATCAAGCAGGGCTCTCCCAGAGGTTACAGGAGGTATTCAAAACATGTTATCCTGGGTAGATATCCATTGATATCTATATCTATACCTATATCTATATCATCTATATCTCTATCTTTAAGTATATATATAAATACTCCAAACATGACTGGTGGTGTTGAACAGATCAATTCCTTCTCAAGTGATCACACTCCTTAAGAACTTTTGCTCAGAAATGGTGTATTTTGGGAAGGCTCTAATCATGCAAGTCTGTGAGAGAACAACTGTGAAGAATAACTAAATGAGACCAACTGGATCCTTTGGCATCTGGAACACAACTCTTAGGCTACTTTGTCATGAAAGTGAACCTGTAGAGATTCAGACCTGAACAGACCAGGGAGAAATTTGGCAATGTAGCCAAAACAGTCAGACGAGCATCTTCACATACCTCTAGGTTTATTGATCCACTCCTTGGTGGAATATTCCTCAGTTACAATTTTGTCCGTACTTCAAAGTGACAAAACCCAAAAATCTAGTCTGTTCTACTGCTCTTTGGTTTCAAATGGAAAGTATTGGTTTTAAGAGCATAATATTGACACGAAAGGTAAAATTTTAAAAAAATTTAAAAAATTCAAAACCAGGAACGTTTTACAGTATTTAAGTTAGGTAGTGTGACTGAATTCTGTGTCACCCTTTCCTATATGGGAAAAAGGAGAAGACATTTTACCCCAGAACTGTAAATTATCTTCTCAAAATTATCATCCATATAGTCTTATATAGGACTGAAGCCATCTCAAACTGGAATACAGCTAAATTATTGTACTTCATTATTAGTATTTCACTGTACGATTATTGTACACACTGATAGTACTTCAAAGACGAGATTTTTTTATACCCTTTATTAGAGGTAGGGTATAAACTGAAAAGCTTCACAAAATAAGAGATTTACACCTATTAGGATATTTAAGAAGCTGACAACAGTTTAAATAAGATTCTTTGAGAAGGGAGATTTCTATTAAATGCTATATAAATGCCAACCCATAATCTACTTACAATTGCTTGTGATTAACAGCTGAGCTATAAGATTCTTCTCAAGTCTTCAGCAAATGTTTTTCAATAGCAGAGAACTGTGACAATTCTTTGAATACTTTGGTAAAATATGCAGGATGATGTCTTAAACTACAATGTGGAAATGATCACTAAGCTTAAGTGACTCTACTAGGGAATTTACTGTTCCTACAGCATTTTGTACAGTAACCAGCAGAATTAGAAGAAGAAGAGGGCTAAAGAAAATGGCAAGGGATTTTACAGATAGAAAGGTGTAGGCATTTGCAGTAGAGAGAATGAACTTGGCTTTCCAAACCAAATCCCAATTGCCAAAGTGTTTGTCTGGATCTTGCAGGTCTCAGTGTTGGTCTTGATTTTCTCTCCTCCTCACTGTCTTGCCCACACCTACTCAAGTGTTGGCCATAAGCCATTTTCCTCATTCACAATTTGCACCATCTTTTAACTCTTGAACCCCTCCAATATCACAGATACCAAAATGTAAACACACTAATACCGACTTTAGGTTCAATTCTTTATTTCATCTCTCCTAATTTTCTTCCTAGTCTGTCTCATTTACTCATTTTTCAGCCTTTTCACATGTTTTTAGGTGCTGTACACTAAACATGGGAAGACTTTCTTGTAAGTATCCATAAGTTAATAGCATTGTGAAAGACACCTCCTAAGAAAACTGAAGTTTTTCAAAGAGTAGTTAGAAGTTGCTTGTATTTTTGTTTGGAAGTGAATTACATAAACATTAACTACCAAAGCTAGTGTTCCTAAAGTACAGATTATGTGTTATTCTTAGTAACTAACATTAGAAATCCAGAATTATTGCCTGCTTTGAAAGCCTATGTTCATGCAGTTATTAATCATATTTATATTTCTGTGTCCTTTAAGAAGAATCAGAAGTACATTGCTTATTTGTCTTCAACAAGAGGAAAAAGCATGTTTTTAAAGTGAGTAGCATTTCAAATTTATTTCTTTTAAAAAAATAAATGCTTGTTTTGAACAGACTATTTAAAGAAGTCATTCACGCTTTTGTCCAGAATTTTAGTGCAATAAACTGGCAAATTTTAACATTTTAAAGCATGCAAGTGATTCTTCCAAAATATACAGATGCTATCCAATATAACAGCGCTGATGATACGTGTTATAACTCTGGTAATTATTTATTTTGGGGCTTTGCAAGCACAGTTGTGTTAAGCAGAAACCCTATTTACTAAAAGAGAGTGTAAAAAATTTGAACGCTGAAATGGGAACTGGTAGCAATGTGGATCCTTTACATTGAGGGAATTAGTTTTCCTTTTGTTGCTAAACACTAAGAAAAATGAAGATGAGAGCAGCAAAGATCTCATTTAACATGAAAATGTTCACAAATATGTGTATTTTAGGCTTTAATTTATTCCTTCTTCCACCATGGATACAAAATACCTTGAGAATTCTGCTGCGATTAAATGGACAGCATCTTTCTGGGTACACAGCATCTTGTAATTTCTGGTGTAAAAACAACTACTGATCTGTGTGAGGGGAATGCTTTCCAGAGTTTTTTTCTTCGGGCTTTTTAGTAGTGCTATGACATCTTTCTCAGGACACCATTTTCTGACCATATGGATCCCTGGTTTCAGGTAATGTGATACTGCCAGAATAACTAATTGTACTGTACTGCCCATTTCCAGCACAGTTCTTTGGAAGGCTTAAATAATTAAAGTCAGGATCCAAAACATAAAAGAGAAAACAAATTTTTTTGTAAGAAGGCAGGTGTATGTGTTCATATAAATGGTAGGAAGGATTATTCTATTGCTCTTTCTTTCAAAGACGGTGATACAGGACATGAAAACTGCAAACTTGCTTGCAATGTCCAAGCAAGGCCTGTCTCCTATAACCAGGCTACTTCAGAATGTGGTGAAAAACGTGTCAAGATACATAATTTGTGTCATGCCCTAGATTTTATTTAGTCATTTATCAATAGCAATTTCCACAAAATTATTGCAGTGATTTGCATATCCACTGTAAGTACATTGATTCTCTTTTTACTGGTAATTTCTTGCTTGTAAATGCTAAAAAAATACTAAAAAAAAAGGGGGATCTGTTTTGCTTTTTTATATTACTGGATATAACAACAACTGTTTCAAAATTTTTTCCCTAAGACTAAAAATCTCTTTTTTCAGTAGAAAAGGTCCATCCTTTCCCTGAAAGTCGTTAATAGCTTTGTTCCTTAATTTAAAGTAGAAAGAAAACCAGCAAAAACGTTAAATAAAGCCGCATGCAGACATTCAAAATGTGCACCTTTTTGGATATTGCCCAAGAGAGTTATACCCCTCAAACTGCAACATTTTTTATTGTAGTTGCTGCTTGACATCTGATTTACACCTCAATTGTATTCTCAGACAAGCATTTTGTGTTTCTTTTCCTTATAGGCTATAAATAATTGGTAGTTTCTTTTCCAAGAGGAGAAGCAGAAGTTTTATTCATACACATGCAGAGCTGCCAGTACATAAAACACCCAGGTTGTAAAAATAAAAAAACTGTCTCCTGTCAAAAACACCTGCCAGTTAAATGAAAGGCCACTCCATGAAAACCTGTTAGAATTACTCAGAGCTTTCTGAAGACTGGTGAGAGGATGTCTCTCATTAAAGTTCCCAATTCCCTGAAGTTCTCTCCATTACCAAGATGCAGGACAGTGTTTTCGCGGTGTGTCCTCACAATCGGGTAAGGACCTGAGCTTCAGTAAGACAATATTTGTGATATTTTCCAAGTGTGTGTATTTGTCATGCCAAAGGATTGGTCAGAGCAGTGAGGAACTGCATGTCAGAAAAACTCCTTCTTGTCAAGCTTACCTCGATGAAGGAGCACTGAACCTTGCTGCCTCTGACTTCTTTGCCATCCTTTTTGGCACCCACAGCACTGATGTGTGCGAGACCTTTCCTCCTTTTAGTGTACTTTTACATCCATCACGCACGCCTGCTGTTTCCCCAGATCTTTTCAGGGTCTTCAGAGGCTTTCTCTCTCCCGAGCTCAGGGAATCTTTCAAGCGGGTACCACCAGAGGGCAAAGCCGGATCAGGAACACCCGAGCTCCTCCCGGCTCCGTCCTGCGGCCCGGAGTGTGATGGGGCTCCAGGACTGGCCGGACAGCAGCCCGCAGTTCACACACTGCAGGTCACGATTGCCGCTAATTGCAATCACCAGCCAAAAGCCCCTGTCTTCAGGAAGGTGGCAGCATCTCCAGGATATGAAATTAAAGGCCTGACAGCATAATTAAACAACAGCTTCATTACCTTGTGTTAACCTTTTTCTGTATTTACAATCCCCAAAATTTATCAGAAATTAAGGAGAACAACATGACAAAAACTAAAGGAGTAATTCACGTTAGATACTTCAAACCTTAATTTTGAACTAATTTAAAAATACTCTGGTCTAGATATTTATTTAGAGACAAAAAAGCATTGCAACTTCATCTGTCTATTGGAGTGACCCTCAAGCCAAGATGCAGTCTCCATTTCAACAAGACACTGTCATCCTGTTCATATTGCACATTTAAAATCATGGTAGGGTAGCCAGCTATCACAAGACAACCCACCCCATTTAAGATGATGAGTAGAGGATGACATTTACATGAAGCTGATGAGAAAAAACTAGCAAATATGCGTTTATTCCATAGACGTATTCAGTCCCCAAAATGTATTTCAAACCATTCATGCACCTGGTCTTTTAAG
Organism: Phylloscopus whistleri; assembly: GCA_017589585.1. Taxonomy (NCBI): domain Eukaryota; kingdom Metazoa; phylum Chordata; class Aves; order Passeriformes; family Phylloscopidae; genus Phylloscopus; species Phylloscopus whistleri. The sequence goes on along the minus strand of JADMLD010001013.1, from coordinate 9,225,813 downwards.
AGAAGGTCTCACTTAAGGAAAAAAAAAATTCACCTGCATCTCTCTGTACTTCAGACAAAACACCTATCCAGGTGCTTCACATAAAGGCTGCTTCTCTTGTCTCTTTCTGATCAGTGTCTTCCTAAGATTTTACATTTTCCCCTGAGGCTCTGGGCTATTCATACTGAAGAAAACTGGTGATCAGAAAAAACCAATCCATGATTACCACAGGCAATGTAACTCTAGGTGTACGTCTGTGAGTACGGTGTTTCTCAGGCAGCAATGCCATCAGTAACCAGCCGTCCTTAGCAAAGTGAGGAGAGGGTGTTGCATGCCATGAAAACTTCATGCCTGCTTCTCAAGAGAACCAGCAACTCCCACACCACACTCACATACCCATCACCACAGCTGGTTTTCCATCACAGCAAACTTCTCTTGACCCAGACACCAGCATATCACCCCTCCAGCTGAGAGAGTGAGTCAGCTTGTTGGTAGAGCTTTCATTTTCCAGTGAGATATGATCTCATATGCCCTGAAGATCCACAAAACATACCTCAGCAGCAATTAGCACTCCAAAGGCAGAAAGGCAATCCTTCATCCAGCAGAGCAGAGTGTCAGAAAGTGGAGCTGATAGATACTCAGGTGTGTGGAAAATGCCAGCATTAACAACCACTGCAAGCAAATAGGCTGCTATGCCCACAGCCTAGAAAATGATACACCTGGTACTGGTCAGAGATGCACCCAGCCATTTAAAATCTGTGGATGGAAAGTGTTGTGATGTCTAATTCACACATGCTTTTGGGCCTGACTGTATGGAAAATGTGTTCCTTGAGATACCTTCCTGGGTGATTTTCTGAGGAAGGACCTCCTGTGACCTAATGAGTCTCAGTCAGGACTGGAGCTGGAGGACACCAATAGAAACAGACTCCAAGAGACCAAAGCAGTAGAAATCTCCTTTAGAGATACATGATACTGAAAAGCCTGTCCTTTTCTCTTTCGTGCTAGCCACAGGAAAGCTTTACCAGAGCCACCTTGGGCAACTTGATCCTCCCTGGCCAGCCTTGACACTTCAACTCCTTGGAGATGTCGTACAACAACAGGAGTTTTTAAATCATATGCTCAGCCAATATTGTTACATCAGGAGGCCTTTTTCCAAGGTGCTCCCTTTACACAAAAATAACAGTTTTCAATATGTTTTAGGGTGTATGTGAAGATAGAGCCACTAGTATTCATGCTAATATTATACAGTACCACTGAAAGTCAAAAATACGGCAGTACAGGTAGAGACTACACCTGCTGTTTTTGTAATAAAGACATTTAAGCTGGGAAGAATGCCATTGTACAGCTGTACTATCATTTTCAATACAAATATAATTTTCAATGTGTAGACAATTAATCCTTTAATCTCTATTATAAATTGTATGTTCCAAACTGCATTCCTAGCCATTTTAAAATATACTGCTGTCTTTCTGAAAGAAGTCTTATCCTTCAGAGGAATTCCTGCTATTGAGCAACACTTTGTTTTAGTTTTCTTCCTTTTTAATATTATTTTGTTCTCAAGCGAACTTATGTTTATTGTTTTAGCAATACTGTACTCCATGTATGTATTCCCTTCACCATTTGTGAGAAACAGTCACAGGACCACTGTGGAGAACACAGAGATCAACAGGAATGTGGTGTTAAGATACCTTAAGTTTGTGCAATTTTTTGCATTAAGAAATATAAAAGTAAATAAAAAGTGTATCAGACATCCACAAGACAACTTTTTGTGAAAACCAGTGACTTTCAAAGGGTATTTGTACACTTATATGTGCATGAAGAGAGTGGAATTAGAAAAATACTTTTTTCTGTTATTGAGTTATAAAATAAGACCTCTAAAATAATTTTTATATAATTTTAACATACTGTAGAATTTCATTTGGGATCCAGAAACTACAAATCAAAATGTAGTGGTACTGATCCCTCGTCCCCATACAAGTTTAGTTAGCATAGCTAACAACATAAACAACACATAATTTTAAGAATCCTTCAGAATCCTTTTGACCATGCTATTCACTTGCTGGGGAAATACTCCTGAATGCCCTAATCTATTTTGCTATGCTTTAAAATATGACAGCCTCTGTGTCTCTGCCTCTGAGGCTGCACACAAGCAAGACAGACCTGCATATTTTGCATCTCAAAATATTTCTGCTCTTAAACCTGAATAGTAGTGGGAAAGACCCAGAGAATCCATTTTACATTTCATCTGTCCCTTCTCCCAATAATAAGAATGTTACCATTTCCAGCCATATATAGACAAGTCTTAGTGCTGTCAATAAATCAGCTTGAATGTTTACAGCAAGCCACAAACCTAAAATACAGCAACCTGCTCTTCTGTGCCAGAGGGCTGTGATGGCCGTTCCATATAATGCTTTTCTTTAAATTTGCTCAGACCCTACTCTGTCCAAAGAAGCTCCTTCTGCCCCACCTATAACAGTGCTGTCAGACATCATCTCTCAGCACTTACCTCACTTAGAATGCCTCTAAACCAAAGTCATAGTATGGAAAATAGAGGAAGCAAGACATTTCACTTCACAGTTAATCTTCTAGGAAGCAGTAAGATCACTTACCATAGTTGCAACACCTTTCCAAATTAGCCTTCTTCGGGAAAATTTCTTTAATTTGCACGGTTTTAGTCACAGAAGGATATGTTCTATGTAAAATACATTTCACAGAGCAAGAAAATTCTATGTTCTTATCTCCCAAATAACATAAAAAGTTTAACTGCACCTAAGAAATCCTTGTCTCTTTAGTCTAATAAACTGTGAGGTCCAAAGTAATTACTATCAAAACCCCTGATGAAAACATCTCGCTCATCCAAAACCAATTCCGGTTGGTTAAAGTTCTCAACAGAGTTAAGTATCAGCCCTTGAAGAGCATTTGCATACTGGTACCAGAACAGGGTGCAGGAACCAATTCTTGTTTAATAAACTTCCTACCCCATACAACAAATGCTGCTGGAAAAAGTAGACAAATTCTATAGGTAGCAAAGACCAAAACAGTGGCACTCTGTTGTATACACTCTGAGTACAAGAATTAAACATCAAACAGTCAGAACAGAGAAGTCAAAACACTAGTATTCTTTCATAACTTAAAAAGGTAACTTTTCTTTATTTTGTCCTTATTATTTAAAAGCATAATAAATTAATTAATGAACTTATATTACATTAAACCGGGTGGTAATTTTGAATTTCATCCTTTCCCTTCCATGACAGTGACAATTTATTTAAGACATTTGAAACCTTTCTGTATCCATTACGTTTTTTGCCCATTCTGGAAGAGCAAATCTATAAACAGTTAATTGCTGTATGATACAAGGTCCCTAGTATCCTGATGCTGAACCAGTCAAGAAGACTGATATTTTCAGGCATTTGTGGCTTTGCAGTCATTCTACTCCAGCATGCAGCTGATCTCAGAGGATCAGAGGGAGCTATTAAACTACATTTCCAGAGTTTCCTAGCCATGCCATACTGTAGAGACTTAGGAAAGAGCAATCACAACATCTGAAACTAACTCTCAGAAAAAAGCCCCTCTTCTTTTCAACACATTTAAATAGAACAAGAAACTCACCAAATTCACCTGTTTATTCTTCATTTGGTCAGCCAATGTTCTGCAGATGAGGTGCTACGAATCCAGCTGCCTTTTCCTCATTCTAGGAGATGTAGAAGATGTGACAGGTTCAAGTCTATCAGCAGAGTGCAACGCTGGTGCATTTCTACAGCAGGGAGGCAGAAAAAGCAGGGGTGGAGGGAGAAAATCAGCCCTCACAGCAGTTTAAGAGTTCTGGCATGTTGTTATTGCCACAGGTTGCTATGACTGGCTTTAGCTGATCTCCCCTCCTCTGACATCGCTGCCTGTAGAGCTGTGGAGCGCAAGGGAAGGCTGATCACTGTGCACCTCGAGCCGGCTCCTGCAGTAAACCCTGGGAGTTTGTCAATACCTGGGGAGGAAAGAAGTTTTGCCACCTGACACCTGGGATAGAATGATCAATTTCCTAATTCTAGTACTAATGTTGGATTCAAAGCCAAGTGATAATTATCCCAGCTGGTTCTTAAAACAACCTCTGAATGACACTGATCATGATTATTAAAACTGGTGTGAAAGGCATTGTGGCATAGGAGTTCATTTGGTTTATTTATAGATTAATTTTCCTCTGTTTACATTCACGTTGAATTCAGGAAGGGATAGTTTTCCCCTGTGAGAAGAGCTTCCTCTTTTCCTATTTGATATCATTACTTGCTAGATGCATAAATTGCCAAACCTTTCACGCTAATGGCAAACTACAATAAAACAGTTGGTGGTTACTTAACAATTCACTTTATTTATTTATGGCTGTATAAATAAAGGCTTGAATCAGCTTTGCCAGTGTCACAGAGAGATGGAGAAGATGCTGTTTTCTAACATGTTGAGGGGCACGAGCTACCAGACAAAGCACCCCTGCAGCCTGAGTTCTGCTTTCAGTCATTGCTTATTGCCCTCAAAATCAACAAACTCGTGAAATTGTTTCACCTCTTTGTAAGCAGATGAAGGAGCAGTGAGGAATTCCAAGTCACTGTTAGAGGAAGAACAAAGTCATTTTTTCAAGCTGAAGTTTGCCTGACAGTGCGTTTGGACAGGTATCAGAATACTGAAGAATGTACCTGTAAAAGTACAAGTACAAGTACCCTGAGCAGAAACAGTAAAAAGAATGGGACCTTTTTTTCCCATACAGTGTATGTAACTTTATTTAATTTTACTTTATCAAATATGAAAAGTTCAGTGATTCAGTAAACCCAGATCTATGATTTTTTTTTTCTCTGTCACTCTCCAAAACTTGACAAAGTTCCTTAAATGCCTCAATTTTTATTTTAACTTTCTAGATACCTTTAGAACTTTCTAGATACTAGGAAGCTCTAAGAACCTTGGGTACAGGTTTTGTACCCTTGGTCTGACTGTGACATTCAGCCAGAAGCACTCTGACCTCTGCTTCCATAGCAATGCCCTCTGTTAGATGGCAATAATTCAGACTAATCTAAATCATAATATAGATGCCTTTTAGCAAGAACCTCTGTCTGTTCAGAACACATTAAATTGCCCTAATTTAAAATGATCGCTGAGAACTTGAGAGGAGGAAAACATTTCCATTAGTAAGTAAGCTGGGTCACCTGTTACATAACAAAACCAAATTCCTTCCCTCTCTCTGCTTCTACACATCTAAAATTTCTCTCCCGTCTCACAGCTGTTACCCTAACCACTTCCTGCAGTGCATGAGTCAAGACTGATGCAGGACTGAGAGCAACCAAGGAGAGTGCTTCAGTGCAGCAGTGAGCTCAGGTGTCACAGAGCAGGTACAGATTCCGACTCCCATATGAAGTCTTACTATGTATGCCATAATTTTTATTTTTTTTTTCAGTGGCTACCTTAATCACCAGAAATGTTAGGCATCCTGGAAATAGGGAGCAGAATTTCCTGCTTTCATAACACTCGTTCTTGTAAACTAATCCCTTGTTCCAGCAGACCTTGAAAGTTTTCTCAGCCTGTTCCCAGTGGGATGTCCCTGGGTTGCCACAGGCACCCACCACTGATTTGCACCCCACAGCAGGCAACATGCATTCATACACATTTGGGTTTCTATGTGTGCATCTCCACAGCACAGAAAGGAGACGGACCAGTGCTCCCTGTCTTTAAGGAAATTCTAGACAATACTACATACAATTAGACCCAAGCACTACTTTCTACATCTGTAAGATAGTCTGGGGGTTTTGCCTTGAGAAAAGAGAATACCAGGACGAGGTCCATCCAAGAATTTATTCTGGAGTATGTATATACACCTCTCTTCAGTTTTAAGTGTAGCATTTGAAAGGTCTGATGAAAGGTGCATTGGCATTTTTTTCCTGACTAACTTTGTGAAGTGCTCTTCTGGGTTAGTTTGTTCTTCTTGGTTAGTTTGCTGTTCTGGGTTAGTTTGCTGTTCTATGTGAACAGACTTTGAACTGAGGGCTAAGGTGTACCATACATAAAAATTTTCATGCAAAATTGGATTTCAGATAAGAAAAAACTCTTCCAGATACAGAAGATCCAGACCCTTTATGCATTTCAACTACTTTTCCTCTCCGTTTTCCCCTTTTTTTTCAAAGATTGAAGAAAGTCAAAGTCTTAATTTTTTGTCTATTTTTAGACTTACATTTTTTTACGGTGAAAAATAAAAATTTCTAAATCACATTATTACTGAAGAAAACAGAAAGCAGAGAAAGACATTATCTTGGTGTCATACAAGGTTCTTTCTCCTTTTCATCTCACTCATACTATTTTCTTCCAATAAAGGTTTTGACAGCTAAAATAACATGTGGCTAAAACAGCAGGTGTGAGTCAGACCTTACTCCAAATTTCATCCTGGAGAGAATAACAAGCACAATCTAGTTTATTTTAAAACAAAAGATAGAAGTATTGTTAATAAAAAATTACATAATGTTGATTTTTTTATTAATATATAAAGGTACAGTACAAACTTAAAAATTAACAATGCAAGAATATACATTACTTCTCCCACCACCAATATGTCCAAAGTCAATCAATGCTAAGAATTTGTCCAGACAAAATGTGTGCTCTTTGCAACTGAGAGTTTCTAACTTGTAGCAATGGAAGAAAATAATGATATGATTTTTTATGTTCTCTTTCAGTTATGCAACAATGTCTGAGTTTCAAACGTTATTATTTGAGAAATAGTTTTCAATTTTATGTGTTCTTACATATTTATAGTACAGTGAAAAACATTAAAGCATTTTAGAGTGTATAAAAAGCTGGATTTAAACTTCAGTTTTTTGGTGGACGGGCTTCTTAGTTGTTTGGATATAGGGTACAAGACAATAATGAGAATGGCTTAACTATAGGGTAGCCACTGGAATTTTAATGTGAAAGAAAATGACACGGTAAACTCCAGAAACAAAGCACAGACTGCCAATAGCTGTTCTCTGGATTTAAATTGCAGTAACATAATGCTATGAATAATTACTCTTGTGTGGACATAAAAATTTTATTTACTTTTAAATGAGGGTGGTTCTTTTCCTTGCAAGCAGCAGGGTAACCCCAACAAAACTTCCCTAACCTTGCTAAAATCTCACTGCTATTTCCAGTGACATGCAGTGGCAGCATAACACAGCAGAAGTAACACATGGCAAGGAGACAACATGTAATATAACCCACTCCATTACTTTTTTTTTAGTTACACAAAAATCAATTCCCTTTTCAGGCAGACATAGGCATGCACTGTATTTATCTCTGAACTCTGCTAGTGTTTCCAGATTTGTTAAAATGACCACTTGCAGCTTGGGCATACAAGAGTAAGTTGCAATCTTCTTTATACTACCATTTTATAAACCTTTGTCTTTCTTGTGTTGTTCAATGTTGTTTTTTTCAAATATGCTTGGTGTGTAAATGTGCAGACACACTTTTAAGTCTGATATAACATTTTTTGAGACCTTCACTAGCTGAGAAAGCCTTTGATCCACTAATGTTAGTACAAAACCTTGAAATAATCTTATTAGATACTCAACCACAGTTAGAAGTATTTGCTTTGCAATAATGACATTAAGAAAGCCTTTTCCCCCTCCAAGTCATATATTAGATTTGAAACTGAAAATACATCTCTTTCTTAATCCTCATTCATTGCAATTATATAACTAAATACAATGAGATAGGCTGAGTAGTTGGCTTAGAATGAAAAAAACCCTCAAGTATTTATAAAGCTCAGTCTTCCTTGACATAGCTTGTACAATTATTGCAAGTGAAAAGTAGCTTTGAAAAGGGTTGCTAGAATATGATTACTGAACATTGAAAATTGAAGTGGAATGTTTCACCTGAAGTAAGAGTTTGAAAGTAAAATATATTAATTCTTTTTTGATTGCTTATTCATATATTTGTCTTACTATTTCTTACCAGGTGCTCAGCAACTTTATTAATTCTCTAATTTCAAACTTCTTTTTTTCTTCTCAGGGGCAAAACTGGCAATGAGGTCAAATGGATTAATATGTTGAGCTGAATAGCTTTTACATGGTATTGAGTGCTCTTGCTGAGAGACACCTGAGACCAGTTGCTATAGTAATATTTTTCAAGAGAGCCTGTGTTGATGTTGTTCATATGGGGTAGAAATGCAGAGAGGAAATGAACCACTTTGTTTTTCCATGCACAGGAAGGCCAGCCTGCACAACTGTTAACAAATGAGCAAAAAATGTCACAGATTGGTAGCCATTTGGAAGTGGGTGGAGTGGGAGATGAGTGGAGAAGAAACAGGTCAGATCGGCACCACAAAGTTGGGGGAAGGTGTAAGTAATGACTATATATACATATATTCTTATTATCTCATTAGCTGTCAGGGAAGATACCAAGAAGAGCATTAGAGAAGCATGTTTCAGCTCTCCAGTATGAACAACCCCTCTTGCTTGAACATCTCATCTCCTTGAACCAGCTCTGGGAGCACCTGACAACCTGGGTTCAAAGCCTTCACAGCCAAACTTCACATCAGAGATTTTTTGCTCGAGACAAGGAGTTGGCAAGCAGGACAAGTTTCCTTGATTGTCTCCCTTTTCCCCATTTTCCCTCACAGACTCTTCCCATATTTGTTGCCCTTACTGGCCAACAAGTAGTGCCACTGTCAACTTTCTCATTGTGAAAGAAACAGAATAAAGTGTGCAGTAACACTAAGGGTATCTTACCAGACTGCCATAAAATTCTCTTTGATGCAGTTGGTCCTTAAGTTTTATTCTGTCAGAACACAAACTTTTCATCTTTAACTTCTCCCACACAATGGCATTCATGCAAGCTGTGATGGTGCAGACTCACGCTTTTCTTGAAACTCTCCCACTGAGGTGAAGCTTGAGTAAACAGGCCAGGTGGAGTTTCAAGAAAAAGTGGCGTCCAAAACAATATTTGGGGTTTTTTATGTTAGGCAAAGCTTGAGGTATGACTACTAGTCTTACAAGCCAGGAGATGATAACAGAGTGAGAAATAAAGGTGTTTTCTTGGTACAGAGCTCTTGTTTAATGGTGTGACTGGCTGTCAAAGAAAAATATTGGAAAGTGAGGGGGCAAGAAGAGAAGTTGAGACTACACATTGGCAAGGAAACTCCTTGTATGCTTGGGGGTCCTGGATTCCTTCAGGAACCCATGGCCAAGGGTTGTGGAGAAACTAAGATAAGCAAAGTATTTGTGGGGACATACATGGTTTTGCCAAATATTTTGATTTGTTATCAGCCACTAAGCTTGTTTATTGTCTGTGTTTCAGCCGAGTCACAGCTGATGCATATTCATGTGTCTGAGGATCTAATTATAAACCAAGAGTATTTGGCAAGCTTTGGGCTTACAAAAGGAGCACTAGATACAGGGAATTCCCATGGATCAGAACTGGTCCTGTGGACTTAACTTTTTGGAAATTCATTCCTCATTGGCTGTAGTTCATATGATGGATTAAGGCAGAAGTAGTGAAATGAGTGCTGGTCTGCATTTATATGTTGTGCTTTTAACTTCAGAGGTTTGAGAACAATTTCACAACCAGTTAGGTCTTCTCAGGTGCGGGCTGGAGGATTACTAACCTTGTCAGTCTTTCCAATGAGCCTTTCCTGCTCATGTCTGAGCCAAAAGACGCTGAAATCCATCTTGTCTCAACTGCAGAGACAGCCTAGAGCAGTTGAACAGGGAAGAAAGTTGATTGTGGTCATGACAGGCACAGGAAGAGGATGCAGTGCCAGAAGACTGAATGCTGATAGCTAGGGCAATAGCAGCAGGGGCTCCTAGTACTGGACAGACAAGGATCTGATTTCAGATTTAGCCATCTTGGATGTGTACTAGGAGTAAGCCCCTAGACTCTGAAGAAGGTAGTAGTTGATTGTCCTGTTCTGATTTCCAGAGGTGGGTGGGAGAACATTGCTCTGTTATAGTTAGCTTTGAGCACCCACCTGCTGCTACTCCTGTACCATACTTACTAGCAAGGTAAGTATGGTACAGGAGTACCATACTTGTATACTACGAGCATCACATCATGCCTAAGTGATGTCAGTCTGGATTTCTCTGTCATGGGGCCACTTTCAAGCTCCTCCCTCAGAAAAGAGGCTCACAAGAAGACCAAATACCTATGACCTTGCTACATAAGTTCAGAGGCACCAGTGAATACTGTCGTAACAAGCAACTCTGAAGTAAGCTGCAGTATTCAGAAAATAAAAGCAGAGAAAATATTTTTTGAAAAAATTAAGACAATTTTGTGGATTATCTTTTATAAATGTTATAAATCACTTGCTTATTTTTGTCCCTAGTTTGATTCACTTCTTCCAGTTCCATCGCAGTTTAACTAATGTGTATTAAATAAAACTACAAACTGCACAACTAGGCAACTCGCTGAGAAGATGGAGATAGATTGTGCAAATCAGTGCTCAAGGCTAAAACTGAGATATATAAGTGACATTAGCTGCTTGCTGTACTCTCATCAATGAGTGCAACATCATTTTAGCAATACAGATAATTGTAAATGAGAATTATTTTAAGCCAGTTTTACTGTCTGTTACTTCATTCGGTGCTACTAAGCTCAATCTGTTTTCACCAAACAATGCTGGTGATAAGTTAAGGAACACAAAGAACATGAAGAATTATGTGCCAGCACTTTCCAGACTTAGTTTCATAAGAGTTACTGATATTGAAATGCAGGTAAACACAGTTTTTATGCAGTTATGGAGTGTCATTTCTTTGGCAAAGAGGCATTGAAGAAAGGATCAGAAACAGACTGCACTTATTCAGGCTACAGAAGAGCAGATCCATAACTGTGTTCCTGGCTATCCTTTGTGAATATGCTTGTTAAGTGATCCTAGCTCTGTCTAGAGCTAGCTTTTTAAGCTCAGCTTTAAAAGCTTTAAAAGCTTTTCTTTTTAGCTCAGCTTGTCTGACAGACACCCAGCTGAATATAAAATATATTGTTATTTCTGCACACTCAAGTAACTTTGCAATGACATGAAGAAAAGGTAACATTCTAGAGGAAGTTGTGGTCTTGATACAGAAAAATAAACAAAGCAAAAGCGGATCTATCTAAACAAAATTTTCTGGCTGTTTAATATTTCTCTGATTCCATGGGATTGTGGAATCACAGAACCTTCCAGATTGATAAGGACCTCAAAGGATCATCTGGTCCAATACTTGTGGGAAAAGGAGGCTATATGAGATTGCCTAGCACCCTGTCCAAAAGCATCATGAAATCCTCCAGAAATGGGGACTCCACCACATATCTGGGGAAGTTGTTCCAGTGATGAGTTGTCCTCACTGTGAACAATTTCTTCCTTATGTCAGTATGAAATCTCTCCCAGTGCAAATACCATTGCTTTGTGCCTTATCCCTGTGTCTACTTATGAAGAGAACTTCAATTCTCTTTGTATCCACCGTTTCAGTATTGAACACTGTGATGTGTTCTCCAGGAAGAAGAGACAACTTCAGCTTTTCCTCAGGGAAGGTTTATCAGCCCTTTGACCACCTTCACAGCCTTCTTTGACTCTCTCCAGTTTTTCTGCATCTTTCTTGATCTGTGGGCCCAGAACTGCATGCAATAGTCCAGGTGCAGCCTGACAAGCACTGAGAATGGGATGATCTCACCTCTGTCTCCAGCAATGTCCCAGCAGATGCAGCCCAGGATTTGATTTGCCTTGGTTGCTGCAGTGGTGCACTGTCAGCCAACACCTAGGCAGAAATAGGGCAAGGTTTGATGTCAGTATTGACTGTAGAATGGCTCTTGCCAGATACAAAAGTATACAAGCACACTTCCACTGATATACTGTATGCACATTAGCCAGCAGTTACAATACGGGAGAAGTTTAAGCGTTCAAAACCCCACTAGTAAACAGTTAATCCAACTCTAAATTTTGTCTCTCAGGAGAAAAGTGCTATCAGAAAAGAAGGATCAATTAAATTTATTTATCCTTGTAAAGAAGATCTTTCTAGCAGAAAGATTTTTTACTATTACATTTACCCCCCAGTGAACAAAAATATATGGTATGTAGGTAGAAAATTATCTTCCTGTCTGTTGTGAAGTTTCAAGCCTTCCAACGGAATCTATCCCAGTTTGGGAGTTTGGTTTCTGATTGTTAATGGAATGACTAAACAATTGCCCTGATTGTTTGGTCTAGGTTTCAGCATGTTTTATGTAATTAGGCTGATATATTCAAGATGAAAAATTCTCTCAGGTCTTGCCAGTGGATTCTGCTGGTTTCAGAACTATTTTTTTAAGGATTCTTTCAATGCCAAATTGTTCAGAATATTTTATCTTTGACCACTGATAATATTCCCAACGTTGATAAACTTTCATACATCTCCAAGTCACAGCCTGAAGAACACAAACTGTGAATTTTACTTGTAAGCATTCCAAGGATATAAGGGTACAAAATAATCATTGAAAATCAGACCAAGGAAACATTTGAATATTTCACAGCATTATTGATTCCCTAGGACAATGTAGGCGGTCTGGATTGCTGACATGTTTTTAAGAGGTATTAGTATTTCTAACTAATCTGATTTTTCTGTCTGTAGATAAGGAAGTAGTGTAAAGAGACCTGTAAAAACAATTAAATTATTTTGTTGACATCTTTTCTGTGACATTTTGTCTCTTTATTTTTTTTTTCCCTTTAATTGTTTGGTTTAGCTAAAAAAATCTCCCTTCAGGTTTCTGTGCTTTCCTGAAACAACATAATATCTTGACTAGTTCTCTGATCCTCTTGCTTCTTTATTTATGCAGAACAAAACCAGAAGCCATTTTATTAAATCTGAAGGATACATGGACCTTGTGATTCTCATCTTCAGTTGTTGTTTGTCAGGTTTTTTAGTTTAACTTAAGTCTATGAATATGAACTGGAGATCTTCTGATGGTAAAACCCCTTGATTTTGTTTCTAAACAAGAATCTCTTGTTTCTAAACTACTTTGCAGTCTACCCGTTTCATTTCATGTGCCCACACACAAACACAGACCATCAGCCATCTCCAGTGGGAGGGTGAGATCCACACTGGTAGCCAACCAGTGCACTGCAATGGCAGTGGCAAATGGAAGTATTGGCCAGGGATGCCACATCAAACCCTCTCTCCAGAGTATCCCACAAGATTTTAATATGCATGAGGAGCAGGTGTCTTAATTTCTGATCATTAAAAAAAGGACCATGCCAAGAACATAACTTGAAGGAGGGGGCAAGACCAACTTGTCAATGGTCTGGCTAGCAGTCTTCCAGAAGTGAGACAAGGAAAAGGTAACTGGAGCATAAAAGCCTTAACTTTGTCCATGATGAACAATCTAAAAGGACCAAACCTATGAGGAGGCCATCACCATAAGGTACAGCAGGAGACAGACAGATTTGCAGCCTACATGAAGGTGCTTCAAAAGCCCCAGAATTCAAAAGCTACCTCAAAAACCTAAGTTTGGCACAGCCACAGAAAGGACAGCTATGCAACTAATGCTAATGTTCCTCAGGATTGGATTTCATGCTCCTGCACGACTGACATTAAGCAGCTGGCCTACAGTGTACACTAACATGCTGTGAGTGTTCCCAGCAGAGGGTCCAATCCTCCATGGTAACGCTCTTCAGGGAGCTCTGGAAATGCTTTAATTATTAAAATGAATAATTCCTACCAACACATTTAATTGGAAAATATTACATGTTTAAATGGGCACTAATGGAAGGGCTCTGAAAAATCTGACTATATAATAGAGTATGCTGTTTGAAGTGAATTTTAGCAATATTTTTTCAGTGAATAACACCATGCATTATTTATCCACCCTCTTTTTAATCCTATCTGATAGTTCATATGAAGAAGGAATCACTGGAACCTCAGAAATAAAATGCAAATCTGTGAATTGCCCCCTACGAGCTTAACCTGCCACTGCTCATCCTCCTTCCTTGCTTCCTGTCCCCCTGCTTCCAAGGAAATAGTTCAATGAATTTATTGCTGCAGGATCAACTAACCCCCTTGTTTCTGCCTCAGTGCTGCTAGGACTGTGCAGGACTGACCGATTACAGGAGCACCCGTTACCATAGCCTGGCAGAGATGGGACATAATCAAAGGCAAGAGAATGCCAATGTGCATACTTGTGGGAGTCACAAAGGAAGAGGGCAGAAGAGAAGGTCTCAGGATATAGATACCAGCCACACAGAGGAAGCAAGGATAGGTGTGAACAGGGATAACCAAAAGAGTCAGCAAATATCTGCAGAGGTTGCTACCTGAAGCTCTCAAGGCAGGGTCATTCTAGCCCCGGTCATTCTGTGATTCTATCAAATATACAGCTTCACAGTTGGAGTTATCTAAAATGTTGAAATTGCATTCTGCCATGAGAGAGGGGGACCCAAAGAAGGACTTGTGCCTCCAGATTAAGTTCTGCCAAACCTAGAGTCCACAGTGAGCCTTTGCAAAGGGAAGGACCAACTGGGTATAATGGGCCTTATAAAGTAATTGTACTGTCAGACTTGGCCTGATCTAATTTTTAAAAAATCAGTCTTCATATTTCTTGACTTTTTTTGCCTCCTTGGAGTGTAAATATGTTACCTTCTAGATATAAGCATGGTGGAAAAATTGGGAACCCACTTTTACCTGAAAGTTACCTTCTCTCCCTCAAAGTCTAGTAGGAATATAAAGAGATGCGGGAAAGGGACATTCAAGAGAGGTATTGTCAGAAGAAAGAGTTGTCAACAAAAGAGGCCAAGTCAGAGAACATTTTCTAATTAATAAAACTTTGATTTGAAAATGGCATCTGTTATTTTAACTGACTCTGAGCAGGAGCTGTAGACACCAGTGCAAACTTGTTTCGTTCTGCCTAGTTTCTTAAATAAGCAATCTCAGTACTTTTTGAGCTCTTTCTCTTCATCTCAAACCGGATCATTAGTTCGCACGTTTTTTCTGCTTATCATGACACTAAAACAAAGTTGTGGGGGCTTTCTTATTTGTGGCAAATATGACACTGTCCTTTTTCTTTTTTCTGTCTTTTTTTCTGTATTTTTTTCTGTCTTTTTTCCATCTTTTTTTTTTTTTTTTTTGTGCTCTCTGTGCATATTCATTAGCTGCAGGAATGTGCTGAAAGGAATGAGATTTCCTGTGTAGCTTCCAAAAGGAGAGATTCTGTAGGTATCTTCTCTGCCCAAAAGATCCAACACAGCATAGTCCAGCAAGTGTGGGAGGGGAGCCAGCTACACTCTACTGCACTTTTTAACATTGACACATTGGGCCCGTTTGGGATTACGGTATTTTTTGGTGTCACACTATTGGCAGTAGTTACCAAACAGCCCTGCTGCAGCTCACAGATGAAATTCAAGCATTACCAGAGCTCTTAGTTTACCACACCCCCACCAGTGCCCTCAGATTTGACTCTGCTGTAGCCCTGTATCTTGTCTGCAGTTTGGCTATTTTTGTCAATAGCTCCCCTTGATTTTGTGTCTTCTGCCTAACTACTTTGTTTAATATTTAACGTGCTGTGGTTCCTTGAGTAAACAGCTTGCACATCGGAATCTCTTGTGGCTGCTTCTGCTGAGTCAGACATCAAAATCTAACTTCTGGTAAGGAGTCCCTGACACATGGACAAAGCTGTGTTTAATCCAATCCTTGGGTGTGATTTGGAGTTCTGATTGACTCAATTACAACCAATTTCATCAACTCTCAACACATTTGAAAAGAAAAATGAAACAAGGGAAAAAACTAAGGCCAGGATCTTTTCCAGACGAGCAAATTAAATGAGGGTTCAATAATGGCCTCAATACCAAAAGAACAAAGATTCTGCAGATGCTTGAGTGTTTGCAAGCTCCTGGACTGTGTTAAAACAGGAGCTGAACACACAGCTCTACATGCTGCAAGAAGAATTTCTCTAAAACCTTTGAGCTTGCTGGAAGATAAACGAGAGAAAAGAGAAGCAAGAGAAAGCTGTTGTACCCTGTTTATTCATACTGCATTTCCCTGCCCACATGGTGACTTGTCTTGCCAATTCTGAAAAGCCAGTTTTTCCTTCAGGCCTCAAGAGATACAAGACACAAGCTTTTGGCCTTGCCTGTTGCTCTTGTTTCAACATATACATTTAATTTTCTACACCATACAGCCAGGTTCTGAAGTGTATCAGATGTAGCATGTCGCAAAATACCACATATTGCAATCCTGTTAAGAATGAATTTGATCAAAATAACTTTGTTTAGCAAGCCTAAAACTCAGCAGGAATTTCCACTGGACAGATACTGTTCTAATACTTCTCATAAATTAAACAGGCACAAAAAATGTAAAATTAACCTAATGCAGGCAAAATTGTTTTGATGCTGCATGAATGTATGATTACACATAGAGAAAAGTTTTAATGTTTGTTGGGAGCAAAGAACTAAACCTGGAGGACTTGGGGAGGAGGAGGGAAAAGTTTAGCTCAAAGTGACCTTGCAGCTGGGAATGTTAAAAATGTTGGTATGAAAAAATGTCATTTATTATGCCTAATGTTGTTCATCCTCTACCTGCAGGGAGCCTGTGACCCCGGGGAGCAGGGAGCCTGTGTCCCAAGGGAACAAGAGCCTGTGTACCCATCCAGCACTGTTAGAGAGGTAATGACATAAATCTATTCTCAGCATTTTGGCTGTGATTTGATGTTGTCCTTGATTACCTGTACGTGTTGATTCACACAATGTTATAGGTTAAACAGAGTAAATACCTTCCATTTAAGACAGTTTTAAATATGGTGTTCTTACAGAGCAAGAAAGCTAAAACAATACTTTCTGTCCAGAAACATCTATTTTCATATCAAATCTGTTTTCAACACACAGAGCTACAACTCTGCAACTAGCATATAGCTCATATCAATAATGAAAATCAAAAAGCAAAATCCCTGTAACAGGAGAGCACATTTAAATTACATGCCAGCAAAGCAGAAATTAATTTAGATGTGATTAATA
Organism: Phylloscopus whistleri; assembly: GCA_017589585.1. Lineage (NCBI taxonomy): Eukaryota > Metazoa > Chordata > Aves > Passeriformes > Phylloscopidae > Phylloscopus > Phylloscopus whistleri. The sequence continues at coordinate 9,208,895 of JADMLD010001013.1, read as the reverse complement.
TCCTTCTCTCTTCTTTTATCTTTGATGTTCTAGGAGCAGGTAGGTCTTGAAGGCAAGGCCTGGTCAGGCTCTGGGCCAAAAGATTCTATCTTTTGACATTTAAAACTTGACAAGAAAAGTAAATACAAAGTAATCAAGCTGAAATCCATTTTGTTTCCTAAGTTAAACATATTACAGTATTTCCAGTTGCCTGCTCAATATAAGTATGCAGAGAAAAACAGGGATGAGTATATAAGGTAATGTAATTGCACTCTGAAGATGAGGCAAGACTAATCCTTGCTAGTTTAAAAAGAAAGGAAAATGCTAGCTAGGCTGGCTTTTATGGAGAAGAGGATGAGTAGAGAGCTGAGACTTAAAACTGCCATTAGGTTTGGAGAGATTCAAAATTAAACAGGGACAGCCTCTTGTTTAATCTTGAGTGAACAAAATAAAAATAAAAATAAAAAATAAAATAATAATAATAATAAAAATTTGGGGAGGTGTTGTTGTTGTACAGTAATAGAGTTTTATAAAAGCTATAACACCACACTTCCTGGGGATTGCAAAGGTGGTGGTGATGTTGTTGACAGTAAAATGAGAAGGATTTTTGAAGGTTTTTTACACTTAGATTGTCTCAGCTTGACAGTTTGATTTCTCAAGTTCAAAGAAAATCATATCAATATTGACATATGCCTTCCCCATCCCTTTATCTTTGTCTTGAGGCTGTCAATCTCACAACTCCTGCCTAGCATTCACTCTGCACCAGGAGGGAAAGAGCTCTCTAACTTACTCTGAACATTTTAAGATGACATGAAGAAGATGCAAACAGGTGTACTGAAAGATCAGGGCTTTGTTATGATTTTAAAAACCAGCATTGCATTCTTGCTGTTTTACCAGCCCTGAAATGTGAGGAATGCTTTTTGTATCATCAGTAAGCTACACCAATTTTCTTAGCTATCAAAACAAAAAACCCTTAACCCTTGTTCTATCTTGCAAGCTCTCCTTATTCAAAAATACAGAAGTATGGCAAAGAGAAATGCATTTCTGAGTCTTTTTTTGACCTCTGTGGGAGAAGCTGATAGATCAGTTAAATGGTAAATGCTTCTTCCTCACATGGCCTTAAACTGCCTTCCCCTCAATGGGAACTTGTGCTTGTATTAGTTTCAGTGAAAACTCCAGGCTGCTATACTGTCCCTTCCTTTCTTTAAGGTTAGTGAAAATATTCCAGCTGGGATTTATTTTAAAGGTGTGTCCTTTGTCACAAAAAAATGCAGCAATCTTAGGCAAACAGAAGAACAGCAGGCAAGAGGAATTCTTTAGCTAGCCAATGTTCCATATTTTATTTTCCAACAGAGAATATTAACAATCACCTATTGTGTTAGAAAGCCACATGATGATAATATAAATTCACTCATGCAAACCAAAGAGCTACAAACCTTTCTAAATCAACAAAAACATATCCCCAAATCTGCGTGCAGACCAGCCGACAGGCGTTCCCTCTATTTTCCTAGGAGCCTTGCCCAAGGCTGGTTGTGCTCAGAGCCACGGGTGAGTGTGAAAGATCAGAGCAGAGCTGGGGTTCAGGGCAGCAAGGCACCAGCCACGCTCCTTGGCCAGAGAGTTTGGCTTCTTCTTTAGTAATGAGAGCTGAACCATTTCTCCAACGATACATTCATGCTGCCATATAGGAACTGAATGCCATCCGTGCACACAGTGTGTCCCACAGAGGTTATAGTGACATTTCAGAAACCTCTGGGCCTCTTCTCAGAGCATTATTCTGGTCTATTGAGTCTCTATTATTGCAGCATAACTAGTCTGGAGGCTCAGGGCAGGGAGTGCTGCTGAAAAGCCCAGGGTCTGAGACTCATAAATCCCATCTCCAGGCTGTGACCAACACACTCTTGTGTTTTATGGAGAAGATCAGTTTTCCTTCAATAAAGTGAAGGGTAAAAAAATTATAAATTTACAAAGGGACTACTAAGAATTAGTTATTAGTACACAAAATTATGTATAAGATATGCACTAAAGATTGCTGTGTTTGGTTTATTTATAAACTTGCAGGACAGAGCACACATACTGAAGAAACTGAGCCACTCAATATACTTCAAATGCCCTTTGGGTATTGAAACATTAAAGGGCACCTATTGCACAAACTCTTCCCTACAGAAAGAAGAGGTCTCAACCAATTATTTAAACTACGTGCCTTCCTTTGTACTCTGTATCTCAACACCATATATAATTCCACTTCCTTGTCACCAAGTGATGTCTGGACAGTGGTTGTTTCTAATATGATCAGAATAAACAATCAAAATAATTAAAGTAATAAATTTATTAATACATTTATCAACATAATAGACTTGTGGATGGTCCATAACACAAAACACTTTGAAAATGAGATTGAAGGTGTTAGATGTCTTGAGGTGTTTGAATAGTGAGGAAAGCTGTGTATTTCCCTTTTTACTGGGATTTCATCTTTGATTTATTTTAATCTTATTTATAAAGGAAAAAAATAATCTATTTAATAATCAAAAAGTATAAATTGCTCAATGCAGATTTGAATTTCACTTATGCTAATATTTTTCCTAGTGACTGGACCTCTGTAGATTCTCAGTACTTTCAGGTGGAAAAGATGAGATGAACAAGGACTAGTTACACTACAGACCCTACTTCTGATGTATTTTGTGACTGCAGGAAAGAATTTTTTTTCCCAGAATTACCATGGAAGTAGTGTTGCTTTTTTTATTTAAGAATTTAAAATTCTTCAAATAAAGTGTGTATATTAGAAGAATGAAAACAAAATAGCTTGTCCTATCCAAAGAAGCCTATCTGGGCTACTCTCTCCTTTGACACAGGAAAATTAAATTCTGTTTTCACTTCTGAATGGAGCCAGAGTTTTGTATTGGTCAAATACTTCATTTTCCCGACTACATTATGAGTAGGAAATACAGTCCCTTGGATAGGCAATATGAGTCACCCATGATCTTTCACTTTTTTCCATCCTTTTAAAATCAGAAATTTGTTTGAAGAGTTCATCTTGTTTTGTTTTAGCATGTATAGAATTTATCCTTTAAACAGAGATGAGTCTGGACCAAGATATAAGGAGCCAGCTAGATGGCATGTTGATTGCTAATGGCACTCACACACAGACTCTTACATCCAGACCTCCAGAAAGATATCACAGCATTTTCAAACCCTATGGTTTGCTGTTGGGTGGCAAAAGGAGAATGCTACTCATAGCTGAGACAAGAAAAGCAGCTGTCCTAATTCACCACCAGTGTGCAGGAAATCTTCAAGAGGGGCTGGCATTACTGGGGATGCATCCCTCAAGGAATCCCAGACTGCACGTCTTACTGCTCATCTGTTCTCAGAACAATGTTTCTCAATACCATAAGTGAGAGGACACAGACAAAATGTTAATAGAGTTTTTCATTTAAACTTCAAATTAATAGTTGGAGATTGATGGAACAACTTGCTTGATAGAGGATTCATTAAAAAAATTAGTCCACTACTCAGTTTGTCATTTAGCAAGATCAGAACAACTTTTAAAAAAATATTTAGTAACATGTCAACATTATTCTGTACACTGATTGCAGGTACTTGCCTAGTTCTGTAGAGAACCAATCAATTCTGTATCTTTTTAAAAACCATCCCTGCCACTAGTTTGTGACTATGGAGGATTTAGAAAAGTCAGTCATTGAGCAGAAGGTATCTGAATCACCCTGCATGTATGCAATAAAGGTCATGGAGATCACTCTTTTATTTAACAGCATGCCAGAATATGTGGCTTCTGTGGGTTCCATGCTGTATATCTCCCATTTTTTCCCTCTACTTGTACTTTGCTGGTGTGATAAGAGATCCCCTATGTCATGACCGTGTTATGCATACAAGAATTTACATAGTTTCTTTTGCATTTGTGGGTTCTGCTGATTAAATGATCAAAGAGTAGTGAAGATTAATTACAGATTGGGAATGATTTGGCCTTCTCCAGCATCACTACACTACACTCCAACAAATTAAGATTAACCTACCAAAATCTAAACAAATTACTCTTTTTATTATTGAATAGCAAAAGGTTTCACTAGCACAGATTAAAGTACTAATAATGAAAGCACTGTAATAGGTAGGAAGGAACACATAGGAGTGGATACAATAGCTGCACCTGGTAGGACAAAGAGCAGAAGCATTGGTACAAAGCAAAAACCTGTTGAATCTAGCCAGTGGGGGCAGCAGCCCAGCATGTAATTTAACTAGATAACAAGTTTGAATGTGACAGATTTCCAATGGATGCACCTTATTTTGCTTCTAGAAACTGCATTTCTTTTGCAGACACAGCAAAAGCATGCCATACAAATATAGTATATTTATAATTCTTATGACATTTAAGTTAAACTTCTCACAAAGTGATCAAGAAAAACCTCTCCACAAAAATTCACAATAGTGGGAGAATGTTGCTATACAAAATGTCTTCAGACAGATTTCCATGCACTAAAGCATGTTGGCAGGGTCTGTAGCTGGTGACATTTAATGACTCTAACGGTCAAAGTTACTTTCAGAGGAAAATTAGGCAAAAAAAAAAAAAAAAGGAGTGGGGGTGGGGTGCAGGGAGCGAAAGTGCTGTGGTGTCCTCAGAGGAATATCCCCCCAAGTGTGGGTGTCCTTCCTCCCTCGTGCAGCAGGTGATTTACCTCAAAGCTTTTCCCCATACTAACACAACAGGTTTTCATCAGGGCCTGTTTGAACTCTCTGCTGGCTGCTGGTGCTTTTGATGTCCAAATGTTTGAAAGATAAATTATGTTTTGGTAGAATCATTTTGTTAAAGTTTAGGGCTTGACATGCTTCAATGATCTCAAACCTAAGTGGGAGTTAACAAAGCTTAAGGAGAAGGATGTATCAATCATATTGAACACAAAGAATGCAGAATTTATGGGCCACAAGGACATTTGGCAGAGCTCTGCTGAGCTTTGTGCTGGGGTGCTACTGGATGTCCTGGTTCTCCAAATGAGAGCTAGAGCAGCAGCTGCAGGGTAGGGAGGTAGAGGGATGAATCTCATCCAGCAACAACCACTTCCACAACAGCACAGGGCTGGCCATGGGGAAGGCTGTGAGACCTACAGCACAGCAACAGCAGTGTGGTCACAGTACAGGTGAAATACTGCACTGGAGGCCCTGGGAAACACTGCCCCCACAGCCTGGGTCAGAGGGTACAGAGCTGTGAGCAGAAAGCAGCAGTGGGGTTGGAGGTGGAGCCCCGAGGAGCTGGGCAGCAGCGTGACACCGTGTCAGAAGGAAGAGAAGAGGGTTATGCAGCCACTGCCAGTACAACCCACAGGCTGTCTGACTGTCATCCATGGAAATCGGTGATGAGCACAGGGCAGTCAGCCTTTAAGTCCCTCTGCCTGGAGCCTCATCTTTTCCCTTTTCTTATTCAAATAGCAGAGCAGTGGCTTCAAATCTTTCTGCAGCTGATTAGGTTAGATTACCCGATTAGAAGGATCCTAGCACGTAAGAGCTGCTGATACTGCTCTTTGCAAGGCTTGCCTATTACCAAATACCAGCACAATTTGCAATCCAATCATTTTGTTGCTAGGCTGGATTTTAGGTATAGAATGCACTCACTCTTCTGTATAGGTCCATTTAGTGCCACTTTTGCAAACAAGGAGAAAGGAAGAACAATAGAAAAATAATGGAAAACTGACAGACAAGAATAAAAAAACAAGGAGGGAAAAAGGAAAAAATATTTGCTCCATAAGTTCCCCAGAAATAAATCATAAGAAAAATTCAGTTACTTATGAAGTCCAACATAAAAAGAGGCAATGGAATAGTGACATTCATGGTTAACTTGACTAGCTTGAACACAGCTGATGAAAAAAAATAAATCTTGCTTCAAAATACTTTTCCCTAAAATCTCAATTCAAGATTTATTTACTTGATGCAGAATGATTTGACAGAAAAATTTATTTTCAGGAAAGGAAGTCTTCTGATCAACATTATATGTGATATATGAGCTGAACAGAGAAGAGCCTTCTGCACCAACAAGAGACTGAAATTGGAGTTTGGATACAAAAGCTTTCATGTAATTATCTTCCATGTACAAGAGATAATTTCACGAATGCAATGATACCTAAAATAGAGCAAATGAGACCCCAAAAGAGCCACTGTGCTACATGCTGAATTTGAGGACTGAAAGCCAAAGCTACCACCAGGATCCTGACAAGTGTTTGTATCTTTATATATCTATCTCTCTGCATCCATTTTTACTCTGTCTTATGGACTGTATCTCAGTATCTGAACTGCAAAAAATAACATGTTTTAAAATATTTGTATTGTAATAACTACTTGTCTAACAGTTTTCTCCCAGTAAAAGTAGCCATCAAAACTCTTGCTGGAACATAGAACCAGTTGCAAAACTTGCTGGAACCAGTTGCAAAGCAAGAACAACTCACTGGGAAATAAAGCTGTTACAAAGCAGCACAAAGCAAAATGGATGCCTTTTCCACCAAAAAGTTTTTTTCAAAATGTAGTAACTTCACCACATCCTGATAATACTAAACAGGGTCACAGGAACAGGCTCCCAAGGGAAGCCTAACAGATTTCAAGGAGCACCTGGATGTTCTGAAGCACATGGTTTAGTTTTACAGGATTCTCTGAGCACCAGGCCGTGGGACTGAATGAGCCTTATGGGTCCCTTCCAATCTGAGATGTTCTGTGATTCCATCATTCACTGTGAACATGCCTGGAGATCTTCATGCCATCAGCATTGCAGGGTAGCAAAGCTGGGTCTTGAGGTAAACATAGTCTGCTGCTCTTGGCTCTCAGCTGTGTTTGACAGCGTTTACAGTACAGTGTTGCCTGCTGGGCTAAGATTGTGCTTAGATTGTAAACTGGTGGGTTTGAATGACAAACGTTTATAGGCAGCTGCTCTTGGGCTGACTCGAGATTTTACTCTCCTTTACCTCACCACTGCTATCAGGTCAAAGTGTCCAAGCCTAAGCACAAAGACAATTCTTCTCTTCAGCCAATATCCATCTCAACAAATTTTCATAAAGACTTGATTGCCTTCTAGCCAGCTTAGACTGAGGGAAGCAAAAGTTCTCTTGGAGAATCAAGTCGTATTAACATCCAGGGCCTGACAACGTTTACTAGCACCTCAGTATAAAGGAAACAAGTATGTGATTTTCAGCTGCCTCCCTTTTTATGACACAGTGAAATGTATGTGTGGTCATTCTGAGAGTTTCTAACAACTAGACTAGTGTGTATACACAGCAGCAGATGTTACAAAAATTTGCAAACAAAAAACCACTGCTGAGTGGACTAACAAAAAATCTACATCAAAGATTGGAAGATGGAGAAGACCAGAATTAAATCAGCAAAAATTGCTGGATTTGTGCACAAATTAAAATGAGATATGACAGCCAATGTTAAATGTGAGGCAAGAAATCATCTTCAAAGGTATCAGATCTAAATTAGGTAACATTGATTACGAAATGAATAATACAATCCAGTAACATGCTTGTATCACTTTTAAATCAAAACCTAATCAAAGCCATCTTCAGAGAGTCAGCAATATTCCTGAAGGGAAGGGCATTAAGCTGAGAATGGAGCCATTTAAACCATTTGCACAGCAAGAATCAAATAGGCTTGATGGTTTAAATTAAATAGTTTATCCAGAGTCACTCTAACTAGTCTAACCGGATTGATATGGACACTGGGAAAGAGGCCGCCCCTGCAAGGAGGAGCATGTAAGGAAATTAAGGAAATGGGCAAAGGAAAGCACCTGATGGGGAACAAATGATGATCCAGATAATATTTCTCTTTCCTGACATCTTCACCTTAGTCTCCCTGCCCTCTCTTCTGCCCTGCAGGGTCTCCTTTGTCTACGAATGGCCACGGCAGGAGTGTGCCACAAGCGTGTGGGTGAGGGTGGCCCTCATAAATCTGCTTGGGCACAGGGTACTCCTGCCCTGGGGATGCCTGGACATCCTCCTCTGGCTCTGGGAGAACCAGTTCTGCTGCTCAAGGCCACTGTGAGCAGTGCTGTTTCCCCCACTCCTGCTTACAGCCCCCCAGTTGCTCCTGTGGCTGATGGGGCCACTCAAACCTGCACATATGTTTCCCGTGTCTCCGGTGCCTGCTCTTCTCATCTTCAATACTGCCCCTCTCAGACCAGCTTGTCATCTAAGACACACCTCCATGAAATGCAGCTATACCAAACTCCTTTTTTTTTTTGTAGTCTCCTTCAGTCTGACAGGGCTCAGCCGAGTTTCAGGGGGGCAATTTGCAGCTTCATCCACAAGAAATACAAAGGGATGATCTTACATGACTGAACCGCTATTTATAGTTCGTTAACTGTCAGACTGGAGCTCTAAATAATTTCTGTTGCAATGGATGTGACACAAATTACTAAAATTCAATTAAATTTTTTTGTTCAGTTTTGGTTTTTTTTCAAATCCATAGATATAAATGACCACATGGCTATATAAAGTCCATCTTCACATGAAGAGACGTGTTTATGCCAGTCATGCCATAGTTTATTCTCTTCACTCTGGTCACCACTTGTTTCTTTTCAAGGCAGTACAAATATACAATGTATCTCTTTTCCTCCTTCTCACATAATGTTAAATCATTTGAAAAATTCTGAAAAAGTAAAACGTTTAACTTTACTTTCCATGCTTCCTATTTTATGCAAGCCTGGGGCAGACAAGCAAAAGGCAGTGTAGTATCTTCTTTGTATTTTATAAGACAAAAAGAACCAATAGTTAGTGGCAGCTATATTGTAAATGTCAGTGTAAAAAGGCAACGCTGCTTTCTTAGAGACCTGCACTACCTACAGGCTCACAAGAAGACACCAGAGAGAGGTTTTTAAAAACAAGGGGAATGGCATCATTTAGAATCATAAATGGAGGTAAGTGCCTTGTTTAAATTGCTTGGTTTGGCCATGCAGGGCAGAATGGCACAGAGGTTATTTCTGTGGGGCACTGGGGGACAAACAGTCACACAGTAAAACCCATCAATCTTCTGAAAGCAACAAGGGTGGTAACATGTCAAAAGAAAAGCACAAGTAAAAAATACAGGCATTGTTCTCACATTGTCACTGAGGATCCTGTTAGTCTCAGCTGTCATGTTTACCCCCAAATCAAAGATATAAAAATTTTCAGACAAATTGTACTACTGCAACTCTTCCTGTGGGTGGAATAGGAACAATAATTAGATAGGTGTCACTGTTGTTTGACTTTTACAAACAGGTAGATTTGTTATTTAGTACATTTTGAAGAAAAAAAATAGCCTCATTAGAAGGATCCTGCTGACAGCTTTTTGTTAAGGCAACCTGTCAACAAGGTGGTGGGAAAATATGCCATAAACTTTTGCCTAAAAACAGTTCATAACTATTGTGTTTGTCAGATGTATTGCATATCCATGGGAATAGAAAAAACTCTCAGGACACATGACTCCAGCAGGGCAGGACTCTACCACACAGCCCCCTTCCTGTATTACCTGTTCCCAGTACCAGCATTAGATACCTGTAAACCACAAAGAGCCTCCCAAGGTCTCCCAAGGTCTCTCCCAACATTCCTAAGGTCTCGTCTTTTTTGTACAAGCCCTGTATAATGGATCACAACCAACACCAGCAGGAACCATATGGAGTGGATCATGTGCCACAGAAAATAACAGGTGTCCAGCACCACAGCGCCCTGCAGAACTCAGGACTAAAACCTGATGTCTAAAACACAAGGTGCTTGTGTTTCAGCTTGCAAAAATACCATGTTTAATCCAGAGAGGAAGGGAAAGATAGGGTCACTCTTAAAAAACAAGTTGTTTTTCTTCAGACATATGCTACCATCAAAACCAAATGCAGATGTCTTGAATAAGATTTCCTATCTGGAAAGCTCAAAACAACCCTGCCAAGTCATGTATTATCTGTCATAAATGCAAATATCACTTTTGGATAAAATAGCATTAAATAAATGTAAGTTTTGGACAGTAGTGACTCAATGCAGAAAATATAAAGGATGGTTTTACTAGCCTGTATTGGTTTCTTTTTGTTACCCTGACCTAATTTTTTCATACAAATATACACATACAGTCCTGAAAGATTTGACAGACTTATCTCTTAGGGAATATTATCAGCTACCTAAATTACCTCATATGAAAGATCTCCATTGCTATCCTTTTACTGGCATTGTCTGTGTAGCAGCTGAATGAATAGGACCAGTCAAAGTGCAACTGATAACAACAACTTTGCTTCCTACTCACATGGGAGCTGCCCAGCGCACTTGACAGAGCAGGGGCAGCCTGGCAGCTGGAGATGCTGGAGGTGCTGGGGGCCCAGTGGCCAACGTACCTTGGGCTACAGCAGGAAAAAATGCTGGTTTTGCCCTTTGTGTTCATATTCTCTGATACAGTAGCTTCTGTAAATTCTTTGTTAAAATGCCTACACTGTACTGTTAAAATGCCTACTGAGTACATGGTTGTACTGTGAGAAACTATAGTACTCTAGAAGAAAAATGTCCAAGCCTTTACTTAGCTATTTTTTTCCTACAGAAAACTGAGGAGATTATTTTATTTTTAAATATATTAATTCAATAAGTAGTTTTTCTCCCTTGCTTCCCATCTTTTAGCTATGATGAAGAGACAGTGATCAAACTGGACAATAAATCCTACATGTATAGCCCAATGGTTTAAGGACTGAGGAAAAACAGAAAAATATTATTCTCTTTTCATGCGACCCAATCAATGGATTGAATTCTAAGTATGGTCACAGTGCCCTCTGCTGAAATATAAAGCCCTACCTGCAAAAATAACATTAAAAAACCCAAACAGGCATAAAAATAACATAATTCCTATTCAAATATGGATGATAAAAATAGTTTTGAAAAGCTATTTGGGACCCTGGGCTTTCCCTTCGCAGCACTGTTGCTGGGAAACATTTTGTTTCCAACTTTGTTGCTCTGTTATGAAAACTGTGCAGCATAACTCACAACAAAAACCAGGGAGAGCCTTGTTAAGGGACCTTCCCAGCCTGACCATTCCTGAGACTCTGACAGTCACACTCCCACCACCAGGGACTGGACTGTTAGTGCTGGGACTGAAGCCCCTTCATGGTGACCACTCCAGTGACCTGATGGGTCCTCACCTGACTCCTACACATTCTCACAGGCCCAGGTTTCCTGGTGGTTTCTTGAGCCTTTTTCCTTAGTGGTTGAGGGAAAAAGTGATGGCTAAGACCAGGAGACAGAAAAATATGGAAGAGATGTTTAAGTCTGAACTAATGCCAGCTAATGAGCTTTACACATTTGATGTCTCTTAAAAACAAAATTATCTGGAAGGAAGAACTCTGTAATGGGCAAGGAAAAATGGACTCAGATGCCCCTCCTGATATGGTGTGCTGGGCAATGTATGGGGCCTGACCCCTTGCACAATATTGAAAGAAGATGTGTAGGCAAAGGGTTAGGAACAAACAACTCCATGGGCTCAGCTACAAACATGTCTGGAGCAGGCTGCTGTTGCAATTACTAGCTGGCATCAAATATGCAAATTGTTGCAGAAGACATGCAGTTGCTGTCCTCTATCTCCATCTGTACATTGCAATCTGCTACTGAAAGGCAGAAGCTATCTTTATTGCCATGCATATCTGCTCTTCAGAGCCCACACACTAATGTTTGGTGAAAGCATAGCTTTAAAAGAAAAAAACCCAAGATGAGAAAAACAGAGTCCTACCTCCCAACCAAGTTCAATTTCTCCTGTCTCCAGCACATTGTTGCAATGTTTTATACAAGAGGCAGCTGCTTCTGAGGTTTTGTTGTGTTTTTTAATTACAATGTAAAATGGCATGAGAGCTATGGCAGAGCTGTCTGAGAACATCTCTGCTGGTTGATTAAAACATGATCCTCATTCATGCTGAGAGTCAGCCTCAGATTTCACTCAACAGCCTGCTCTCAGGTTTGTGTTTGAAGATGGACATGTGTTGGAGATTTTCTGTGAGTAACATCTGCAGTTTAATGCTCAGGTTGGAGTGGGAGCTAAGAAAAATTTTTTCTTCAATAACTTGTGTTATTTCTTTTAATTCTTCCTTCATTTCTCCAGTGCTCCCATCCAAGATACTCTTTAATCTGCTCTCATGGCAATGCACACTTTATGTTTCTTATTGTGGTGCTCAAATGATAGCTCCAGCTAAGTTCACTCAAAGGTTATTCTAATTCCCTCCATCAAGATTTCAATTTCGAGGCTTACACTAAACCATTAATTAAAGTGACCTTTTTTTTTTTTTTTATTACAGCAAATTCATCTTAACCAGTTAATGTGGTGGCAAGTTTTTCTTTGTTGTTTTGCTTGGCAGGGAGATCTCCTGAAATTGCAATATCTGCTGGACAGGTGCCAAGTGGTAAAGCAATCCACAATCCCTGCCATTTGGCACTGCCTCTTCTGGCTCCAAGCAAGCTGGAGCTGCCAATACCCCAGCAAAGGACCCCTCACCATTACAGGCTGTAGCTAAGACACACCAAAAACACCTTTTGCAAACAATCACAAGCCTCCCATAGTCTGAGACACTGTGCACTAGCTAGCACTCCTGAAAGGCTCAAGAAAAGTTGTGTTTCAAAGAAGCCTCCCTCCAAAATGTTTCACTCCAGAAATACTTGGCTACAGATTCTTTTGAACTGAATTTCTGAGCTGCTTAGCCATATCTTATCTTTGTCTGCTGGCTCCAGCCAGGCAGGTATGCCACCCGTGCTTCTCTTCTGCGAGTTCATCTATGGTTTCTCTGAATATGAGACCACAGGGTGGTCTTCATGAAGGGCTTTCTCTGTATCTGATGGCAGCGCTTGTAAAATCAATAGGAGTAAATTTTAGTTTTGCTGATCATAGCACTTCTTGCTTCACAAGCATTATCTTGCTGGAGGCACAAAAATGTAAATTCCACTGGCCAAAGTGGTTCATAGCCTGATGCCAATCTTTTCTTGAAAAACTTCCTTCAGAAGAGAACTTTCCTTTTTCTGGTAATATTCCTGGGAAAATTATTTTGCTGGCAAATGTATTCATCTGCCCCCATTTGCTTTTCCATATCTGTTACCTTTTGATCTAAGTATCTGTTAGGATGAGAGCATACATTACTGTCTGAATCAGATGTGATAACTGCATTGAAAGCTGAAGCATTTGCTTCTCTGCAGTTTTGCAATGAATTATGCATGACAGAGGAAGGAAATCAGTAGCCACTGTACTTGTTTTGCTTGCTCTGACACTGTCTTGGCCTAACACACTCTGTTCCCTGGCCCCTCTTACGGAAGAACTGTTTCCTGCACAGGAACCTATTCCTGTTTGTGACATACTTTATCTGAAAAAGAAAAATCATGCCAACATTTACAGACATTTCTTTCCTAAACTAATTCTCTTCCATGATGAATCAACTCTCTTCCTCTATCCTGTGATTCCCCCACATTTTCTCTGGGACAGTCTCTACGCACTCAGTAAAAGAAGCTTTGAGGATGAGCTTTGGTGATTTTGCTGGAAATTATAATATTTCCATATATAACTACTGCATTGGATTTCATAACCAGACCTGAAGATCTGGATATCCCATTCCTAGTGGATTATTACACGGATTGCATATTCTTGGTATCAGCATAATTGGCTTCCTATCTTCCAAAAAATTATGTACAATTGTATTCCTGTAACTTACCTGTCACATGAAAGGTAAGCCGTACAACAGCAAATGTATCAATGCGAAGGAAGAGCAGAGAAATCTGAAAAGTCAGTGAAAATACACACACACACACATACACACACACACACCCCCCACATTGCTACCCACTGTTACATGGAGAAAGGTGGGGTTTGTTTGCTTTTTTTTTTTTTTTTTTTCTCTAAATCTCACTGATGGGTCCTCTGGATGCAGTTGGGTTCATTAACTGTTTATGAAGGTTCACAGGTCCAATATAAGAACTTGGTTTAGGAGTAGAATTTAAAGCAAGGAGAAGAATTTAAAGCAAGAATTAATGGACTACAAAAAGAAAAGAAGAATTAAACACTCACTTTAGGAACAAATGGCCAAATTACTTCTGCAACAATCATGTACAAAACCCCGCAGTTTCATTCAAACATTTGTTCTTATGACCTTAACCTCACATAGCTTGTTCACAAGCATTTGTTGAATGACAGCTTAAAAAACTACAACGATGGCCAGGGTAATTTCTGTCTTTAGAGATCAAGGATTTGCCTGTACCTATATTGTTGCATCTCTGCCTGGTGAGAAACTTCATCTCACTTTGCACTTTCATTTTGTAGGTATATTCTAGCAAATGACATGTCTTTGTACAACTTCATTACTTTTGCATAACATTTGTGAGAATTCTCAATGTTTACAGTCAAGATACAGAGTGTTTGAGTCTTTTAAACCCATGACCAGAAGTTGGTTAACCGTAGGTGTGGGTTCACATATTGGAGAGAGAAAGAAGGATTTTGACTCAAATTTACCATACACTGTGCTCCTAACAGAACATTTGCTTCCAGCTCTGTATGAAGACTTCGTGCTCTGGGGTGATCCAGCAGTGACCTTCCTTAACAATTTCAGTTCTAGGCAATTTGTAATATCATTTACTCTTTCACAGATTAGACTTTCACAGGCAAGCAGGGGAACTGTTTGAACACAAAAATATTTTTGTAATTTTTAGGATCTTCTTTGGAAAGTAGAGTAATAGAGTTGTTTACACACTTATGTATTAAAGACACAAATCTAGAAATTGCAATTCACTTAGGACACTTGTTTTCTACTTGTATAATCAATAACTGTTAAACATATATGTATTATAGTGAACTTTATTTATTAGCCTCATTTTGGAAACTGAGCTTGTATGCCACTACTAACCATAATGTTGTTTGTGTAAGACTGCACAGGGTGGGAGCATGTGAGGGGTAAAGAGTGCACAGTGACTGAAGTGTGAAAGTAAGGAAGTTGAAGAATAAGAAAAAAACCTAACCAATTATTCAATATACAAAGAGGGGATATCAGCTTTTCTAAGCTTCATGCTGGCACTCAGTGTAATTCCATAACCTGTGCTGTGTCTAATCTGGCTCTTTCAATGAGCCAGATTGTGATGGTCTATAGATCAATGATTCAGTGATGCCTATGGAAGAATTCAAACCCACCCTGACTGATAGATTACAAAGGGCCTGTTTGATGCTCAGAAAGCCACACTGTACACAAAAATAGGGAGTGGAAATCAACATTTTTACACAAGTTCCGTGCTATAATTCCTTCAGTTTGATGCTGAGAGGTTGTGGAGTCTCCTTCATTTGAGATATTCTAGAACTGTCTGCATACAACACCATGTGCTCCAGAACAACCCTGCTTGAGCAGAGAGGTTGGACCACATGACCTGCTGTGGTCCCTTCCAAGGGCCTGATTCTGTGACTGTGACACAGGCAGTGTCCCCACACCTGATGACTATTTGCCAAAGATATCTCTATGCATCTCTTTGATTTTGAATATGTTGCTACAATGTGAATGACAAGAAACAGAAAATTTTATGGAAGAAGTATTTTGAATGATGACTCTGTTTAGAGAGTCATGAAGGAGTGTATTAGGTTGCTCAAGGAATCACTGGCAAAGGTACTGGTAAACCAGGTTTAATAAAGAAGTGAAAGTGTACTGAAGCTTGTTGGCAAAGTTCACTCTATTATTTACTATATAGAGCACACAGAAAAGTCAGACTAAAATCTCAATCAATCAGTCTAAAAATAAAATTGATTTAAAATTATATACATAGAAGCTGGTGATGGGAAAAGGGTAAGGATGGGAAAGGATAAGGATTAAAAGGAATAAGGGAGATAATTCTCCTATTGAATCACAAGGTTCAGAGTGGATGCCCTTGCCAAACTGGGCCTTGGACTTGACCAAAGGTTTAGGCCTAAAGGGTTTAACATCACTTAAACTTAACAGCACTCAACAGCACTCAATCAATAGCCTGACTTAAACAATTTGTCAGAAGATTCTGTAGAACTTACTGCAAGCACAACAGTAACTCACTTATAAATCTGAAGTACCTGAGCATCTAAGAGAGCAACATTCACAGCACGTTTGCTATAGCATATTCACACTTGTATGCACACAGATCCAGAGGAGTGTGTACAAGGCATACACCTGTGAAAAACTGTCCCCAAGTTCAGTGAAGTACTCACAAGGGATGCCTTTGTGCCTTCTCAATAGCTGAAGGGTTGAGCCTCGAGGATGGGGTCAGCATTCGCTGCGATCCCTAAGTATATCCTTCACCGGCTCCGAAAGGTGCCCACTCCGAGGGAGAATTCTGGTCACACCCCACAGCGGTCCAGGGGAGTTCAAAGGGTCTCACTTGGCACCACTGTTTCTAGGGTTGCAAGAGAATTGGCTTTAGCCACAGTAATTTCCCACATCAAGGCCAAGGCCTAATGAGCATTTCTGAAGTCAGTGCAGCTCGAGGAGGCAGCGGGAGAGATGCACCAGCACAAAGAGACAGATTACATGCTGAAACTCTAAAAGGGTGGGGAAACTGAGGAGGTCCAACCCACTCTCTAAGAAACTTTGTAAATAGATTTAATGGAAAAGGATTGACAGTTACTCAGACAAATCTGCAGGTGGCAAAACATTGGAAATATCAGAAATGGAAAATTCTGTGGGAATGATACTTAACCAGAGCAGCATCTCAGCCCTTAAGGACTAAGAGGAAAGTGGAGAGGGTCCCCACAAAGAAAAAAGAGAAAGGTATAAAGCTTATAGGGAACAGAGGCTGCAAAATTTTTTTTCTTATGTCTATTTTTTCCATGTTCAGCTATTAAAGCCTGATGATGAGTTCTTACTGTATGTTTGTCTGCTGGTTAGCAGAATCAACCCAGTGGCAATTGTGCATGCTGCTATGATTCACAGGATTATAGATACTAAAATCTTCTAACATTTTGTATTTCACTGTAGTGAAGGACAGAGAAACCTGATATCAACTGAATGCTAAAAAGAAAAATGTAACCAAAATACGCTGCATGTGGAAATTTATATTACACTATTAAAAACGATTAAAAAGCAGTAATGTGCAATATATACTACTGAATGATGCTCATCATAGAATAATTTTTCAGAAGTAGAAATGAGACCACAGATAACTATAGTGCTGTTTGCTGTTACTATGAACATACACCAGTCATTTGCACCGGAGCTGAAGGAAAACTATTAGATCATGGTTCACACCCTACAGATGGAATAAACCATCTTCTGCTCAAACTTCACAGATATTAAAAAGATGATATCATCTGAGATCCATCCCCAAAAGCTACCAATTACACAAAACACACCCTGAACTGACTTTAGGGTATGTGTTGAAAATGTCACTGGAAATGCTGCATGGAAAGAGACAGTTGTGTTTCCAACTGCTTATAGCAGTTCTAGCAATGAACTTTTCTACATAGAATAATTGCACACACCAAAATAATCCTGAAATACCACTTCATTTTTATTTTCCATTTAGACTGAACAATACATAAAGTGAGGTCTTTGTATGTTCTATGAACAATTCCTCAAAAAATATTATAAATCAGAATAGTCACCTGTCAACCTATTCAACTTGGAAAAAGATGAAACAAAGAATTCACTCTCCAGGCAAGGCAGATAAATCTGCTTTGTACTTGTAAACAAAACAGAAATAGAAGAAGTTTAAAAGTTCGCCTTTAGGGAGAACGTTTATATAGACTGATTACTTTGAAATTTCTCTGATCTGACCAAGCCAATTTCTCACTAATGCATCAAATGTGACAGATACAAACCCTTCAAGAAAAGCAAAAGTTTCTCTGTTTTTTTTCATTATGGCTTAAGAGCACAAGATGCTGTATCAAAAAGACTAGGCTGATCTCAGAAGATCCCGAGGTTGCCCTCTCCCAAAATTCAAAGATTCATAGAATGGCTTGGGTTGGAAGGGGCCTAATGATTGTCCAGTTCCAACCCCCCTGCTGTGGGCAGGAACACCTCCCTCTAGACCAGGTTGCTCACAGCCCCATCCAGCCTGGCCTTGAACACTGCCAGGGATGGGGCATCCAGAGCTTCTCCATCCAGTGCCACACCATCTTCACAGTGAAGAGTTTCCTTCTAATACCTGACCTAAGGCTACACTCTTTCAGTTTGAAGCCATTCCCTTGTCCTATCACCACATGCCTTTATAAAATATCCCCCTCCAGCAATCCTGTACCTTCAGGTACTGGGAGGTAATAGTAGTCTCTTCTCCATTTAAAATTTTTCCTATTATATGCAAAAACTACTTCCTCTCCACCCGCCCCCCGAATTATATCATGAAAAAAACGTAGAAGGGGAATTTTCTGACTTGCCAGTCCCATTACTCCCAGTCATGCAAGTCAGTGGCCAGAAAAGCTTTTTTTTTTATTATTTTTATTTTTATTTATAATTATTTAGCAAGTTACAATTGGTAGTGCAAATTTAATCTGCAAAGTTTCAGTAGTCCCCAGATATACAATTAAGAAGCTCATAAATTTTTTAAGCCAGAGGTGGCCTTAGGTACTTCAATATTGATTATTATTTTAGAATTTTAACTAGCCCAAGACACAGGGCAAAAAGAAGGCATTAGGAAAGAAAAATAAGTTTGTGAACTCTAGGAAGGGCCAAAACCTTCCCATAAGTGCTAGAACCAATATGACCAGAAGACAGAAAAATGACTGGGTAAAGCTCACATTTTGAAGTAGAAAGGTTACTCCTTTTCACAGATATTCTGGTACCTTAAACAAATACAGCCATGACAACACTAAGACCTTCACTGACCAGTGCAGCTACAGATCCAGATAGCATCAAATCCAGCTGAGCTTTTCAGTCAGAGCGGGATGACTATCCTTAGATCTACATCCTTCCTACACAAGGTGAAAAGGAGTTGAGGGGAAGCAGAGGAAATTATGGGACTTGCCCTGAACAGGAAACTCATGGCCTGGGTCAGAAGTTATCTGGGGCCTCAGCTGTCCCTGCTGTCCCACAATACCCAGAATTAAGTCTGTATTTTCCTAAGCATGTCCTTGCCATCATCCTGGCTCTTTGGGGATGGGTCTCTCATCCCTCATATACTGGATTTCCAGTAGTGCCTTTGGTCAGAGAGAGGGCCTTAATCTGCTACTGGCTCCAAGGAATTTGTTTCTTGGTTGTTTTTTTTTAAATTTCTTTACTGCAGGACAACATAATTTAAGCAAGGAATGGAAACCAATCCATTTGTATACAAACCCTGAGCATGAAGAAGCAATTACAACGCATTTTGGAATGGGTTTAGGGACTCATTGAGTTTCAGACATGAAAAGTGCAGCAGCCGGTGCACTTGAAGAGAGAGGCTTAGGGCACATCAGTGGCTTTAACTGCCCACAACTACAGCATCACCTGGCTGGCAATCACCACTGGACAGGGCCCAGGACACCTGCTGTCCCAAAGCAGGGTCAGTTAAAGCTGCTCCTCCGTAGAAAAACACTCCACAGGTGCTCTGGTAATGAATTCCAGTGCTTGACCACCTACTCAATAAAAACTTTCCTTCTGTTTTTGTGGAACTGCCTTCATTTCAATGTGTGCCCACAGCCCCTTTTCCTCTGCCACTGCACACCACTGAGAACAGCTGGCTTCACCTTCTTTACTCCCCCACCAGGCAGTTAAAGAGATCTATAGGATGCCCCTGGGTCAGTACCAGGCTGCTCCTTGCTCTCCTGAGCTGAAATATCGACTCAGCAGCTCAGACAGGCTTTGAGATACCTGGCTTTCAAGACAGGCCCATAACTTCAGTCACCATCAGTGTCTCCTTTCCAGTGTTGCTAACTTGCCTCTGAATGAAGAGTAGGATATACTCCACAAACTTCACAAGTAAACTGGTGTTGAAATAAGATAGTTTGTATTATTCACAGAGCACACATTAAAAAATTACTTGATACAAGAACAGAAGACACCAAAAATTTTATTGCCTTGTCAGATGTAAAAATTTATTTATGCTATTTATCAAATGTTTAAATTTACACAAAAGAGAAACACTTTAACTTCAGGTCCAATTGTTCATCAGTAAGCCCTATATCAGAATATCCTTGACACTTCCAAGGACAATTTTTACAAGACGCTTACAACAGCAGAATATCATAAATAATGGCCAACTTCACAAGCCTGAGGGTCACTACCTCATCACTATTTCTCTGCTTAGCATAACCCACAGAATAGAGGAAGCCTTAATGCCATTTTAATCCCCAAACACTATCACTACTACACTCAGAGCATTTAAATCACACTGCCCTGCATTAGTAACACCAAACATTACAGCTAGTCTTAAAGATTTATCACAGCTTCCCCTAACAAAATGACTTTTCTTTTAAACATTACAAGAGAACTGTGCATCAGAACAACTGCAAAATACACAATCATCCATTTGGCTTGGTTTTACAATAAAAATAATATCGGTCATCTATTTGTTAAATTCAACTCTTGTGTCATACTCCTTACCTCCTCCCTCCTCACTTAGGAAACTACACTAGACCAGGCAGTTTAATTGTAGCACTGAGGTAGCATATTTTAATTGAACAGAGTAATACATTTGATATTGTGCCTCCTCTCCTTTAAAGCACAAAAAAAAAACAATCCCCACAATTTTTCAACATCTTTGGAGAAGACAGGCATATAGTTCATTTCCAACAGCCACTCTACTTTGAATTCAAAGCACAAAGCATCTCTGAATGATAGAGACATTATATCAGCTTGAATGAATGAGAACATATACAAGAAGTAGGAAATATGTCAGTTTTATTAGAAGTAGGGTTACATTTTAGCCCTATGGCACCTTTTGTTCCCTATTATGAAATGCATCTTTACAGTCCTTGAAATCTAATTTCAAAGACGACAATCCTGAAAAAGGGCAGCTGTGCTGCTGTTCTAAATGATTTTCACACTATTGGCAGAGCCAAATAATTTCAACAAAACCAGGTGAAATCATGATTATACTAAAAGAATCAAAGTTAAGGCAGAGGGTATGACTTAATGAACTGAGAGCACTTTCCATTCACTTAGAAGTTAAAGCTGAGATAGCCTTAAAAATATTTAAAGAAAAAACAACACCAAAAAAAAAAACCCAAAAAACAATCCAAAACCAATCGACCAAACAGCAAAGCAAACCCCCAAAACAACAACAAAAAAGCCCCACAAAATCCTAACAAAAACAACAAAACAAAAAACCCACCACTGCAAGAGTAGAAGCCTAATTTCCTAACAAATTGAGACAGTATCTCAGCTTTGCCCTTCTGGCTAAAAGCTCTAAAGACTAAGCTGAAGTCAAGCTGTACTCAAGACTGCAGCCTTAACTTCTAGACTCTTTATTAAAGTAACTCTTACGGACACACCTGTGTATTTAGAGGGAATAATAAACAGTGAACCTAAAGAACAAGAGTAATTTCCTGCTCTGCATGCCATGCTTGTACACGCAGCCTTGTAAAACTCTGCTGAACGGTACACAATCCTCACCCAGCCCCAGGCTGGATCTTTGAATTCCTCTCTCCATCTTTCACACGGGAAAGCCATTTTTACTGCAGTTGAAATCCCTTGAGTCAGCTGCATGCATAGGGGAAACTGGGTTTTAACACATTGGAAAGCAGACTGAGAACGTAACTGAGCTGACTGATAAATAAACTCCCAAGGAAACACGTAAACAGCTGAGGGAAAAATGCTTAAGTTATAACAACCAATTCAAGCTGTTTATGAAGGCATTGATGTTGATCTTTCAAGTAACCCAAAATGCACTCTGACACCTGTTACTAAAAACTTAAGGCTTTTATGAATACCCTCTTACATACAAAAGGAGTATTAAACAGAAGGAACTTGTTTACAGTAAATACAAACATCTGAAAAATCTCTGAAACCTGTTTATACAAATACTAATAAATTCTTTAATATTTTGTACAACTAGAAGGTGCACAGATTGGCATTCAAGCAGTCAATGCTGGCAAACATCTGTCAGACAACAACATGATTTACTTGGATAACAATATAGTTTAAAATGCCATAAATTAAGAAATAAGTTAGTTCACATTTTTTCCCCAGATTTTATGTACATCTCAGTCTTTAATGAGATTGTGCAGCCTTCTTCAGAAGCTCAAGGTCTTTCCGACGGCTTTTAATTGCTCTGGCACAGCCATACTCTTCCAGTTGCAGAGGGATATACTTTTCTATCTGAACGAGCCCATGCCCAGCAGGACTGGTAAACAGCTTAATCCAGGATGGCTTAATGTTTCCTCTGAAGCCCAGAAAGGCCAAGCTTCCTGTGACAGAAAAAGCTCAGCATTACCAAACCAGCCAAGTACACTGCAGCACAATACAGGACTGGTTAGGTAGGAAAAGGCTCCCAAAAAATTCCTTCCCCCATATTATTCAGGACATTAATCCACTCTCAGCTTTACATGCACCTCACAAGGAAATAATGATTTGCAATTTCCTTTCTCAATACTTAGTATTAAATACCCTGAAATCTTAATTTGAAAACACAGCTAATTGGACAGTTATAAAACCTGCTCTCTCAACCACAACTTGTGCCATCCCTCTGAACAGATGAGAGATACCCCATGTGGCCTATAAACTCATCATCCCTCAAAATACCAATAGCTTCTCATTTCTAGCTTCAAGTTACTTTAGAACAGGGAATACTAGGCAGGCACAGGAGATTGCTTAAACGTAGAATTGCTGCGTGAGGCACAAAATACAGGCTTTAGGAAAAAAGTCTGGGATTCTTTTTGTGTGATCCACAGGCACAGAGAATTGCTAGTTACTTCTCTGTTTGCAACAAGCTTCACCCAATGAGATAAAGGGGTTTTCTGCCCCATCTGCTGAAGAGCTGCCCACCTCCCCTCTCAACAAGAGCTGACACACAGCAGCCACACCAGTACAAACTGGCAACCACCCTCCACCAGCTGCATCCTTCTCACACACCCAATGAGAAACCCACCACGCCAACATAAACACAAAAACCAAGGTGGTGTCAAAGAAACATGCAACATTTCCACCAACCGTTGCTCTGAAGATAAGGTGGTTTCGCCGTCCCCAGCGACATTAAGGCTTCAGCTAAATTATTAGGAATTGCTACATCACCTCTTGTGCTCAGCAGAATGATAGACCTGCAACAAGAACAGCACAGACACAGCAGCTGTTATAAACACATTTTTTTAATATTCTGCTACACGCCCTTAGAGCTAGCTGCCCTCAGAGTCCAATTCCTTATGAGTACTTCTGACATGGAAATAGTCAACCTTTTGTGAAACCAGTACTTAAAATTTATTTGTTTTAAACTGATTTTAAATTTAACTTCAAAATCATTGGAAAGTGTTATTTAAACACAGTTTAGTATTTTGTATCAAAAAAATCAAGTTTAGATATTTAAAATCTAAATAAAATTAGAAAATTAAAATGCTGATTATTTTCTGACACTAACTCTTTATCTTTATCTAGTGATAAAGAATTTTCTCCCTATAGGGAGAGAACAGTATGATATCTTTCACATAGTCCTTGCCACTGTCCTTATTAAACAAAAAGTTATTCTTGTTTTAAGCAAAGCAGTGTTATTACATGAAGTTGTGTTAAAGAAAATTATTTTTGAGAAAAAAGGCAACACCAGAAAAATTTTAAGTGTTCAAAATCTGCTTAGTTTTCTTAAATAATGCTACACTGCCCAATAAATTGTTCCTGTGTTTCTCCTTTTGCCTGAACTTAGACATATGTTTTGTTCACTTTCAGTGCTCTTGTATCTATTCATCATTACTTAAATTCTTGCCAGAGAGCAGAGGTACAGCTTGCAGGACATACTGGAAATGAGTGGTCATTGCACATACCTTTGTGGAATTCCAGATTTTAAATATCCATCTACACGCCTAATGTCTACTCCAGAAAATAGTTTGTTTCCCAACACTGTGCCAGTGCAGGCATCTACTACAACAATAAGTATCCCATTATCCTTAAAGGAAAACATGGTGTCATTGACCTGAAGGGGACGAAAAAGAGAGAAAAGGAAGTCAATACAAATCAAACAGCAATTCTACTGCATTCAGAATACTGTTAATCAACCTTACTCTAGTTTAGACACAGTAATTTCCTTACAAATACTTGCTTCTCCCTAGCATCTCTTCACTTTTCCCTTTGAAAGGACGCTGCTTAATGGGACTTCTGAAATTGCATGGGAGTCTTAAGCCTGTAGCTTCTATAGGAATATTGCACATTCCAGGTGACTTACTACCTGCTTCAGTCATTGCTCTTGCTTTGGGAAGCTAAAATTCAGATACTGAATCCCCCAGACTTCTTGACAGTAATAGAGTTAATTGATCCCTGCAGCAGGCTAGTTCCAGCCCAGTTTTTCCTACTGAGTGCTCTTATTGTTCTGGACATGGCACACACATTCCTGGAGAAGTTTGCAGCTGCAAAGGTTAAGCTGCTCATATGCCATTTGTCTACCTGGGTAACTGAAGGTTCAGCCAGCCCAACAATGACACTGCAGAATGTAAGGCATGTGCAGACTAAGCTCTGTGGTGGGAGGGTGTCTGCAAATGGTATTTCACCAGCAAGCGCAAGTCTACTTCTGCATCTGAATGGAAAAGTCAAACTAAACTACTTTTTATACAGTATCACATCATTGGGCTTATTTGGACCACATCAGAACAAATACAGAAATCTACTGATTCTTTAGCAGTTACCATTTAGAGGACTTTAGCAAAGCTTAATGGCTTGTGTGACCCATCCTGCTAACTTACTAATTCGCTTGCACAAGGACAATTTCAACAAAATGGATTTAACTAACAAATTGTTAGGTTATATGTTCCGTTTATTTCCAAAATCAGCCATAAATGTATACCCAAACAAGTTTAAACATGAAGCTGAACATTTTAAACTCTAACAGGAACATTTTTCTCCTTAGCAGGTAGGATTCAAATACAAAATGGAGCTTTGAAACCTCAATTTCTAATGTTTAAACATAAGCTTTTTGACTTTGTTTTTTTAAACAAGTAATCAATCTTTTCATTCAAGTGAAGAAAACTGAGGTCTGCATTATGTAGAGCTGTACAACTGTTATAATACAAACTCCTATAGTGATATTTAAGAAGAAAACCATAGAAAATACTTACATATATAAATGCTTGCTGACCTCTGCTTGACTCTTTTTCATCAGATGAATTAATCTGCACAAGGAGGTAGTTTTTGTGAGGGTCACTGGTGAATATCATCTAGATATCAGACAAAACAGGTCAGTAAGTACACATATTAATGTTTTTTCAACACTTTATCATGCCAGTTTAAAACAGATAGCTCATGCTCCAAAGCAAATGTATCCATTTGTCAACATTATTTATGGTAGTAGTAATCCTAATAAATATAATGATACATAGTGTCATCTATTTTATCTCCTAATTTCAGTATTTTTCTCAGCTTGTATAACTGAGACAATTTCAAGTTCATAATAAGCAAAGATCCAAACAGAGACAAGGTTTGCCATGCAGATCTCTGCAGCAAAGCTCTCCACATAGCACAGACAATACTGCAGTGCAAGACATCAATTCACCTATGTCCCTCTTCTGTAGCACTTGAAGCGCGAGTTGCACAAAAGAAGAAAAAAACCCCTGAAACCTTGTGCTACAGAAAGGACTCCAAACCTTCAAGGAGTCCAAGAAGATTAACAAGCTGACCACTGCAAATTGGTAAGTGCAGTATCCTGTGCTGAGAGACTGAAATTTGGGCTTAAATTGAGTAGACAGTATTACCAGTTCTACCCTTCATTAAAGTTTTTGCTTATATTTTACCTGAGTTGTGCCACATTTCGTACATGGTACAGTAGTTTTTTCTGGCATCTGCTTTATGACGGTTGGTACTTGGTAGTACTTTGGGTAAGCTTTTGTCATGCAATTACTTATCCCTTTTGATGAATCTTTGGTCACAATCTTGATCCTTTCACATCCCTGAGATGAGCAATAACTGTGACCATCCCTATCATATTTGGCTTGAAGAAATAAAAACAGCAATCTACACAAAAGGGGGAAAAATAATCTAAATTACCTTGTGAAATAAAGGTATTTATATTCAGTCTTAACAGCTATATTTCACGATTTTCAGAAGCACACAAACCACAGTATTCATTTCTGCACCACTATCCAAAGGTTTCAAAGTATTTACAGTTCACTAGAGTTAGGAAATCTCTAACAATTTACCTAAAATTCCTCACAATTAAAGGAGACATCAATATAAAAGCAGATGTTTTGCAAAGAAGAACCAGTCTTTAGATCAATGGCTTGCAGGAATCAAAAATGGAATTGCAGAGCATGAATTTTTTTCCTTGCTCATTGATTTTTGCAGACATGCAGCAGAAATACTCATTTCACCCACCAGCACTGAACAATATAGCTGTGCTACTTCAAATGCAATTTAGGGTGTAGTGGTCAATGATGTTCACAGAAGACTGGAAGTTCCTCTATTACATTTTAGACTGTTATCAGAGCAGCTCTTATACAAAGCAACATAAATGTCTGTTCAAAGACTATATTCATTTGTGTATTTATTACACACAGGCACAGTAGCAGGTAACAGAACAAAACAAATAAGAGAACAAATTATAAATTTAGAATCAACTTTTAAAAAATTCGCAACTGATATACACAGGACTTAATTTATTGGAAGTTGACCATATCTAAAAGACCTCTCAGAAGGCTCTTAGCGGCCTCTGTGAGAAGTACTTTTGAAAGAGAAACTAGGATTTTAAGTTCTTCTGAGACAGCTGAAAACAGATTAGGATTTTCTAAAATATAATTTTTAAATGTTGGAAGAGAAAGCTTCTTGGAAATTTCTAGAATTTTCAGTTTAACAAAAAACCAGTTAATTTTTCTGAAGACTAAGAAATTAAATCCTAAAAGGCACTGCGCTGCATCAGACCAGATAGTGTATTTTCCCCAGATCTATGGGATAGGAAATATCTTTGGCGACTGTGGTGCTCTTGAAAAGCATTTCCATGACGACTATGGTAGTTTGGAGATTTAAAGACATATAAATATTCCAACGGGTTTTGGAGTCCTTCTCAACAGCTTTCCTCTTACGCAAATGTCTCAACCAGTTGCTTTTAACACCATCAAACTGAACATTTCAAGGTTAAACAACACCTTCTAGTAAAGTCAAATGACAAGAGTTACCCAGTACTGTTGTCAAAGTAAAACCTCTTGTCTGATCGACTCTTTTCCAGCTCCATCATTGAAGATACAGGCATGTAGCGCTCCACCTTGCTTGACAGAGCAGATGACCGCCTTTGAAAGGTTTCCAATACTATAAGAAAATCTGTCTTTGGCTGGTAACAAAGACCAACACGAATCCAGTCATTCCTAAAACCAAAATAAAATGTATGAGTCCTTGTAGGAACAGTTTAGGTGCCAATACAGAGCAAACAGATCACTGCAAAAAAGAAGAAACAGGAACACAAAAAGTTCATAAACCCTCAACCAGATGACCAAATCTGCAGTGTTTTTCATTAAACATCTTAGTAACTCTGATTCTCTCAGGATATATTTGATTATATACTTTAGAGATATTTAATAAGTTTATCTGCCAAAAAAATCAAGTATGATAAGCTATTCAACTGCAATTCTGGTCAACTTCACAGTTGGCACATTTTCTTCTCCAAAGGTTTTTCCTTTCCTGTACTGGATAAGTGTTTAACTTCAGGTGCAGGTCTGTTGTTTAATCCCTTACTTTTCACACTTTAGTATTTGTAATTATGAAAGAGAAAACAAAAGACCCAAACCCAAGCTCTGGTCTTCCAGATGGTTGCAAACTCATGCACAGTAATTTTGCAGGACGTAATTTCAGTATTGCCTTATGGATCAAAGCCACAAAATAAAGTAAACATACTTGTTGAAGTTAATGAGATACAGATAGGTGACATTTGGAGCTTTTCCATTCCAATGTATTGTATAGCCCTTTCGGAGCATCACCACTGGCTGGTATTGCTGAAAGGCAGCTGCCCTCTGATTAATACCTCGAAGAACCATGGGATTGGCTGGATACTCATCTCGGACAATAGTCATGGAAAGATTCTGTCCATTCCAGGTTTGGACATAAACCTGTATGATATTTAAGAGGGTGAAAATAGGAAGATTTGGTCTCTTTGCAAAAGGAAATTAAATAGTGATGCACAATCAAAATAACCAAAATGCTGCAACTGGATGTTCTGAGCTATGCAATACACAAATCTCTCCTGAATAAAAGTCCTGTTTAAAAAACTATCATAGATTTTTCCCGTTTTACAGACAAAAAAGCATAAGGAGGAGAAAAAAATCAGCTATAACACCTGGCCGCACAGAGCAGGAGCCAGAATGGGAACCAAACCTGTAAGACTTGTATTCAGAAGGTGGTATTGAACATCTCCAGAAAATAAACCAACAAAACTACCCCTTAAAATCCACTCTGTGAAAAAAAGCAGACAGAACTTGTGTGGAAGAAGACATCTTCAATGCAAAAATGTTTTAGCAGATACAGCTGCAACATAGAACTCTTGGAAAACACATCTGATACTATACCCTCAGTCTGCGGAGAGGAAGCATGATATATACGCAACTGGCTGAAAAGCATGATATGAATAAAAGTATTCATAAAAGTAAAAAATTTTGAAATCCAAAGACAGGTAATTTTCTATTTCTTACACTACCTGACCCCACAAGTAGTTCATATTATAGATTTACCCCAAAAAGAAAGCCAAAAGTACTAGCCTGTGCATAGTTCCCACTGCAAACCACTCCACCCCATTCTGTGATGTTAATGCACTTTGGGTGTTGAATCAAGTAATTATCCATTCGGCCCACATAAGTATCCCTGTAGTCAGTCACTGAACCATCTAGATCATGAAATATTGAGTTCTTATCACCATCCAGATCTCCTTCTTCAAACCAGGGACCAGGCTTTCCAAAGAAGGCTTTCAAAGAAACCTGACAACAACAATGGAAGTTTTTTGTTTTACTGAGTTGAAACACAAACAAACATTTGCACATGTACAGAAACACGGGACAAAGCTGATCAAAAACTTTATGGCAAGGATAGCAAAACAGACACTCTGGGTTTTAGTAATAGCCTCAGGCCAGCTCTTGCTTCTAAACAGTGTTAATATTTGCTACAGAAAATTTGTTGCTAAGGATATACCAAAGCTTACAAAATCTTACAAAAATTTCTTTTCAGGTTTACCCTAAGCCATGAATCATTTAGTGTAACACATTCTACATCTTTGTTGGTATTGGTGTTTTTTGCTCAGGAGATGAAGGATCATCACTCTGTGTGACCTCCAGCCAGGAGATAAACTCTGAAGTAGGTATGCATAGAAAGGATGACCTACAGATCTTGTCTGTGTATGTTAAATTTGCAAGACTTAAAGAAAAGTTGTCATAAACTTACGTTTGGACCAAACTTCACAAGAGAAATGTTATTTTTTGGAGTCATCTGCCATGGATTTTTCATCAAGAATCCAACTGCACTGGTAAATCTGTCTGGAGTTGGCACAAAGTTTTTAAATGTGCACTTGGTAAGGTGAATAGGTCCATCATAAATCTGAAAGCCTCTGATTGGAAATGTCCTGTTGATGCAAGCAAATATTTGTACCATCCTGTAACAAAACTCATGATACACTTGAATTTGTGTCAAATACATTTCCTCTCAGAGAAATAAACAAAGTAACAATTAGAGAATGACGAGCAAGATAGACTTTAGTAAAGTAAACACGGTTTCTGTGCTTGTCTAATGAGTCAAAAAATCCTCTACTCCTAAATTTTCCTGTTAGCAGAGGTATCACTGTCCATTTACAAATATGTCCCTTTTTCAGAATGAGAAATACAGCAGAAAACAAATACCACCTGCTCTTTGATCATGGCAGCTGGAAGTGACTGCAGACTGGAAGAAAGCAAACATCATGTCTAACTTGGGGAAGGAACACCCAGAGAATGGCTGGTAAGGCTTAGCTTGACCCCCAGGAAGATGATGGAGTAGCTAATCCTAGAAACCATTTCCAGGTCCCTGATGGACTGGAAAGTCATTGGGAATAATCAGCATGGATTCACCAAGGAGAAGCTGATAAACATCTGTGATTAAATGACTGGCCAGGTAGAACAGTGGGAGAGGAGTGGACATGGTCTACCAAAACTGCAGTAAGACTTTTGACACTGTGTCCCATAAGATCCTCATGAAGTATGGGCAGGATGAGAGGACAAGAAAGTGATGGCACAAAGTCTATTTGGAGACCAATAATTGGTGATGTACCCTAGGGGTCAATACCAAGTCCAGACTTGTTTGTTATTTTCATTAGTGATCTGGATGATTAGGCCAAGAACAGTCTACGGGCCAAGTTTGCAGAGGGCACAACACAGAGGGAAGCAGTTGATGCAGCAGAGGGTTGTGCCACCACGCAGGAAAACCCTGACAGCCTGGAGAAATGGGCAGATGGGAAACCTCAAGAAGTTTAACATGGGGAAATGCAAGGTCTTGCACATCGGAAGCAACAACCTTTTGTGCAAGTGAAAAGGACCTATAGGTCCTAGTAGAAGCCAAACTAACCATAAGCCAAATCATGTGCCCAT
This sequence comes from Phylloscopus whistleri, assembly GCA_017589585.1. Lineage (NCBI taxonomy): Eukaryota > Metazoa > Chordata > Aves > Passeriformes > Phylloscopidae > Phylloscopus > Phylloscopus whistleri. The sequence goes on along the minus strand of JADMLD010001013.1, from coordinate 9,178,325 downwards.
GCCACAAAGAGGCAAAAGGTATCCAGGGCTGCACTGAGAATTGTTACCAGCAAATCAAGGGAAGTGACACTTCCCATTTTTTCAGCACTGGTGAAGCGACATGTAGAGTGCTTGTTCACAGTACAAGGCAGATATGGAGATACTGGAAAGTGCAGAAAAGGACCACAAAGATGATTAAGTCCCTGGAGCATCTCTCATGGGAAGAAACACTGGGAGACATGCTCAGGCTGGAGGAGAAAAGCCTCAGGCAGGAATCTCAATGTGTATCTGAAGGGAGAGTGCAAAGAAGATGGAGCCAGGCTACTCTCAGTGACAAGACCAGGAGCAATGTGCACGAGTTGAAAAATATGAGGTCCCTGCTAAACAACAGGAGAAACTTTTTCACTGGGAGAGTGACTAGGGCACAGGCACAGGCTACCCAGGAAAGTTGTGCTGAATCCACCTTTGGAGGTATAGTAAAGACACCTGAATTTTGTCCTGGAACATGAGCCCTAGGTGACAGTTCTTGAGCAGGGAGTTGGACAGAAGACCTCCACCGGCCTCTTCCAGCCCTAGTTGTTATGTGATTCCACTCAACAAGACTGAATACCTCATATCACCACCACATTAACTTCTCCCCTTTAAATGGCTGAACTGCAAAAAACTAGCATGGCTGGGGCCCATTTCACCCTTCGTCTTACTTGGCCAAGGATGTGTGGGGATGGAACCTGAAGCCATGTGGGCATGGCCAAGACATTGTGCTACTTGATACCATCTTACATCCTGGCTAGAAGTGGGGGGAAAGGGACCATCTCATTTCCTGAAGAAAGAGTGTTCCTTTTTTGGGGAAGCAGTGGGGTAACGCTGGTCCTGACCAGAGGATTTGTCCACCAGGAGAACACATTAGGGTGCTGATGGTCTCTTGGCCACCTTGTTCTTTGTCTTGGGGGCCACCCACTGGCAGATTGAGTGGTGGGCATTTTTGTAAACAAATCACCTTTGTTTTGTAAACTTTTGTTATTAAAATTGTTGCTATTATTGTTAATATTCTTAAGCTCATTGTTTCCAGTACACTGTTCTTGTCTCAGCTCGAGACATTTGTCTTTTGTCTTTCTCACCTGAGGAGGTGAGGAAAGAGGAGTGGGTACACAGGACTCATTTCCAGTTGGGCTTAAACCAAAACAGTCCACTTTCCTATTCTGTGGCAAGGGTAGGACTTGGTACTATGTTAAACAATATGTCATCAGTGCAGTCAAAGAGAAAAGAGAAGGATCATGGTAACAGATTGCAATTTGTCACAGACAGACTGCAGTCTCTAGTCCCAAACTGACCTTTGAAATTCTTTTACCTGAAAGCTCTATTCTAGACCGAAATACTTTTTAAAGTTTAATTTAAGTAGGATAACTTAAATTGCTACAGAACAGTAATCTGTGGAAACATCAGATGAACCTGCTTCAGCAGAAAGGTGAGAATGACACAGTTGCACACATAGCATTAAAAAGAAAATGACAGCATCACTTTCAATGGAGTCTTAATCTCTGACAGCTCAACCGAGAAGGATCTTTACATCTGAAACAGAGAATTTTTCTTGTATTTCTACTTCCTTCATTCATGACATACTTACCGATTTCTAGGTAGAGTGCGTGTCTTGTTGTCTATTCCTCCAGTTCCCACATATTTATTTTGTCCACCTTGAAACCCATAATTCTTGCTCTCACCTATGAACAGCGACTCTGATACCTCCTGGCTGGCACCTTCATCATTTGGGAAGCTCCCATCACTATCAAAGCACATCAGAGATAAGTCACCAGCCAAGACTCTCCAGCAGATGATTATACCAAGGCACAGCACTACTTTTACTTCTATAACAATTCTCCTCAAGCAAAGCAGTATAGACTATGTACAATACACAAAACAATAGATTTAATCATTAACATTAATAGAGGCTACCTCACTGAAATGTTCAGCAGAGCCAAACATTAAAATTTCTAACTCCCTTTGTAGTACAGCACCTTTTTACTTATATCCCACTTTTCCAATCCTAGAACCAGTTTGTCATAATCTAAATAGCAGTAATTTCAGCTCACTACCTAAGTTACTTGATATTTTTCATTAGAAAAAGACTCTACCCCTGCTAAACGCGCACCCCCTTTCTTTTCCATTACTCAATTTCAGCTGTGCAGGAGGAAAATAAAACACTGCTTAGGGAATAGGCATTACCAAGAATACCTGGATAAATATAACCTTTCTGGTAAAGAGGCAGCAAGCTGTTGTGTAAACCAAGCACAGGCTGAAGCTTTAGTTTCCAGCTAAAGTGGAAACTTTGGCAGCTGTGCCAGTTTACAGCCTCTAAAACATCAACTGCACAACAGGAAATACAACCAGGCCCCAAACCGAAACTGCAGCTTTATGAAAGCATACCTATTAATTCTAATAGATGTATGTAGATTTTCTAAGTTTCTATGCAAGGAAACACAGAAATGACTACCAAAGTACTCACCTAGCAAATGTCAAACCTATTCCATTGTCTGCAAACCTACAAGAAAGTCCAAAACATCAGTTGTTTTTTCTGAATTAACCTACAATTGGCTAATGTAAGAGAACAACCTGCTACGCACTGAAAAAATCTTGAGTTTTTCTATTAATGGAACTTAGAACCACCACACAGTTAACTTTTCTAAAAGCATTGTTGTTAAAAAGTAGTAAAATAATTTTCTACACATTTTAAGCAGGGCTTGAGAGCTTCAGGGAGACAACAGAAACTCCAGTCTGAATTTACTCTCTACCAGCTCTTAGGCTTCTTTTTACTAGAGTTATTTTTTTGCTATGTAAGGCAGGTTCTCATTTAATCACATATAAACTTGCATATCTGAAGTTGTGGGATGGTATGAAAGCTGGTCATACTCAGGAGTTCCTAAGATTAACCATCAATCCTCTCCTATAACCCTTCTGTAATGCACTTTCATAAACAAAGCTTTAGGGAAAACTTCTTAACAGCATGCAGCTGTTTGCTTCCAAATACCTACCCAGAGTTCTGAATGAGGATATCCCCTCCCCTGACCCAGGCTCCATGATCATTGTTTTTGAAAGAGATTAATCTGTCAATCAGGGCAGCAACTCGGGGCTTTTCAGGGTCTGCATCTTGATGAGGTCGAAACCTGGGAGAGATAAACACTCAGTACAAGAAATCTTTTTATTTCACATGTGCCATGTATGTTGCACTGAATAAATCTGAAAGATAAACACTCATCTGATGGGCAAATTCCACTCTGCTTCATGTTTGGAATGAAAGAAGCCAAAAGCAAGTACATTTCTAGCTCTCTAGTACTAGAAAAGCGTCTTTGGGGTATAATGAATCAGCAATTGTGAAATGTCTCTTTTCCAGTAACTCCCACAGGCTCTTGCTCAGTCTCTCTAAGTTTCTTTAGCTGCCTTCAGTCACCTTTTACCCCCTTTTCCTTTCTGCCCTCCCCAGTTGTAGTGAAGCATTAATGTGAAAGTTTGATGAAGGGAATTATAAGCTCCTTGGAAGGACACAAAGGGCTGACATTAGTTATGCAAGAACAGCTGGAACTTTGTCTAACTGGTCCTTCAAATGTTTCAAACTCTTCTGACATACAGCAGTGACACTTCTTTGGGCATGCCTGAGATTTTTTTATTGCATTGCTACCAAGATGGTCTTGTACAGTAAATTGTAACTGGAATCTAGTTTAAATAGTAGGAAGAAGCAGTCTGATTAAGAACTGGTGACTTCATGTGATTACCCCCAGGACCCCAGACAAAAAGCAATACATTTTAAAAAATTGCAAACAGGCATTTTGAGCAGGTAAAGATAACCCATCAGTTATCCCAATCACCTAATACTCTTTTGCTCAGATTTGGATCTGCCCCCTCCCCATCCAAGGGAGAAAGGGGAAGATAGGTAAATGCTAGGTTTTGATAGCCTCAGTCTTCTCAACTAACATTTAAATCCCTCCAAGTCTGGTTCCATGTACAATGATTAGGGACCTCACATAGTAATGCAGTGCCCCATTTCTTTTCTTTCTGATGTGAAATATGACCCCATTTCATGCACTGAGTTTCTTGCATCCTCAACACACTGTAAGCTCTCAGAGGGCATCTTGCCCTTTATGACTGAGGTAAACCACAAGGCTTATATGGACTTTCCATCAAAACATGCAACTAGCAGGTTCATTTCCAAACTATGAAGTATTGAGTATCATCAAAATTTGGAACTTTCCTCTTTGCATCTCCAGCAGTCACTCAACTGTCCTTGTCTTATTGTCAATTGACAATAAAGATGATCTATTAACCATATTTTCAATACCAATACTTAATTGACACAATGTTGACAGACACAGTTATCCAATACTTATCTAACCACTATCCCAGGCTATTTTATTTGAAGTTTAGGACAAGACTAACCAGGCACAGTATAAGCTGGAACTTCTCTAGACTCTCCATTAGTTTCTCTCACTTTGTAAACTGAAGAAAATGTGGTTGATTGTACCACCTCTGCAAAGAGCCTTCAGTAGAACTGTACTACCGAGCTATGATTTCCAAGTCTAGAAGGAACAGCAGAAACATTCAGCAGTTGGAAATGTGAGTGGATGCACTACTGAAGCCTTTTTCTAACAATTAGTTAAAACTCAGTTATAAATCAGAAGATCAATTTTAAAGGAATATTTTTCTATTAGCAGCAATTCCAGAAAACATTTTAAGCATGACAGTAGAGCATGTTTAAAACAATGTCTTCTACGATGGAAACTATCCCGAGCAAAAGCTCAGAAGAAACCCAAATCCTTTGAGACACCATCTCTGTTGTTCCCAAAACGGATGAGTGAAAAGAATGACGACCTTACTCTTATATGAACTTACTTATATGAACTTACTCTTTGGTTATACTTTATAAATTATTTTATTGTTTTAAAAGGATTTTTCCCCATGTGATTGTGAGAGCAGTCTCAAAACTTTGCCGTTTTTCACTTACTTGAAAGAAAATATCCTTTACCTTGCATTGTTGTCCAAACAAAGATATTCTCTGGGATCATCAGCACTAGCATTAGTTGTCTTAACACCCTTATCAATGAATAAACCAGCCTGAAATAAACAAGGAAAGAAAATTCATACTATCCAAAATTAGAGCAAAAATGAAATTTTAAAAATTTAAGCATTGCATTCCATACACATATTAGAAACTCTTAGATCTTTCAGTTTGGCTTCAATTGGCCTATTGTCTTAGTGAAAACTAGCTAATTAATATTAAAAAGAAAACAGTCTGTGCTAAACCAAAAGGAATTATCTGTGATTAAAAAAAAATGTAATGGAAAATGATCAAAGTACACTTCAGATTTCTTTCACAACATCTATTTGAGCTTTTCCATTTGTTACCAGATGCTGTTCTGGAAAATCTGGAAGCCAGTCTTGTGGTGAGTTCAAATTATTCTCATCAAAAAGGAAAAGAAAAGAAAACCCAAAATGCACTGAGAAAAATCCTTTGTAGTTTACATTAAAACTAAACTACTTTTACCACTAAAGATTATTCTAGTCCAAGCAGTAATAAGCTTGAAATTCAATGATCCAGTATGAAAAAAATTACTTGAGAAAATAAAAGCATGAGGAAACATTTGCGCTCTTTTACCTGAAATACATACGAATACCTGTGACTACTTTCACCTCTGATCCAAACTATGATTACAACTATGATTACACAAGCAGATTCTCAGACCTGCTAGTGGAGTTCTCTTTCAACGTGGAATTTTAGCAAAGAAATTGTTACCCTTGTTTAGAGATGATAATAGCTATACAGGTGAGACTCTTTCCTTCACAATGCACTTCTGTATTCAGTATGTTCTAATTCCAATCTGAACAAAATGCCCTACAGTCCCAAACACAGTTAACACAACTTCCATCAAACATTGCATCATTTCTTAGTATCCCAGATAACCAACTGTCAGGCAAAATCAGTTTCACTTGGCAAAAAAAAAAAAAAATCTAATAATGATTCCATGAGGTTTCAATGGTTTAACTATCTTCTGCAGCAATCAAACACAAATAAGTATTTATTTAGAGTCAGGTGGATTTGTAAATGTCATTGTATTTATACATACAGCTACTAAATTCCAAATGAAATACTTTAAGGACTTCAGCTGAAGCGAAACTTTAGCTGAGATGTGGAAAAGGTTTGAAAGTCATACTATCAAAACACTCCTCAATGACTATAGGCTGAGGACTCCTTAAGGAAACTTGCAAATAAGTGAGCTCCTGAAGGCAATATTAAAGCTTAATCTCTAGCCAGAGACTGTGTCACCATGTGCAAATACCTGAGACTCAGAAAAATAAAACTGTAGCTACTGCAGCAAGCTATTAGATGAATCACTGCTATAATAAACTTTGATTCTTCAAGGCTCAGGTTTCTTTGGAGTAGGAAACAAAGCTGTAAAGAGTAGCATCTGAAATGCTACTTCTGAAAAAAGTATTTTATTAGAAGTACTAATTGATTTTAGTTGTTTGTGTCTTACATGGATCTGAAACAGTGAATACTCAAAACACAACTCGAAAATCCACCCATGCTCATTATACATTGTTCTGCAGTACAGTTTAAACACAGCACAAAAATCTATCTCCTACCCAGTTTAAAATGTGAACAGACAAGTTCTAATACAGAATACTGAGAAATAAAAACTTCACTTTTTTTTTACATGCTACATTACCTTAAAATTAGAATGAACCCTGTTGTTATAGAAGATTCCTAGGGGTGTAAGCTCTGATTTGGTTTCAAGGGCTAAACTGTGAGAATCTCCTGTTGCAACTCTGTGGAATAAATACCATATTCCAGCATCCTGCAAGTAATGAGAGAATAATGTTACTTACAAGTGATTCTGATACTATTATTGGCGCTGATACATATTTTAAAATACAGTCTCCAAACAACAATTTAATCAGTGAAAAAGTGGGATTTTGCAAATAAGGTTATATTCTAGTTGAATATATTCTATATTCAACTAAAAAGTGTTTTGCTTCTCAGTGAAGCCATTCAACATCAAATATTTAAGATGTTCTACTATTTCAAAGTAGAAAAGTGTCCAAGTTAATGTAACTTCTGCATTTCAGTTATGTCATCCCACACACTAGATTTCCCCTTACTAGTAGATAATACTAACAATCATAGTAAGATACTCAAAATCATTCCTCTTATCCTAACTGCACCAGGTTGGTTCATCTCTGCTCTAATCAAAATTTAAATGGCACAGCCAAATAAACCCTCAAGAGCTTCCAGAACACAGGAAAAAAAAGCACATCAAGAAATCTGGCCAGTTCGGGGCACTGCGCCAATGACATGCAGTAATAATTTTAGTATCTGTTCATTTTCTATACTACTTTAATATCTTTGCTCTTAAAGAAGCTACATAAATTAGACCTACCATTTATCTGCTAAATGAGACCTACAAAATTTCCCTTTCAACTACATCTGTGTTCGCAAGAGGTGGCATCATGACAACATCTGCATTGCAGACACCGACAGACATCAAAGCTTTTGCCTGACCATAGGCTATGTGCCCTTAAATTTTAAAAATCACCCCACAAGGCATGTTAAAGGATTAAACATTAGCTAAAGAAACACTGAGTGCTCGATCTCACGAAAAAAGTCATCAAGCTTTTCAAGAAACATGGATAAAGCCAATTCATCCTGGTTTAAAAGATTTCATGTATTTCACGCCAAGAATATACTAATTTTCCAATGAGTGCTGGAAATTCTACTTTACAGTAACGTTCCCATCCCAGTGTGTAATGATGACGCACTGACATTTCTGGTGATTAACCATTACAAAGCAAATATGGATTAATGTTCCATTAATAAAAATACCAAAATCTTACCTCACATATAATTAAGTACAGCTCTGCGCTTGGCAGACTCAAATAAATTTTATCCAAAACACCCCCTGATGCTTGAAGAATAGACTTAGATAAACTTAAAAGCTTGTTAAGCATCTGCAAGCATTCAGAAATATGAAAAAGGCTGGGTTCTTTTTCTCTTCTCCCTCACACCCACCACAAAACCAAAGAAACATCTACTGCCTATACAGTCTTGCAATAGGCTTCACTGCATAATTAAGGACCTGGGGAAGGAATGGAATTACTTGGCTATGAATTGCTCCAGTTCATACCAGCAAAAGCTCTGTAGCACAGAGTCCTATGAACACAGCTGAATGATTCCATTTCTGAAACAATAAGCTGTAGTCCCTTTATACTAATGTACTTATCCATGCAAGGGACATATATGAAAGTGGCTAAACTTTGTAACAGACAAAATGCCTGCTCCAGTCAGGCACAAAAGGAAGTAACATCTACTGGGATAAGCTATGCAGGCAGAAAAAGACCTTGCAGGACTTAAGCACCAGATCAAAGAAGCAAAGAAGCTGCTTAACTTTGCTTGCAATGCCTAAACTAGATGTATTACATAAAGCAGGCAAAATGGAAAGACATTGTGTTGGAGAGAAAAGAACTGGTTTAATTTTGAGAGGTAAGTCCAGATCCCTCACAGTGGTAGACAGTTAAGCAGAAAACAAACAAACAGAAACAAACCCACTACAAGTGAAGCAACAAGAATCAGACCGTACAAAAAACAGAATGAAATTTTCTGATTTTTTTAAGTACTCCAGATATTTCAACTCAGCTACGTATTTTGAATCCTATTCTATTTATTAATAACAGATACCTGCCAATAAATAAATTATTTACTTATAAATGTTATCAGTTATAGATAAATATTATCTGTGGCTAAAAATACACAGGCTTACAGCCTTCCAACACCAGAGCCTTTCCAACAATAATCAACAATCTTTCCTGTTTTCCATTCCCATTGATATCTTCATAAAAATCTAATTAAAACCTTTACATATCTCAGACTCTCATCCAATATAGAACAGACTCCAGCCCCTTTCTCCACAGTATGTACAGATCTTTCTATCACAGGCAGCTATGACAAGATATTTGTAGTAATACAAAGTTCAGAACAAGCAAAACCACATTAGCTAGTTGCTGGCTGGAAACAATTGACTAACCACTGACAGAAAATAAGTGTTTTAGCTGTTTCTTACACAATGAACCCCTTTTGTAGTCATTTTTCACTCCCGTGACTACAGCTCCTGCACAGCTGTCACTAAACTTACGACAACCTATAGAAAATACAGAAGACTTAATACAAAATGCATCAATTCTGTGAAGATAAAAGGATTTATTCAGAGACACTACTACTACTGCCAGGTCTACTAAATATAAAGAAGAAGAGATCTCTTCTGTTGCAGTCACAACAAGGACTTTTGCCATCACTTAAATGCACACCTAGACATACCCTGCACTTTCAGTGCCAATATGCTGCCAAACATAAAAAGATTCATAGATTAAAAAAGAAAAATATTTGTATATCTGGCAGTGTGAATGTTACAGACTTTACAAATGCCAGTGACATAAGCATTTTGTCATGAATTACACCCATATGCCTTACCTGTGAGCCTGCTGCTGCATTATTTATAAGATGATTGTTGGGATGAGAAATCCAGAATGTTGAAACAGCCCTGAAATATTATTCAAGAACAAGTTACTACAGAAAACCTCTAGCTCCAATAGAAGTATCTTCCTTTTTTAACATGCACATCAGAAAAAGCTAAACCGATGAAGTAACTACTTCATAGTCAGAATACAAATCACACCACCTTACACATCCAGAAGTCAAAACTGCCTTTTTTTCAGTTCAGTGCACGGTATTGTATTTAATGTTGTGCAGATATCCTATACAATGATAAACTGTTTTAAGAAGCTTTCACAAGAAACAAGTAGTAATCAGAAAAAATATTGGTGACAAATTGAGAATATGCATACATTTAGGCAATCGTGAGGATGTTCAACAGACTTTTAAGGTCCCAAGTACCACCAGAAACAACAATATTCCTATAAATCATTTTTTTCTTAAATAGAAGACTAAACATTAATTTTTATTCCTAGTTTTTAAATAGCAGCACTATGTGAACTACACTGATAGATAAAAATGTTTCCACCTGTACTTTGTTGAGAGATCATCATCAGTTTAACTGCTACAGCTGGTTTGGTTTTACTTTTTCATCATAACATACTCACATGCAATCTGTGGCTGGCACTGGGACATAACTTCCATATACCTTATCTCTAATCCCAATACACATGCTGCTGTTTCTGTCTGTAGGTAGAAGAGTGCCTGGTTTTGTGACTAGCCCAAGGTTGTGGAACAAAGTATTCCTCTGCTCAATGCCATCTTCTATGAAGAAACAGTGACCTAGTGTGTCATAGCCAATGGTGTCCTTTATCTGTAGAAATACAAGTCATTATGTCATTAGTAACACCATTTACTGAGACTTATTTGACAAATACCATCTAGTTTTACTATCTTGGCACAGCTGTGAACTGAAGTGCCAGTATTAGCAGCTCAGAAGATTCAAGCACATAGTTTTATTCATCCCTTACAAATACACTGCCATGTCTGGAAAGCTTAGCTGCCTTAACAGCTAGCGGCTGTAAGAATCTGAAAAAACAGAACTGGTGAGAACTGTTAAATTACTGTTTGCAGTAATTTATTTATCCACTGAAACAAGAAAAGCATTGCTGAGCATTGGATTTGCAGAAGGGATGGGATTAGTTTGGCATCTAAATGATCTTTATAATATTTATTCCAAAATAATATGTTTTACTCTCAGTGCACCTACCAGCAAACCATTAGTTGCATGAACAGTCACACATCTGGAAAAACAATGATGAATGGAAAGACCTTCCAGATAAGTTTTAAAAGTATATCCTCCTTTTTCATCCACATCCCCACAAAGGTGAAAGTGAACAGGGTAACTTCCAATCTGCTGCTGGCCCATTTGCTTCAATTCCACATAGGAAAGGTGAACAGATGTAAAATTCTTCAAAATCTTTAAAAAATGAAGTCCAGAGTGAATAATCAATTACTTGCTTTTTAACCAAAGGAAATTTTATGTTAATACATCATCTACCCCAGATGTACAGAAGCTAGATGCACACAGTTGCCACAGGACAACACAATAAAAGCTAGAACAAATGTTCCTGTTTTGCTCTACAAGATGCCTTACAAAACTGCATCCATCATATATAAGTTCAAAATTTGTATCTCCATGTGGCTACAACAGAGGAACTTTCACCAGACATACTGCCACACTTTACTGTTTGGTCTTTACCAGGTGGCACATTAAATATTCTTACAAGTACTGTCCAACCAAACAAAGGCCACCCACAGCTGGGTGTGTCTGTAATAAAGCTGCACCAACATGGTCCACCTGGGACAGGCTTAGCTGAATAAAAAACACAGAAAAATGCAGATTCAAAGGAGCCTGTTGAGTACCTAGTCCAGTTGAGAGCTTGGTGCTGGGTCAGCTTCACAGCTGCTCAGCACATTTCTCAGAGAATACCTCCAGTCACAGAGGTGCTCATGATGTCAACTGGTTCTACCCTTTCATTCTCCCAGTATGTGAGCATTATCTGCCTTCTTTAAGCCTGCTGGTCCCACTGCCTCTGATTCTATTGCTGTGCACCTCCAAGAACTGCTGCGGCCACTCTGAACCCTCACCAGTACCTAAAGACAGAAACAAGATCCCTCCTCTCAGCTCCCCATCACTCATCATCACTGCCACAGCACTGCCACACCACCAGCACATCATCACGCACTGCCACACCACCTTTCCTGGACACACCCCAGCCCATCTACGTTTTCATTGCAATGAGAACACAAAGCCGGACATTGCACTCCAGAGAAATGTCTTTACTAAGGAACATATGAAATTATCCTCACAATCACGCAACTTCACAGTAAAGCTATTGTGTACAAAGAGCAGTCATAATGGGGTTGTACCGGTAATGCAGGAAAGAGAAAGTATTTTCTTCCACCTAACCGGCTATGAAAGCATAAACAAGTGCAACAGCTAAACTGCAAGGAGCTAACCTGAGTTAAAAACCAACCAAAAAAAAAAACAAACCAACCCAAAACCCAACAAAAAACCACCAAAACAAACAAACAAAACAAACAACAACAAAAAAACCCAAACCAAAACAAACCCTCCTTTTTTTTTGTAACTTCATTTCATTAACTTTGCTGTACTGAGTATTTATCAAAAATACCAATCTTCATAGGGAAATCAGTAATGATTCTTTTCCCTCCTCCTCCAATTGAACTCCTAGTGTTTGCATACCTAACATATAGAGGAATGGTCAAAACCTGATCGTTTAGGCATCCCTAATCTCTACTCTTACTACTGAAAAGCACCGAAACTGCAAACCAATGCCTCTCCTCACCACCACTAAGCCCCCTTTAGGGTACTGAACTAGCGACTAGTAGGAAATTCAGGATGTTCAAAAGCTATTACATTTCTTAACATCTAGGATCCCTCTGCCGGAGCATGTAAGATTAGCATAAGTCAAAAGTACTTCCAGTGCTGAAGTCTAGGTTTAGCAGCAGACACCACTACTCAGCCTCCTGGGAACAATTTAACTTTGATAAGTCAAAATATTTGTTTTCTCTTTTACCTTCCAGACAACTGAAAGTCTGCTTATTTACACTTTTGTTGAAATCAAGGTCACACTTAGCACGAGTCACAGCTTGTCATTATCTTCCTTCATTACATTATCTTGAACCCTTGACATCTTTTGTGTCCACCTACCTTCTTCCACAAAACAAAAGCTGCCACATAGTAGAAAAGGGTTTATTTTCTTTCTTGCTATTATGGCCACCACTATGAAATTAAAATCTGTATCCAAATACATTAGAAAGAGATTTAAAATGTGATGACCACATAATGCATACAAATATATTTGCAATTCAAATTTGAGGCCTCAAACCTCTCTAGCATCACTGAAGCACTGCTGCTCAAATCTTTCATCTAAAAATATAAGTGAACACAAGTTTAAATACTGGTTTCTATAACATTCCTTTCTCTCAGCTTTATGTTCATAATACAAGAAATTTGAAGCAGTTTCCATTACATAACCTTAGTATTTCCAGATTTTTAAAAAACTGAACATAAAACCCTGTAGTACAAGTCAGTTTCTTCCCTCTCCATGCCTCTCTAGTGCTCATTGTCAGATGGGAAATCCGAATTAGGATTCAATGCTCATCACCTAGGGAGGTACAAAGGCAGTGAAAGAAAGGAAGAGAAATAAAAGGGAGATCAAGCTTCATTCTGTAATGTTATAGGAGGCACACGCATGGATGTCACTGGTTTAATCCCTGCCATACATTGTTACAATATCTGCTGGATGTTTCTAAAACAGTTTGTGCATTATATCCCTTCCTTCAATTCTGCAGACTAAGTCTCGAGGAGTTAAATCTAATCTGGGTAAAGCTGAGAACAAAGTCATTTCCACACAAAGCAACTGAATGAATTAACGTTCTTTAAGTTTTCAAATCCTTTGAAGTTAAACATTAACCTTTTTGTCCTTAATATGCCTTTATGTGACAGAAAGTTGATTTAAAATGTTTTTCAAACCTTGATATGACCACCAAATGTATCATAACTGAAGAACTGACAGTCCTTTTCAAGATAGCAGGTATTTTCTGTCTCCCCCTTTATTAGGATGTTTCTTGTAAGAACTCCAACTTCTGCTCTCATGTCCACTCCATCAATTACTTCTCCTATATGAGGAAACTGAGGGTTTTCTGTCCAACAACAAGTTTTGACGCAGGAAGAAAAAAAAGAAAAAAAAAGTCACCACTGATTAAAACCAGAATCAACTTATATAAATAAGCAAGATAACTGCAGCAACAAAACCTGTGTGTTCCTCTTCCTTAACCTGCTGGTCTCTCTTAGCTTTTCTTATGGTAGATGTATTTTTCATTTTAATAAGAAACTAATCCTCAAAAAATATCAACATTTTATTTGCAAGTATGCCTTGAAGTGTGCCAATACTTTGTGAACAGAATGGGAAAAAACCAAAGAGGTTCAATTAATCCAAAGTATGAAATTTTTAGTGAAACATAGATGCAGACTTGCTTTAAAAGAAAAAAGACACTGGCTGCTTAATCTGTTGCAAAGCCAAATTAAGAACTGAAAGTGAAGGCAAAACACTGTTTGAAAATGCTGTATTGATCTCCTCCTAAAATAAAAAAATGGACTTGCCTTCCTAACTAAATTTCCTCTTTCTTTTTAGCTATTCTGAAGATGCATAAACTCAAAATTAGGGAAAAGAAGGTAAGTCCGGTTTTACACCCTCCCTCGAAAACCCAATCAATTTCTCATTGAAACTGAGAAAATTATCTAGTTCTGTAGACCTTAAAAAAGGCGTTTATAATACCCTGAATACAGACTGTCACTATCTCTCCAAGCCTTAAAAAAAATGGTATCAGCCTAAACTACCACAACATGAAGCAGAGTCATTCTAAGAATGATACCAACACTGTATCTGCTTCTGAGGATCTAAAAAGACAAGAAATGTCTGTAATGGGACTGCACTCCTCTCTGTAAAGGCTTGCCTATTGTTTTCCCTTGTATCTGACTAGCAACTCAAGAAATCAAGTGCAGAAAGAGCAGCCAGGGCTCCTACAACACAATACTTTTCCATTTTCCTACTACAGAAAGGTGAAACCAGCAAAAATCCTAGCAAAACAACGCAAGAAATAATTTCGAAAGATGGTACGTTCTTCAGCGTGTCAAGTTTACCACTACACAGAAAATTCCTTCTTTGTGGAACAAATATGTAGGGTGGTGGTGTGATTTTTTAAAACACTATACATTACTATGACAAAGAAAACTATATTAAGGGTGGCAAAGAACCCCAACTGGGAAAGTTGACTGTAAGTTCACCTCCTTTAACATCTTTTTAATTGTTTAGCTAGGATTTACTTTAAAAAAAAAAAAAAAGCCAAGATTGTGTATTTTATGCCATATTGTAAATCTTGTGAAAATGTTTTTTTAAAACCTTTAAAAGCAGCTGCTTTTTCACAGCATATGATTTCCACGATGAAATAAGAGTTTACACACACTACTCAGTGGTGACAAGAAACATCTTAAACTTCATACTGCAACTTTCCAGTTTGCTCTTTAAAACACTATGCCCAAAAAAACATGACATTAAGAACAAAGCCCAGGAAATGTCATGTTCAATAGCACTAAGTTAGCTCTGCAGCTTCACTCAAACTGGTATCCTCTGACGGTATAATAAGGTAACCTTGGATATGCTTGCTTCATACTTGAGACTTCTCAATGCAGTAAAACATTCGTGACCCATGCCAACAAATGTGTGAGAAACAAATTTCACCGCCAGAGGGACAGATAGGCTGGCAGTCCCTTAGGGCACAGGTAGACAGGGAAATCTGAGGGTGTGGACAGAAAACTTCCAAGAATGAAGAAGAGGAAGTTGCACTGTGCAGAAAGTAAAGGGACAAAACCATCCATGAGCTGCTGCAAACTAACACTGCAGAACACGTGCTAGCTTGTGCTATGAACTGATGCTGCAGCTCACCAGGAGTGAGAAGGGAAGCTCCAGACCAGAAGCTGAAGGACACCAAGGGGAAGGGCAGCACCATGGAGCAGGTGTGGAGCAGCAGAAGGAAAACAGAGACGCCAGCATAGCTGGCAAGTCAGTCCCCTGGGAGGCTCTTGTGATGTCAAGCAGAATGACTCACATAATAAAAAGGAAATGGTCAACAACATACATGACCATTAACTTGTGCATCACACCCAAAGGAAAAACAGATTGCAACTACTCAGGGATATCCTGTGAGAGCAGAAACTTGGAAGGGCCACTTATTTTATAACCATTTTGTTGGGAAGGTGGTAAAAAAGAAGACTCAGAGAAAGAAAAATAGAAAAAAGTAGATGTTCAAAGATTGCAATTTTTTCCACTTCCTGTTTTTATTTCTACTTTTTTAATAACAAAAGAAACAGAAAAATTATAATGATAACAGTTCAAAAGATGAGAGTGACACTAAAGGCAAGGGAAACAAGTAATGACCACAACAGCTATTCAAGCATGTATAAAGAGAACTTGTGAAAAGACAAAGGAGCCAAGAAAGAAAAACAAGGCTAACTGTACTGGAAAAAATAAAAAATAAAGCATTCAATGAGCCTGGGAAGAAATGAGAAAGAAAAGTTAGCATGGTGAGCTGTGAGGCAGACCTGTCATACAGAGTCATTTTATAGCAAGGAGAATTACACATCTGTGTATCTGGCAACAAAGCTATACAGTGATTTGAGAAAAGGCTGCTCTTTACTGCTTCCACTGCAAGGGCCTGTGCAGCAGCATATACATACTTCACACAGATCTTCAAGTGGTGACTGCTCTCATACCTTTGACTTTAACCTGATGCTTGGTACACTCTGGGCAGGGAAGGAGGGTGAATTCCTCTGTCTGATACATTGAATAGTCTGTGCTCGCAACCACAATCCTGTCCCCAGGCTCCCAACTACTAACATCATCCAGAAGGTTCAGTATTACTCCACCCACTGCTTCCACCTGGAAGCCTGATATTGGAACACCTAATTAAAAAAAAAAAAAAAAAAAAGAAAACAAAGATTATATTCACCTTTATATGAAAAAAATCCCAATAAGGTACTAATAAAATACATGTAAGATTTTGCAGGCCCCAAAGCCCTCTAAAGTACAATTCTGACTTCAAACATGCCAGCGTGAGATGCCTTTACAGCCTGTTTATTTATTGGATCTCAAACAAAACTAAGGGAAAACACAGAATTAATGGTGACTGGAAAAATCTACTATTTTCTCCTTTCTTCAAAAAACCCTAATATCATATGACAGTAATTTGTAGGTCCAGCTACCTCTGCTTGTTTAAGTGACAGTTTTTTGCCATTTTAAACTGTAAAGATGTAATCAAGAACATGGGAAACAAAGCAGATGACTTTCTTTTTAAAGCACAACTAGAACAGTCTGGCAGACTGAATTGCTCACACACAGAATTTCATTAGTTTATGATGAATTTGAGTAAGTTCAGCTGCTTTTGTTAACTCTTGAACCTATACAGCACCAGTAAGCAAAATATATATTTTGGTGGACTTTTTTTTAAAATGTAAGTCTATATAGTCTCATGGGGCTGTAATGAACAGTAAAAGGGTAGTACCAAATAGCTCAACTGCCTAACAAATAAATTTATGACTACCATAAAAAATTTTTTGAGGAAAGCACAATAGCTTTTAGTAATTCTAAAAAGAAGAAAGAGATGATTACCCAAAAAAATTCCGATTACAGATATCTTAAATTAAAAAAAACCAATAAAGGATAAAAGCAAGCAAGTGGCAGGTCTTTCAGCTTTTTATTCAACTTCATATCAAAACAGCTGCCTAGAGTTCAGCACTCTAACGGCAACTGAAAATTCTAACAAGAATAAAACATTTCTTTCAGCTTCTGTAGTTTTTTCTTCTAGTACCATAATTAACATCTCAGAAGCTTAGATTTAAAATATACATGACTGCCAAATTATTAAAATAAATTTTAAAAGTGTCAGAACTTTTAAGATTCCTATTTTCATCTAAATATACTAGAATTTAACTCAGTGCTGCTCACATGCTGTATACAGAGTGAGAAAACAGGTAGTACTGAAGAAGTCTGTCCTCCTATTTCATCCATAGCAAGAGAAAACTTAGAGCAGCACTCAAAAATTTAAATTGCAACCAGAAGTTCTAGTGGAAAAAAAGCATATAAAGTATTTTTTTTTTCTTTTTCCCTAACTGTAAGATTTCACAAAACACTTTCCTACCATCATTCCATTCGCTGTAAGCTCTCACAACAAACTTCTGACCATCCACTGTGAAAAACTCTTTTTGAGCAAGAGCTTTCCCACCAGTGCTGTGGTTTTCATAATTTCTCACTGATTCATTACAGGAAGAATTTCCACCACCTATGACACCAACTAAAGCCCAGGCTTGCCTGTGAAAATCAAAAGTAAATGTTTAAATATAATGGTTCTTTAAAACTTCTTTACAAAACCAGGAAAAGACAAGGAGCATAGAAGTCATAAAAAACCCTTCTGCTTGCTCTTCCAAATTAATTTTAAAGTGCAGCTTCAAAACATAGAGGGAAATGGGCAGACATAACAGCAGAGAAAAGTAGTTTAAAATAACTGGGTGTCCTATACACAAATTGGCAAATACAAGTGCTCTTACTGGGGAAGACTTTCATATACATTTTTAGTAAAACATTCAACAAGATACACATTTTTCCAAAAGCTAATTGCCAGAGATTTGTGACAAAAGCCACACAGGATCCCACTCCCAAACAGCTTTAGCAGGGCCCAGGAGGAGCAGCAGTCAGTACTGATGTTCCTGCCATAGCTCTCTGCCATTTGCCAGCAACACCCCAAAGGAGCAGTCAGGACTCCAGGGAAGCAAGCATGTGTTCCCCAGGCCAGGAGGGATGGACACAGCCAGCAACAGCCACTGGTGCTCACCCCTGTCCCCAACAGGCAACAGCTTTTGAATCTTTCAGGATGCTCAGACCCAGAAAAGGAAATGTATACTGTTGCAAAACCTTTGCAACCACTGATGTGTGAGTGTTTGGAAATTAAAAGCAAATCATGAGCCACAGAAAACTGCCACCAAGGTCAAAAAAACAAGTTTATTTTGCAAGTTTACTGCTCTGTAATGCCATTACCATATTTGCAAAGGAAGCAATTGAGATCATCTATTAAAAAGCCAGACAATTTTGCATCATTAAAGTTGAATCATTCACCCCAAGTGAAAAGTGTCAGCTAGCTGGACTGCAGAGTGTTGCTAATGATTGATTCAAAGGCAGATATTAAACCCACCTTCAATCCAGTTGCCTTTATTTTAACCCTTCTTGATGTTTTTATTGATTGGGGTCAAAAAGCCAAACCATACTTTATCATTAACATCTTCACAGGAATAGTACAGACTGGGCCAGCTTTTTAGTAGCAGCAGCAAACAAGCTGAACATTTCACATACTGACATTTAAAATAAAGTTATTTTGATGCATGCTTTACATTCCACGTGTTGCAGGAAGAAGTAGAAGGGGAGAGCGCTGTAATGGAGTATCCATCTCCATGCCAAAATCTTTTTCACTAGCTTTAGAGGTTTAAGAAAATGACCCTGCTTTTCCTGAGCAAGCCATCAGGGAGAGCTTCTTGACTATTTCCACCGCAGAACAAAAATATTCTATGTGCTTACAGAGCCTTTACCAACTAAGGAAAGCAGACAAGAATCAGCTGAGGAGAGAGGGAAAAAAGGCTGCTTCTTCCCAGTTACAGGCTGAAGAAGCTCCTCATTTCACACAAACTGATGTGGAGGTCATGGGCAGAGACAAACGCCAGAAACCTACACCTCTCAGGACAGGCTGGGCTGGCTGCACCACAGCCTGTACAATCTGAAGCCACACAGGCTTTGCTGCTTTCAGGAAGTGGTATTCTACTACAGGACATCCAGGTCTTGGCACTTTTGGCCACTTCTGCTTCAGAGGCAAGAGCATTCCATCCCACACCCCTGCGCTTACACAGCCAGTGACACAAATGTACTTCTGACAGGAACCGAGGTCAGAACATGCCATCCTGACTGACACGCCAGCCCGCCTCTGCCAAAGCACAGGGAGGAAACTAACTGGAATCCAGATGTCAGGGGATAGTGAGGGATAAGAATAGAATGGAAAAACCAAATGACCAATTTCCTGGAAAACACTGGACAATACAGAGAAGTTATACAACACCATCCCAATAGAAGCAGAACAACAGACTGACAGGCAGTTAGGAGACTGGATATACTTTTCACTTGTATTGCCAACACAGAATCACAGAATCATTTAGGCTGGAAAATACCTCTAAGATCATGAAGTCTAGCCTTTGATCAATGGCCACCTTGTCAAATAGACAACTAGACGTGTCATGCTACCAAGTACCACATCCAGTAGCTTCTTGAACACCTCCAGGGATGACGACTCCACCATCTCCCTGGACAGTCTGTTCCAATGCTTAATATTCCTTTCCATTACGAAATTCCTCCTTTGTTCAACTGTAAACCTCCCCCGATGTAGCTTGAGGTTATGTCCTCTTGTTCTGTCAGTGGTTGCTTAGGAGAAGAGGCTGACCCCCACCTGGCTTGTGGAGAGCAATAAGGTCCCTCTGAACCTCCTTTAGTTCAGGCTACACATTCCCAGCTCCCTCAGCAGCCCTTCATATGACTTACATTTTAGACCCCTCCTCAGCTCTGTTGCCCTTCTCTGGACACACTCCAGCACATCAGTCTTTATTGTAATAAGGGGCCCAGAACTGGACACACAACTCAAGGTGTGGCCTCATCAGTGCCCAGTACAGCACTGCCCTGGTCCTGCTGGCCACATTATTGCTGATACTAGCCAGGACCTTCTTGGCCACCTGGGCACAATTCTTTGTGTTGTCCAGAGTAATGTGGACAACCCTCTGCGGCACAAAGCCAAGTTCAGAACACGCACTGCAAAAAGCCATATGCAACAACTAAATGAAGAGCAATCAAAAGCAGTGTAAGTTTCCTGCTTTAATAACTCCTGTTATATCTCTTCTACTGTCTCACTATACAGATCCTGACCAACCGAAAAGAATGGCCAAAAGATATAGAAACCCCTTGTAACTTGCAATTTCAATCACAAAACAATCACAAAAGGTCAGGTCCTTTGAGAATTTGATGGAGAGGTAATGTACTTTTATTTCAACAGTGCAGGAGTATGAATAATATGTTTGATACCTGGGATTAGTATCCCTTAGAAACAATGTTTTGGGTTAGAAGGAACCTTGGAGATCATTTAGTTCCACTCCTTGCTCTCCTAAAGTCATACAAATTAAAAACTTCACCCAGCAACTGTTATCTATCTGTCTTAGTTTAATTTCTAGAAAGAACAGTGAAAGCAAGCAATTACGAATAAGTAAAAAGGTCTGTCACACAGATACCAGTCTTTGCACTGTACTGCTAACTGAATAGTTTTACTGCAGCACTATGAACAACACCAAGAATTCTCTGGAAACTTTATGAGCTGTCAAAGTTTAACAAATCCCCCACAGCAGAATCTGCATGTCATCTTTACTCAGCACAAAAGGTAAAATAAATTACTTACCTGTAACTTAATCCTCTAACAAACTTACTTCCCAGAAGATTTTGAATAGTCACTCTGGTTTCCTCCAAAAGATTTTTAGCAGCTGAATCTCCTACAGCAATAGCAATAATGCGACCAGGATGCCCATTTTTCAGTAAGTTCTGGAGCTTTAAGCTTTCCTCTGCAAATTCATGAGTATCAAACTTCAGCACTTCCAAAACCTCTGCTGTATCCTGATCGATCACTCTAACATTTAGTCCTCGGGAAAAATTCTTTTTAAATGTATAATGACCGTAGGCCAGCCCTGAGAAATATATAGTCTTTGACAGAAGAGTCCATGATACCTTCTGGTGCCCGTGCAACTCCAGCGTTCCTTCAGGGCCCACGCCAATAAATTTTTTGCCAAATTCTGGCACATCAGCACCTTCATTTGACTTCCCATACAAAATAATAGTTGCTTTGGATTTATAGCGGCATTTCTCTGCTCCAACATGAAGCATTCCACCATCCTTTACCAGGATAAATCGAGTTCTCAAGGTAATATTTTTAGAACCTTCTTTATCATCACCAAAAACAAGTAAACCTAAAGGAAAAAAAGTATTTCTGTACATCACAACAAAATTCAGAGAGACTCAACCAAATTCTGCAGTAAGAACAACAGAAAAACTACAGTCTTTCACATCCATGAATTAAGCTGTTATGTTCTCACATATACTTAAGAATATTTGGGAAACTGCTACCAATTGTGATTTATCTTTCTAAGAATTTGCTTAGAAAAAAGAATATTCTTTTTTCTGCCTTTTTGTTAGGATTACTAATATGCAACGGTTACCACTGGAGGACAAAGAGATTTAGTACCACACAGGCTACTAAACAACCTTGTTTTCCTGTATTGCACAGGAAACTACATTAATGCTGCACTGAAAAGATACTAGAGCATCATCATACAGAATTCATCTTTTGAATTATATGCCTGACCTGGCAGCAGGCTGAAAAGTAAAAAAAGGCACGAGAACTTGTCAATAGGCTGCAAGATAAAGTTTCAACATATTTTTATGCAATCACAGAAGTAAAAGATACGCAGGACACTGAAGCAAGGTGTTTATCCTGCTATTTCATACCTCCATCCTGTATAACTATAGAGTGTACTGTAGCGTCTGAGTTCAGACGAAACAAATCCCCTTTTTTGATAATAACTCGTTTTTCAGGATCTTTCCCAGGGCTCCAGTTTTTAAGGCGAGGATTCTGATCAGGACAATTCTCTGGAATACAATGTGAAATTCAATTTTTAAAAAACAAACAAACGTCACCACATCAATCAAGACTGCACTAGGACGAACACAAGTAATAAAGGGTCAGTTGCACATGAAGGACTCCCACATCCTTCTATGCTTTCAATACTGCAGTCATTGTATTTGAATAGCCAAAAACATACCTGAAAAATAGCTAAAGTCTCAGGGGTAGGAAGGCATTATTTTACTGAATTAAACTACTACTGACCACATATTGTTGACCATAGACACTTTTGAATCCCATCTGATCTTTCTCTTATTTGCTAGATCACCTGTAGTAGATGAAAAGAGATAAGCAGAATGCAGTCAGACAGAGAGCAATCACACTGAGCACTGAAAGCCTTAGGCCAGCTAACTAAGCTAACATGGTTGTAAAGCATCTAAGTATCTCACCTCCTTAAAGTCTAAACTCTGTCAAAAAGGCTGATCCCTTCTTACTTTTAAACATTCAAATCATTCTCTCCATGGAAGTTTGCAGGAGGGACAAGACACCCTTAACATATTTAGTATAAAATCTAACTAGCCAGAGCAGTTTCCCAGGAGACCAGACATTTGGCTCTAACTTAAACATTTGTATCCCTTAGGAAGTCAGCTTAAATATCAGGATACAAATTACACAAGAGCAGAGACACACA
Source organism: Phylloscopus whistleri (assembly GCA_017589585.1). Lineage (NCBI taxonomy): Eukaryota > Metazoa > Chordata > Aves > Passeriformes > Phylloscopidae > Phylloscopus > Phylloscopus whistleri. Next base: position 9,155,349 of record JADMLD010001013.1, on the reverse strand, counting down.
CAGTCCTTGCTGAGAGCCGTGGCACTACTCAGGCTATAAACTGAGCTACATGGCCAGAGAAGAAGAGGCAACAGCAAGAAGTGAAAGGTTTGTATGATTTCAGACAAAGTTACAGCAATGTAGTATTTATACCAGGCACCTCTTCAGCATATTAAGTTCTGAGTAATGTGGAAGCATAGACACATTACAAAAACTGGAAAGTATATTCCTTGGATTATCCTATCAAAATTAAAAATAAATATTAAAAAATTAAATATTAAAAATATTTTTCCTATGCAAAAGACAATAAAAAAGTTGTCAAAATAAACATGTTAGAGGCCAACTGAAGTTAACAGCCAAAATAGCTTTTTCACACCCTGTCTTCTGAAGAAATACACCCACACTTCTGAAGTGCTGCTTTGCAGGCAGAAAGCTATCAGAAATAGTCCATTCTTGCAGTACCTAAAGAAACCAAAACCTATCCACAAGTTTAATACAAGCCAGCCTTAGTTTTGCTAACAGAAATGTTTTTCTTTGGTATTAAGTCTCCACATTTCAAATCCCCCTCCCAAATCAGGAAAGCCACATAAACCAAAATTTGACGAGCAGTGGGGAAAAATTAGCAAACTGCATAAAGGGCAGAAGGCATACAAGTAGTATTATGAAAATAAAATCTTTTGTGAGGATCCTATGAAGACAGCTTTTAGAAAATGTAATTCAACACGAGGGAAAGCCCAAACGCAAGGAGAACTGCAATCAGCAAGACTGCTGAGCACTCAGCAGATAGAGGCAAGTCTACTGCCTGACTCATGCAGAGTCCCTAACGCCTTTGACTCAGACACCACACATACAAGCACTGTGAAGAAACACTTATTTCCTGGCTGGTAGCAAAGGGCAGTGTGAGGAAACCGTGAGTCAGCAACCTGATGACTTCTGCTTAGTGTGATTCACAGAAGAGCAGATCTAGTGAGCATATATTTTTCTGTTGAATCAGAAAGAAGACGTATAAAACAGTAAATAAAAAAACCTATAACTTTAAAATCTATTGTACATTACAATCCAGCCAGCCATCAGAATCAGAAACAGGCAGTCCTATAATGCAAACATGCTTTTGGGCACAGTGGGTCAACTTTTTGGCGAGCAGATCAGATATGTTTAGCAGAACTATTTGGAAATTCTCCCTTAGTAATTGTGGTAGGCTGCATGAAAATATCAAATATTTAGAACTTCGCCATACGTTATCTCAAAAATTACCTAGTGGATTTTACAGATAACAGTTACTGCCTTTAGAGTTAAAGTTAAATAAAAACAGAAGTACAGACCAGAAACTGTTAGGTAGTGATGACTTTGCCAAATTTAGCCACTCATACTGAGAATTTTTCAAGTCAAGCCTCTGCTTCAAAACATTTCTGTAAAAATGGGTCAGCATTCCTTCAGGTTTAGTGGCTTCTATTAGAGATGGGGGGAGAAGTAAAATTTCTGCAAGCAGTGGAGAAAAAGTACACCATCCCACCCACAAGAAAGCATCCTGACCAAAAAATACCCCAATGCTAGAACCTTTAATGGAGCACGCATATGAAATTTGACAGGAGAAAAAGACAGGCAGGGAACAGTTCTCAAGATACAACTAAATAGTTACTTTCTACTTGTTTAGACATCATGTATGGAACTTTTAAGGCCTCTGGGAAAAAGTTATCAGTGTTGTATTATGCTCAGCAGAAGTTTATCAGACTTTGGCAGCTAAATTTTCTGAAGATCCTGTTTATCCTGGGCAAGGTCCAGCCGAGAGCTGCAAGAGCGAACTTTTCCCGTCTCCCCAGCTTGTCATTCTGACCCTGCATCACAAGTCTGGGGAAATGGGGAAGGAAATTGCATTTCCATTGCTGTCCTTGATCTCCATTGTTCAGGACTCTTTAGATGAATCAGGAGTAGATGTCAGGAATACAGAAGCAAGGAGGAAAAAGAAACCAGCTGACAAGCAGGAGCAGAAATGCTGACAAGCAGCATCTTCCGTTCGGGGAAAGTACGGTGGAGGTTTAGAATTTACATGTATTTACTACCAAGTGTCACATTCCTTCCACTGCCTTTTAAACAGCCACTAAAACTTCTGACAGTATGGATTTCCAACTAGCCCTGAAGAAAAGCACACTTAACTGGAACTGGTGTTGTTCATTGCAGTACCACACATGCTTTGGTCGGAGCTATTATGCACACGTTAATGCACATTAACATTTCAACCTATTAGGAAACTTTCGGGGAGTTTCTGCGACATCATACTGCAAGATTTAAACATCAGCCAGGCTTTCCTTAGTGCCTGTAGGAGTTTCTCTTGTGTCAGAGTTTCACAGTGTCACAGAATGAATAGGGCTGGAAGGGACCACAGTGGGATACCTGGTCCAGTCTCCCTGCTTAAGCAGGCTCATCCCCGAGCACATTGCACGGAATTGTGTCCAGACAGTTGTGGAGTATCTCCAGCAAGGGATACTCCACAGCCTCTCTGGGCAATCTGTCCCAGTGCATGGTCACTCATGCCGTAAAGAAGTTCTTCCTCATATTAAGGTGGAGCTTCTTATTAACTCTTGTTTTACTGCACAACAGTACCAAGAAGAGCCTGGCTGCACTCCAAAGTATTTCAGAGTGTTAACTGGGTAAGTCACCCTCCAGTCTCCTCTGGAATTTGTCTGTAACAAAAGTACTTACTGCACAGGTACCCATTACCAGCAATCTGTATCATAACAGAGGAATTATCTTCCCTTTACGAGTCCCTAAGGTTTTGTTATTTTCCTTCATCATTATTAGGAAAGCTCAGTAACTTCACCCAAGGAGGTATCTCAGCAAGCCACGACCAAGAGCACTTCAGCTGGAGATGTACATTTATTTTGTACTGTCATCAGAAGTCTTCAGGTGGTTATCTGATTTATTCAGCCTGTGTTGCACTGACTTTGGAAACAGCATCTTTTTAATTACTATGTCAAAAGCCACCGAGAAGTCTGTTATTACAGTAGCCAACAGTTTCAATTCAAAATCCTGTTTAGCTTTTAGAAACCTGACTACTGCCTTAAAAACAGCCAAAAACTCCAAACAAACTCACCAAAACAACCCACACTCCAAACTGTACTACCAATATTTAGCAACTGCACCTCATAGCATCTTCTAGAAGTAACTGGCTAGAGGGAAGTACACTTTGTGATCACATCACCTGTTGATGCTTTACAACCACTGACACATTTCAGAGATTCTCCAAATTCCAAAAAAGTTGCCCAGCTTTCTAAAATAAGCTGAAAACAAAAAATCAGGGCTTATAGATCAAAAAAGGTCCCTGCACAATTTGCATATAAACAAAAGAAACATATACTATTAGCATAGGTTCTCAAAGACTTTTAAATTATTTTACTTTAACATTTTTTGCTATCTTCCTTAGTTACTGCTGAAACAGATGGGATTTAGTTTTGTCTACAATTCGTGAACATATGAGACATCTTCTACAGATAAAAATAATTATGCTTATAAAGCTTTCATGCCTCTTTCACCTCTCACCAGTAATCTTTATTTACTGCTATGCCTTTCCGTTTCATGTAAGTAAATCAAACCATACGTAATAAAAACAACACTGATTACCAAAAAAGGAGCTGATCTTTTCCCCCAATCTCTGCCTCCTTTGACCTTAAAATCACAGCGAGTGTCCTATTAACTTTCAACGTTAATCCTGATGCTGAATTATTGAGTCATGTTCACAGGTAGCACAACTTCTAGGACAATTTTCTTAATGAACTTACCATCTGGAGCATATTTTGAAGCTATTCCCAAAAAAATCCCCAGTGCAACAAAAAGTGAAAGGCTAGAAATGGCAGAGCAAATAAGAGTATTTTTGTGCCTGTTGGCCTCTGCCTGTCGGCGGTGCTGCTCCACCGGTAGGGACGGGAGTCTTGTCTGGGCTTCTTGTCTCGCCGAGGTAAACTCTGCTGCAGCATGGCTCTGCGAGGGCGGCGGGGGGCGGAGCGGGGCGATTCTCCCCGGGACGTACCCCGCAGACCTGTGGCTGCTCCCATTCTGAGGACGGAGGAAGGCAGGGGAGCTCCCCCTGGTATCAGCGCCTTGCATGTTACAACGTCACTGGAACACACAGAGGGTAAACAATAAGCAACAGGCTTTCAGAATACAGATCAAAATGCATAAAACAAAAAAAAGAAACAAGAACAAAAGGCAATTTTAAGCCGCATGTGTCAAGAGCAGCCACTGAAGCTGTGACTTTTTACAACGTGTCTGTTACTCAGATGCTACTGGTCACTTGCCATGGTATAACTGCATGGAACAATAGCATATGTGTCTTCAACAAAATTAAACTCAAAAGCATGTGGTGTGGAAACAGCACAGACCATTTCCTCGTAGTTCCAGTGGGTATTTTTCACAGAGTATTTTCATGGTTAACTTATATTATGAGATTAAAAAATCAGATGAACAATGAGAAAGCTAGCAACCCCTGCTTCTCCACAGTTATGCAAAGAATGTCTAAATGTATTTTTTCTGTACACATAAGCTGAGCGAACTCCTCACTTTCCCTTATGAAAAAGAAGCTGAAAAAGACAAGCCTGCTTCTACACTGGAAGCCCTAAAAGCAGCTTAAATTAAAATACCAAATACTATTTTATTTCTAGTCATGCTGATGCAACTTAGTCAACACTTTTAATAAGCTGGGGTGTATTGAGCCAGCAAACTCCTAATTTACTCATAGCAAGATTCAATTGCTAGTAAAGGTGCATCAGTAATGGTTCTATAACAAAGTCATCTACATTTTATTCAGCAAACCTTGTGATTTTTCTCTGCTGATGACTGGGTTTGGACACAAAGCCTGGAAGCAACATGATTGCTCCAGATCTCTGTATCTCTTGCCCATACTCAGTTACTAGTATTGTTTCCATCTTTCTTCTGAAGCACACCAAGAGGAAAACGTACCAGTGCCATTACTAACTGGCCCATCCTCAGCAGCAGTTCTAACTCACCACAATTGTCTAGTTTAAGAGACAAACCTGCATTTGTCTGTTATCTCTGGTTTTCCAGTCAATAGTATTGTGCAGAGTATTTACAAAGCCGACATAATTTTTTTTTCTTCATTATGATTAACATTTCTTATAGATGAAATCTTTTGAGAAGGATGCTCAAGTTTCAGTTAACTGAAACCTAACTTTTGAAACTAAATCCTGAAGGGGATTTAGGCATAAATCACGTGCATTAAACAGCAAAGTGTAGGAAAAATAAAAATTACTGATAATGGAATATAAAGATCCTCTTTCTGTTCCATTAACAAAGGGAAGTCTGAACCACACTCTGAAGTGTCAGGCACGCTGATGAAGGAGAAATGTGACAACTGTAATCTAATTCTGAGAAGTAGCAAAGGAGCCTTTTGTCCCACATGCTGCAAAATCTGATACTTCACTGTTTCAAGGAAAAAGAGCTGTTACTATTGAACAGACTGGATTACCCTTTCACGGGAGACAATGCATCTCCAGATGCATGCACAATGACAATGAAGGCACTGAAACATTAACTGGAGTAGCTATCCCAGACTGCAAAGATTATTCCAAGTCCTCCAGAAGTGCTTCTTGCACCTGTTCACTATAACAAATTAATTTTCAGCATTCTTCTTTCTATTCTTTGACAAACCTAATCCTCTGCTCTCAAACTTAACTGCTCAACCTGTTATGTGCACTGTGGTACAGTGTGCTGTTCTCACGTGCTTTTACACTCAACTTATTATCTCTCAGCACTGAAAGTAATTTCTGTGTTTTAGACGTGGTATTAAAAGCTGGGTAGAGATGGAGCTTTTCAGCTAATCCAAAGACAGTATTTACGTCTACCTAACAAATGCTGGACTAGCTTCTTAATTAAACATTTTAAGAAATCTGATCCAGCATTGAGATTTTCTTTTTTTTTTTGTAGTTTGAAACCCCAATGCCTCAAACTTGGTTAATTTTTCAGTTAGCACATTTTCCTGTTCCACTGATGAAATTACTACAGTAATATCAACAGTTAAAAAGTTTTTCAACTACTCAGCTATATCAACTGAATCCAGACTTGCTATTTGAAACAGTTTTACAAAATAATTTTCCCGCAATTCTTCCCACCAAAGCCTCCTAAAGTACTGCCAGATCTCCAAAGAAGTAATAATTAAAAAAAAAAACCACAAACCAAAAAAAACCCCATTAATTACAGCAGCCATTGGAAACACTTGTGTCATATTTCAAGCATATTTTGTGTTGTACAAAGCATTCTGCTTTGTTTGCAAACCTCATTTTGGCAACTGTAAAAGGTTTTCAACTATCCCACTCAAGTGAAAACACAGGTCACCCCAAGGATGGGTGGGAAAGAGGCTTACCCATTACAAAATAAAAATACTTCAACTGAGCCAACAAGGAGATACTCGGCACATTTTAAAGACTCGCCATATAGGTTTTCCATTACAACAGGACTAACCAATGCAATACTTCCTTCCCTCTTCATGTGTTATTTGAAATTCTCTAGCTGAAAAAGTATCTCTTCTATTCTGTAGAGCAGCTACTAGCTCTTTTGAAAGACAGACTGATAATCTGATTTAAATTATTGGCTTGTTTATTCCCACTCTGTGGAAGCCTTCAGAGAGTACCACACAACAGCATGTATAGTGATTGTCTGTATGGCCAGTTACGCCCCAGAGAACACAATTATTTGGCTGCACAAATACACAATGTCACAAATACACCACAAATTTTACTCTGCAAATGCATTTACAGAGTAAAATGAAGGACAAAATACCCAGACTGTTGAACCACATTTGCCTGGAAGTTCCTATGCATTTTCCCACGTTTCCCTTTGACCTGTGCCTATGCTGTGGTCTCCTAAAGGAACTCACAATCTGGGCATCTCCTCTTGATGGTCAGTCCCAGTCAAGAACACCTCCCACTTTTGCAATTGTACTGTGCTACACAGAATGGTGCAATATTTTACTTTGCAGCTTGCTTCAGGGTGCTTTCAGTAACAGTCAGGTTCTTACACCATATACAACCAAGACCTCTGTCTATACAAATGTGTTAGTTGTCATGCCATTTACGAATGTTGCTGTCTCACTATTCCCAAACTTCTTGCATGTCAGCTTTTAACAGAGTATTATGCAAGATTTTAAATCCATTATTCAACACAGCTTTTAGTCAGAGCCACACTTAATGTGCTTCCAGCCCATCAATAAGAGGGAAGCTTCCAATGAACAGACTCAGCTGGAGTATCTCAGATGCTTCAGCCCACGATGCATCTGGAGTATCTCAGATGTTTCATTGCCACCCATCTGCTGGATGACTGCACTATTTGCATATCGCTCTTTTGCAAGAGTGGCGCAACTCCACAAAATCCAGGTTTCTGCTCATGCACCCCTTCCTCCAGTACAAGCAAGCAAACAACTACTTCTCATACTGGTCACATCGGCCAACCCAGCCTAAACCACCTTAAATTAAAAAAAAAAAATAAAAAATTAAAAGGTTTATTTTGCACAGCTTCCAAGTGAAAACAGTGAATACCTGCAAGCCTGGTTATGTCTACAGAGCAACTGAGCAAACAGATGTGGACAGCAAACCCCAGCAAGCAGACAGCAGTGAGCTGCTAAACAGGCTGCAACATCTCCCATCTCCTCAAGTATTCCTTCACCTCTTTTAACTTGTGCCACTACCACGCTCTCATACAAGCCCACATTGTTCCACATGGTCAGAAACTGGAAACATATGCACTGTACAACCAGGAGACAACACATGACATCTCTTTCCTGAGACATGACTGTGTACTGGTCTCCTGGAAAGAAACTGGCTTATTTTACCAGACAATTCAAAACGTCACATGACACCACCCAAAAAGTGAGAAAAATACCAAGATACTTTACACTTCTGTGCTGTCAAATGCTAAGTGTAATAAAACATGTCAAACAGGCTAAAAACACTCCCACATCTGCACCGTCTGAAAATGTTGTAAAGAAAGTTTGCTTACTTCATACTGTGCAAAGAAATTAATGCTTCTCTTTAAGCTTATTTTAAGGATGAGAAGTCCTAAGAGCAAAATAAAAGAGCAACCAGAAGAAATGACACATTTCTGTTGATCTGGGCCATCAAACGCCACCAGCTCTAGTGCTGACCTATTACCACACTGTCTAGTCTCAGAGTGTATAATTCCCACTAAGGAAAAGACTGAGCAAAGGGTGGAGGAAAACAACGCATACACAAGAAAATATTTCCCCGTACAACACAGTATTAAATTTGTGGACAACACTAAGCTGGGAGCATGTGCTGATCTGTTGGAAGGTAGGAGGGCTCTGCAGAGAGACCTGAACAGTTGGATGGGTGGGCAGTGTCTAACAAGACGAAGTTTAATAGGTCCAAGTGCTGAGTCCTGCATTTTGGCCACAATAACCCCCTGCAGCATTACAGTCTGGGGATGGTGCGGCTGGACAAAAGGGACCTGGGGGTTCTGGTCGATAGCCGACTGAACATGAGACAGCAGTGTGCCCAGGTGGCCAAGAAGGCCAAAGGCATCCTGGCCTGGATCAGGAATGGTGTGGCCAGCAGGAGCAGGGAGGTCATTCTTCCCCTGTACTGGGCACTGGTGAGGCCACCCCTGGAGTGCTGTGTCCAGCTCTGGCCCCTCAGCTCAGGAAGGACATTGAGTGCTGTGTCCAGCTCTGGCCCCTCAGCTCAGGAAGGACATTGAGACACTTGAGCGTGTCCAGAAGAGGCAATGGGGCTGGTGAGGGGCTGGGAACACAAACCCTGTGAGGAATGACTGAGGGAGCTGGGGCTGTTTAGCCTGGAGAAAAGAAGACTCGGGGTGATCTTATCACTCTCTACAACTTCCTGAAAGGTGCTTGTAGTCAGGTGGGGGTTGGTCTCTTTCTCCAGGCAGCAACTGACAGAACGAGAGGACACAGTCTCAGCTGAGTCAAGGGAAGTATAGGTTGGATATTAGAAAAAAGTTTTTTACCGAATGGGTGATAAAGTATTGGAATGGCCTGCCTGGGGAGGTGGTGGAGTCACAATCCCTGGATGTGTTTAAAAAAAGACTGGATGTGGCACTCAGTACCATGGTTTAGTTGAGGTATTAGGGCTGGGTTGGACCCTTATGATCTTGAAGGTCCCTCCCAACCCAGTGATTCTGTGATTCTATACCACAAAAGTGGTATAGATTCTGTGATTCTATACCACTGCTTTCCTGGTGGAGGCACTTGTCTGGTGTAAAATCAAAGGGCAGTGAGAAACCCGTGAAAAGGGAAAGGGCCAAGAACTCAGCATTAAAAAGCTCCTAAGTAGAAACAATTATTGAACAGAATGTGATGTCAGGCAAGCTCCTAAAGCATGACATACACACCTTTACAGACCTTCAAGCTGGTCAACTACAACAGAAATACAAATTCCAATGCTTCAAGTGCCTTGGAAATCGCCAGTTCAACAAATCTCATCCTCACCAGTAACAATGATTCCAAACAGACTGCCCACATGCTTTCCTTTTTGTTTCCACGTTTTCTGCTCCTGCCTCATCCCCAAATTACCTATTCACAAAGACAGCATATTGGAAGGAACCTACTTTTCCACCCATGTACAAAATCTGGAAAGAATATGTGCATAGTAGGATGCACTGCTACTGTTAAGTAACTGTTGGAAATCACAATATTTGGAACACTCTGAAAAATCTCAGCTGAGTTACAAAAAAAATCCTGTAAAAACTCTACTGACATCTAGACACATAGGCTGTTTTCTGCATGCCTCCATCAGACGTGCTCAGCACTTTCAGAAGAAAATCAGAGCAAAAATCAGCAAGAAACAGAGATATAAGAATGGCAAAAGTTACAAAACTAAAAAGATAAGCTCTATTGCACTAGATTTTCTGAATTTCCTGTGTAGCAGCTAATAGTTTTTAGAGAATTTCTTGGCATGTAGAAAACATGTAAAATTGCATGATACACAACCAGTGGAAACCACCTGAGCCAAGGTCCATTATTTCTAAAACCAAATCTTAAACCAAAGTACAGAATCACAGAACCAACTTCAGTACCACACATCAAGAGACAAAAGTGAAAGCATGCATTATATTTCCAGTATAAGAGAAGGCCTACAGACAGAAATAATCTTTCTCAGCTGGTCTAACAAAATCTTGGAGAACACAAGCTTCACTCCAGTTCAGAAGAAATTTCAAACTTATATACAAGTAGGGAAAGTTGGACTACATATGTTTAGGTGATATGCAAAACAATTAAGTTATTATCTATGGATTAGAAAGGATGATGAGGTGAGGGGGAGAGGATGGTGAGAATATTGTATTCCAAGGGAAAGAGGTAAATAGACACCCTGGAATTGAATTTGTCTGTGGGAATGAGTACAAAATTGTGGTCAAGTAAAACCACTCTCATGTCATGGCTGACAGCATACAGGAGAGCCATGAATTTCTACCCTCTTGTGCCAGGTGTTTGGCAGATCCCCATTATGGATGAGACAAAGACCAGAGAGTATTTGTACAAGAAAAATGGTTCCCCACTCCAGTGACAACCGGGCTTTTGTCCCTCACATGCAGTTTGTGTGAACAAGCTCTGCAGCACTCACCTGGTTTCACTTACAGAGCATTTGATGCAGCAGATGAAGTATCTGATCTTGCAGAAAGCTTATGTACAAAGCTTAGGGATTTTTGTAGTGCTGCAGATATGTGTCTTACTGCAGAAACTGCAGGGACTTTATTTCTCCAGTTCCTAGACTCCAAACATCATCCTGTAAGCTTTCAAAAACCCTAAATTGACTAGAAGACACTGAAATTTTCAGTCTGCTCAAATAGAACTGTAGTAGCTTCAGAATTTGTCAATTGAAACAAAGAAACGTAAGCCAGCAGCCACAGCAAACTGTAGTCAAGTGTATCTAAAATAGTATCTGACATTTCCAGTGAATTCTACTTTCCTATCCTTTGTTTTTGACACAGTTTATCTTTATCTTTATAAATTACTTAAAAATTGGGGACGTCTATTGGGTTTTCATCCACTGTTTAAAAAGTAGCACATTCTACTGGAGGAAACCATACAGAAACAAGTCAATTATCGACAACTTAAATACAGCACATCCAAGAGCACACTAGGAAATATGGCATGTGCTGAACTAGGCAAAATTAATAGAACCATTTTTACTGCTCCACTTCCAGAAATGAAATGTTTAATAATTTGTACAAGAGATCAAGAGTGGAAACTTGCATTTTAGTCACTTATCTGCCACTAGCTTACTGCATGAGTCACAGATTATTTGGGCCCCAAGCCTGTAACATGAGAAAAAAAGTGGTTACTAGCCTCACAGAGACTTTGTGAGAGCTAGTTTAGAGAACGCTTTGGCCTCAGCTCAGTGATGCATCTGCGTACAAACCTACTTTTAAGTAAATAAATAGCTACACTAAAGTCAACAACTTTCACATGAAAGTGATGGATTTGCCACGTTAACCTTGGGGAACCTGAATAAGACGGTAGGGAAAAATTCAAATAAAAATCAGGGAAAAGCATTTACTTCTCATACAGACAATAAGGAGTGGTATACAGATATCTTCAGTCTCTAGAAAAGCACAAACCCCAACCAAACAGCTACAGCTTAGGACTTCAAAGCAGAAAATTTTCTTTGTAATGGTCATACATTTCAGAGGGGTGAAGTTGAGTTCTGGCACTACCTTGAATCACTGGGCCTACAATCCTCCTCCAAGGAGAAGGACAGTAAGATTCAGCATCTATTATTAAATTAGAAAAGCTCTTATAAATAGATTACAAGGATATATGAAAGTACAGAATATAACAGGCAGTGGGGAAAAGAACCAGATCCAATACTTAACTTTGGTAAACTGATATATGCAAAAATACTCCTGAGTGTACTCATATAATCACTTAATGATCGAAGTGTTGTCATGTTTAAGTTATATTTAAAACATGAATAGGTATAATAACACACTCTCTTCCATATCAGCATGTGGATTTCTTTCTTAGGCAAACCTGTTAAGCTCTCAGAATTTTTTCTTCAGTCCAACTCAAGCTTCAGAAAATGATATGTCACCCATTATTTTGCATGTTCAAAGGACTGTCTCTGCAGATTTCCACTGTGTATCAACCAAAAAAAATGCTGCTTGAAAAACTGAGTTGCTGCAGCTACACACCCACATTATTTTTTCTTGCCTTTGTTAAGAGAGCAAGTTAATAAGCCAAGTTAAATGAAACTGCATTAAAAAATAACTAAGAGCTGCAAATGACATCTAATAAAATCCACTGAGAAGACAGCTGTGACGTCAGCACCTCTTAGCTCTTTGAACCCCCAAAGGCCTCTTCATACTGGTGATGGCTGACTAAGAGAGAGGCTATATGACACAGGTCCATAGAATTAGAAGTAGCTGGTAGAATGCAAACAACATTTCATGCCTCTTCCAAGGAGGGGAAAAATGCTGACACAGAAGTCTCTGAACCTGACTCAGTACTATAAGTTTTGGACTTCAGGAATTTATATAGGTTCAGAGAGTAACAAGGTTGCAGAAGAGAAGTCAGTTGAGGATTACTGGGTAAATAACATTGCCCAATTTAGTTCAAGAAGTCCTTGAAACACAAACTGGAAGCAGTAGCATCACCAGATGACTATTACCACTGTCAGACACTGGGTAATTGCCTGGATGGACACTTTGCCTGATGTGATGTGGTCACTCTTCTACTATATGTTAAGATTTCATTTAACTGTCTTTCACCTTCACTTTTCCAAAATCACCTCTCCTCCTCCAAGGACCAAATCCCCCTCAACTCAGACACCACAATTGCCAACTGAGATCAGCAACACAAAATGCACCTATACCTGACCACTCACATTAACATGCCAAACTGATACACAGTAGCTGAAACACAGTACAATTTTCACTTTGCTGTAGGAAAGGTGGCAATCTAGCAGAAGGGCACAGCACATCCCAGCTAATACATGAGGGCACAAAGTCTTGTGAAAAGAGTTTCTACTGATGAACTAAAGAAGAGTAACTTGGCTGTGTATCTGAATGCCAACATAACCCATGGCTCTACAGTAACTCAGAAATCACAGAACTACGTGAGTTGAGAGCCTGGTGAAAAAGGAACAGCGACTTAACTTATGCAACATGATACGTCTGTACAATTTTGTAAAAGAAAAAGCATGCTATAATTTTCCTATCATAAAAAACACAAACAGAATATTTGGGATATCTCAAAACATTGAAATCACAATCTTCAAACAGCAAAACAAAGCCCTGTATTCTACCATTAAGCATGCATTCTGCAGAACTGGTGGGTGCACTTGTATTTGGGCTTACTACAGTGAATTCCATTCTAGGAAACTCCAAGAACTCTGCACCCTACTGCCAAGTACTACTGGGTATCTAGTAATCTAGTCACTAGCTAGTCATCTTGCATGACTGCACTACTCTTTTTCACATGTTCTTCTTAATCCCATCTGCCAAAAAGACAGAAGAGCTACTAGCACATACCCTTCCGTCAACCTACCTCACAACAAAGCAATAAAACCAGTTACAAGTTTTGAAGTATGCATTCTTTAATGCCTTCAGTATTTTCTTTCCATATTGGTAAATGCATCACTTTTCTCCCTCACACCTTTGCTCAACTTTTCTACTCCTTTTCCACTTCCTTTCTCAGTATTACTATTTCAAAAAAATATTTCTGATCTCTACACCCGCATCCACGAATAATTCATTCCCATTTGTCTTGCCAAAAATACCTCCGTTAAATCAACAGCGAAATCCATTTTGGTAAAAATAAGCAGAGAATGTATCAAGTCTAATCACAATTTGACTCCAAACAAGAAACTGCAATTTACAACACAGACTTTAATCATCTTTTCATGCATACTGTAGCTGATTCTATGGAACAGCCCTCCTAATGCAAAGCATGAACCTTACTGATGGACTTCAGATTATACTCCCTTTATTTAATTTTTTAATATACAGAAAGCGAGATTTACTAGGTGCCAATTTCCCCACCAATTTCTGTCTCAAGTTTTTAAAGTCATTGGGGCAAGCACGCAGAAGGTGAAGAACAGCTCATGGCAAGCACTGTGGGACAAGTTCCCTTGAAGTCATGCATGATGTGGCCCATCAGGCAAGGAGCTCCTTCAGCTGCGGGGCAGAGGTAGCAGAGCTGTGCCCTTGCAGCTGTGGAGGCTGCAGCATCAGCCCACAGCAGACAATGGGGACCAGGTTCCCTCTCCTCTGTGGCTCCCCCCCGGCTCTGGTACAAGGCAGAATCAAGAGGAGATGGAGCTCCAATCCTAGCACAGAGAGTAGTCAGAGCCTTCCCATTGGTAAAGCAGCAGGTAAAGCAGCAAAAGGCTCCCTCCTATTCAACAAGTAAGATAAACAAAATTGAGTCACTGCTCACTTTCTGCAAACAAAACTTCCACAGCAAGAAGCTGAACTGACTTACCTCAAAACACACAAAAACAGTGTGCTAAAACTGTTTAATAAAACTTTTCTGAAATGCACTGGACACATAATAAAGGAAGTTAAGGACTGTGCTTTGTATTTAAAGCACATTAGAAGTTATCCATAATTAAAAAACATTCCTAGTCTCAACCATCTAAGGCATGCAGACACTTTTCCACAGCCTTTGGTGGTAAGTATGTTTTGAAGTATTTAAATAAGACTGAAAAGCACCTGTCCCACTGCACCCTGTCATTACATAAGAAAACAAAACCTCCTAAATTCATCTGAAGTACAAGCTACTCAAATATGTATCGACTTAAATTAAAAAAAAAAAAAGAAGAAAGCTGCAAAACAACCAAGGTAGTCCCACAGCTCGTGTTCTGCCTATTTTTATATTCATGCCTTAGAGCAAAAACAACCTTTTTTGGTCACCTGGTCTGTCAACTTGGAAGAAAAGTGAACTGTACAACTAAAAGGTAACTTCCGGTTACAGGACCTATAACAACTAAGAAACCTTTAGTGGACTTCACAGGGCCTTCTTAAAACAATGGTTTCTACAAACGGGGGCCACTATCTTCTACTAGTTGGTGTCTCTAACAACTAGCAACAAGTCGGATGAACTGGCTAAAAGCTTCCAGCCAATCCTCAACACCATTTTCACCACAAAACACTGTGTTAATATTCATAACTAAAAAACCCCACAGTGTACCACTGGAAAACATCTATCCCCATCTCAAAATGGCACATTCCATGGCTCCTGTTGAGATCATGAATTGAACTCCAGAAGGCAATCTCATTTTAGCATGGACCTCATAAGAACCCTTGTCTTTATCCTCTTCCCCTCCACTCTCTTTCTTCTTCCTGAATCCCTCTGTATTTAGGGGCATTGCTTGTGATTTACATTTAACTTGTTTCTCTGGCCACTTTGCTCAAGTCCCCAGCAGACTGCTGGATGGTCCTGCACGCTGGATGCTCCTGCATGCTCTCTACTAATACAGCATCCAGGTCTGCTGGATGCTGTATTAGTATAGAGCATGCAGGAGCAGGCCCAACAAACTTGATCTGGCAGAAGATTCACATTTGTGCAGGCAGTGTGCAGAATCCATGTAGACAAAGCACCTCGAAAAGCTGTAGACTCCTGAGAACAAAGATTAACCTCCCTCCTCCTTCCGCTACCCATGGGCCATTTCACATCAGTAGCTAAGCTGCTGCAAATTTTTTCTGTGATTCATGGAAACAGACTAATGCCTCACAAAAATACAAAGTATTACTTTATCCCCCTTATTACATTGTCTTTATCGAGGTACAGCTGCTATTTTGTTTTCAGAACTATAATACAAATAGAAAATCTCTTCCCTGTTAAGGAAACCATATCACTAAATACATATGTAAAACACAAACAAGGGTAGTATCTTCAGCACACAGTCCTCATCTAAGCTGTAATGTAGCACGAATGCAGCGCATTAATCGCTGCACACCCTCTTTTCTTAGAGGGACTGCGATGATGTACAACTCTCACTGTTTCTTCCATGCCTCCGGGCAAGTAAAGCAGCTGTTGGTTATCAGTCACAAGGACGGCATTCCACAACAGCCCAAGCACACGGGGATGCTTATGACAAGTCCCAGCGCAGTCACGCCGCGCTGCGGACCTGAGCCCGGTGGCTCTCCACCGCGATCCCAGCAGCATCCGACCGGGCGCGCCAACAAAGCCGCGGCCCCGGGAGCGCGGCCCCGCCGCCGCACCTGCCGCGGTCCCGCGGAGCGGCGCGAGCCCCACACCTGCCGGGCACGCGCGGCCCCCGGGCGGCTCCTCAGGGCGGCCGCGCCTGCTGCCGGCTGCCGCCCGGCCCGGCCCTCCCCGCCGCCGGCTGCCGCTGCCGCCCCCCTTCCCTCCTTCTGCTCCCTCCTTCCCTCCCCTCCCGCCGGCCCCGGGAACAAAAGAAGCCAGTGCGGCGGAGCCCGGCCGGCCGGGACCCAGCGGCCCTGCCCGCGCCTCAGCCGCCCCGGCACGGCCCGGACCCGCGCTGGCCCCGACCGGGCCGGGCGCGCTCTCACCTGGGCCCGGCGCGGCGGCGCGCTCGGGGCGGCGGCGGCGCGCTCAAGGCGGCGGCATAGCGCTCCCCGCCCCGGACACGGCGGGAGGCCGCCGGCTGCTCGCCAACTCCGCCGCTCCTCGCCTCGGCTGCCGCCCTTACGCAATTGGCAGCGGATACAACCCCCGCGGGGCGACCCAGATCTCGGGCCCCGAGCGGAGGCGGCTGCGCCCCGCAGCCGCGGCCCCGCCTCCCGCGCTCCCGCCGCCTCCGCGCCGGGGGAGGAGCGGGGCCGCCCCGCGCCGCCCGCCCGCCCCTCGCCCAGCCCGGCACGGCCCGGCCGCACCGCCGCTCTGCGCTCCGCCGGGCGCCGCGCTGCCCGGCCCGGCCCTGCCGCTCCCCCGCGGAACTGCATCCCTCCGCTCCTCCCGCTGCTGCCGGGAACCGGGTGCCGCCTCCTGCAGCGCCCGGGCCTGGGCGGCAAGAGGAGGCAGGGAACTACTTTGCTGTGCTCGGCTTTGTACATACGGCTCTGCTCTGGGCAGCGTGGAGGAGAGCTGATTTGCAGCTCAAATACTGGACACAGCGTTAGATGCCGATATCCGTGTTAATGTAATAGTAGTAACAACAGCAGTAGTAATAATAATAGTAATAGTAGTAGTAGTAGTAGTAATAATAATAATAGTAATAATAATAATAATAATAATTCCACAGTATAAAGGCGCAGGTGCTGCCTGGGCGGTGTGAAACGTGCGCGAGGTACGAGAGCAGTTGAAGAGCGAGGCGGCAGCGAGGCAAGACACAGCGTGCTGTCTCCGGAGGGGCAGCGGGCAGGGGTGGAGGGACACCCGGAGCGCATAAGAGGCGACAGTAGCAGAGAGCAGAGACACCCGATGGCTGTCGGTACTTACCGGCTGTTGTAGTCCGGGCAGTCTGACCAGGGGAAAGAGCCGACTGGAGAACCTGATTCCGCTTTCTGGGGTTTTGTTTTTTTGTTTGTTTGATTTGTTTTGGGGGTTTTTTTTGTTTGTTTGTTTGTTGTTTTTGTGTTTTGGTTTTTTTTTGGTGGTGGTGGTTTTGTTTGGTTTGGTTTTTTGGTTTTTTTTTTTAAATTTTTTTTTTAATTTTTGTTTCGGCTTCTAATGTTTTTTAATTATCAAAAGTCAAACTAAATCCAAAAATGTTCTGAATTTCAGAGAACCCCTGCCTGTAGCTGTTACACAGCAAAGAGCATCAATTGGTATAGACATTTAAGAGGGACTGTGAAGCCTCAGGGCACTTCAGCCTCTCAGGCTGTCAGCTTTGATGTAAATCTGACAACGGGCTTCTCTTAAGTTTGGGACCTCCCACCATTTCCGTGCGGCAAGGTTGGGCCATTACTAATGAGCCAGTTAAAAAAAAAAAAAAAAAAAAAAAAAAAAAAAAAAAAAAAAAGTAGTGCCCTGATGCGATTCAAGATGCTTCAGTGAAGTGCTTCGGGAAATTCAAGCATTTCCCAACACGGTTATTTCGTTGGGAATATTCCAAACAGATGAAGTCAAAGTGATAACTCACTTGTATGTCTATGAACACTGCACAACTAACTTTGCCTCTAGCGATTTCCTCTTTGTTTAAAGCATAGCAAGCATAGCCTGTGTGGTGTGCTTATAGCGCACGGAGACATCTAGCGCCTGAACAATAGACTGCAAATCAGCTTCATTAATCTGGTATCTTGGAGATCACAGTTGGACCCTTTGCTTGCAGTATTTCACCCCTGGACTGCAGGGTGCAGAGCAGTTTTACAGCGAACCATTGCACCGCTGAATAGCAGCTGCCCGTGGGCAGGGACTGCAGTGGAATGAGCAGCTATACTAGCTCAGGAGGGGACTGTAACTGCAGCTCTGCTCCGCAGCTTGAGCTTCAGGCCTGAGATTTACAGCAATAATTGACTCAAGTCAGAGCCTGTGTAGACAGAAAAGGCGTTGAGACAGTTCCTAACTTGCCTTTGTCACTAAATCACAGAGAGGAAAGCCCTCAGGTGTACGAATAAGAAAGTTTCATCTCGGCTTTGACAATGTGTCTCTACTTCTATTCTTTCTTTGTTAGCCGAGGAGAACAATCATTCTAACACATGTAATTATAAAATTTTGCCTCTTTTCAATAAACATATGCAAACTGAATACTTACATTTGCCAATTACTTTGGCTGAAATTAAATCGAAGGTAAGCACTGCTTATCTACTGGAAAGATATTAGTCCATGAACAGAAAGTACTTACTTTTTTTATAACCTTGTCTAAAGAAAGAAAGAATACAGACTGTTGATCAACATTCTCAGCCAGAAGCCTAAAAAAAAGCTCTTTTCAATTATACCCAAGTACAGATGTTTTTTCCAGTACTACTGTATCAGGGCATAAAGTAAAACATTTCTACATTCTTAAATAGTCTGAAACTAAATATATTGCATTAGATATGTGTGTGTGTAGGAGTGCATATGTGTGTGTATTTTAGACAACCCACATAATACATTCTTTTCAGTCTCATGCAGGTCACAAACACCTTTGAGCTATAAAAGTGCTAGATCATAGGACTATAGAAAAATTAAGGCTGGAAAAGACCTTTAAGATCATTAAGTCCAACTGTCAATCCAGCAACACAACCATGTTTGCCATTAAACCATGTCTTCAAGTGCCACATCCACTGGGTTTTTTAACACTTTCAGGGACAGTGACTCTACCATGCTTTACAACCCTTTCTGTGAAAAAGAAAATCCAAAAATTTAATCTAAACCTCCTCTGGTGCAACTTGAGGCCATTTCCTCTCATCCTGCCACTTGTTACCCAGGAGAAAAAACTCACTATGACATCCTTTCAGGTAGTTGTAGATCTCTTACAGAATGGAATTATCACCAAACAACTATAATACTTTTAAATGAGTGATACATTTGAATAAAACAATTCCTAAATCCTGTAAGCATGCAAAATATTGGACTTTAAAATTTCCTGAGTATTTGAACTCTCTCCATCAAACCCAAATGGTGCACTAAAGCATTAGTGCATCTCCATTCAGTATCACTTGTTTCTTCATTCTGCTTTGGGTTTCTGCAGACAAAAGGTTGGTAAAGCGTATAAACCAAAGTTTAAAAATGACAAAAGATGGACTTGAAAGAGATGATTGATGCTATCACTGTTTTCTAATGATTTCAAAATAAGCAAGAAGGATGCAACTTTTGTCCTTCTGAATAAAAATAGGTACTACGAGAGAGGAAGGAGCAAGTTAGGAAGCAACAGGTGGAGTAAATAAGTATAGGCAGTTACCAGTTAAAATTATGTCCTATTCTCTCAATTCTCATGCACATCCTTAGAAAATATTGCTGTTGGTCTATTGAGATAAGACAGCAAATGTACCTATTTCTTTCCTTAAGCCTTTCTGGCATATGTCCCAGGTACTCTGTGGTAATATTTTTCCATACAGTAGTCATGTTTTAAATTATCATAAAAAACACGCAGGTTTTTAATTAACTCTCTGGGAGTGTAGCACGTGTAGCACAATAAAAGTCAAATTATTAAAATAATGCAAACACTGCAGTGTTTGCTCTTTTTAAAAGCCTGGTCTTACTTTGACATACTGTGCTTCAACCAAAGGTAACAGCAGTTAACAAAATGTATCAACAGTTTAATGGAGAAGACAAGAGTGAAAAATGCATATTGGGGGAATTTAGAGGTAATTTTTGATCAAGTTCAGTTGGGAGCAGATTCAGTGTGCATCTTCCCTTGCTCACTGAAGACCAATGCCTTTTTTTTTTTTTTTTTTTTTTGTATGTCAAAACAACCCATATGCAACTCATTTACTTTTTGCAGGTTTACAAAAAAGTGTGACTTATTTCTGAGTTATGCTAAATCCTACCTGTCATTCTCCTTTGTCACTTTGTACATTCTCAAAATTTTTACAGTGGAGAAACTTATCAGAATTTCAAGATTCTGGGTCACATAAAGTTGAAAAGCTGTTGAAAACTGACAACAAAACTTGATATCTTTTTAGTGGCTTTTAGATTTCCTCCTCAGTAATCAAATGTTGATAGCAAATCAGAAAAGTACTTAAAAAAACTTGTGCTAATGAAGGGAGTATTATAGGCTGCACTGAAGGGTGAAAGGAGAATTAATATGTCAGGTTTTTAAAAGAATAATAAATATTTGAAAATATATATAAAGAACAAATAAGAATGGGAGGAGGAAGCAGATATACATAGATGGAACACATAAAGGGGAGCACATAACTGAGAGAAAAGGAAAAAAGAAAAAAAACCAACAAAATCACAAAACAGATGTAAGTACAAGAAAGCTAATTTTGCCTTTACACTTCTAAAGTGGAGTTTGATGAAAGACAAAATGCAACAAAGCCATATTGCATTAATTTTAATCACCAGAATAAAAGTCACAATTCCCTACCAAATCAATTCATCCAGTCACATTAAGAAACACAGATACTACTTTCTCATTGTATTTAGATTTTAGTTCAGCATTATTAAAAATATTTGATTGTGATTGCTTTCTGTATTTAAAAAATTTTTCCTTGGGAAAGCTTCTCACGGCAGGTGTCCACCTTCCAAGTCACTTCAGTATTTATTTTAATGTGAATTGGGTGGACATTTATGCTGATTTTACAAGCTAAGTGCAACAGTAAATTTGCCTTGCATTTAAGGTAAATATTGATGGAAACTGGTAAATGAGTGACCAGAAACAGAGCCATAAGGACTGTTGGTTCTAGTTGCTTGTTTGGTCAATAAACATAAGCAATATATAAGCAGATACACTGTTAGGCTAGTCAGATACATAAGAGCTGAATTTGGAGTGCTGTGTTCATAAGATGGGCCAGACTCTACAGACCTTTTAACATCTGTCAGAAATTTTTGATTCCATAATCCATAAGGCAGACTAAAAATTGTTAAATGCCTAATTTCCTACAAATTGCCTGCTACACTTTCTTTGAGACTTGCTGTATTCCTCTATTTGAAATATCTGTGATCATTTGCTTTTCATCTCATATGCCTAGTGTAATTGGTTTTAAATTCTGCACATAATGTTTCTATGTGATAAATTTAAGTCCTGAATTTTTTGTTTTGTTTTATCTTTAACAGAGAATGATTTTGGTTAAAGCTCTGTGAAGTTTACAAGAAGAAGAGCAGAGCTTAAAGCACAGATTTCTGATTTGCATTCACATACTAGTAAGCCAGAAAGATGACAAAATTGTGTTCTTTTAAATTTTGAGAAAGACAGAGACTTCCACTGTAGAGAAATGCATTTTAAGTGATCTGCTCTTATGGCTATTTATTATGTATCTGATTGAAAAGAAATATAAATATTTTCACAAGGTGAAATTCTCAGGAATATTACTTATTTTTAAAAAGCATTAAAATATTTGGAAAATAATAAAGTTGTAATACTTCTAAATTAGCGCCAAAAGCAGATATGGAAAGTTCTAAAAGCCTGTATTTGCCGGTACCTTGTTTTGTCCTGGAAGAAACATACGTAGGTAGGAACACTTCGTGTATTTGAAAACATGAAAGGCAAACTGCAACATTAGGACACTAAGATAACATTGTTTTCCACGGTATTAAAACCAAGCTCAAAACAGAATTCTCCACCAAACACAACAAGATACATTTCTTGCACATGATGATTCGCTAATGCAAATCTTATGAAGCTTTGGGCTTGACAATTCACATTTAGATCACAATCCTCAAAATTTCATTATTTTATAAAAACTTCTGTAAAACTCAGCAGAAACACTTTTGATACATATTTATGTAATATTGTAGAATAAGGCACTTATGCTTACCTTGTTTTGTAACAAAGAAAAAAGATGCGTACGTAAAATCAGAGGGGGTTGTTTCCAGTAAATTTTCAGTTTCCTGCACACTTTTTTCACAGTGTGTCACAGAATGATGGACTGAACCTTTTTCCTTTGTAAAAGAACAAATACAAATGTGAATCACAGTTACAGGAAAAGTTATCTGTTGGATTCCATGCATAGGATGTCATCCTGACCTTTTGTGTTTTTTTTACGAAAAGGCTCCAGGAACTGAAGTGTCCAATATAAATGACAGCCAAATGTAAAAACAAGTATTTGTTTGCCCAAGAGAAATTAATACTTTGATTCTCCAAGATGCATTTGCAATCCTGCAGAACACAGTCCTTAAACATTTGGTTCAGGTTGAGACATTCAATAATCCTAAAAAATCATTCTACTTTTAAAAAAATCAGTTCTTTAAACCAGAGCTTGAGGTGAAAGCATCATGATCATTACTGGTTTTGCATATCTGTTTCTTTACAAAAAACATAAATTAATATTAAAATAGGACACTCTATACTAAAGCAAAGATTCATCTAGCAAAGTAGCCTCTTTCCAACAGCTGTTGACAAGACATTACAAGAATATGTTTTAAAAAGTTACGTAAATGTACATCAAAACTTGATAGACTACTTCCTCTTCTTCAAGTGACTTGCAGCTCTGTGTCACCATTGATTTGCTTCTTTTTACCAGCTTCTATTAAAGAATCTGTTGCTTTCCGAACTATGTAATTTGCTAACATCCATGATGTCCTGTGACAAGGAGCTCTGTAGCAACTACACCAGGTATATGAGTTACAAGAAGCATATCTTGTAACAAGAAATATCTCTTTTGGAAGCTCCACTTATATGATACCCCATAGTTCTTACATTGAAAGTAAGTTAGTCCTTATTCACCTTTTCCATGACACTCCATCAAGTTCTCTCATGCTCTTTTGAGATAATTATAACAGTATGAACACATTTCTTTTTCCCTTTCATGGAAACTGTTTCATATTTTAACACCTTTATTTTCCTTTTCGAAATTTTGCTGCACATTTGTTTAAAGACAAAAAAGAAAATTGCAGTATCCTCCAGAATACGGGTACCTCAGATTAAAAAAAGTGCTTTCTTTTCATTGTATTTTCTCCCTAAATCAAACCTAAAATATTTTTGTTTGTTGGTCACCACTGAATATTGAGTTTATGTTTCCTCAGTAGTATTTCTGAACAGTAACTCTTTAGAGCCTGTAATTGTGTACATAAACTTTCCTTTGGATTTCCCAACAACCTGCAAGTACCATATGCTATCACAACCACATCAGTAAGCTTTTAAGAAGGAGCTGCATTTTAGATTGTTCATGTTCTGTTCTGAACAGCAAGTTCCTGTTCTGTGACAATTGCAAAATAGGAGACACCCAAAAATGATAACCTTTGCCATAAACTAACCTTTGAAAAAAATAGGCCATCAGTTCCCTATTGTCTCCTCAAATACTGTCATTTGATTTTAGGTAAGCAATGAGGGGAAAAAAAGACAGGAAAAATACCTAACAAAGTATATAACATGCTGAAGGCAAGAAAACGTTCTCAGTGCGAACTTGTCATTCTTTGTACACATAAGGCTACTCAGTCAGGGAAGTTCTTTTCTGCTGACCCTTTAATTTTCCTTCAAGTTTTCTTGCTACCAATCTTATCTTTTTCTCTTGCTTTTTGGTTCCACTCCCTTAGCCTATTTCCTATTTTTTTTTGCAGTAGAAGCATATTTACTAAGCCAGGCAGATGTACATGTTGGACAGACACCAACATTTTAGAGTTAATTCCTACCTCTGCAAAATTCCATGGAGCAAGCTGCATGGAAAAGAGAGCACAGGAAAAAAGAAAGAAAAAGACTACAGATAGAAACGTGTTTCATGTTTGTACAACAAACTCAGACAGGAAAGATAACTTAGACAATGATTTCTCAGCTGAAAATTCAAGCTGAGCACAGTGAACGTATATCTGTCCAAGCAATTTTCTCCATTCTGAATAGAACAGAGCACAGATTTAACAGAGATTAAAAACTTAACTGAAACTGGGAACTTTCAACTCCTGGGAAAAAACAATGCCAGAGCTGTTGGAGGGCGTCTACAAGAAAAAAAAATCAGAACCAAGCCTCTAGAGACTCAGAGGTAATGACTGCACAGAAAAGCTCCTGTTGGCTTTTTGTACAATAGAGGTTGTCTAAAAGACTTATTTGGACAATATTTTCCATAAAGCCTGGTGTTTCCCTCCATAAATTTACACTTTTTACAAGCATAAGGAATCACCAATGGTGCTGAGCTATACAGTGTTTATACCTTTTCATGGGTTCATACTACAATTCATGAGGCCAAAACAATGCAGGAGCTTTCATCAGCCCCTGCTGCAGGGATGAGAATCACACAGGCTTTGGACTAAAATCCACCTGTCAAATTCAAAGTCAAATTTCCTGCTATGCAGAAAGGACTATTACATGGTTATAGATTTTTATTTTACTTCATTTTTTATGTAATTAACACCTTTTACATTTCTATTTTAAATCATACACCCTTCAGGAGAGAAAAATCAAATCATATATGTAAATTATTGCATTGGGGAAGAGTGAGGATCCCTGAGAGAGACAGACCTGCAGAGGAAGGGGCAGGAGGTGCTCCAGGGGCTGGAGCAGAGATTCCTCTGTAGCCCCTGGTGCAGCCCATGGTGAGACAGCTGTGCCTCTGCAGCCCTTAGAGATCCACAGGAGAGCAGAGGTCCACCTGTAGCCCATGAAGGAGCCACAGCCTGGAGCAGGGGGATGCCTGAAGGATGCTGTGATCCCATGGGAAGCCTATGCTGGAACAGGTTTCTGTCAGACAAAAAGGGGAGGGATAGAGTAGCTGGGTGGACACCTAACATCCAGCCAAGGTCAACCCACCAGAATTAAATATTAACTTCATCTTTGTGGTGTGTTGTTTTAACAGAAAGACTTTAAAAGACGCTTCTGCCTGTTTCTTTTGCTTTTTTGATAACGGCTTACCTCTGGTCGGCTTCATAAGTCTCTCACACAAAACCAGGGAAAGAAGACACTTTTTTGGAATCAGATAAATGTGACAATAATTAATAAATTTCATGAAAGCCGGAGTGTACAGAAATCACATTTTTAAAACTTGTTCCCCAGTGCAAAATATTGACTTTACGTACAGATAATGAATTAAAATCAGACACAAATGGACACAAATATCTTTGCCTGCTGTTATTTTGGACCTCTTCTCATAAGAGGAATATTTTTGAATTTGAAGCAGTACTATCTGATCCATCCATCTTGTGTAGCCAATACTCAGGAATATATTGCAATACATATATCTAAAGACTTGTTCAGTAGTAACGACTCTACTTTTTTAAACGCAAAGCTTTATTTGGTCTTCAGAGTTTAAACTTTGGTTTACTATTCATCTCTCATCCCCTCAAAAAGGAATCCTATTTTATCTGATGTATTTACGATCCAGTGTCTAATTTCTTGGAAGATACTATACAAATATATTCAAACAATCTTAATATCTGCCTTGGAATGCCTGCAGCTCTACAATTAAGTTTTAAAATATGCATATCAACTTAGTAACAGAGGTTGCTGACTGGTATAATGAAAGACATGAGATGTGAATGGCTCCCATATGTCTCATGGGTGCTAGTTCTGAAACAGAGTAACCACATTTTAAAGGGAAATATTAGTAAACATGTTATTAGTAATTGGGAAGAAAAAAAAAAAGTTAGTGTGGCTGATAACTCCTCACCACTACTAGTTAGTGCCATATTCCATTTCAAACATGGAGTGGAACACATATTTACTTGCTAACTAGAATTGCTTGCCAGTGGAATGGAATTTTTTCGTCCCTTTAAAGGAATTTAATTTTTATCCTGGCGTACATGCTGTCCTTTTCACTAGCCATATTTTCAAATACTCCCTCAATGAGGAAGGCAGGCAGCTACAACCTTTCTCTTTCTTTTTTCTGTGAATAAAATGCCTTTTCATATGACTTTTTCATATGCAGTTGACAACACCCAAAACTTCACAGGAGGCTTGTTCCTTTCTTTGGTCTAGTCTTGAGCTAGAACTCAAGTTAGAGAAGTATTTAAGATCTGAAAGGTGAATGCACCTTTCTTGGATATGAACATGGCTATGGAATAAGACAGCACTGAAAAAGATGATTCCTAGACTTTCCACAGGAACTAGAAGAAATAAATTTTAGCACAAAATTCTCTGTGGCTTAAGGCTTTTCTGAACATTTAGATAACACTAGCAATGAAAAAGCTACATCTTACTATGGACTGGGTAAATCTAAAGCAGCAGACTGCTACATTTGATGTCTGGCTGACACAAACATATTTAATCTTCCTTTAATCTCCTCTGAAATACAAATGTATTAAACTCAGAAAAGTTGTGGATAGAGGCCAAAGCTGTGATCTCCCTTATTACATATACCAAAGTTACAACCTCAGGCACCTGTCCTTGACAGCCTCAAGACCCATCTTGCAGAATCTCAACTTGTTCCTGCAAGGAGCAGCACCATAAATCAATGTGGAAACTCAAGCTTATTTGGTGTTGTCAGCTCTCATGACTTTCATTAGCTTGAAGTTTAATAGCATCTGCTTTACAGTCTCTATACCCTCTTATTCTCTTCAGAATGCTATGGTTACATCAGAATCTAACCTTTCTTTTAAAAATGAAGTACTTCAGCTTCTGTTTTGAAGCTGGAGTTTGGAAATATAACTTTTGTGTCCATTGACAGTTCAAAACACAGGAAGTAAATTAAAAGGACCGGGTGTGTGTTAGTGTTGTGGGAGAGGGATAAACGTTTTGTGGTCCCTCCAACATATGTTTTCAATATATTGGATCTGTATATTAAAGAGTTTACTGGCCCTTCTTTGTTGAAAAGACTCATAAACATCCTCTGTAAAACAGATCTCATACAAAACTTTATAGAATGCATTCTATTTACAACTAAATCTAAAAACCAGCTCTGTAGGCCTCTTTTTCAAGTTTATCTGATTGATAATGATCTAGGTTACAATGCAGTAGGGCCTTCCTATGACTCTGCCAGTATTGTCTCAGAAACAGTTCAGTCATTAAATACTACTTAAAAGATAGCAGAGACTCAACACAGGATACAGACCTTTTATTGTTTGAATCAACTTCAACCAGTACTCCAGCAGATTAAAAGAATGATGGATTTGTTTATAAAGTGAGTTGAAAACAAAGTACAGAGGAATTGCCTGATGCCACCATGGGGAAGCATACTGAAGACAAGCAATTTTCTCAGTCCAAGTCAATGCAAACTGGTGTCTGTTTTGTAACCATTACTTTCTTTTCTAATATTCCCACCGGAAAGGTCAGGCCCAGGAAGATTAAACATACGTTTTTGGGATCAATCCATTCTGGTCCTTAAGCCACTGATGTGGCCGGTCAGTAGCACTGATGGACTCTTAACCAGGAAATATATAAAGTCAGCAACCTCCCCTCAAACACTAAAATCCAATTACATATTTGAAATATAAGTATAAATTTGACTAAAGGGGTTAATATAATTTACCAGGTTTTGTGCTGCCATAAATTCCTACATTTCTAGAGTGCTCAAACCCAGCCTTTCCACTGAATTGCACACTGCATTAGATTATCTGGTGGTAACAAAGATTTATTAGGCTAGGATGTTAAATGTAGTAATGTCTGGTAATTCAGGTATATGTCAGCAGAGGGCATAAAGAAGGTCAGAAAGCATTCAAATGTAAACTAACCTGAAAAGACCTAGAAATAATCCACAGTTTTATCAAAGTTTTATTTCACTATCATCATTTGCCTTTTGTTACTGCTTCAAGACAAGATAAGAAAATGAATTATACAAACATTAGGTATATGTTTTGAACAGGTGTAAAGAAATATTCTTTAATTACAAGTCGATGATTATATTCTTACCTTCCCAAAACGTTTGTTATATGAATTTCCATAGGAAAGCACATGGGAAAAGAGCAAAATGAAGGGCTTTTTTTTTTTTTTTTTTGTGGGCTTACCCTTCTCAAGAAAGCCCAGTACAATTTATTATTGAAGTTTTGAATGTCACACTATTTTCAAATGTGTTATGTTAAACACGTTTGAAAACCAAGAGTCAACATATAAAGTTATGCCTGAAGAAGCAAGACTAATCTTCTCTGTGCAACTGAAAGCATGATTGCAGGTCTAATTCAAAGGATGTGCACAACTCAATTTGCTGAGCCTACTTTGAGAAGAAACTTAGGAAAATATAAAAGACTAAAATGACTTGTCAATGTCTTTATCAAATAGCTCTAGGTCTACTTTGGCTGTAACGGGACTAGAAACTTCTAAAGTCACGGCTTTCAGTGACTTGTGCTTTTGTTTTTGGAAACAATAATTTTTTTTTCCCTGTAGCTGGTAAATATAAGACAACAGAATATAGAAAATTCAACTGTGGTCAGGCTGAATGATTATTTTTATCAATCATTTTGAGTGGTGCTAATCAGTGATTTCTGAATTTGTTTCTGTGCAGCACTGTAAAACACTTATGAAGATCGGAGGCCGCTCTGCATCCTGTGATAAGAAGGCCACCTCCTTATCCTCCTCACCAAGACTATCAGAAATGTAAGCAATAGCTTTGGAGAGAGCTCATCACAAAGCTTTAGACTTTGCATTAGGGTCTAGTCCAGTGCTCTCTAAAGTATATGTGTGGCAGGGAAAGGCACAGCCTAGGATGTGTGCCAGACAATCCACTAGAGTGAAGAAATAAAGATTCTAGCATTAACAAACAAAACAAAATAAAATTAAAAAATGTTTGTTTCATCCTAATCCCACATTGTTTAAATTCCTATTTTGGTAAACATTTTATATTGTACATAATACATTAATAGAAGTGTACATTTATACAATTTATAAACAAATATACCTCTATTATGGGTGCATGCTCAAAAAAGTCTTACTGATAGAAGTGCATGATCAAAAAGTTTTGGAGGTCACTGGTCTAGCTCTAGTACACAACAATAGGTACATAATAGTATCAGTGAGTAAAAGCAGAGGACATGCCACTGTTAGACATAAATTCTTTTATCACAATAAACTGATTTCCCAAGGACATATGATAAAACACAGGAAGTGGAAAAATAGAAGTAATATAGGGTGTTCCCCCTCCCCCTTTCCACTTCCTTTTATTTTTATGTTTTCCTTCTTCCTCTCTATTTTTCATTATATTTGGCACTTCATTTACTAATTGCTCCACTCCCATTTGGATTAGCTACATTTTTCTTTCAAAAAATGTTTTATTTTGAAAATACAAAAGCTTTAAGCTCCTTTCATATTTTTCTTTTCATTTTTCCCTTTCCTCATTTTGCCGAGTTCTGTCAAAATCTCTTCCTTCCCCCAGCATCTCCCCTTTTTCTGTCTCATCCTACTGGTTTTGCTTTCTACTACCAAACCACAAACTCCGTTCATCTGATCTGCAGGTCCATATTCGGGCCTTCACCAGGCTGAGCATTTACCTTAACCTTTTTTCTTTTTCTCCAGTGGAACATCCTATTTTCCACATCCTCCCTTTCCTGTATTTTCTTTTCCCACAACTAAGAGAAATACTTAAGGAGCAGATACATGCTTTTGTAGTGTTCTATTTCCTCTGGCCTTCTGGCTACTTGGCAACCAACCTCCCCTTATGAAAGCAGGAATAGCTGAATATTTGCTGCAGCAAGTCCCATCTCATGTGTGCTCCTCTGTGCCACTGAAATGCAGAATGTGGCACGCAGTCCATGGAGCCTCATCCACTTCTGGCTGCAGGCTAGAAGACTTCTGAGATGGGCTTGGGAAGTACTGAGACTAGGACAGGGGCAGCTAGACAAGAGCACAAGGGACAACAAATGGCCTGCAGGAAGAAATGGGTGTGTGAATCCAAGGAGCAATCTAAACTCAAGGGAAGACTGGCCACATCAGTAGGTGGCAATAGCTGCAATTCCAGTACTGCTACAGCTGAAAACATCACAGTAAGCAATCTGGCAACATGTGACTTAATGATCAAGAGCCTTTGAAGTTTGATATTATTAATTTAGTTGCTTCTTTGCTGCTGCACTTTTCAAAAAAATCATTAACCTAGGTGTTTCAAGACACACAGCGGCAAAAGTCACGGTGAAGGGAAAGGTAATCCAAAAAAATAATGTACATACCTATGACACTTAATGTTTTATTCCTCCTAGAAATCTACTAGAGTTAAAAGAAAGAATCAGTACAGGAATTATCAATGTATATGCACTCTTTTTTGTCAAAAAATATCACATCAAAGTATTATAGTACATGTCAGAAAGCATTACTAACAAGTTAAAGATGACCATTTAAGTTAGTTTCCAAAGTATTTGCTGGTACCTAGTTTTGCTGCTTTAACTATGCTAAAAAAAATCTAAGTGCTTTGGAGACATGGTTTCTTCTAATAACATTTTTTAAAAATATTCTATCACAGAAAAAGTATTAGTACCTACATCCCATAAATACCATGTCCTATTCTACGCTAATGGTGCCAAAAGTCAATAGAAGATTCTGTAGAAATACTGCTCCATAAAATAAAGCATTGGCTAGATCATATATTTATACACTATATTTTTCCATAGATAATACATATTGTGTCTCTTTTTATCAGATTATTTGAAAGCATGAGCACATATATTCAGTAATGCAGTTTTTCAGTGCATCCTAAAGCATGACAAAGTGTGCACTACTTCTCAAACAAGACATATCATAGGACAACTAAATGACTAAGGAGAAGGAGCACTTCCTTTACCAATAAAAACAGTGAAATCTACTAGAGAACAGTTAGGCAAGATGACAGAAGAACTCTTCACCAAATCCTGCAAACACAAAAGGGAGGACATTCATTTAGGAGTGAAAATTTAAGGAGATGGATTTTAAAACAGAGAAAAGAAAGTACTTCTTTTAGAGTGATGAAATTGTTGGATTTGTAGGCATGGAACAACAGTATCAAGAAGTTCAAAAAGGCAGTTAACACTACCATACACTACAGATTTTAAAGGGCATAAGCTTGAATGTAATCTTTAACATTTCTAGTTCTCTAATTTAGGATGTCAGTGGAGCACAGGAAGATCTGACAATAGAGAGTATCCAGTCTAAAAGCTCTTTCTAAATCACACCTCTATGTGGAGGGTGGTTTCCCCAGAGAAGAAGAGAACACTGGAAATTTTTTTTTTTTGAAACCCAGCTCAAAATGCCATAAGCAACGAGCTGATTCACATGTTCAAGTATGCAGATGTTACTAGAAGGTTCCTCGTTCTCTGTATTACCATAGGTTAATTTTTGGTGCAGGAATTTTAATATTCTTGTTGTCCCCCATTGGACCCTT
Source organism: Phylloscopus whistleri (assembly GCA_017589585.1). Classification (NCBI taxonomy): domain Eukaryota; kingdom Metazoa; phylum Chordata; class Aves; order Passeriformes; family Phylloscopidae; genus Phylloscopus; species Phylloscopus whistleri. The sequence continues at coordinate 9,123,678 of JADMLD010001013.1, read as the reverse complement.
CTCTCAGGCCCCACCTTAACTCCCCACCCGCACCAGGGTGCATAAGTACCCTGTCTGACCCTGGCCCAGGGCTCTTTGGCCTGGTGCCTTTGGGCCCTTGTTACTGCCGTGGTCCGGTTCACTCCAATACAGTGGACACTTTATTGTTTGTTATTTTTGTATGATTAAATTGCTTTTTGGACAACAGATTGAAGCTGTCTGTCTCCATTAAGTCACCATGAGTCCCAAGGAAACTCAAAGGGGTCTGATCGTCTGGGCTCAGACTCCAGGGAGTTTCACTCTGACTAGCAATGTTGCAGACAGAGCACTGCGACAGATGGACAACTTACTTGACATATTTCAGCACTTTAAAAGAGAATTTACTACAGGAAAATTATTTTCTGTGCATTCTGTGCTAATCTGTTTGCATGTTCTAAGCCATGTGAAAATGCGATACAATCAACAATGTGGAAACAGATTGTCTCCATTTTCCTGTAAGCTCAATGCAGTGGATCAGCTCCCACCACCATAACCAAATTGGTTCTTTAATTAGACCTTTGTAAAAGGAAAAAACTCCTATGAACCATGAAAGGGAAGCATGGAAAAGCACTGCAGTCAGCTGAATGACTTATTAATAAAAAGAATCCAATTTTTGGCTATCATACATGATCACATGATTGACTACAATGAAACTATACAATTATTCAATAACTGTATGTCTATCAGAGTCATGACACATGGAAATCTGTATATTTCAAAACATTAATTCTTAAACAAACACACCTTAGTGATTCCTGGTTACTTTTAAAATTCAACTGTTTACTGAAGTCATACAGTACTAAATACAATTCAGAACAAGTGATAACATGCAATAAAAGGACAAAAAAATTACTATCAAACACACACATTCTTATGGCCATGTCTTCACATGCCACAGAGAAGATTCAGAACAGCTGTTGAACACTGACAAAGCAATAATCAGAAGTGAGTAATAATTCTTTGTTCACACATTATTTTTTTAAATAGCTACACCCCATAGAATTCATCAAATTGTTAAAGCTGGCAAAGACCTTTAAGGTCAACAAGTCCAATCACTAACACAGCACTGGTAGATCTCCCACTGACCCATGTCCCCAAGCACAGTGTCTACTTGCCTCAGCCTCTTCCAATCCCTGACAGTCTCTTTGGTGACAATGTTTTTGCTGATATCCAATCCACACCCACCCTGGTGCAAGGTGAGGCCATGTTCTCTTTTTCTATCACTTGCTACTTGGAAGGAGGTACTGAACTATGTTAAAAAAAAAACAAACGGATGCAACCTTCTGTGGAAAGTGAGCCTAAATATCACAGATCAGACACACATGGGAAAACACAATATGAGTTTGTAATGCATGAATAATATCTTGCATAAAATCAATTTCCTTACATTTGAAAGTGAAAATATGGTGGACAATAATGCATTATACTAGCAGTCTGAAATGATCATGGATTAAATTCAATGTTTACCTCACCTGCATTTTTCTGGAGCTGCCTCCAGGACTGCATATTCAGATTTGCCAGTCCTTGTGGTTTTATCATGCCTTGTGATATCATAGGTCTCTGAAGAGCTCTAGTTACTGACAAGCAAATCTCAACTTTTCCTTGAAACTGAACCCTCAAGATTTTGTGACTACAGAGAAACACATAATATAGAGCCTACATATAATCCTAACTTCTAGATAACTCAAACTGTCATTGGTAACCCAAAATGTTGTTGTATTCCATATCTATTTGTGCACAGAATTGTTCCTATCTCTTTCTGACCCTACAGCCAGGAAGCTGGGGCAGGGGGTGCTATCATGCCCTTTTAAAATCAGCTCTCACAAGCAGCTCTTGCCATGTGGGTTTTGGCTCACTGACTTCCTGGTCTTTGCCCAGGCAGAGCCTTTTAGGATTCTTGTTCAGCTTTTTTCTCTTGTCTTGGAGAGTCTGCAGCTGGCATTTCTGAGCTGCCATTGAGGCGAATTCCACAGGTGTTGCCTGTACGGCCACACCGAATGAGGTGGCCCCGCTCCAGCAAGCTGGTCCAGATCCATCGGTCTCCGCTCCAGGAGAGAAGACTACGGAGTCGCCCCAGCCCAGACACCTTGCCTTTACTGCTCCTACCAGGACAAAGGGGGAGCCCTTCCGCAAGTTTCTAGCCTGTGATCCGCGGAACACCAGCCAGAGCTCCAGCTGGAGATAAGCAGAGCACAGGTGGGGGAAGACTCATATCACCTTTCCCTTTGTACTTCGAACGATGCACTCAGCTGTGGAGTGTCATCCTGGGGGGCTGTCCCCAGCACTTCCGGTCTCTCTGTTCTGTGGAGCGTGGGAGGTTTAGGAGTTTTGTATCTGGTAGATATTTGCAGTTATTTCTTGACTGTTGCTGTCTCTGTTTTCAGTAAACTTACCTTTTCGCTTACATCTACTTGTATTCATCACTTAGTGGTGGAAAGGGATTGGTTGAACCTATAAAGGGAGGCAGCTCATCCCAGAGTGTTCTCCTTCAAGTTGTCTTAAACCAGGATACAAATTCTTTCTGTTTGGGAATCCTAAGTAACATAATGACAGGGTATCTATTACACACCTGCTATGATGAACAAACTGAGACAGTCCTGGGCTCTACAAACACAGCAGAAGAGGAACTCATACATTTTTTCAAGTCTGCATTTTTTGTCTACCCTCCTACCCTACCCATTTTTGTCTAGCCTCCTGTTCTGGCTCCAGGGATGTGGTTTGTGTTCCACCACTTTGGTGGCCATAAAATCTCTGACAGGAAGAAATTCTTATTAAATCATTTATATATTATATTACATTATATTTATTATTATTATTTATATATAGTTGCTAACTATAAATGATAATACAACACAAACAGAATTCTAATAATAAGGCATGCACTACTTTGCTTTTCTTTGGGCAGCACACTGTGATACACTTGGCCAAATACAAAATAAAGAAGTAAACTATATATTTAACTAGCATCCTCTTCAGAAGCAGAAAGGTCTGAAAACTGCAATACCTCACCAGCACTTAGATTTTACCACCCAAATCTTTTTGGAATGTGTTTCTAATGAATTAAAACACTGCCATCAATGTAACAAAACAGCACCATCCTGGGAGGCTGTCTTAAACCAGAGACCAGATAGTTCTGTTCCTGTTTTGAAGAGTGTGCAGCATCTACCAAATGGACCTAGCAAATTTACTTCAAGAAATATTTGGGGATAAATCAGAAGGCATCATATATGTCTCCAAATCAGTAACATTCTCACAAAGCTGCTGCTGATTTTTATCCACACACTCCTTGCTCTCCTTAGAATGACTTACATTGAGTTACATAAATATACAACATTTACATTTAAAGTGTACTTATATATGTACTTACATATGACCTTTAAAAGCAGATGACTTGGCCAACCAAGAACCTTTGCAATACTTCAGGTGCTGGAGAAAGAGTTGCAGTGCCATTGTATGCCCTTGAGCTACTAGATGAGTTACTGATCAAATGACTTGAAATGCTGTTCTAGCTTAAGACTTACTGGGATCTTTGGTATAGTTCAGTTTTAGACTTTTAGTCAATCCACCATTTACCTGACTCCAGGAGAAAACTTCTGGCAAAAACTTTAGTGGCTTTGGAAATCAAAAATGTCTCAGTACGACCACCTGATTACATTCACATTATATTCACCCAAAGCTCTAGGAGACAATGCACAGTAACCTACTTGAGGTGCGCACAGCTTCCAGCCTAATATGAAAGTACATTGACTGTCTCATCAATGTCTCTCTCGTGTCTTCTCTGCAGTGCTCATGGAAGGTTAGAAAGCTATTTGCCTTCTCTAAGCAAAAAAATATTGAAAATTAAACATTAAAATTACAACCATTTGTATGGTTTACCCACCATACTCCTTTACCAACCACAAAACCTCTTCTCAGCAACAAGACCATTTCAAGGTTTTCTCATTATTTTGAAAGACATTATTAAACAAGACAACTTACTAATGCCCCTGGGAAAAAGTTAATGCTGAGATCATTTCTTATGGTTGGCCCTTCCTCACTGGAAGAGTAATCTGTTTTTCAAGACCATTTGTTTTACATTGTCCTCTTTCTTAAAACATTTTCTTTGCTATTTTACCAGAAGTTTGGTAGGATTTTATTTTCTTGCACAGAAAGAAGACACCTTAACTGAGAAATAAATTAAAAAAAAAAAAAAAAAGGGAAGAAGATACAATGTAGAAATTAACACCATCATCCAATAGAATTTATTAGGGAATCATTCTTTCTTTTAATGGCTGTTTACAATTAATAATCTCACAACTCAAATTGGTTATGAAGTTCCATATGTCAAGAGTTCTAAAGTAGTGTCATGTTAACATTTCAATCTGAAATGGGTTTTCACACTAACTTTTAACAATGAGTTATCTGAACTGTTTAAGTGATGGTAAGCAAGCCTGACATACAGTTACTAGCTCATTACAGACTTCACCACAAAAAAAAATTCATTTCCATTTTACAAACATTAATCAGGTGAAGTAGAACCAATTTTGTTACTCAATTTTATTGAAACAACCCGAAACAACCATACCTCATAACTTAATAGTAGCTGTGAATGAAACATTTCCATCTTTGACAATGTTTAAGATACCTTTCAAGCACTTCTTCTCTTTTCAGGATAGCATGCTTTATACTTTGCTTCTAGCTTTTCAACCTTCCCTTTTTAGTACACTGTAGCAATGTGATCTTTGATGACACTGTCTGTGGTACAAAATTTGCTATTAGTCTGATTCAGCAGCAGTGGATCAAACAGTGATGATTTCAGGACTAAGAAAAAGAGGTCTTTTGTTGCTTTCTGTTGCTTTAAAATAAAGCATCAAGAGTAGGGAACGCCATTTGAAGATAATTCTTTTAAATAAACAGTCTCAACTTCTGAGCTGCTGTATGCAGAATAACAGAAGCTGAAAAGACCCCCTTGAGATCATCTACTTGTGTGCTCTGAGCAGGGTCAGCTAGTGGGTTGCCTAAAGCTTCGTTCAGCTGAATTCTGACTATGTGTAAAGATGAGAAAGAACTCCACAGTCAGTCCCAGAGTTTGATCTTCCTCACAGAAAAAAAGAAAAAAAGAAAAAAGAAAAAGAGAAAAAAAGAAGAAAAGAAGAAAAGAAGAAAAGAAGAAAAGAAGAAAGAAAAAAGAAGAAAAAAAAAAGAGGAGAGGAGGAGAGGAGGAGAGGAGGAGAGGAGGAGAGGAGGAGAGGAGGAGAGGAGGAGAGGAGGAGAGGAGGAGAGGAGGAGAGGAGGAGAGGAGGAGAGGAGGAGAGGAGGAGAGGAGGAGAGGAGGAGAGGAGGAGAGGAGGAGAGGAGGAGAGGAGGAGAGGAGGAGAGGAGGAGAGGAGGAGAGGAGGAGAGGAGGAGAGGAGGAGAGGAGGAGAGGAGGAGAGGAGGAAAAAGGAAAAAGGAAAAAGGAAAAAGGAAAAAGGAAAAAGGAAAAAGGAAAAAGGAAAAAGGAAAAAGGAAAAAGGAAAAAGGAAAAAAAAAAGTTGCTTCCTAATTTCTGATTACATTTTTAGTGTCTCATCATTGACTCTTGCCTCTCAGAGGGCAGTACAGGGGAATGTTCAGCTCGCTCCACTCCCTCCCTCAGATATTCTCACACAACAGTTAATATCCTGCCAAACCTTTTCTTCCCCAGGATGAACAGCCCCAGCTCTCTCAGCATCTCTTCCCGAGCTGGATGCACCAGTCCTTCAGTCACAGCTGTGGCCCTGCACTGGACTTCCTCCAGTACATCCATATCTTCCTCATGCAAAAGCCCAGAGCTAGACCCAGCATTTCACACATATCTGCACTCACAGTGCAGAGAAGAGGGGTAGGATCACTATCCATGACCTGATGGCAAATCTCTGCCTATTGGGCCTGGAATGTTCTTGCTTGCCTTTGGCGTAAAAGTGTATTGCTGACTCATGTGCAGACTGTCCCAGCAGAGTCCCCATCTCCTCTTCTGCAAAGTTTTCAACCAATCAGCCCCTACTTACATATTATTTTCCTTATTTCTGACTTCAGAAATTAACAGTGTAGTGAGAAAAATTAAGTCTCTGTAAGATCTGGAATATTCCAAATAAGTGGTACTTTGTTGTCCAATCAAAGGAGCCCAAAAATAAACATGCAATATTTTTCCCCTATTAAAAAAAAGTCTTGGAAAGGAAAGTAAGTTTAAAATCAATCAATAAGAGCAGCTAACTGAACATACACTAGCATTCTTTGCTGCCAGAAGTGGGAATTAGAGAGCAAAGTTTTATGGAGCTGTGAATGTAAAAGCAAAACATGTCCCAAACAGACCCGACCTTTAGAAGGTAATCACATATTTTATATATATGAAGTTGTTTTGAAAGCTGATTTGCCAAGGTTTCTAGAACTGAAAAAGACAGTTTACTGTCAAATACGTCTCTTAAAGAAAACAAACAAGCCAGGAATGACACCAGGAGGCTTACAAACCGCTCCTTTCTTTTGCCCTAAAGTACAGGCATTGTCTTTTCAATGAATGCTGAATCAACTTTATTTATCAGAAGACAATTGCATCTGTAACATTAAACAACAGCCCATTGTAAATTTCACCAAAACGATGGTATAAGGATAAGACAAGCAGGACATCAAATGTTTTCTTCATTGTTGCAACAGCTCAGAGTTTCTTTCTGTCACTAACAAGTTTGCTGCCATAATACTATCTGCACTACAGGCTAGGCTATGCCTACAACCCATTTAAATTCCTTCATATATCCAAATCATTTGAAAAAAATACAGGTATAAAACACAAATCAGCACAAACTGGCAATAATTACCCATGAGTAAATGGTGCAAGAGAGACCAGAATCTCTACTTACCAGTGCAATCCAGCACAGCTGCACATACTGAAGACAAAACACTTAGATCTTTTGTTCTGATTCAAAAAAACACAAACAAAAGCAACAAAACTGCTATGACACCTTTTCTGTCTTTTTCAATTACAGGCTGCCATAATATCCCCAGCACAATCAGATAGTTCTTGTGAAGACAGTTGATCATCTGCCTGCCTGCAATGGGCAGGCAACCAAAGTACAGCCAATATATATTACTTAACATTGCACTTCTACACCCTTTATTTGGTAATTCCTGAAGGTGAATCTCAAAACAAGCTTCATTCATCACAAAGAAAGCACTTAAACATTTAATGGTAATGATTTCCATAAGAGATAATGGCTAGAAGGTAGTAAGAAAAGGAAATCAAACTATGTATTAAATATAATGTAATAAAGCTGACTTACACACCTGTATCCAAAGTCTTGAACTAGGATGAAAATCCTTAAGTCTAATGTTGTTGTTCCTGAATATACTCTGAATTTCAAAACTCACTGAAGCATCTTGATCAACAAATCAAACAGAACCTAGTTGCTTGAGAACAAATTTCTTTCTTCTCAATTAACTCACCAAAGTGCACAAGACAAGAATTCCTTTCAATTTCAAAGAAGGAAATAGTAAAATTCATTACAGGAAAAAAGTTTACAAGCAGCTTTGCAGCAGAAAGCCTGTGTGCTAAACTGGCAAATTGTAGTAAGGTGAGGCATGGGGGTGAGAAGGTTATCAGAACAGTAGTTGCTGATAAAGAAATGTGTTGACAACTCAGAATAATTGGGTTATTGCTTTAGATATCAGTTTTTCTTGAATAAATGGGGAGTTGCTATGTATTTTCAAACTGCAAGCAACTACTGCTATTTCATTGAATAAAAAGAAAAAGGAAGAACTGCAAGTTTGTGGAACATTGTTTACTATTAATCAACATATCTTAACCAGTTTTCATAATACTTAAAGCTACATTTAAGTATACAATAGTCTCAATCACAAAAAAACAAGCAGAACAATTAAACTACCTAAGGCCTTAAAAGCACTGTGTGTATTGTTGGAATATTATTTTGTTTACAATTAGGCTACATATAATTAAGTTTATTTTTCATAGTTTTATTCACGCAAAATGCATTCAAGGGAAAGGCAACTTAAGTTTTTTTTCATGACAAGTTAGTAGAAAAATTTCAATATTCTCTTCCTGTCACTCCTCCCACCCCATCCAGGCCTGATTAGTAAAATTTCCACACAATACTCAAAAAAACTATAAGCTTTTACACTAAACATCCACAGTTAAACCTGATCAGTTAACTGCTAAGTTGCAAACGCTTTATTACAATGTTGGATGAACTTCAAGGTTCTTCTTAACGACACATTGTGGCTCTAGAAAATCAGTGTTTAAAACTACATGGTTCAAGAAGTCTTTTAGGTTTTAAAAGTCTTACTGGTTTCAAAGAGGTATTTTGTGGCCTCCGTATGAATGATACTTGAATTACAACAATGACAACTTATGGCATTATTTTGGCAAGATTAGGACTCCTGAGAACATGGGTCAGTACATTTTATTATTCTGAAAGCCAAGGGACAACATGAGTACAAAATAACTAAAGGAAAAAGAAGCACTAAAGAAATAAAAAATATGGGAGAAGATATCAGTTTTACCCATCTCTCTGTACAACAGGGTATGAGTCATTTCCAGTGACTGTTTATTCTTATTACATACATTAGTATTTGCTCAAATTTCATGGCTGTTACATTTTTTACAGAACAACTGCCTAGAAGTCTGTTTTTTGAATCACACCTGTGCAACAGAATAAGTCACAGTACACTTTGAGATGTTTAAAAATATTATAAACTTGTTTTTGATATGCTAAAGCACTTGGCAACACTTTTACAGCATTTGGTTTTATATAATTAAATTTTCTTACAGTACTCCTTGTGATTTTTTTTTCTTAACATCTAAGAAGAAAAAACGTCACACAAAGAAATATGAACTGCCAAGTCTGACTGCATGATCATGTAATTCCAGTTTATAATGCTGGCATTAAAACCTTCATTAATTATGTTGACAAATCATTACCTGTACATTTAATGAAGGCAACCAAGATGATTTGAAAACACAACATTCAGGTTTTAAGTTACATGTTTATCAAGGCGTGCAGTTCTGCAGTGAAATGAAAAAAACATGTAAATACACAACGAAAGTTACAAGTTCAACAGTTCCTGTGACACAAACTGTTTTAATCTTTCAAGGTACTGTCCATAGAGTTCCACATCATTATGGCCTGCTCCTTCTACCCACAGTGGTTCTACAGGTCTCTGACAACGCTCAAATAATGCCAGGCCATGTGAAAAGTCAATTACTTCATCTTCAGTTCCATGGATTATTAAGACAGGAGATGTGATTTTAGAAATTTTGTCAATGCTGTAAGAAAAAGATTATATCTATGAAAACAATGGCATAGTTCTGAAATACATGACAAATTTTCTTCAGTTAAGATCTACTTAGTTTTGGGGTCTTACAGAAATACATTGCAAACAACTTTGTTCACAGTTATCCAGACTGGTAATTCACTGCATGGAACTACTTGTTAGAACTAGGGATTTACGAATTATATATAGGAAAGTTAATTATTTCCTTACGATATCCACTGAAATGATTAGAGACGCAAAATGCCTAGTAGGTTTACAAAGTTTTACAAACTTCTTCAGATCAAATGTTCCTCTTTGGTGTTATTCACTGATTTTTCTCCAACTGCTTTATTAAACCTTTGAAAAAAGTTTCAGAGAATTTTCCAGACTGCTTGTTTCTCTAGCTGAAAACTTCTGTAATAGAGAAAATGAATGCTACATTAAAAAAAAAAAAAAAAAAAAGAAGTCCCACAACTTACTTTGGGAATGCATCAAAGCAGTACGTCTTCTTCGTGTCAGGAAAAGCTACTCGCATTCCTGAGGTCAGCGGAGAATGAAGAATTACAGCAGCACTTTCATACCTAGCAGCAAGATCCACAGATGGTACTGTTCCTATACTCTGGCCATATATAATCACATTTTCAGGGCGAATTCCATACCTAAAAAATTAGAAATGTTTTAAAAGTGGCATATGAAGTGAAACAGACAAAACCTACAGAGCAAGGCAAAAAAAGCATTTCTGAAGATGAAAATTTTCAGAAGGGTATCAACTATGAAACAGGAGTGGCAGAAGAACAGGCAAATCTGTTCTATGACATTCCTGACTAAAACACACAATTATTTATTTACTCGCTATTTGCAGTATTTTTTTTTTCTTCTGCCTGAATGATACTGAAATAATCATTTAAATTTTAAAAATGGATTTGTGAATGCAGTGAGGCTTGTATACTAGTTAAAAGTCTTTACTATTAACACCAGTGGACCTACAACAGAAAACTGATTAGAGCCTTAACAGATCTTTGGTTATCATCACATGAAGCATAATCAAGCCTACAAAAATTTTGTCAGTTTTACTGATACCTGATAAAAACTGCAAGCTGGTAACATTGTTTATAAATTTAGTGAGACTTAAAGCATACCCATACTGACAGTGATCAGTATAGTAATATTGAGCATTCCATGTAATAGCCAAGAAGCTTGTTCTTATCAACCTAATCCACAAGCAAGATAGCCCAACAGGGAATACAGAATTGAAATCAAACCCTCCCTTCTAGTAAGATGCAATTAACAGGGGCAAACAAAAGAAACATCTAGTTAATACTTACACAAGTCAGTTTAATACGTTTTTTCGGCATTAGTGCGAATACAAAAAGCAATTGCTACCCAAGTTACATGGGAAAAGCCTCTAACGAGAATGGTAATGTGGCCAAGAACAGTGCCTGCAACAGAAGTGAGCTGCTGATCCATTGCCCTCTACTAACCAGGTACTCTTAGCACAGGTCAGACTGGAACAGTGTATCTAAACTTGGGAAAGGAAATACCTTGAACAGGAAGGGATACTACATTGCATTAATACCAAACCCCATACACAAAAAACTCCCAAACCAACAACAACCATGCTCCCCCAAACACCACAAAACACACCAAACAAAACAATTCCTCCCCGTTACCTCCAAAAAAATCCCAAATCCCCAAAAGTAAACCAAAAAAACCGAACCCGAGTCATTGCTCTCATGCATTATTAAAAATTTGTTCAACTTTCTAAGTAAGCCTAGCCTAAGGTCACTGCGGAGCAGCATGAAGTAAGTTTCATGTTTGCCACTTCAGTTCTAAAAGGAATGAAAATCAAGTGTAGGAAAGCGCACCTGTCACCTTGTCTACAATAAAGGCATGCTTAATTTCTGTAACATTATATAACAACATCCATATCCACAAAGAAGTTAACAAATTACTATATTGTGCATATCTTCAGTAAAGTCAGGGGAGCAGAAGCAACAAAAAATTCCCCACTATTTTATAAACATAGGTCAATAACTGTATGGGTAACCAAACACTAAAATCAGTAAAGTCTAAGACTAAAAAAATCAGGAACATTAGGAAAAAACATGTTTCATGTGTACCAAGACATTCATTCGAGTTGCCAACCAACAAAACACCTCCCCCCAAATCCACAAGTACTTCTTAATAAGCCAGAAAAAATGTTCTCTAAGCTGCATCAGTATATAATAAACAGTTAATAAAAAATATGTATCTAGGAAGATTTCAAGGTCGTAGTATTACTTACATGTTACATATCATTAGGCATGCCAAAAACTTGCTAAATTTGGCTTAAAACGCACTGTTCACATCTAACATGGTCTATTTAACAATCACCTCTTTATTTAAATTGGGTTCTGACAAAGTGAAAAAGCATCTTTAAAGCATTAGCACAGTGGCAGACTCTGCCTGACACAGGAATCTTGCTGCATCATTATTACTTAATTACTATTAGCATTTCCTAGAAAGAGCTTCTAGCCATAATCTGATCATCATCAAATAAAGACTTCTAAAAGTCTAAGTCTTCATCATCAGCCTGGAACTACTAAGAGGTCCTTCACCGCATGGCAGTTCTCAAATGAGCAATTTCAAGCATTAACAAGATTTTCTGAAAATTCCAGCACACATAAATAAAATAAATTAAAGCTTTGAAACAAAAGTCTGAGGTCTTCGCTATTTCTGCATCTCTTCTGAAACACCTCAGAACATCTTATTAGCACCTATCCTTTTACAATTCATCTCCCAATTCACATCACATTTGTCCATTCCGAAAGTACAGTACAGCCTTCCCTCCTTCCCACTTAATCTGAACAAAACTTGCATTAATACCTGACACGTTGCATCACTGGTATGGCATGCAGTTTGCACAGCACATTATGATAAAACAGATTTCAAATAATAAACCCTGCCAATTACCACACTCATGTTTCCTTGGATGTTGAGTTTTACAAGATACAGGTTATTACACAGGAATTTAATGTCCTGGTTGAGGGGTCACCCTAGGACAACAACTTAAAAAGTATATTTTGGAACATATATTCTGCTCTTTCTCATTATACTTTTCCCTATTTTTGATCAAATTCCTTCATCCTGAAGATAGACAAATGATGGCTACAAAAAAGTAAGCGAAGAGAAGTATTTTTGACATCTGGATAAAGTAACCCTTACTCTACCACAGTCAAATAGATTGCCTCATAGTGCCCACCAGAAACTGCATGCTTTGCAATCTGAAAACTAAAAAAAAAGATGCCAATAACCACAAGTGGTGGTAGTCCTATGAATATCTGGCTTGAAGAGGATGAAAACCTAAATAATCAACCCCTGCCTGCTAAATAACAAACTCCAAGCAGCTTGAAAAATAGAGATTACATCTGCTCATTCCAATCTTCCATTTTCTCTTGAAATGGTTTAGTGGGCTGACCCTGGCTGGGTGCCAGGCACCCACCAAAGCAGCTATCTCACTCCACTCCACAGCTGGACAGGGGAGACAAAATTTAACGAAGGGCTCGTGGGCAGAGATAAGGACTGGGAGAGATCCCTCACCAAATACCATCATGGGCAAAACCAGCTAGATTTAGAGATTTTAATTGAATTTATTACTAACAAAATCAGAGCAGGATAATGAGAAGTAAAACAGACCTCAAAAACACCTTCCCCTCATACCCTTTCTTTCCCAGCTCTACCGCAGCAGTGCAGGGAGACAGGGAATGGGGGCATGGCTGGTTCATCACATTGTTTCTCTCACTGCTCAGGGCAAGGAGCTCTTCCCCTACTCACCATGGCATCCCTCTCACAGGAGACAGTTCTCCATGAACTTCTCAGATGTGAGTCTGTCCCACAGGCAACAGTCCCCCCTCAACTGCCACAGTGTGGGTCACTCTTCCATGAGGTGCAGTCCTTCAAGACAGGCTGCTCCAGTGTGGCTCCTCTCTCCACGGGTCTGCCATGGGGTCAAAGCCTCCCTTCAGGTATCCCCCTGCTGTGGTGTGGGGCTCCTTCCAGGAATGTGAGCAGATCTCTGCATCCCCATGGACCTCCATGGCTGCAGGGGCACATGGAATTACAGCTGCTTCACCATGGTCTGCACAACAGGCTGCAGGGGAATCTCAGCCCCAACACCTGGAGCACCTCCTGCCCCTCCTTCCCCACTGACCGTGGTGTCTGGAGGGCTGTTCCCATGACATGTCTCACTTCAATCTTTTCTGGCTGAAATTACAATGGGCAATAATTTTTTTTTTCCCTCTTCTTCTTAAATATGTTATCCCAGAGGCACTACCGTCTTTTTTAATTGGCCCAGCCTTGGCCAGCAGCTTTGGAGCTAACAGAGATTGGCTCTGCTAGACATGGAGGAAGCCTCTAGCAGCTTCTGATAGAAGACACCCCTGTAGCCTCCTGCTACCAAAGCTTGGCCATGCAAGCCCAATAAAACAGGCTTCTGAAATGTCTGGAAAAAAGGAAGCCCAACTGTCCCTCTGTTGCTATCTCTCAAAAGTATCACTTTACAATCTAAAACAGAAAAGTTCTTGAAAAGGTAACTGTTTTTAAGTTCCCTATTCATAAAATTTGTTTACTTCTTTTAATAGACTCATAGGCTTGCTAAACTCCAAGAAGTTTCGTGTCAAATTATCAGATGGCTACATACCTGGTCTCCCAAAGGAGGAGTGTCAGATCAAAGAAAAAGTTGCAGTAACATTGTTCTCTTAATCAGTGCCTTATAAGTACAGGCCATTCTGAGGAAGGGGAACACGACATTTACAGAGCCATATGCTTCAAGTAGCTTCTCTGGTTACAAGAGGTCAAAGACACGCTGTAAAGACTGTTGCTATCTTCAAAAGCTCATTATGTTGATAATAGGACTAATGTAAACACTGTTGTCCACTCAAGTAATCTTAGATAACTTGTGTCAGTATAGACAGACCTTCAGTATGGGGGTGAAGGTAATGGAGGGTGTTTTTATGTTTGCTGATCTTTTTTAAGCCATAATCACCAAAAAGCACCTTGGAAAAAAACCTTAAAAGTAGCTACACACAGATGTACCTTCTCAGAGAAAGCATTGTTTCTCATGGTCAAATTATTCTGGGCAGAATCTGGTACAAAACTTGATATTTTCTGTACTTAAAAGGCTGAGAGCAACATCTTTCTCTTTCCCAGAGCAACTGAGATTCCAATTCCTTTCAACACCCAATTCATCCTTTATGTTCGCAGACTTAAATGTTACTTGTCTGGAAAGCAGGTGGAATCTAAAGTGCTTTTCTGACACAGAATTTGTGTTCATGTAAGCCTCCTAACATCCTCAGAGTCTCTGAGCGCTTACAAATTTCTGCCTCATCACCATGCTAAAGGCACAGGTTAATGTCACTACAAAGCTAAGCTACTGCCAAACAGAAAAGAACCACTTTCCTATTTTCAGCTTCAGCAATGTGTTCTCCCTCATTAGGTTTTAACAGTTAGTAAGTGAAAAGAATTAAATAAATCTTGTCTGGGAGTAGTGGAGCAACTGCTTTTGTGCTCCTTTGTGCTGCCTGTGTTCAGGGACAGGCAGGAAACAACAGCATGCCACTGGTGGGCTGAGGCAGGAGCAAGCCAATAAATTGTTGTAATGGTCCCAACTGTTCCACTGCCTGGAACCAGGGCCCAAGGTAACACTAATGAAGCCAGCATCCTTTTCTGTGGCCCTACATATGCTGACCAGATAGAGGTGGTCTCCCGTAAAAGAGGCAACCCTAAACACTCCTGGCCTGATCTTTTCAGCCTCTGATAGGAAAAGAGCTGCTAAATAGGAATGAGATATTCTTTTTTTTTTTTTCCCTTTGTGATGAACTTCATGTCATTTAGTAGAAACTCCTTCACTATTTCCTTGATATTTCTTTTCTTTGCAACAAGACCTTATTCTGCACTTCACTAAACACTTACCTTACTGGTAGTCCACCTTTTCTCTGCCCCTCCATTCTCTTTTTTTTTTTTTCTCTTCATGGAACCATAGAACAGTTTAGCTTGGAATGTGATATAGTCCAGGCCCCTGCCATAGGGAGGTAATACCTCACTGACTCGAGTTGCTCAAAGTGCTGTCTGACCTTTCTTTGAACACTTTAACTGGATGTACATCACTTACATTGGATATTGATCTTATTTTATATTTTTTCTGGATATGTATCATATTAACATGATGTGCAATAAGCAAACTACAAAATGCATATCTGGCTGTGACAAGGTAGGTAGAGTTTTTTGTTTCCTTGAGTCTTTTTTCCTTTGCTTTTGGTTTTTAATAAAAATATCTGCCATTTTGATCTGAATATACATAAGGGAGAAAAAGTAATTTATATTTTCTTCTGAACTACTGCTCTTAATCTAGAAGACTTGATCACTCTACAACAATGAAGTAAAGTATTGATAAGATCAAGCTCAGAAGGGTAAATTTTCCATAGTACCTCTTTAGGCTCACACTAGATGCTCTAGAGAAGCTACAGTTAGCAAAGCTATTGCAACACACACATTTAGAAAACCAACACAGCACTTGGGACACATGGAACAAGGGGGAACATCCTGAGGGAATTCTCAATGTACATTCAGAATCTTTTGTCATCATGGACATAACACATGAAATTACAGTTGCAAGTTGCAGAACATGAAGGGCATGAACATTATCCACACCTGTAACTACCAACATTCCAGGCCATGAATAAAACTCAGGAGCATAAAGCTCTTCCTCAACTGTTATGTGCATTCCCCTTCTTGTGCATACAATATTTTCCATTCGGAGAAGAAAAAAGGAACTATGTTTTACGAGAGACAAGCCCATTGTCCACATTGTAATCAACAAACTGCATCTTTTCTGCCTCTTTTATGACAGTTCAGCCCTTTCTAAACTTTAAAGTACTACCAATACATTTATTCTACTGTCAATATTTCTCTTCCATGATAACTGAGCTGCTTTTCCCCATCAATTTAAATAAAATCTCAATTTTTCTCCAAATGTACGAAGTTATAGTACCTGAACTTCAAGCTGACCCCCTGCCCCCACCTTCTACTTTTGAACAAAAAAAAAAAGAGTAATTTGCGAGTTGTCAAATGAACACATTTGGCCAACATCTGAAGAGATTCAATATTCTTCTAAAGAGATTAATTGAACATAATGTATGGACATTCTGTCCACTTTGACACATCGTCTGATGGTGAGATTTACCCTTCAATTTTTCAATTATTATGCAGTCCAACAATGAAAAGGCTGTTTGTCTTCTTACAGGTAAATCTGGTCATGAGGCAATTCTGGCACGTTTTCAGAGGTTTCTGAAGGAGCGCCACTTGCCCTGCATTTGCCTGGGGCTGGTTAAACCTTTCCACCCTTGCTAGGGTGTCATCAAAGGCCTTCAGAGACCAGAACAGCAGAAAATAGGCGTATCCCAAAATGACTCCTGGTATTTCAACACTTGGTAGCTATGACAGCTGGAAAAAGAATGTCCTCACTTGCAGCTTTTATATAGTCCCATGCACATGAATATGCAACAATGTACAACTTCTCCAAACCTGATGAAGGCAGTGAATCACACCATCTTCTTTCATGGCTGTCATCCACGTAGGTCGCTACTGCTTCCTATTAACATACTCAAGGTAAAGAATAGGGACACAACTCAGCATCTGCTGTTTACCTGTTCCAATAGGCTGCCCAACTAGTTTTTTTGTATTCATTTACAAGACTATTAATACTCACAACAAAAACTCATCATCACCCTCAGTACAAGTTCCAGACTATTTCACCTCAGGTGTGAAAATCAACAGTCAATCAAAAGTCAACACTGGACAGCTGTGCTGATTTACAGGTGAGTATGAGAATTGTCTTTCCAAGATGCAAAACTTAAGATGCTAGCAAATCTTTACTACAAGTGGTTTTGTTGACTGTAGAATTAAGTCCCACATCAGCATTTCAATTACCCAAGAAACACCTTTTCGTGCTGGGTTCTATGATTCCGTCTTTCAGAACAGGGAAGCAGGGAGCTATGGGTAACTGTGGTCAATCTCCAGAGGTAACTTCTCCATTCTTTTCTTCATCACATCACAAACTGTGAGGCACAGTTTAAAACTCAAGGGTCTCTTTCTTATCTCATCTCGTCAACAAGAATTTCCAGGGAGTTATAGCTATACACACATTTATCCTGCAAACAATCTGTCAAATTAATCTGTTTCTGCCAAATTAGTTACAAATGTTAAAGACGGTACCAGAGTGAAACTGACAGAATGGGCTAGGCTATGAAAGTGAATCAAGGCTGCAGCAAATGCTCAAAGACTCTGTTCCTGCCCACATATTCATTGAGCATTTTAACATAGCTAAGCACTATCTCGGGGCTCAAGAGAATACCACAGCTGGATAATCAAACTGCTAGCCCATATATCCAAAGTCATATGCTGAACTTCCCCCGATACATCCAGCATTCAGATACAAGGATGAGACCATGTCACCCAATTGGAAAGCTGTTCTAAGTACTACAGATGTAACTGGCAACACCAACCTCTTTCTCAGCAGTAGAACAAATTCAGTTCACATGTGTGAAATTCACAAGTTAGGCAGACCAATGTAAACTTTATACACTCTACAGAATTACCTAATTTCTACTGGAGGTGAAATAATAATAAAAAAAAAAGGCAGACAAAAAAGGGGACTAAGGTGATTATTTTATAAGAATATCTTGTAATATATATTTAGAGGTCTCCCTAACAATGTCTGCTCATGAAAGAGCACACCTAGATGGGACATTACAATCACAGAATAGTTTGGATTGGAAAGGACCTTAAAAGATTCTGTAATTCCACCCTCCCTGCCATGGACAGGGATAGTTTCCACTAGACCAATCTGATGAAAGTTCCATTCAACCTGGCTTTGAACACTTCCAGGGATAGGGAAGTTGCCTGCAATTTCTCTGGGCAACCAGTTCTTCTCTTGGCAATCTTTCTGGGCAACCTGTTCCAGTGCTTTATCATACTCACAGAAAAGAATTTCTTTCTTATATCTAATCTTGATCTCCCCTCTTTCTGTTTAAAGCCATCAGTCTGTGTCCTATCAATTATGAACAATTTGTTTAGAGAAAGTACACTTCATTGCTTAAGAATCGAGGTGAAAATTCAAATTGCAATCACGTTTCCTGCAGGTCTTCTATTCAGGCATTTGTTATGAGGAAGAAGAGACAATAATTAATAATTACAAATACTTACAAATTAGTTTATAAAACAGAGCCTGTAAACTGACATAAAGTATTATGTTTCACCATCTAGTTCTCTTGCATTTTTTGTTACACTTAAATAATTCTGACTGTCTTCCACATGGTTAACAAACCACATCAAGTTTTTGGTAAATGTTACCAGGTATTTCATTGAGTAGCTAATGTCAAGATCACTACCAGCTACAAAACACAGTCAACAGTGCATTTGTCAACAGCTGCAGCTCTTGGCTTATGGAACAGTCATATCTCAACTTTCCACTGTAATAAAAGTAAATACCAAAAGCTAACCCAACAACCTAGTATGCATGTTCTTGAATAGATGAAGCTGAAAAACCTATCCCTTGTGATTGAATGAGGTTTATGATGATAAGCTTTCCACCTATTTAATACATGGATAACATATGTTTCTTTGAAAAGAAAAAATCACACTGCTGTTATAATGTAAAAGGAACGCAAGACTAAAGGTGTATTTAAAACACTGAAAAGGGGTCATCTTCTCATTAATACTACATTGATGAAGTTCTAAACTCACTGTGACAATTACCAGGATCCAGGATTTAAAGTCCACATGCTCTTACACTAAGTCATATCCCTGACACTATAATTATTAAACTGGATGCTCAAGTTGCAATGACCAAGCCGTAACAACACACTTCAGGCTTTTATACCTTTTTGGTGTAAAATATACAGTGTGCTGGGATTTTTTGGTGAGCAGTTATTCTTATGATTGCACACTATATTAAAAAATCGTTTTTGTAGTCTGAGTATTTGTAACATGAGAAGAATATTGCGCTAAATAGAAAAAAATATGGAGAAAATTGCTCTCAAATTAGAGAAGCTGCACTGATTTGGTGCAGGATTCTCTAGGATTCTCACCTATGTCAGTGAACGCATTCAGAATCTTTTATCTTGTTATTTTATCTCCCACAAAACCAGAGGCTTAGAACACAGAAATTGCTGAAATAACATCTTTTCATTTGCATTTTTTTCTTGTCTGTTTTTATTCTGCTTGAGTTAACACCACTGCTCCAAATTCCTCTTTTGTTGTCCCCACCATAAGGTATTTACACAGATCCATTACAACTTCTCCCACACATTATATTTTGTGAAGACAGCTTTCTATATAAAGCAAAAAGATGTTTCTCTCTTTGGAAATGCTGTAGCTGCTAGTCAAAATTCTGAGACAAAGGTGATCCCAACACCATACAGAAACAAAGTCTCACCAAGTTCTCCTTTTCTCAGCTTTCCTCTGCCTCTCCCTACACAAGAAGTATGTGATGGAAATTACCTGAAGAAACAACCTGCATCACAACGAGTTAATTACTGAGGTATCAACCATTATGGATTTTTCCCACCTTTTTAATTTTTGCAGCTCAGAATATTCCAAACTATGACAATAAGGATGATCCTCTAATGGTTCAATGTTAAACAACAGCTTATTAAATTTAATTCCATCTCAATTTTTCCAGCACGTAAGTAATATATACTGATCCTGCTTAATACTGACAATGCCTTCAGCAACAGGCACCACCAGACAGCTTGGATGCGAATCCACTAACTCTAAATCACAGCATTGCTGTTTCAACTACCGATGCTGTGAAATAAAACCATTTGACAAGCATTCTGTAAAAGAAAAATGGCAACTAACATCTTACCTTGTTCTAAGAGCCACCCAAGCAGCATCAATGTCAGCATACAGATTCTTTTCTGTTGGCTTCCCAGAACTTGCACCATATCCAGAATAATCATAGGAGAATATGTTGCAATTAATCCGTGAACCCAGTCCTATATAAAAGCTGCTCATCTGACCCAGGTCAACAGCATTTCCATGTGAGAAGAGCAAAGTGTACTTGGCGTTCGGTGAGCAACGCACGAACATACAGGCAATCCTGTTGCCTTTACATGTTCTAGTCATGAAGCACTCAATAGCATCTTTTTCTCTAGAAGAATATTGCCAGTCTGCTCGTTCTGAGAGATGTAAAGTCCAGCGACTACCACTCTCATCACACATCAGTGTGTATGTGGGATCAGGAGGTAAGAATGCCAGCTTGGAGGCAATTTTCCCTGGGCATGGTGGACAACAGAACAGGCAACAGAGTTCACTAAAGGAAAGATTATTCATCTTCTAGTCTGAAATGGGAAGAGAGAATATATTAGTTTCCAGGTACAATCTGACATTAAACCCCCCCCAACTTGAAAGAAATGTAAACCTAGTGTCTCCAGAAAATAATGCATAACTTTTGAACATTTAACAAAACAAAGAGTTAGACACATATATGCATATTTCCATATAATATCTAATTTGACATTATTAGTTACTTCACAATGAGTATATTATTAAAGAGGAGTGATAACTCTAAAGCCCTGCTAGACATCAAAAGTAAAACGTGATTACCCAGGGAAAGAGCAAGCATGTGTTTTGGAGTTTCTTTGAAGGAAATGAAGTTCCTTATCTTAAGACATTAAGAAAAGTGTTCTTCCCACTGAAAAATACATATGTGATTAAAATATGTTGCAGAGTTGCAGCATAATAAGGTTATGCACATTTTTGCAGCTAAAAATCACTACAGCATTTCCTAAATACAAGGAATGTGTATTGCAGTCATGAGGTATAGGCTCCTGCAAGCACTATCAGAAGTATGAAGAGTGCATGAAGGTCAAAGTTTTACAAGCCAAAACAAGATGATGCTTCTGGCTTGGGAAACACTGTAGAGCTTTGGTACATGAAAATGTAGCCATAAACTTATCTTTGCACCTCACACTTGCTGACCTAAATGTTTTGAAAATCTTCAAAGAATCAGCCCAATACTCAAAACCACTTCTTTTTTATTTTTTTATCAGAAACTATTAAATGGATCTGTTCCGAGTGAGTTTTCCCACCTTTACAGAAAAGCTGAAGGTGAAGTTAGATATTATATTTTAGTCTAAGAGTTGATTATTACTTTTTTTATGAAAAATTTAAAAGAATTTGTACCTCCAAAAGTGTGATATAAATAGTTTGTTCTGCCCAGGAACAGCAGATTGCACCTTATACCAGCATACAACGATAGCTACAGAATTCTTTATTTCTTCCAAATCCACTTGTCAGAAAGAATTAGAACAGGAGTTTACATTATTTATAAGTATAAACAGCCCAGCAGCACCACAGATATGATCTCACTCAGCAAATATTTGCTATTTGCCAAAGTAATTTCAGAAGACTGGCAACTGGCCTGTGGGATTCATGCACAGGGCAGTACTGCAGTAAACCACAGTGAATCAGCTGTTGTGGTGGCACTGTCCCCCAAGATAGCTTAAATGCGCTAAAAATGAGCCGTCACCAGATATGGCAAATGACATGCTGAAGACCACAGATGAAGTATTATTCCTCCCCTGTGCTAGACTAATGCAGGCTTTATATATTGATCTTCTAATCCAATGGAAAATATGCCTACTGAAACAAAACATTCTGATACCAGAGTCATTCTCCAACTAAATCATGGGTAACAACAACTCCTTTTTTTAAAACAAATACATGCTACTTTCTTCACTCAGAAGACCCAAGAAAAACAGCAGGTCACTAACTGAACCAATTTGACACAAAACACCTACTGAACTTCCACAGGGAAAATAGTTCCAACTAAACGCAAACAATGTTTCTACTATACTGGAACTGGTTTGTCATTCACTGTGATGGATTGTATTCACATGAGAGTGTGAATAAGCTGGACGTGTGCTTTATCTGGACTCTTAGTGAAGCTGAGGCAAAAACAACTCTGACCAGATTACTTTAAGCATATGGTTCCACAAGTACAGATGAGTAACTTTAATGGGACTCATTTGACTAAGATATGTTGTGAATACCTAAGGTACAGTCTAACACCTTCTGAGCATGTATGATGTAAACCTCTGTAGTCATTACAGCATCATCAGATTCCAAGATCAACACATCCCAACAACACAACTATCTTACCTTCTACTTGACATTTCAGTAGTAATAAAAACACCAGTGCTGTTTTGCAAACACAGTTCCTACAGTTGGCAAAATATACTGACAACACAAAGAATACAATAAAAAATACACATCCCCTTTAAAATTATACTGCATTTTTCATAGTAATTAAGTACGAATATTCTGTGGAAGAAACTGCAGAAAACTTCTATTGCAGCAACAGAGGCTAAGAAATAAAACTGACCCAAATTGTATTATTTACCCCTCCTGGGATAGCTTTTAAAAGGCAAGCCAGAGCCTTTTACCAATTGTATCTCTTTAATTCTCTTATGAATAAAGACCTAACATATAAAATTACAAATGTAAAACTACCCACAGGCAGTGATTTCAATTCATTCTGTGGCAATTAGCATTCTCATAAAGGCTGACAGAAGGAGGAAAATGTCTAGTTAATCTTAAAGAACAGCTCAAGTATTTATCTTGTGATTCCTAGGATAACACAAACGTAGCTTTTCATATAAGCAATTATTCCTGTCATCCTATCTCTGTACATAATAACAAGAAAGTGGAACCTATTATTCACACCTTTGAATACTTCACTATGTATTAGTCTCAAAAGCAGCCCAACCCTTGCAAACATTTATCTAGAAATCTTGTATTTACATTAAGTATAAATTATTCTGATTGTTTATTTAAATTAAATTGCCTATTTCACGTGAACTATTCACAAGAACAGAGTCAAACTCATAAACATAGCTGCTGGTTTGGAACTTAAAGTGTTGTTCAAAGCACAGTGAACAAAATATTAAAATTGTGGTTTTTTGTTTGGTTGCTATTTGTGTGTCTTTTGGTTGTGGGTTTGTTGTTTGGTTGGGTTTTTTTTCATCTTTACTGTTCATTATATACTGCTGAATCAAGAAATTCTCAAGTATTTTCCCTCATATTTTCATTGAACACAATGCAATGAAAATTTGAGTTCAAGCCATTACATTTGAGTTCAAGCCAGTACCAATATTTACCTCAACACCTGTGTTATATTAAGAATAGAACAGAACGATATGAACATCTTTTAGCTAGTCCAACAGTTAAAGCAACAAAATGTTCAGTGATAAAAAAATCATTAGTGTCTGATTAAGTACCACATAAAAGGATTAAGAGACTATTAAGAAAGAATAGACACTAAGTCCAGAAAACAACACAAAAGAAGTCTATTCAATTATGAAAAAGCTATACTAAGATATACTGTGAAGCAACTATTTAAGGTAGTTTTCAAAGGACAAAGTATACTACATGAAAAGAGAGAAGCCTGATGGAACCAAAACTTTACTTTGGTTAATTTGATTCTAAACAAATAAACACCCCTGCTAGTCTTACAAATTCTAGCTATCTTAACTTACATAGAGAGACATTATTTATCCTCGGCTGGTTACTCGGTATGCATCGAAACCTAACGCCACAGTTGAAAAAAGGGAATACAGCAAACACTAACTGAAAAATCCAGACATTCCTTATCACCCGAAGAACAAACTAAACCTCTAAAGGTTCCAGAAAGACAACTGCGGGGTTAAGTCGATTACATAATGCCTTGCAGGCTCCGAGCAAGACTCTGCAGCCGGGACCTGCCCTGCTAAAACCACCGGCCGGCCGCCCGGCGCTGCGGCCGCGCTGCTTCAGCCGCCCCAGCCCGGTGCCCCAGCGCGCAGGCCGGCCGGCCACCGACACGGAGCTCCGCCCTCAACACCGCTCTGCCTTCAGGTGCTTCTACTCCGATTTCCGCAGCCATGAACTTCCATAGTTAATGAATACCAAATACTTTAAAATTTTATATTCATTATACCTGAGAGCAATGTCGAGGCCAGCGTCACTCCCACCCTCAACAGCAGAAGCTGAAGGAATAAATTCAACCACGCTGGCGGGAACTAAATTAACTCCTCAGGTGTCCGCATCTGAACAGGGTTCCGGCGGAGTCCTCAGCAGTGACTCAAAGACACTGTGTGGAGCCACGAAAAGCCAGATTTTAACAAGTCAGGGTGCCCGTTTCCAACAAAAGAGTCCGGGCAAGACCACGGGGACGGGAGCACCGGGACAGATCACCCACAGCACCCGAGCACACTGAAGCAGGCGTCACCGCCAGAGACCGCCGAGCCTAGCGACACAGGGACGCGGGCAGGAGGGTGGCCAGGGCCGGCAGCTCCCCGCCCGGTTCGTGCCGGAGACCCAAGCCGCGCCGCCCGCCTCCCTGAGGAAACGCCGGCGGCTGCCGCGGGCCCTTCCGCTCGCCCCAGGGGCCGACACACGCCTGCGCCAGGCGGCGCGGGGGCCGCGGGTCCCAGCGCGGTGAGAGACACGGACGGACCTGCGAGGAGGAAACAGCTCGCCCACACACCGTGGCAGCGGATCACCCGCACACCGTCCATCCCCGCAACGCCGGGGGAGGACAGCCCCTACCTGCACCAGGCGCTCCGCTTCGGCGGCCCCGCGCTCTCCCGACTACCGGCTCAGCGGGGAGTGGGGACGCCCGCTGTGCTGGATAACGGCGAGGCGCCGGGAGGCGGCGGGAGGCTGCCGTCAGCGCCCCGGCCCCGGCCGGAGAACGCGCGGCCCTGGCAGCGCTGAGCCCGCCCCGCGCAGCCTCCCGAGCAGCGCCGGCCTCGCCTCGCCCGCAGACTGCACCGGCGCGGGGGTGGCCGGGGCGGGGCCCCGCGGGCCGCAGCGCCAATGGGGGCGCAGCCGCGGCGGCACCGCCCAGCGCGGGCGGGCCCGCGGAGCGGTTCCGGGGCAGGCGGCGCCGGCCGGGGATGAGCTCGGAGCGGGGGAACGTGTCGCGCACGCGGCCCCAGCGCCACCAGAACGCGCGCGCCTTCAAGAACGACAAGTACGACAGCAGCGCCCGGTGCAAGGTAGGCAGGGGCGGGCCCGGGCCCGGCCGGCGCGGAGCTGTCCCGGCCTCAGGAGCCGCCCCTCTGCAGGCGGTGCAGCTTTGCGGGCCGGAGCGGTGGGAAGGGTTTCTTGCCGAAAGCGTGGGCAGGTCCCCCTATGGCCTCTGAAGCCGTGCCCTGTCCTCATGAGGTCTGGTGCCAGGCCCTGGAAGGCTTCGGGATTGCAAACCAAGTCACAAGGCAGGGAGCGCCGAGGCACGGTTTTAGTGATGGAGATACCTCTGGTCCGGGTCCGACCACACCAGGCAGTGCTAAGAGAGAATCCTAACAAGACGTTTCGGGCAGTTGTCACTGTGAGCAAATGTGTGAAACTTGAATCAGACTTATGAGCTAAAAGGGCCTAGTTAAGCCAAAGAATTATTAAGAGGAAGACTGAAATAAAGTGCTTACATTTGTGCACTGTGTGCAGTAGTTAAATGTTGCATATCACTTCTTGAAAGGTGTTTGGTCTTCTCAAGGTTTATGACTATGTGGTCATAATCAGAAATCTTGGTGTTTTGAGAGCTTAGTTTGAACAACTTTCCCCCATCACACATAAATACCCAGCTTTGATCTGCATACTTTTAAGATAACTTTAATTGTACTTTAATTTCTTTTTTTAAAAAGAGTGTCTTTTCCGATTAGTTAGAAACCGTGAAGACACTCAGAAAGGTGTCTTCAGCTAGTCTGTCAGGACTTTTGCTACAAAAGTTATCATCTTCACTCTGTTGTTTCAGAAGACTGTTTTGTAGTTTTTGGTTCTAAGCAGGCAAAGAGAAAAGATCTCCAGTATATTATTGAAATATGCTCTGTGCATGTAGCTTTGGTTACATAATATGCGGAAGGGGCTGAGGAGCACCCGGTGTGTCTGAGCAGTAACACCACCGAAGTAGGATGTTTCATCTTACAGGCTACACCGAGAAGGTGACTAAGACAAAACAGGATGAGTAGTCTAGGAGAGTTTATTTGGTGCAATTGCTGTCATATCAATATCTCTTTAATTGAACCTGCCTGGATTGTCAAAAGGAGCTGGGAGGTGGGAAAGTTAAGTTAAAAACCTGATGCTGAAAAGGGAGGTTTGGGTTTTTTTGTGAGTTTGTTTTGGTTGCTTTTTGAGATTATTTTTTTTTAGGACTGGTTCTGCAAGTTGAACAGGCTGCTTTTCTGGGATTCTAAGCAGTATTATTTGTTATGTGAGTCACTGCATGACCACTGATAGGAAAGTATTTTCTGTCTGGGTGCAAACATACACACAAAATAACATAGAGAGCTAGTCTATCAAAAAAGTTTTCAAAGAGAAACTGAATTCTGGTATCAGTTTTGTAACTGAAATAATCACTATAGTACCCACGTGGCTATTTTTCTGTTTTTCTTCCCTTTGAAAATGATGTATATCCTATAGAACTGGTTACACAATACCATGCACTCAGATAAATATATATATTTTTAATGTAGCCAAGATTTGCTGTGGACATCAAGTTGTCTCTTTCTTCTTTCCATTTCAAACAAATGATTTCATTTCTCTCTATACCTGCTGGTTCACGGAATGGGCAGAGTGTATGGAAGTACCACCCAGAAGAATGTGCTTTCTGTTCTGGGGCTAAATAACGGGATATATAGATAATTTCACCTTTGCTAAGGAGAAAGGATGCATTCCTTTTTCTTAAGGCATACAGTCATGTACAAATTCAAGTCCTAAGGTATTGCCGTGTCTTAGGAATGACATTCCCTAGTTTAGTGTTCCAACTGAAACACTCTAAACCCTGCACCACTCCCTCACTCACTCACTCTACACCGCGCCACGCCCCCCCCCCCTTACCTCTCTCCCTGCATAGCCCTGAGAATTGAAGGCACACACAAGTGCTCACTATGTGGGACCCCTGGCAGCACCAGACCACAACATGCTATGTGACCTGGAAGGGATCCCTCCTGCCATTCCTGGATAATGATGTGAGGTGGTATAGAGTAACTGTAATGTCCTAGCTCAGAAAAATTAACCCTGGCTGGGCCAGATCCAGGTCAGAGATACACAGGGGTCATTATAATGATAACTAGCCCCATTTCTGCTGTTTGTGAAATTTTGAGGAAGTTAGACTAGCAAAGATTAAGTGGTGATTAATGTCACGGTTTAGATATAGACTATACTGAGTGATGACGGTTTTGCATCTCTGTCTTTTATAGTCCTGGATGATCAGATGTGTCACATATGTTCAGTGTGTGATGAGGAAAAGGAAGAAATCAGAAACTCTATCACAGGGACTGATACAGGAGTGAGGCTTACTCATTTCTACTTCTCATTACTTCAGTAGATCAAAATAATGCTTAAAGATCTCCAAGAGAGTGGATCGCCTGTAAATCACTATTAAACATATGGGAGGTTTTGTATTTGGCCTGTCTACTATTGTACCCTGTCCAATGTAATACTACCTTGAAAGGCTGCAAGATGCTTATCAGCTGAAAATTTGAATCCTGCTGCAACTGTGCACTGCGTTAGCAATGTTGAATATTTACTACAATAGGTTCAGGTTGTACAGTGGGTGGAGTTGAGGTAGTTAATTATGGTGTTATTGCTATTTCTCTCAGTGAAGCATTATCTGCAGAGGAAATTGATCTAACAATATTTTGACTTTGCTCTGCTGGCAGTCATTATCCAGTTGGTTTGTTGTTTATTGGAATGTTTTGTGCTCTTGTCTGACACTGACTGTGTCATCCATTTTCTAAGCTTAAAGACCATAGATCTGATTACTTGAGCACATGCTAGAAGATCCGTCTGTCTTTCCACTAATGATCGGTCTTTACTACAACATTACTACAGCATTGCTCTGAGATAGGCTTGTTGAGGTGAAACATCCTTGCAACAAAGTACACTGCCTCTCTACTGTATTTGGGAAACAGCCTACAACAGTGCTGAAAACGTTTATGTCCTCAGGATGACCTGAAGAAGGAATAGCCAGGACAGGGTAAGACACTGTCTTGTTAGCTGTTGAATCTTGGAATTTGTTTATGGGTGTTTGCATTACATGCTGTATTCCTGAATAATAGCTCTTTGCAGCACCGAGCTGAGGAATGTATGTTATATGAATATACTGTTTATTTAAAATACATTACATAAGTCATGGAAGCTGCAGTAGTTCTAGAAATGAAAGCAAATATAACTTAATGAGAACATTTAGAATTCCATTGTAGTAAGATGGTAAACCACAAAGTGATTCATATTTGCACTTAAATTACTTATTTGTTTCTCCATTTCTTCCCTTTCATTAAGTACATCCAAGATGATAATCCACATTTCCCTAAATTTCAAGGGTTATTACCTCTGAACCTCAGCTTTACCACAGTGTTAGTGTCAGTTACTTTTTGAGCTGGGTGCATGGATAAATCACTTGTTTTAGTGGAAGCACTGGTTGAGACTGTGGGAAAGCTCTAGGAAGAGAACAGCTGAATATAGAGCTTAAATGCTGAGTCAGTAATCGTATTTTGAAGCACAGAAGGGAGATAGAGATAAACCAGTGGCGGACTGGAAATGTTAGATAACCCTATTGCAGTTTTTTAGATAATGTTCTTGCTGCAACATAGCGTAGCTTGGTAGGCTGAAGTCTACTCTCTAGCCACTCCTGTTACTCTGGGTTCAGAAGTGCATTCTTGGGTGGTAGCCTTCCAGATAGGGAGAATAGGAGCAAATATAACATCTGCTCTGGAATCTAACCCAACTCTGGAGGTAGGGCAGAGAGTGAGAGAAAGAATGTGTGGGTAGGTGCAGGAGATGTGTCTGGTACGTGTGATTATGTGTCTTTGTGTATTTTCCATTCTTTCTGGGGGAGATGGTGAGAGTCCTTCCAGTGCTCTCTTAATGCTATATCCATAGGTAACTTAAATTTTGAAATACACTCAATGAGAAAATATCTATAGAAAAAGGAATTTCAAGTAATGCTGATACAATATGTGAGCAAGCTCTGTGGGGGACAATTTCAGTCTGTGTATTGGAACCCTGAAATCTGCATCAGTTTTGCATTTGTCAGTCTGCACTGACCTACTCTAACTGCTTTACTGTCATGCACTGGAGGTCCTTTGGAGTTTTGTTTTTCTGTTGTTCAGTTGAGAAGTTCAGTTGTTCAGTAATCCTGCTTTCATCCATGTGCTGCATTTGTCCTTGGTGATTGAAGCAGTGTCACCTGTGTTTCTGATGAGGACGTTTATGGGTGGCATTAACATTACACTCACAGCAGAACAGACCACTGATATGTGCTCAGTAGCAGGAATCTGCTTTCAGTAGAGGAAATCAAAATACCCATAGGTTTACACATAATTAGAAGCTTACAAACAGATGGTGAAGCTTCTTTGAAGCCCTGTCATTACATCTTACCTGTGAGCACTTTAATGCTAGTTTTAGCTAGGGATTATTTTGTGTGCCAAGTTAGTAGGTCTAGGTGCATTCATTTAGTTTAATATATTCTGAACTGCTTTTGGCAGGTTGTTAGGTGATTTAATATTAGGTTACATGAGCAGAGGATGTTGGTTCATTAATGTACAACTGGCTGTGCATATAGTGTGCACATGGAATATTTTGTGGTCTCATACCTTAAGACTGCTTAGGTATGTCTGTATTGCATAACTGTAATTTCCCTGGAGAATGTATAGACACACTGTAAGCACTTGTTGCACTTGTCCTTGGAGCAAAGTAGGCTAAAGAAAAGAGGGAGCTGTTGACTAAACCAGGGAAATGAGCATAAAGAAAAACCCAGAGAAACAGCTGCAACAGACACATAACCTAACATGTTGGAGGATTTTTCACACCAAGAAATGCATTTCACACCAGGAAATTAATTTCAAGCACTACCTCCTGTTTGTGTGAGGGCCTGACTACCTGCATAAAAGCTGGGTGGAAAAGTTGGAAAAGAATAATTAAGTTTACAAGCCTTTTTCAGGGCTTTGTGTGTGTTGTTGGGTTTTTTAATACCCTTAAGGGAAAGCATGCTATTAAATGGGCAAAAGGAAGAAAATACAAGCTTGTGAAAGTTTAAACAATATAAAATATATTAAAAAGTAAATATTAATAGGAAAAGTAAGCACCGGGGGGGTTTATTTGATTTTACTGGTGACTTCCCCATTCTGACCGGGAACTGAGAAACAAGAAAAAATTGTCTTCTGCTTTATTATTAGAACTTCTCTCACATATTTTTTTAGCAATTTCAAAAATCTAAAAAACCAGACTATTCAAATTTTTCATTATGGATAGCTTTCTTTTCTTCTTAAAGTCTGCATTGCTTTTGAAAGTGGTGTGTTATGTGTTTTTTTGGTCAGAGGAGATACTGCATTAAGTGTAAAAACCACAGTATATTAGCAACTTGTTTTAGTAATGGTAGCACTTAAATATCATGTCTTTTTTTTTTTTCTGAGCAAAATCTAAAAGACAAACACGAGTTAAACTCTCTAACTGCTTTCTTTACATCAACCCATCATTCTCTATTGACTATTTAAACCAACTGCCTGTTAGGGTTGTGGAGTCTTAGTGTCTCTTTTATTCAGATGTGCTGAGCCAATGATTAATTACAACACCCCATACTTGAGTTATCAAAATTGAGTAAAAAATGCAGGAAATTGCTGAAGAGGAGGAAGATGCTGTATGTGTGCCTCTTAGAAGGAGGAAATTAGAACTTCAAAGCTGCTGTCTTTCTTCCGGTTTGTGACCTTCTGAGCAGATGCAATGTGATTTCTTTATCAGTAGCTGTGTAAAATTTGTGGTCTTACCATGTTGAAAAGTCCAGGCATCTTTATGCCTGAATCAGGCTGCCTAAAGTGACTTTTGTCACACATAAATGTGATGATAGAATCATATAATGGTTTGGATTGAATGGGCTCTTAAAGATCATCTAGTTCCAAATCCCATGTCATAAGCAGAGACACTTTCCTCTAGACCAGGTTGCTCAGAGCTGCATCCAGCCTGGCCTTGAACACTGCCAAGGGTGGGGCATCCAGAGTTTCACTGGGGAACCTATTCCAGTGCCTCACCACTCTCACAGTAAAGAATTTTTCCTAAGATCTGATCTAAACCTACAATCTTTTAGTTTGAAGCCATTCCCCCTTGGCCTGTGACTACATTCTCTTGTAAAAGTCCCTCTCCAGCTCTCTCATAGCCGCTCCCTTCTGGTACTGGAAGATACTGTAAAGTCTCTCTAGAGCCTTCCCTTCTCCAGGCTGAACAGCCCCGGCTCTCAGCCTGTCTTTATAGGAGAGAGGTGCTCTAGTCCTGTGATATATTTAGTAGCCCTCCTTTGGACTTGTTCTGACAAGCCTGTGTCTTTCTTGGTTTGGGGGTCCCAGAGCTGAATGTTTATGTGATGCCTCA
Organism: Phylloscopus whistleri; assembly: GCA_017589585.1. Lineage (NCBI taxonomy): Eukaryota > Metazoa > Chordata > Aves > Passeriformes > Phylloscopidae > Phylloscopus > Phylloscopus whistleri. Next base: position 9,091,956 of record JADMLD010001013.1, on the reverse strand, counting down.
CAAGAGCAGTGTGAAGGGGCAGAATCCCCTCCCTTGCCCTGCTGGCCAGATTTATGGGCTGCAAGCACACACTGCCATCTCATCCACCAACACCCACAAAGTCAGAGTACTCCCTGTCCATTCTCCACCCACCTTGTATTTGAGCTTGGGATTGCCACAACCCACTTGGCCTTGTGGAACTTCATAAGATTTGTACAGGTTCTCAGACCTGTCCACGTCTTTTTGTATGGCATCCCTTCCCTCCAGTGTGTTGATCACATCATACAGGTTGGTGTCATTGGCAAACTTGCTGAGTACACTCAATCTGACTGTCTAAATGCTTTTTCCATGTCCTGGGTAACCAGGTCTTCTGTATCCTATATCTCTCCTGAAAGGACCCATATTTTCCCGAGTCTGTCTTTGATTGCAGACATACCTAAAGAACCCTTTTTTTTCTTACCCTTGATGTCCTTAGCCAGATTCATACTTCAGCTTTCCTGACCATCTCCCTTGGTCTTTGGATAATTTATTTGTATTACTCCCAGACTACTTTTCCCTGCTTACACCCTCTGTAAGCTACGTGTTTTAAGTTTCTCCAGGAGCTCCTTGGCCATTGGTTTTCTGTCTTGATTTCCCCTTTGTAGGGATGCATTGCATTTGAACCTGAAGGAGACAACTCTTGGATATCATCCGGTCCTCTTGGGCCACTCTTCCCTCCATGGTTCTATCTACTAAGGAGATCCTTGAAGATGCCAAAGTCTGCTCTCTTGTAGTCCAGGGCAGTGATCTTCTTACCACACTCCTCACTGCCCCAAGGACTTTAAAACCTGCCGGTTCATGATCACTGCAGCCCAGGCTACCCTTGAGCTTTGCATTCACCAGCCCCTCCTTGTTGGTGAGAACAAAGTTCAGCACAGCACCTCTCCTCATTGGCTATTCTGTCACTTAGAGAAGGCAGTTGTCATCAGTGTATGCTAGGAACCTGCTGGGTTGCCTGTGCCCTGCTGTACTGCCCCTTCATCCTTGGCACCTTTGGCTTTTGGGATAGTCAGTGTTTCAGTTTGACTGGAAAAAGAAAAAGAAAAATGGAATGCATCACTGTGTGATTGTTGTGTATTCTGGAGCCAGATGATAATAGTATTGGGGTGAGGAAGAGCTTTATAAAGCTCCATGAATAATAACTGTGCATATTTCCTTGTCCCATAGCAAATATTTAGCAGAAATTGTAATAGGCTGGCTGTTTGATGAACTTCAGATTTGCTTCGGATGAGAGGTTTCTGAAGTAGTTTCTGTTTCATTCTTCAGGGCGTGGAGTCCTGAGCACAGGCTCTTGCATTCCAGGTGCCTTAGGCCTTGCTGAGCCTGCCCCTGCATCACTCCGTGGCACTGCTCCTGACCCTAGCGCCAGCCTGTCAGGATGTGTTAAGGGAAACAATGTCGTTTTCATCCGGGAGGCTCACTGCTTCTTTGGAAAGACAACCATCTATCTTCAGCTTAAGCTACTGCAGTCTTTTGTCATTCCCTGGATTCTGCCTTAGCAAAACTAAAAATAGCTGGTGACAATGATGTATTCCTACCTGGAAAAACAAATGAGTGTTTGTGTCTTACCCTCCTGCATTACCAATCAATGCGAGTGAGGGGGGGCACTGGGAAGTTGAGGCTAATTTGCAGGTTGTTGGAAGCCTGTGTGGGCTGTAGTGCTTTGAGCCTAACTTTGTGCTGGTCAAAACAAGGCTTGTCTTTGAACTGCATGAATTCTGAAAGACTGAACACAGGCAACTGCTCAGCAGCTTGAATTGCAAGATATTGAATTGCCTTTAACAGATATCTCCTGGGAACTTACTGATGATTTTCTTCTCTCAGAAATTTTGCACATTAAGCAATTGTTTGTACTTTTTGGAAAATACATTTGTAATGCATCAGAACCACAGCTTTCTGTATTCAGTATTCCAGCAGTATGCAAAACTTTGTTTGGTTGGCTTCTTAATATGCCAAGTCTGTATTTGATCATTTAGAAAATGATTTTATTTTAACTAAACAGCCAGAAAGTACCACATGTTCAGTTATCCACACCACAGGGAAGCTCATACTGGATGTGTATGTTTAGTAAAAAAGGAGACAATGGAACGTAAGTCCCAGAGTATAGTTTCACTTGAGAGTAGCATCTCCTCTGCTATGTACATGTTTTTGAATAGAATAAGATGCTGTATTTTTAAAGCTTGGCTTGTTTTTTTGGTCTTACATATTGAAGTAGAGCTTTGTGGTGTAGTAAGAAACTGTTGTGGGTAACAAAAGCAGGAAATTACTTCGGAAGATGCTGTATTCAGAGAATAACTTCGTTTTTTCAGTTTATTTCTGAAAGAATAACACAAGTTGTAATCCAGATTAATACAGAATTGCTCCTTTTAGGTATGCTAAAAAGTAGATGTGGTTTAAACCATTTTGATGCAATGTTGATATGGTAGCCATTTTTAAACTATCTTAAAAATACGTTTTTTTATTATACGCATTTTTTAACCCTGAAATTTTTATTTTAAAACTTCTGAATGAATATGAACACCCATGTGATAGACAACATTACTGCTGGCATTCTTAAATAGAAAAGAAATAAAATTAGATTGAGCATACAAGGACATAGCTTGTTATTTAAGGTAAGAGTGTTGTTTGGTACTGTTTCCCATGTCAGAATAACTTCTCTTGTGCAAATACTACTGGCCAGTTGACATTTTATATTTCTGAGAAAGCTAAACACAAAATGTTGTAGGAGATATTAAGGTAAATTTTTCATTGTCTCGAAAATATACTGGTTTAAATTGCTATTTTAAAGATTTTATCTTAAGTGCAGAGAGCAAAAATGGTTTTCATAAAGGAAGGCTATGATTAGAGAGAGATTGAATAATTGGACAGCAAATAGTGTGTGGATTCTACCTTATTTTTATCTGAGGAAAAATCCTCAGGCTATTTAAACTATGTAGTATAGTGATGGCTTGAGCAATAGTAAGTTAAATGCTGCATCTTGTAAGTTGTCTTCTTTGGATAAAAACTCTGTATTTCAGGGCTTATTTCTTCTTCAATCCATTTTGTGAAATTTCTAGAGATGAAAAAATAAAATACCTACAGTAATCAATTATCAACAGTATAATAACAAAAAGAAGTACAACTATTAAGAACATTAAAATAACAACAATAATAATAATAATCTAGTCTTTAACCTTAAGGTACTCTTTCTATTGAAGAAAATTTCTAGACAAATGTATATGAAAGGCTTAATGTTAATATCAAGCAAACATATTTATAGTACTGTATCAATCATATGGTGGGCAAAAATGCTTTCTAAAGAAGATTTTACTCTTTGCAGCAGGAAGCTGTCAATTTATTATTTTTTTTTTTACTTATTCAGAAAATAAATGCTAAGCTTCATGATGGAGTGTGTCAGCATTGCAAAGGTATCTTGGAGTGGCGAGTAAAATTCAGAAAGTACAAACTACTGACAAAACCTAAAAAATGGTGAGTGAAGACACTTTTTGTTAATTGTTGATCATGTAGCTTGTGAGCTTTTGGAAAATACTCTGGCTTTGGAAACTCAAAAGAAGAAGCTGCTATTATGCAACATTTTTCAAATGTGGAGTCTGCAATGACAACATATAGGCAATGTTAATTTTCTAATTCTTAGGCTTTGAAAAGAAGACACAGAGGAAAAGCAACTGCTTCCCTCTTTGCTGCTAAAACTGGTTGAATTGTGGGCCTGTAAGTTTCCAAGATCATCAGTGTGTTCTCCTGAACAAAAAGTTGAACCTGTTGTAAAACAATTTTCTAAGGTCTTGTTTCACATCTCTATTAGAGGCATCTGCACATCTCTTGACTTATGTACTTTGCTAATGTTTGCAATACACATATTTCATTACCTCTTAGCATGTTTGCTCCTTTTCTGTAAGAAACTATAATCTTAAGTAGTAAATGTTGGCACTGTTTGCATAGAGTTCTTTATTACTTGTTTTTGTATAATTGTGTAACAAAGATGATAAATATTTTAGCCTATCGTAAAAATATTAATTATTTTAGTTTTCTGAAGGAGATGCTCTCTGCTTGCTTCTTATTTGCTCAGTTGCAGAGGTCCTTACCTCCTGTGGTAGCTTACACAGCCAGTGTTTCAGCAATGGAACACTGATCTCAGAGAAACCACAGCTGAGCTGGTGCACAATACAGGTTTGTCACAGTAGCTTGTATTTTGGTGTTAGTAATCAGTTTCACCCTTTTGTGTAAAAAAATAAATTATTAGGTAGAAGGCTTGCTGAATAAAAAATAAACATTCTGTGTTCTGTGCACCACAGATAAAGTTGGGTTTTGTGGTTTTTTAACTCTTTCTCAAATAAGTATGTGCATCCTGGTGGTTTGGTGTTTTGTTTTGTTTTTGTTTTCCCAAAGGGAAGAAAGCAGGCAAAACCCCCATGTAAATCAGGGAAGCATTGGACATAGGAAAAGTGGCATTGTAGAACAGCAGCTTATAACAGAATATGTGATGTTCTTCCTCATATTTTTGAACAAGGAAGTTGTGCTTCAGAGTATTCTAGCTTTACTGGTGATGATTTCTAGGCCAGGACTAAAATGGCTGGGTGCGCCACTGTTCTGGAATGACAAGACTATGAAAATTTTCAACAGATGAAGCTTCAGGGTAAAGTAAAAGCATAATAGACATTAAAAATGTGACCAAAAAAGAAAAGAAAAAGAATTCTTTGTTTTGCAAAAGATGGGAATGGAGGACTTCTCTGTACCTCAACTTATTTTTAGTTTTTTAACTAAAATTATGAGTGTTAGCATAACCACAAGTTTTCCCTTCTTTACTTCTATTTTGAGTATTTCGTTATTAGAAGTTAAACTGTATTAAAAAAAATATATAAATTTGCCTTGCATTGGTAGTGAGTACCATGTCATTTTATTTTTAAGTATGACATGTCTGGGAAGAACTTTTGAGGGCATAAAAACCAAGAAAATTACTTTCAAGACAGCAGCATTACATGAGGTATATTGTTCTGGGTTATGTTCTCCAGATATAAAAGGCTTTAGAAATGTCATCTGAATGTTACGCCACATAATTTTGGAAACTGCTAAGTCTACAGAATTTTATCATATTTTGAAAAAGAGTAGCCCAAGCCATCTACCTTATTAGGGTGTTTTTGTTGAGAATACTGTTCCATGAAGGCTTGTGTTCACAGAAAACCGAGTCTAGCACTAACTTAGTCTATACTCTGAGAAGTTCAAGAGGAAGTAATTGCAGTGTTTGAACTAAAAGCTTTTTATTTGTAAAGTCCATGTACTTTTTTATGCCATATGCTATTTTTATCATTAAACCAGAAGTTATGCAACTTTGAAGTAAAAACCACCTAGTAAAATGAATGGAAATGTTTATTTTGCCAACTTAAAAATAAAATTCTTGTTTTATTGTTTCTTTCTCAGTACTTGTTTCAGTAATTCTTCCAGAGAAAAGTAAGGGAGAGGGGTGAACACAATGATTTTGATAGTGCTACTTGATAAAACACCAAGTGTTTCATGTGAAACCGGCCTAAAATGTGTTGTTCCACTTTTGTGGAGTGCTTGTTCCTCTTTTGTATAGTGTATTTGAACACAGAATGTTTAGTAAGTGTCCACAGTATTTTTTAGTCATGTTTTCTTTCTCTTCACAGCGTGAAGTGCCTTCAGAAGACTGTAAAAGATCCTTATCATGTTATTTGCCGACCCTGTGCTGGAAAACTAGAGATTTGTGCTAAGTGTGGGAAACAAGAAGAAATAGTAATTCCGTAAGTAGTTCATAGGGTATGCAGTTTCAGTTCTGTACTGATAATTCCCCTTGTAAGTAGCCTTGTTTGGAAACTGCCAGGAGGCTGTTGTTACACCATGATTTCAATAATCCAAACATTAGTCAGTAGGAGTAATTTTCTTCATGTTCTTCAGATGAAACTAGGGATGAAATGCTTATTGATGTTAGTGGGGCTGAGCCAAAAAATGTCCTACTTGGATAGGACATGTTAACAGCAACAGATAAATTGTATATCTTCTTAAGAACAAAGCACTTCAACAGAGGTCTTGGTGTAGAGCAACATAAAATATGCACAAGCCACTTTGCTGTTTGCATTTTGTCTGCCTCTTGATGATTCAGTTACTAGTGAACAGAAGAACTAAACAAGGACTGATATTGAGCACAGTTGCCACATTATGTTTAGCAGGTTTTTGGCTTTTTTTTACTAGCATTCTCTCTTTATTGAGCATAATACATAAAACATTAATTTGCTAGTTTATGACAACAGTCCAGCAGTTGCTTACTTGGTCAAGCTGTTCAAATATTTTTTTTTCTTTCTTTACTGTCTCTTCTGTACTCAGTATTTTTTTATGCATACTTTACTGTGTTTTATGTCCTTCCTATTTAGTGTGAAGTAACTTTAGGGACTTTTATTGCCCCTCTCCTGCCATCTTCCCTTCTATATTGGGATGGAATGCCAGGAGGATATTCTATGCTCCATCCCATTCTTGTTTTAATTCCAGAAGTGGGTGGTGATAACATCCCTTTTGCTTTCCACAGGATTCATAAAGGACAAGACAGAACTGAGAGTGAGACTTCTAAAAATGGCCAAGAGAGCAGTAAATCAAAGGATGAGCTGGATTTTGATACAAATTTCAGTAGTGGAGACAGTGGTGAAGATTCTGATGTTCTTGAAGAACAATTTAAAAACATGAATTTTGAAACTACAGGGATCTAAAAGGTTGTGTTTATACAAGAGATTATATGCAATCAAATATGGTAAACAAATGCTTGCCTTAAACTGATGCAAGCCCTGATTTGACATCTAAGGTTCTTGGATGAAAATGGTTGGCATTGTGTATGATGATGCATGTGGGGATTTGTATTAATACACATTTCTGTGTATTAGAAACAGAAGTGCTTTCAAAATATCCAGAAATTCTATCTGTAAGCATAGTTATTTATTTCATACTTGTAACAACTTCCTATTTTTATGGAATAAAGCCTCTTTGTGTAATTGTTCGAAATTCAGTATTATGTGGCTGTTGGAAGTATTACTGCTACCTGGAAATCCACATGGAAGTCTAGAATAAACACAGATAGGAAAAGCTAAAGCAGCTGTAATGGTTTTCCAAAGGAAGAACTTGCAATGTTCTGTCACTGAGCTTCTAAATGGGGTCTTGCCCTTATGCCTGGGGGTTCTGTTGTTTTGGGGTTTTTTTTCCACAAGAAGAAACAAGTGTGTAAATGCCATCACCAGTACAGTTCACGAACAGTTACCATGTATAAGTATGCATTACAGATTTGTGACCTTATTGCTACAATTTACAATGTTTTGTAAAAACAATACCTGCAGACTTTAGAATTTCTCATAACTAGTCTCACACTTTCTTTTAATTTTCAGAATTCAGAGATTAATCAGGATCTGATGTAGTTCTCTCTGATATGAGAAGACTTGCATAGTGGAGTGATGCTTATAAAGATGCTTACTCCCTTCCCAGTTTCTATTCCATTGTTGATTAAGCTGTACAAAGAACTTCACTGAAGTTGCAGTAATTGTCTTTACAGGATTCAGGGTGGTTTGATTTCTTCTAGACTATCTTCTTGCTCTTTACATTTAACTGACACTATATATATACATTAACCTATGACAATATACTATGCCACATCTGCTTTGGTGCTTTGCCTGATTTGCAGTAGTGAGTGTGGAAAAACTTGACTCTCAAACTATGTTTCTCAAATGCTCTGTGAGGAAATCTAGCTCTGAGATTGTTACCCATCCCTGCATTGGAATGAAGGAAATACTGAAGCTTAATCCTTTGGGTGCAGATAGGCACCCCTGTCTGTCCTGTGAAGCTGGAAAACACAAGAGGTGTTCAGTGGCAGAAAAGGAGGTTGTCAGGTGTGTTCAGAAGTGGTGGATCTGAAGGTCTGGTTTCACTGACAGATAAGTCCTCCCAACAGGACAGCAATGACATCTGACTTAGTGTCACATCTGTTGTCCTGCCAGTTGACGTCAACAAGGGCAGAGTAAACAAGGAATATCCCATGCACACGCTGCAGATGACCAGGTAGGAGGGTGGGAAGAAGGAAGTTAATAAGTAGTCTGGATTTAGCTTCAGAAAGGGTCTCTCTGAAGGGGAAACCATGGCTGTCACCAAAAGTGAACTTGGCTTTTGAAAGTGACATATGTATGGGAAATGTTCTTCCACTTGGAAAAATGTGTAATGGCCTTGTCCTTTGTTGAAAGGTGAGAGGAAATCCTGGAATGAAAGGAAAACATGTGATGGAACTGACAGGAGCTGTATAATGAGAAAAGATCATGGTGATCACATGGTGACACAACCTGACAGTACCAGGAGTGAGCAGAGCAACAAAGATAAATGATGTGTTGCGACAACAGTGCAAAAATGTTTGTACAGAGGGAAAGTCCTCTGAAGTCTTCATGTCACACTCCTGGTGCTCTGTTTGAAGCTGGTACTAGAGCTGATGAAACTTGGCTGTGAGTGAGCACAGTCGCAGTAGTGGCTGGTGTTAGTCCAGCCTACCTGAAGGCAGATTTTGGTTCTGGGAAGCTTTCTGTCTTTGGTTGTAACTGTGGCTAAAGGATATACTGCTGGAAATGATTTCTGCAACACCATTTAACATGATGGTTGTGAGTCAGCTTACAAAATGGCAGCTTCCAAAGGGAAAAGGAATTTCCATTTTACTGAAGACACTTCTAACATGAGTAAAAGGAGCAAATGTAATTTTCTTGTTTAACTTCGACTGAAGATTAGGATATATTTGGAACTGCATTAAGCTATTATAATTCATGCTGTAAGAGCTCTGAATATCAGGGGTTTGGTTTTCTTGTCTCTCTTTGAGGAACTTGCTGAACAGAGGATAATGCAGGAGTAGGACCCCTTTAAATGCTGATCTTCAGTAAAATCATATAGAAATGAGAATATTTTTAAAAAAGAAAGGAGATCATAAAAAAAAGTCATCAAAGATTTTGAGATCTTCAGAGTAGTCATGTAAATGGAATGATTTTTAGAGTTTTCCATTGAGATTTTGAAACCTTTCTACCTCTTCTTTCACAAATAATAATGGATTTGTGTCTATAAATACCACAGTGCCTGCAGGGTGTTGAGGTGCAGTTTAAATTGCATGACTGTTTGGGGTTTCAGAATCTGTCTGGACCTTGCAGTGCCTCACCAAATACATTACTGAAGAAGAAAATGATAGATGTTACTTAGTCATCTGAAGAATACTTGATGCATCACTAGTGATGCAGTGATGTTGCTGACAGCTGAGTTCCTGTTACCAGCTTGCCCTTAGGAGTGTCATTTGGCATGACTCAACACTAAAGTAATTAATTAAGTTGTGGACTGACGGTATGTGTGAGGCAGGCATGCCAGATGATTCCTACTCCACTAGGGGAAATGCTCATCATAGGCTGGAGCTGCCAGAACTTTACATGGTTGACTTGCACACATTTCTGGAAATCAAATTGCCATGTATAAGGATTTCTTAAGGCAACCTGCATTCATTGCAGTATGAGGAGAGTATGATATGGACACAGTGCTACCTCCTAGCATAATTCCTTAACAATCTTCTGTTAAGGTTTACAGGCATCTCTGAGAAATCCTCATGAAGTGTTTTGAAGGATCAGGTAATGCAAAAAACATAGCCCCATGATTTACTTCCAGTTTTGCATGGGCTGGGCTCTTCCATTTTTGTCTTGGCAACTGATTAATCTGTATTCCTCTAAAATACTATAATAATACCAGCCTCTGAAGGTTTATAGGGCTACCGGTTAATTAAGAAAAGTACAGCTTGCTTTCTCCCTATAATAGGCATGTGCTTGGATGTTGAGATGTAAATCATAGCATTAGCAAGGAAAATAGAAAAAAATGTAGCAGGTCATCAAATGTGAGCCACCTTGTAAACTTCTATCCCTATAATTATGGATGTTTTCTTTGTTTAGGAGTTCTCGTAAGTAAATGTATGCTGGTAGAAAATGCAAAATTAAGTGCTTATTGGAAGCATCAGCCTGACTTACAGAGTTAATGAGGAAAGCTTTGTAAGTGTCACGGAGAGATACCTTTCATTATTGGATGTTTAGGGAGCTGCTCATAAAAACTGACAGCATCTCATTAATTTTCCTGCCTACCTTTCATCTGAAAGCTAATACAATTCAAAACTCTTTGTGAAAAAGAAGGTATGAACTATGCATACACACTCATCACATACTGTGAGTTTGTGAAGTAGAGTTCCTAAGCTTTGAAAGAGTTGAAATGAGCTCTTTCTATGGAGTTAATAACACATTCTCAGACAAATTACCTGTAACAGATTAGAAATAAAATATTTGGCTTATTTCAGGTAGCAGACTTTTCTCTTAGAGCCCCTAAAACAGTTAAGATGAAATCACATAAAAATTAACAACTTTTTTCCTGAAGTCAATGAGAAAACACCTATTTGTAATAATAGAGGTAATACTCATAATTCAGTCATCAATAATAGGCTTGAATTTGAGGACTTGAAAACTGGAGCCAAAGGCATTAAGATTTTACCTGAATCTCTCCTTGCATTTGCCTCTGACATAACTTCAGAAACTCAAATTGAAGGGATCAGATGTATTCTTTTAAGTGCTTTGAAAACAGCACCCAATATGTCAATAATTTGTTTTTAAATGGCAATAGAGAAGACCATGTTTTTATATAAAAACAAAAGAGTTTATGCCTGTTACAGAATGGCAGCACTCACTTGAAATCTCTCTTTTTAGGACATCTTGCATTTTTGGACCTCAAGATTGTACTATCTCTTCTGGCACTTAACTTGCAGTTTTCCTAATCTTTTATGTGAGCAAGCGTGGCACCATGTGTCAAAACTATCTATGAAAAGTATCCATAACTTAATTATTGCTAAATGTATCAGCAGTGAAACTTGTAGCATTTATTGAATAATATGTAATGGCAAAGCTACATGTGTAACAATTTGACTCTTTTTTTTCCTCACAGAGCTTGTCTCCTGACTATTATATTCCTTTTAGGGTTATTTCGTATCCTTTTTCCCACAGCCACTGCACTGTGGAAGTTTCTAGCCGCCATGAGAGCTGATACAGCCTCTGACTATCAGCAACAATATATTACAATGGATTATTCCCAGTAGAGGAAACAGAATTGATACCAGAACCGTGAAACAACTGCTCTGCTTTGTGGGTCCACCTTGGAGATGGACTGTGAGATTATCAGACACAGGGGAAGCTGGTAGATCAGCTTCTTAGAAAGAACAATCCCATATCACCCCCACTACCAAAACCTTGCCGTGCAAACCCACTACAAAGTGGTAATGCTTGTGAGATGTATGTGAAATAAAATAAAGCCATGGGTCTTGGGGGAAAAGATGAAAAGTCCCTACAGTATGTTTTCTAGTATTGGAGAAATGCAGAATAATCCCAAACCTTCCATATCCAAGGAAAAAAAAGCCCCATAAACCCAGACAACTTCTATTACTTTAAAGCAGTAACAGATTTAGTATTGCCTACATGACAAAGATTTTAAAAGTCTCTATGGAAATGGCTAATATCTCATTCTCCAAAGAAAATAACTCTTCAGTAACAGCTTAGCCTTTCTGACAATAAGTTAGTGATGGAACAAGCTTGTATTTGTATTACTTAGAGAAAAGTCATAATACAATCTTCATGTTATAAAACTAATCTTATGCTTTAAAAAGATCACAAGGAATTTGCCTAGAAAATGTCTAGAAAGACTCAAGCAGTATTGCCATAATCTTCCCATTTTAGGAAATTGTTGCCTTAAGATTTAAGCCATCCCAAAGCTATGCAGCAACCAGAACTTCAGAGCTATGGTTTTTATTGCATTTCAACAGGAAGTTTTCCTTTATTTCCAGTTTTTGTACTATCTTGGGTTGCATTTGGGTATTAGTAGTTCCGATATTATGAACTATCTTTTCAAGAGAGAATTGCATTTTGGATCACCACATCTAACTAGTTGCTTCTTTCTCATCCTCACAACTGCACCTAAGGTCTACGGAGACCAAGTACAGATAGTGGCTTGTCTATGTTATTTCAAAAAATCACATTAGTGGCTAACTGGTTGTGAGCCCCCTCCCCAAAAGAAAAACCAAAACCCCTAAATGAAACAAAATGAAACTCAAAAACAAAACAAAAGAATCCAAACCACACCAGACAAACCCACAACCAACCAAGCAAACAATAACCCCTCCCCTGCTGTAGCGCTTACCCAGAACACTTTCAGAAAGAATCCTGTTGGGCATTCTTGTCCCTTGCCACTAATGCATGCTGTTAATGTGAACAGAATGTGTGGTTCTAAAGGAAGGGTCATGCACGTGCTTTAGTCTTTAAATGGTAAACAGTCTTTCTCAAATATCTGATGGGGTTGAGCAGGGTTGTCCCGCCAGGTTTGTCCAAAATGCCAGTTAGAGGCAGAGGGTGGGGGAAAGGTGGGAAGAAGGGGAAGAGAGTGTGGCAGGAAGCAACTTGTGAGTATGGAAGTCCAGAAGTTCACACAGCTTGCATCTGCCTTCTCTTCAACTCTGCGGTCTTCAGCTGTCACTGTAATGTGCATGGAATTTAGTCCAAATAATAAACCCAGAGGTTTATTGTAATTAGCCTGACAACAAGTTGGTGTTTCTTGCCTCCCAGCATGTCAGCTGAGGTTTTCAGCAGCTTCCAAGGAATGAAATACCTTGTTGCTCTTTGAGATAGCTTAACTTTTGTTGAAATGAAAGCAATTTAAAGGAGACATTACAACAGACAGTAATTACTGTTTGGTACTTCTTCTCCTGGGGCCTAAATGGAAATGATCTAATGAAGAGTGATTCCAATTAAGAATCCCACTCAGAACTGAAGCTAGGCCTTCACAGTGGCAAAACACGGTTATCACTACTTTAGCTTGGTAATTTAATAAACTTTTTAGTGAGATTTTTGGGGTCTTTTGTTTGGGTTTTTTGGGGGGTTCAGGGGGTGGTTTGGCTTTCTTAATATTAAAGAATGTTACTGTTAGTGACCCTGTTAAGTGTAGATCTTTTCTTCACAGAGCTACTGCTTAATAACCGTAGCTCTGAGTTTTGTTAGTCTGCGACTGGGGAATGTGTTGTGGCTCAATCCAAGCCAGCAGCCAAGCCCCAGGCAGCCACTTACTCACTGACCCACCCACAAGACTGGGGAGAGAAAGGGAAAGGCTAGAAAACTCGTGGGGTGAGATAGAGACAATTTGATAGGGAAAGCAAAATTCACATACACAAGCAAAGCCAAGTAAGGAATTAACTGACTTCTCCCCACAGGCAGGCAGGTGTTCAGCCATCTCCAGGGAAGCAGGGCCCCATCAACATGATGTTGACTTGGGAGGACAAACACCCTCTCTCCAAATGTCCCCCCTTCCTTCTCCTTCCCCTCACATTATATACTGAGCATGATGATCTGGAATATCTCTTTGGTCTGTTTGGGTCACCCGTTCTGGCTCTGTTTCCTCCCAGTCTCTCATGCACACATACCTTACCACTGTGGCAGCACCAAGAGCAGAAAAGGCCTTGGCTCTGTGTAACCTCCACTCAGAAATAACAATCATCTTGGTATTATGAACCCTCTGTTCAGCACAAATCCAAAATACAGCCCCATGACACCCAGCCTAAAGAAAATTAACTCTCCCCCAGCTGAAAGGAGGACAGAATGCTGTAATCCTTCTTAAAGGTAAATGATGTTAAAAGGGAGCTTGATTTACTGCTCCTGAGTAAACTATACTGGTAGTTAAATATATCTTCCCTAATTGATTTGCCATCAAGATAGCCCTGTGGGCTTCATGTTTGACATACTTTAATGAAGAATTGGGTTCAAGTTTTTTTCAATTATATTTAGAGGACTGCTTTGCTGTCTCCTTGTAGAGAAGGCCCCCAAATCTGTGTAACAGTTGTTGCTCCAGAGTATAATGCATACATAAATCATCTAGAGTAGATGCACGAAGTCACAGAACTTTTTTTTTTTCTTTTTTTTTTTTTTTTTCCCCTCAACTTAATAAGTGTGGAACGAAGAAAGCGGTGCTGAAAAAAAACCCCTTGGCAAATTGGAACATTTGTTTCTCAGTGCCAAAGCACAAGCCTTTCTGTTGCTGCTTTTACCGACGTCCTCACGTTTCTCTCGCGGAAAAGCTACCTTGCAACACCAGGTGTCACTGTAACAAAGTGGAAAAGTTCGCTTGCAAGCTGGCTTCACACGGCTCGGTGATACTTCAGGCTGGGTATCTCGAAAGGGCTTTGTTTTCGTTCCCCAGAGCTGGCTGGCCAGCTTTTATCTCACAGGGATGCGGCTCCCCTTGATCTGTGCACTGAGCTGCGGCCCAGATCATCTACACTTCCTTCTGAGGGGAAGAATCTGGGATCAAGGGCAGATACCTGAGCTGGAAATCCTGCCCTTAATGTGAAATTCGTTTTTACGGAAAGCTTAAAAGGCTGTACTTCCCAGCCTGGCTAACACAACTGCAGCTGCAGTAGCTCGAGTAGGCAAGTGCTGAGTTTCCAAAAGTGAGAGCTACCGACCTCATACTGTATGCTGGCCTCTTGTCATGTGAATATTTAATTAATTAGAACATACGCACATAAATGAAAATAAAACCCAACCAATCATCCAGGTGAACACCACACAAGCACAATAAATTACATAAATCAAAGGATTACACATTGTTAGATTAGGTTCAACTCATTAATTTCTCCAAAAATCTTGGAGAATCTGGTACAGAGTTGTTGACAAAAAAGCCTGAAACTGAGAAAATGTTGCCAGAAAATTACATTTAACTGAGAACTCTCATTTTCCACAGCAGCTTCTCAGAAGCACCCCTGAGCTGCTAGTTGAGAGGACATGGAGGTGTTTGTCAGGACCAACACAGTTTTTCGTTTTCTCTTTAGTTAGGGGGGGAGGAAAAGAAAAAAAGAGAAGAGAAGAGAAGAGAAGAGAAGAGAAGAGAAGAGAAGAGAAGAGAAGAGAAGAGAAGAGAAGAGAAGAGAAGAGAAGAGAAGAGAAGAGAAGAGAAGAGAAGAGAAGAGAAGAGAAGAGAAGAGAAGAGAAGAGAAGAGAAGAGAAGAGAAGAGAAGAGAAGAGAAGGGAAGGGAAGGAAGGGAAGGGAAGGAAGGGAAGGGAAGGGAAGGGAAGGGAAGGGAAGGGAAGGGAAGGGAAGGGAAGGGAAGGGAAGGGAAGGGAAGGGAAGGGAAGGGAAGGGAAGGGAAGGGAAGGGAAGGGAAGGGAAGGGAAGGGAAGGGAAGGGAAGGGAAGGGAAGGGAAGGGAAAAGAGGTAGATAACAGTTAGTCTGCCTTCCTGTGATGATTTCCTTCTCAAAACTCACTTCTCATTTACTATGGTGGGACAACTGTAACTGAGAGCCAAATGCTCACACAGCTGCTTTGTTATCTGCAACATGGGAAAAGAAAGAAGAAATGCAAGGAGACTTACAAGATAATTGCAGCTTAATAAAGACAGCAAATTGAGACCCAGCCCTAACCTCAGTCCTAACCCTTGAAGTGAAACATAAAGTAAAAAATGGGTGTTGGAGCAGTGCAAATCAAAAACTGAAACTCACTTGCCACTTCCAGGAGCTGTTTAGTTGCTACCAGAAGAGCGGGGCTTTGCCATGAGTAACACTTGTGGGCTGCTGTGGAGAAAGTCAACTCCATGTCAGCCAGACCCAATACAGTACTGAATGTGCTTTCTGAATTGTTTCAATGTCACAGTAAACTCAGCTCTGTTGCCAAAAATATAAATTATTGTAAAACTTTCAGTGCAGACCTTTGTTGACACACACTGAACAAATTTGTAAGAAACTGTATCAACATACACCTGGGGATCCATATGTGCCAATCTTATGAAATGTTTGCTTCTCACTAAAAGTAAGTCACTCTGTTCACTAGGGGGCATAATGCATGATTGGCAGTTCTTTCCTTGAAAGAAAGATTTGAACCTATATTTAAAAAAGAATTAACATCTTCTTTATCAGTCAGCAGTTGGAAGACTGTCAACAAAAAATACCTGTAAGGTGCCAAGTATTTAGGATCGGGTTATTTGGAATCATTTGAGTTTGAGAACAGCAGCAGCATTTGACTTTGGAGTTTGTCTTTTTATCTTTTGGAGGTTCCTCAATCCTTTCACTTCGTGAATGTGTGTGTGTGTTCTGGAGAACATTGGTTTGAGTGTGGTCATGAGACAGACAAGGTGCAATCATAAGTGCTTAGGAATAGAGACCTGAAAACTATTTATTGGCCACTCCTCCTCAGCAGTTTTCAGAGCTCCTTCTTATTTCTTTCACAATTAATTTCAGACTTTGAGTGGTGATCTCTAGCAGATAACCATGTGCATGAGAACATTCAAATCCACGCCAGCATGTTGTTTTACTTAGTATTACAGGTCTATATTACTATAGACCAGCTTTATAGAACAGCACTGCACCAGGTGTCCCTCTGAAGTACTAAAGGACTTTCTGAGACATGTGGAATCGTTCATTTATCTCAGGTGTCCTGGTTTTTTGGCTAGTTTAATATTAGTTTTCTTCCTAGTAATGGGTACAGTAAGTTTGGATTTATGTTTTTGAAAGACAGAAGTGTTTAAAGGGTTTAATACCAGCCAGCAACTGAACTCCCAACAGCCACTGACTGGCTCATTCTGCTCTTCCCACTTCTCCTCTTTCCTCCTCGCTTTCTGGTGGGATAAGGGAGAAAATCAGAGTTAAAAAGAAAACACATGCATAGAAATACAGACAGTGTAAAATGTACAGCAAGAGGTAAAGAGATAGGTAAAGCAAAATCCACACACATGAGCAAAGAAAAACAAGGAATTAATTTACTGCTTCCCATGGGCAAGCAGATGTTCATGCCTCTCCAGCAGACCAGGGCCCCATTACAGGTGATGGTGACTTGGGAAGACAGATGTCATCACTCCAAATGTCCCTCACTTCCTCTTTCTGCCTCCACCTCTTATACTTAGCATGATGTCACATGGTGTGGAATATCCCTTTGGTCAGCTGGGGTCAGCTGTCCTGGCAGTGTCCTTTCCCCAGCCTCCTCTCTGGCTGAGTGGGGTGAGAAGCAGAAAAGAGCCTGGTCCTGTGTAAGCACCACATCAAATCCAGACTGTATAAAAATCAGTGGGAATCTCAGCATTAAATCTAATGGTGTCTGGATCTGACATTTTCAAATCTCTACTTTGCTGAAGGTGATTTCGAATACGAAGCCTTCTGCATTCTAGGCACTCAGATCAAAACTTGCTCCTGCTGAGAAGACCTTGTGGTTCACATGGAATCTCACTATAATGAGATGATTCACAACCTTACCAACAAATTCTTGTTTATCCAAATTAGTCACACAGAAGCTGTTTTCGAAAGCTGTTATAGCAGTTTATATTTCTGATGTGAATTTTTCTTGCTGGAAAGGCCATTGTAGCTAAGGAGGCTTTAAGTCTCAAATAAGGTAGATTTGGAGGTAAAACTCTTTCCAGCCCATCAAATAGGCACAATTCCTGTTCATCCCAAAAGTGAATTCTCTGACCCAAACCTTGGGAGTTGAAGGATTTGTCTTCCAATGGTGTAAGACAGGTGGACACAGAGGAGTTGGGTAAGACAGCTACCAGCAATTCTTCTGTTTTTCTAGACTTTTCTCAGGCAGAGCTAAAGATTTCAAACACCCCTCCTCTGTTAACTTGACTGTTGTTTGACTCTGAGGGTATTTTGTGCATTGAAAACAAAATAGATGAAATTTAACAGCAGTATCTGTTAAATCTTCCCTAAATTCCCCCATAATTTTTTTGTTGCAAACTTAAATGATTTCTATGGTAACAGCAGAAGAGTGTTTCTAAATTTATAACATCACATTGTGGGTGGGCATCAGTGCTCTTCTCTGCTGATATTTGAGAAAAGATATTTGCAATTGAACTATCATAGGTAAAGTCTAAGATTTGCTTAAAACAAATTATGTATTTTTTGTTGTTTTACTTTTTAGAGAAGATACAACAGTCAAAAAGTTCATTTTTGTTCACAATTTAGCTTATGAATCACTTGCCTTGGCTGAAGTAAATGTAGTGACTGGATTAACTGCACCAGCAATGTTCAGGTGTCAAGAACTCTTCCTTTACATAATGCAAATCATAAAAGTGTCAAAATCAAATGTCTGGTCACAATCATAACTGATGACTTCACCATAGTTTAATCATGAATTACAATGTGAGCTTTTATAATTAAAGACCAAATCAAGAGCATTAAATGAAAACACACTTGAAAGCTACAGCCTTCACAACAGTGTTCTTATTTCATAACAGTACTAATATTGAAGTAAGTGAGGTAAAATTAGTATTTGTTATTACAGAAAAAAATGTAAGGGTTCTTGACACCTAATCTAAGTAGGCATACCCTAGTGCTTTTTGAAATGGATAAGGTAGTGACTAGGTCTCTATTAAAAGTTGAAAGTAGGTTTTTTTCTGAGGAATATTTGAATTTGATCCACAGTGTTTCCTGAATTACAAAAGGCTCTGCAAAAACAGGTACAGACCATCATGTAGGAAATTGTATATGGAGCAAAGTAAACTGAATGGATATGGAACAAGATATGCAGAGATGTAATCTAACTTTTTAGGAGTTGGATGTTACATTGGAAAATCTCTTTCTGAAAGCTCCTGCTGGTGTGCATGGAGTAAGACTGAAACATAGAGTGGTTTGGGGTTGGAAAATACCTTAAAAATCATCTAGTTACAGCCCCCCAAACATGGGCAGGGACACCTTCCTCTCCCAGAACTACCAACTCTTTCTCATTAGGAGTGAGTGGGTGAGAGTTTGAGCAAACGGACAAGAAGAGAAAAATCGTGTTCTTTCTTTAGCCAGTAGATAGAAATTAATGACCAGAAATACTGTTTTCAGTAACATTTTCCTAATTATATTTTTCAGACATTGCCTTTCTTATTAGCAATTTTTTTCCTGATGCAAAAACAGCTACAAGGTCAAATACATCAATGCAGAAGGCCTAGAAAATATTCCATGTACCACAAAACACTTGCTTTAAGACTTTAAATAGTCCTTGTGGCCTTGTGCTGGCAAACAACTGAAGTCTTAATTCACCCTCTGAAAAATATCAAATCTGGTTTTGTGCCACCTTAAAAAAACCCAACAAATCCACTTTGACTCTGGCTTGGTCAGTTCATTTTTTACAATTGCTGTTTGCAGAGTGCAGGAATTAATTACTCTGATTAATGTCTATGGTATTTCACTTCAAATGCAGGCCTGTTTCTTTGAACAATTTTACTGAAGTGGCTCCAACTCAGAACACAATATAGTTTCAATAAGGCAGGCCAGTTTAAATATATAAATTATACATTCCCTCCCTGTTTTTGGCTTAGAAGCAAGTAACCATGGTGACTGGGAAAGCTTAACTTCTGCACAGATTTTGAGATTGTCACCTTTCACAGCTTTATTCCCTTCTTAACCCTCAAAAAAGAATTACCTTGCCAAAATAACTTCATTACTTCATAAAGTGATGCCAATAGAAACGCTTCTTGCAATTCAGCCTAACTCCAAACTGCTGTTGTATCACACAGCAGGTTATCTCTAATCTCGTATCTACAGGGCAGTTCTGGTGACAAACTGGAAAAAAAAAAAAAAAAAAGGTGACCAAACAAGTCCAAAGGACATTCTCCATATGTAAGATAAGACTTTCAAAAACACCCCTGTGCCTGGGGAGCCTGGTCTGTGCTGACTCCTTGACACATGAAGCTTGCTGTTGTTCCCTGTGCCGCTCACACAGCTGGTACAGCCAGCACTCAGCAGCTTTGCACCCAATCTGAGAAGTATTTCCAGGATCACCATGGTGCTGGGAAGTCCATCTTGGAAAGGCCAGGAGGGAGTAAATGCCTAGAGGGAGACAGAATAGGGCTGCTGGTGGTGAAAGGAGTCCCTTGTCCCCAGCCCTATCAAGATGTAACACCACCACCAACACCAACCCCAAGCAGCCCCTGCCCAGCAAGGGCCACCATCTCTCTTTATTTGAGGCTACACAATAGGCTTTCTTGACCAGTGAGCTATCATCCTAACACTAACAACTAGTCCCCCAAGAGCTGTTCTTCTGTAGGTCTGATACTTACAGCATGTACATCAACCTGGATTGTGCATGGTCACGCCATGAAAAACCATGGAGTGATCTCCACAACTTTTGTCCCACTATAAATGTAGAAAGATGGGCATAGCTCATCAGTAGATGACCTGTATTACCTTAAAATGCATATGTCCATAAATAATTCTTACCATAAAGGGATGTCTGCTAGTGAAGAGCTCTGCTTAGAGGAAGTGCACTCAGATATACCACTTCATGGAGCTCTGTCTGACAAGACTGGAGCAGCAACAGCTCCACCCAATTAGCTGGTCTAGGATCATTATGATGGTTGAGATCAGGCTTTGAGAAAGTATCTTTGGTTTTTTTTTTCCTTGCTTCTACATATTGCATGATTTTTGGAAGTGTAAAGAAGGCACTTTGGCATGTGTTTATACTCAACACCATACATTCCCTTAGTTGCTCAGTTTCAGTTGGTTAATCTGAAAATATGTCTTATCTTATAAAGCCTTGTCAAAAGAAGAAACTCAAGGATCAAGAAAGACAGGGCACCATTTAAAATCACTTTGCAAAGAAGCGTCCAGATCTTTAACTACTTTTGATATACAACCATTCTGAAAAAATGAGAAAACACTCAAAGCAAGGTTGGAACTAAGATCCCATAGTTGTGTATCTATACAACACAATTCTTTGAACTGCTTCAGTACATCTCCTTTTAGAAAAAAAATAAGGTTCACTGAACTATACTTTGTGGAACAAAGTCTCAGCTGAGGACAAAGCTTTCATTTTAAGTGTCTGCTGGACCATGACTGTAAAATGGAAATTGAGGCTGCCTATTTCTGTAATCCAGATCTGGTTTTAAAACTGAAAGTGCTCATCTCTGCAGGGCTGTGACATCTCTGCAGAGCTGGACATAATGCCAGAGTACTGAATGTTGGTGGAGAGTGAGAAACAGAGGAATGTTGATGCTAGCTATAAGATCTTTTCCTGAAGGCACAGTAAATCACACCCACTATTACAGGGATTCTCTGGACTGTTGATAAAAATTGTATTTTGTTGTTCTAGTAAAAGAAACATATTAAATTTTCCATTTGTTGGCAAATGTAAACTGAATTTTGTAGCAGAAAGAAGTAGTAATAAGAAATTATGGTGGGGAGCTCAGTGTGATTTTGAGGGATCCAAGGAGGCTTTTGGGTCCAGCCAGGATAAAGAAGATTTCTTTCTTCCCAGTATGTGTTGTGAGCAGAGTGCTGGTTTGGGGGGACAGGCTGATGACCACCTCCCCTTGTCTACACCCAAAACTGGTGTGGATTAAAACTCGGGATGCACGAGCTTGGATAAAAACAAGGGATGTAAACCAAAGTCTTATTCTTTTGGAAGTATGTCAAACCCTACCAGCCCCAAGCTAAGATTATCTCTAGAAATACTTGCTGCTGCATGGTGGTGGTTTACTTCTTGATTTTGGCTAAGCTATTCCCTGACACGGTCATCACTGATCTTTCCCAGAAGTTAAATTACCAGGTGAGACACGCCATCCATCTGAAAATCCAGGTGTTGTTGGTTTTGTTTTGTTTTGTTTTGTTTTGTTTTGTTTTGTTTTGCTTTGTTTTGTTTTGTTTTGTTTTGTTTTGTTTTGTTTTGTTTTGTTTTGTTTTGTTTTGTTTATAGTGCAAGCTTCTTTGGAGATTATAAAGTTGTTTTAATCCTTGCAGTTCACAAATGCAATGCAATACATGGCATACATGCCCTTTAGGATTTCTGTGGTGTGATATCTGACAAAAGACAATTCAAACGATACTTGGAATTAAAAAAAAAAAAAAAGAGTACTCAGCATTTTAAATCCTGTAGCTTATAGGTGTTCCAATTATTTTGTGTGGAAAGTGAAGACTGATACCTTCTTCTTCCTTTTAAACAAAGATGAAGTAGTTTTTGAGATGTAATAAGATCTTTTTCTAAGAAGTAGAAACTTTTTTTTTGCCATACTTCCTGATCTGCAATTTAAAAAAATGTAATTACCTGCATCCCAAAAAATTTAAAAAATTATGTTGTTCTTTGAATAAATGATGTCATGTTTTTCTCTACCAAATGTGCATGGATGAATTTGATTAATGAAAAGGGATTTAACGGGATGAGTCAGAGAACAAAATATATGAACTCAGAAAACCTGTGCTGCATTCTGAGGACAAGTTTCATGTTTCTGTTCTGCCCAAAGTTTCACCAAACTCTTCTGAAACTGGAGTGTGAGAGATTGTGGGGGGAGGTCTTTGGTGAAAGAGAGGATTTCTGTTATTTTTCTTTCTATGGAATCTCTTGACCATCAATTCAGACGGAGCTGTGTCTTTTCTGAGGTTTGATCTAGACTAGCTTGAAATTCTTTTATACTATTCTCATTTCCATGAAATATGTCATGGTGTTGCTGCAGACAAAGCCTGTGCATTGCTTAACATGCTTTATTAAATGAAATTAAAATTGTTGGCTCTCTTTCCTCTTACCTTCCTTACCTACCCCAGGCATCAGACCTGTTACTCACTTTGTTCTGTGTGCATGGCAGCCACGGATATCAAGACACTGACTGATGTCAGAAGCTACAGATTTTGTAAAGTTTGTTGTGTGCAGTAGAACTAAGACAATGATATCTGGTGTGAAACTGTTAGAAGGAATCAGATAACAGTCTGCTAACGGGTAGCATCCTTCCACAAAATCAGTAACACATGTCTGGAAGGACCACAATAGACCGGTCCTTTTGACCTACAAAAGGAGGAAATAATACTTTGGTCCAAACCTTCTGAATTTGGTTCTCTTTTCTTTTATCACAGTCATCCTGAACCTGGCCATCCTGACCTCACAGACCTAAAGCCAGTCAACCCTGTGAATATCAAGAGCCAGAAAGGAGTATCAGACATGCAGTATGATATACATAAGGCCTGACTAGTGATGATTAATTTTTAGTTGCTAAGTATTTGCCTAGTCTTTGAACATAAGTAAAAACAGTCTGGATTTTTTGAGGTTTCCCTGCTCCCAGCACAGCAATCAACAGATGCCTAACAAAAACAGCTGCAACACCATCAAAATGCACTGCTGTTTATGTCCTCACAATGGTCTTTTTGCTTTAATACACTAGGGACTCAAGACAAACACTACTGCAGGGAACATCTGAGGAACAAATTTTCTCACATATGATCTCTTTTACAAGTGTGTGTTAGCTGCCCTTGTAAATCTATTTTACAGTGTTATGCATGCTAATATTCAAATCCTTCACAGACCTCAGAGAATGTAAATACTATTGTGAGGACAATGGTTACATTATTATCACAGTTTAACCTTGCAGGTGGCTTTCAAAAACTGCTGTCACAAACTCTGGTTTCAAAAACCAGTTTCAAAACTGGTTTTAGCAGAGCAGGTAACCTGTCCATGAGGTCTAATTGTACCATTTTCTGATTAATTAGACTGTATTTATATCTCAGCCTTGTACTCGTAAACCAATTTAGTAGGACAAACTTTTTCTGACTGTGCTTTCAAAAACTAGAAAAGATAAAAATTTACTTCACAACTGTTAGGAGGCCCCCACTGCCATCATCACAGCACAGCCTTCAGCAAAGACTGCAGGCCCTGCTGCAGACAGCACCCTGCCCCTCTGAGATGGCTTCATTCCCTAAGACCTGGCAGCTGTTGCAGCATTATACTCAAAATCCTGCTTATGGGATAGAGGAATCATAACTTATGTACAAGTAAAATTAGAAATGTATTGTTAGGATGATGGAAATCTTAAAAGACTAACTCATGAGTCTTTAGTCATCTCTTGGATATGAGGGTAATCTGGCTGTGAGATCTGATATGCATGGGTTGATCTGACTGGTCTGGGTAGCTTAGGCAGGTGTTCACCTTCTTCCTCCACATTCCACGTGTGTTCCTGCTGATGCTGTGTGCTTGGTTAATGCAGACAGCCTCCCCAACAGACGTGGTATTGTTCATTGGTCAAGGGGTGTGGTAGCTGTGCTCCCCTGCTGGAAGCTCTAAGTAAGCTCAAGGTCCATTTGTAGATGAATGTAGGCTAGTCAAGCAACCAACACTGAAGACATATCCAAATGAGAAGCTGCATGCAGCAGTCTGCCAGCGGCTTTTTTTAAAATAAGGATTTCTTAGGGCAACAAAGCTGGGGAAGGGTCTACAGAGTAAGTCATATGAGGAATGGCTGATGGAGCTGGAGTTGTTTGGTCTGGAGAAAAGGAGGTCCAGAGGGACCTTACCACTCTTTACAACTACATGAAAGGAGGTTGTAACCTGGTGGGGTTGGTCTCTTCTCCCAGGCATCAAGTGACAGGACAAGAGGAAAGAGCCTCAAGTTGGGCCAGGGGAGGTTCAGGCTGGACAACAGGAAGAATTTCTCTTCTAAAAGGGTTGTCAAGCACTGAACAGGCTACTCAAACTGTTCAAGAGATGACCAGACGTGGCACTTAGTACTGTGGTCTAGTTCACATAGTGGTGTTCAGTTGAAGGTTGGACTCAGTGATCTTGGAGGTCTTTTCTAATCTTAATAATTCCATGATTCTGTGAAATAGATCTAATTATTACAGAAGATGAATTAATAGTATTTCAGTCAAATTACTTCTATATGGAAAAGTTTTTGTAACAATAAAATTAAAATTGAAACATCCCCATTCTCTAGTTTTTATCCCTGTTTTTCTAGACCTCACTTCCCACTGCTTCCCTGCATCTTGAAGTCGATGGATTTGTGCCCCTAGAGAGGGAAGTGTCAGAAGGTGTCAGCCTCATGAATCATTCAGGAGGAAAAAGATAGTGATATCACTGGTGTCCTTCTCTCTCCAGGAGCCACTTGAGGCCACTTGTACACATTTGCTAACCTGATTTTTTCACATGTTCCTTTTTCTTCAGTGGTAGGTAGCATCATGCTACCTTCAAATTTACTATATATGGTACTCTCTACATATGACAGTTGTTATTTATTTGTTCTCTTTGTTACCTTTAAAACCAGTTCTGGCCAGCTCTGGCTCTGCATTTGCTTAACTGATCACAGTAGAGTGGTTTATAGCTGCAGAGTTTGTCTCCAGTGCCAAGCTTGTTCCCCACTTTCTATCACCCCGTGCCTGTACTCCTCTGCATCATATTGTGCATCTCTGCTTTTCAAGGCCTCTGCTTTTGCACCATACCTGGGTTTCTCTGCCTTATGTCATTGTGTCAGAATGAAATCATCCCATTCTGCATAGAGTGACTGCGCGTTACTGTTATCTGTAAAAAAAATGTGGTTTGTACTACATGCAAATAAAACAGATTCATCACCAGCACCTGCTCAATTAGAGGAATTGCTTTCAGCTGAGACAATAAAAAGAAAGCTGCAGGTCAACAAAAATTCAGCAGACAAGACTGACAAGCTTCAGGCCCATGGTCTTGTGAATTCAAGGCAAAGAGTAAGTGTGATGTGTCTGAGCCCCTGTTGGCTGCTCTGAGCCGCCATGGAAATGGTGAAAGATACCATTACTGCCATTTCTACCCTAAAAAAGCCAACTACCAAGTGCTTTAGGACCATGCTTATTCCTGAAACTCTTGATAGGAAGGAGAGAGGGAGTTGTCACTCTCAAAGGTATTTGATGGAATCAGGATTTATATAAAAAAAAGATATTAAGCTGTTAGAGAGTGTCCAAAGAAGGACCACGAAGACGGTGAAGGGCCTTGAGGGAAAGCCTTGTGAGAAGTGGCTGAGATCTCTTGGTCTCTTCAGCCTGGAGAAGAGGAGACTGAGGGGAGTCTTTATCACAGTCTTTAAAATCTTCATTAGGGGAAGCAGAGGAGCAGGCACTGATCTCTTCTCTGCAGTGACCAGTGACAAGATCTGGGAGAATGGCTGAAGTTGTTTAGGAGAGGTTTAGGCTGGTTGTCAGGAAAATGTTCTTTACCCAGAGGGTGGCTGTGCACTGGAACAGGCTATTCAGGGAGGTGGTTATAGCACCAAACCTGTCAGAGTTCAAGAAGCATTCAGCCAATACTCTGAGGTGCCTGGTGTGACTCTTGGGAATGGTGCCGTGCAGGACCAAGAACTGGACTCAGTGATCCTTGTGGGTCCTTTCCAACTCAGCTTATTGTGATTCTGTTGCATGGATGAAGGGATAGAATGCACCCACAGCAAGTTTGCTGAAGATACAAAACTGGGCAGAGTGGCTGATCCACCTGAAGGTTGTGCTGACATTCAGTGGGACCTGCACAGGCTGCAGATTTGGGTGGAGAGAATCCTAATGAGGTTAAACAAGGGCAAACGTAGGGTGCTGCACCTGGTGAGGAATAACCTCAAGTACCAGCTCAGGTCAGGGGCAGACCTGCCGGAGAGCAGATCTGCTCCTCAGTGATGAGGAGCAGTCAGCAAGAATATACCAAGGGCATTTGTTGCTGCTGGAGAAATATTCTCTGCAGTAAAACTCTTAATCCAAAGAATTTACATTTGCAGAAAGAGACAAGGCATTCATCTGAAGTAAACACAAATTGAGCTACATCATGTGTTCTTCAGCTGTGAAATGCTTGTTTTTTTAGAGGTTGGGTGGTTGGAAAGTGGGAGCCAGTGCCAAATTCTTGTAACTCCCAAGGCTAGAGGGAAGATCACCTGATGTGTTTATTCAACAGAAAGAAACGATTCTACTTTTGCTGCATTTTATCCTTTTGTGTGGCAGCTGGATTCTGTGAGATGCTGAAATTTGTACATAATAAACAAATTCTTAGGGATCATAATCTGCAGAATGTCTCTTTTGCTGCTTTCTTTCCATCAAGTTTTCCTGAATAAAATGAATGATCATTCTATGGAATAGTCAATATGTACCATCCTAGTAGCAACTCTAGATACTCTCATTTCTATATATAGTTTCAGAAAATAAAATGCATGCTGCTTTCCTTTATTTCTCCTATTGCACAAGAGCTGAAAATCTATGATTCAAAAAAACTATGTTTGTTTGTTAAGGTAGAGAAAGATCCAAAAGTAATAATATTATTTTAAGTAATAATAATATTTTAGAAGTAACAATAATAATATTTTAGAAGTAAAAGTAACAATAATATTTTAGACTCCTGAATGTGTGTTCCTCCTTTAGTGTTCACTGAATCTTTAGGATGACTGTACAAAGCCTGATTTTAAACCAGTGGAACTCAGCTTAGCTCCACTAAGGACCAATCTCTAAGGCAAGGTAGTCTTTTTGTGTCAGGCTCAGTATAAACAGAACACTGAGAATCTTGAAGGGAAAATTCAGTTTAGCCATGAAATTTATGTATTTTTAGGAGCTGATATGAGACATGAGAGAAGGACTCCTCGTTATTAAGAACAGATGTAAAATTTAATCACACGTCCCAAACAGTTAGCTCATAAATAAATAAAAATTAAAAAAAAAACCACACTGAAAATGTTACTCGGAAGCAGAGGAATAGTATGGAAACACATATGATATATTCATTAATTCTACAGAGCTTCCTCAATGCAGAAAGCAGCAACCAGTCTTTCAAGCTCTGTCTTTCAAATGTAAAACCAACCAGTTTCTCAAGTATCTGCCAAAGCACCTGTAGAAGTAATGTTAGAAAAAATGAAGGAACAGTTTTACAAAGTGTCCCAAGACAGAAAGAAGGGAATTATATTAAGGGAAAAATTCCCTTCAGTTTTGTTAAGAGCAATGGACTAATTTTTTTTTCCAGAATAAAATCATCAACTTTTTTATTGTTCTTCTTTATTAGTCTATTCACAGTACTTGCCACAAATCTCACACGTGCAGTCTTACTCTCCCCTTACTACTGCAGCCGCAGTGATGTATAATTTGAGTTCATAGCAGATGCAAGCCTTTTTGCAGCCTCCTCTTATAGAACTTCTAGTGGGACATAAGGAAATTAGTTTGATGTGTAATTGTTTAGGAATGGTACCCTCCAGCTTTGTGCTCCCACTAAAAACATGCACTGCTGGAGAGAGGGGAGCTGGGGGCACAAAGGCAAAGACCACGGTTTGGGATGAGAACAAATTTACTGGAAACAGCAATGAGATAAGAAAATGAACAGAAACAGCAACAATACTACTGACAGAAGTACAAAAAGAGTGATTCACATGTAAAATGCTCACCTACTATGTGACAAGAAGAGAGCCCTTCTCCCTGGAAGAGACTCCCTTCCCCCACTCCTGGCAATGAATTGAGGTGGTATAGAATAACTTCTGGGTTCTGGCCATGCCCATGCTGGCTACTGCAAAAATTAACCCTGTCTTGGCTGGAATCAGGACAGATGTGAAATAAGTTAACATATTTTTATTTTCTCCCTTCCTTTCTTGTCCTGTTACTGGATTCCCAGATTTTCTTCATCTAAAGTCTGTCCAGCCACAGTCTGCCTTAGAGAACAGGTATATGACCTGCAGCCATTATAATTATGAAAGAACAACTTATTACCTGAAAGAACAACCTGACAGAACAACTACTTGTAGAGGCCACTACACCATAAGAGACAGGCTGACCTCGGTTCTGTCACTTCACACTGTCCTCGAGATCTCTTCTTGAGGAAAAATTAAACTTCCAAATTTTCAAGCAGAAATCTCAAAAGCCCTTTAAGAAAGTACTTTGGGAGTAGGAGTTTCGGGGCTAGTATAATAAGCTATTTCACATCCTCCACATTGAAACCGCCTCTCTGAAACTTTTTATACCTCAGTTAGAGATCTGCTAAGCAGAAAGCTATGAAAAAGCTCTTTTTTGGCTGTGCAAGCAAGTACCCAATGGAGATTGGACAGTCACAACAAAAAGAATTGCTGCTAAGTGAAACATGCAATTTCAGAAGCTTCAGTCAGAAAAAAGGGAAAAAAGCAGGTCCAGAAGCACTGATTAGGCTTGCACATACAAGCTTATCTCTACCCCTATTGTCCTAGCAGGCACACTTTCACTGCAAAACCATATAATATGTAAACAGTCTTAAAAAAACCCCTCAAGACTATCTTTAATCAGGTTCATCTGTGCATGATTTAAAAGAATGAGTTATCGACAAAGTGGGTGGTTACATGTGGGAAGTGAATGAAGTGAGGCAGTGAGGAGTTAACGAATTCTGGTGGGTGTTGCTATTTTTGTTTAAGGCACACTGAGTTGCTGTTAGTATTAATACAACCTTCAACTAATCAGTTGCTTAGTCTTTAGCCATTACAGGGTATTAGAAAAGGTATCTTCTCAGTGTAAAACCTAGTTCAATTAAGTTGCCTAGAAAATTAACTACAAAATTTTAAAATACGCAAAATCTTGTGTTTCTACTGTATTTTACTGGCATAAGCACAGGCAAGTATAAACCCCAGTTTCATTTTGTGATGTAAAACACAATTTCCCACTTTTTCTTTTGTAGTTTGACTGTGTCAGAATAGCCTGGCTTTTTCAGTTCAAACAATTGCTCAGCTGAGGAGTGAAAGATGCAAATGAGGCTTTCTTCCTTATAATTCAATACCTTTTTCTTTGAATCAATTTTGTGATTCTATAGATGAGGTAAAATCAGGAAGTCTAACAGCAACCATTTCAACATCACTGCCTGTTATTTCAGTTCAGCCAGTCCAGTTCCAGTGTGATTCAAGATTTCTAAACGTACATGGGACTTAAGTTTTGCCACAGCAGAACTTTGAGGTCAGAGTTTGAGGAGCATCACCACTCATAGCAAGAAATTGGCAGGGGTAACTGAGAGGTGAATGATATTTTCCAGTCAGAAACTTGCTTGGATATTTTACATTTCTGCACGATTTCCCTGATGTGACACACCAGACCTGGCATCACTGGAACATGGTTAATTATTATTTAGAATGGTCTGGGTTTTACCAGCACACGGCTCTGGAATACTCCAGACACATCCAGCTTTGTTAGTTTCCCAGTGCCTCCTGGCCACCGGCTGTGCTGTGCAAACGCCTCTGGAGCAACCATGTGTTTCCTAGAAACCAGGAGCCACACATCCTGTACCTAAATCACCACCTAACTGATCATAATCCTGCTTGGGATTGTCCCTGGGTGTTGGCAATTCCCTTCAGCACAGTGAAGATGGCCTTCCCTCATGGTAGTCATTACTGCAATACTGGATACCAATTATATGACAATTTCAAAATCTGTCCTTTATCATGGAATCCACCTACCCAGAGCCTCTACTGAAGAATGGCACATATATATGATCTCCAGTCTTGCAGATTTGGGAGGTCTGTAGTTGCTACAAGTACAACTATAAGGTCATTGGCTAGCACTTACACTTTTCAGGAGGTAATGTTTTACTTAAATCTCTTATATAAAATGCATTTTAAAAGAAAAATAGAGTGAAATATTTTTATAGCATCTGTTTTTGAGAATAAAATTAGAAATCGGTGTTGATACTGTGAGAATTACAGAATTTATCCTTGGTATGTAAGGGAGTTTCTTTTCCCACAGCCCAGCAGGTGTTTCTGCCTGTATTTGCCTTGGAAGCTGTAGGGTTGGGACACAGCCAGAGCAGGAAGAGTATTTTTGGCTGGTACCTACCTGGTTGTCCAGACATCCATTTCTCTCTCACTTAACAGAGCAGTAGGATAGAACCATTCTTCTCCTAGACAGTGAAGCACTTACTAAGAAACTGTGGTAGGTGCCTCAGCTGCTTTTCTGCAGCTCTTTGTGGAGGACTGAGGAAAAGGAACCTATTTGATTTGCATAAATTAACTGCCTTTTACAAAGGCTTGGTTGTGTTTTTTTTTTTTCCGCCTCCTCGTTGTATCTAATAGAAAAAAACCCACAAATTAGTGTTTTAACACTGAAAGTGTGTGAATGAGTGTGACTTACCAGGGACCAAGATTCTTAAAGCAGACAATCCACTTTGCCTGCTCCGTCTTTCAGTCATGGTGTACTATTTAAAGCATCATGCTTGCATATCAAAAGAGCCTGTGAGTCACGACAGAAGTTCTGAATCACAAAAAGGCTTGCTTGTGCCAGGGATGAAAAAATAGCTTCACTGCCAATGCTAGCAGGTACCAGGTAATCGAATACCTGTGTGTATGAGAGTAGATGTCTGGAGCAGAACTTCTGCATTCCCAGGAAGCAGCCTGCTACTTGATAATTGCAAGGGTCACGGGGTGGACCTGTAAATATTGATAATACCTGGTTTAAATACAGATGGCATGTCCTGCATTTTCCAATTCTTGAAGGTTTTCTTGAAGAAATCACTTAAGAGACTGATGACATGTTCTGCTTCTGCACATAGACTATTCAGGTTAGGAAAACTCGAGCCTGGAAAAGAGTGGGTTAAAAAAAGACAACTTCCTGCAGAGTGAAATGAGATTGGAGATCAGAGGGGCGAGTGAAGACGAGTGCTAGGAGATGCCCAGCATTCTCAGCCAGCAACACGCAAGAGAGGTAACTGCCAGAGGTGACACAGCAGGAGCCTATGTGATACTCTGCCTGACAACACTGGGTCAGCAGTGACCTCCCTACTGCAGACTGAGGTTGATAATTGGGAGCCTAATGCTGGGGCAAGTGAGGGTGTAAGTGCATAGCTCAGTCCCCAGATCTGTGACAAGCTGTCATTCAATATGCCTCACCTGGGAAACCTTGACAAGTTGCTTCATATTTTTTTTAATTTAACAATTTTTAAAGAATTTCAGAGCAAAGATTTATTAATGTATGGCAGCTGATGCACACAGATGCTTTGGAATAGAGACACCACTACTCTTTCCCACAAGCATTGAAAGAAATCATGAAAGAAAAAAGCACAGGAAGTACTTACCTCAATGATTTTGAGTGCTTTTTTCTCTTAAATTAGATTTTTCTGCTATAGTGGAGAGGTAAAATTCTGAAAAGCAATACTAAAAACTTTAAAAAGTTTCACGCTGAATATTTAGCCAATCTGTTTTTTTTTCAGAAATAACACAAGATGGGGTGTTCATACACAGACCATCCCACTAATTCTTATGAGAATGACAGACCTCTAGCCACACTATTCATGTGAAAGTAAATTGTGGTATCTCCACTAGAATTATGAAGATACTGATGCTGTGCTTTAAATTCTTCTCTACAAGCCATTTGAAAAAAAAAGTACAAGTTGTCATTGGTACACTCTGCAAAAGACACAGATAGGAAGAGAAACAAATAATAGAATCCATTTTTGTGATCTGGACACCTCGACTGCTCTGTCTTAAGCAAATTGTGTGTATGTAGACAGAAACAAATATAAGGTGTATGCTCATGAGTAACTAATGTATGTCTGCAGGTAACTGAGGCATGGGATTGACTGTGATCTATAAGGCAATATGACTTGTCAAAGCAACAGTAGAAGCAAAATGGCAAACATGCTGGTTTTTAGCTGTATAAATAGGGACATTACATAACCTCTGCATTTGGCTTTACCATGATTGTTTCTAGCATATGGCATTCAGTTCTCAATGTCCATGACAGACACTGAATCAGACAGAATCAGAAAAAGACATAAGGATTGTTTAAGCTGGGAAAATAGGCTATATCCTGAAGGACAAAAAATGCAATCCATTTAACTTGTTAAGCAGAGAGTGAAGAGATATGCTTGATACCAATGAAAGCACAACTTTCATAAAGAGTTTTCCTACTCAATATAAAAATATGTTTTGTTTAGGAATCCAATGCAAATAAACTCAAATTATAACTAAAATGTCTTTTTTTTTTTTTTTTCAGGAAAAGTACTTATCAATGAAAATAGTTCGACACATCTTATTGAAGAGCACAATGAATTCTCTATTACCAGCAAATTATTAGTCAAGGTCTTCCTAGAGATATTTGAATAAACACACACAACCTCAGATGTTGCCAGTGGCACATGTTACATAGGTCATCAGACTATAGGATCACAATGTCTCTTGTTTAGACAAAATTTAGCTACATATATGAATGAAGGGTAAAGCTGTGGAACACATCACAGTTCAACAGCCTTGTGTTCAGTGTCTCAGCTTAAAACTTGAATGAAAAAGGACATCTCTTCATGTCACTGTTGTGAAAAGCTGAAAAACACATTTGAAAATATTGGAAAATTTACTGGAAGTTTTAAGGAAAGCTGAAGAAAACCTTGTGTAAACTATAATAGTCCTTGTATACTGCAAGGCAACGAAACGTGTATGAGAACAAATTTGAATGTGATAGTATTCATCCATTCACTTAGGCTGAGGCCAACTACATGGCGTGAACCTCACGTGCAAGGTAGCTCATGAACCACAAGACCAAGTGCTGGGTCCTGTCCCTGGGTCAGAAGAGTCCCCTGCAGTGCGATAAGCTGGGGCAGAGTGGCTGGAAAACTGATGGCAGGAAAGGACCTGGGGATGCTGCTTGACAGTAGCTGAACATGAGCCAGTTTGTGCTCAGTGGCCAGAAAAGTAGTACCACACTTGTCTGAATCAGCAACAGTGCAGCCAGGACAGTGATTGTCCCCCTGTACTTGGCACTGGTGAGGCCACACCCCAAATCCAGTGTCCAGTTCTGGGCTCCTCAGTACAAGAAAGAGGTGCTGGAGCTTGTCCAGAGAAGGGCAAGGGAGCTGGTAAAGGGTCTGGAGCAGAAGTTTGATGAAGGGTAGCTGAGGGAGCTGGGAGTGTAGTCTGGAGAGGCTCAGGGCAACTGCCTGAAAGGACTGTGTAGCAATGCAGGGCTGAGTTCTTCTCCCAGGCTCCCACTGACAGGACAAGAGGGCAGAGACTCAACCTGCACCATGGGAGGTTCAGGTTGGACATCAGGAAGAATTTCTTCAGGAAAAGGGTTATTAAACATTGGAACAGGCTGCCCAGGGAGATGGTGGAGTCACGATCCCTGGAGGTGTTCAAGAAATGCCTGTATGTGGCAAGCAGTGCTCTGGTCTAGTTGACAAGGGGGTGATCAGTCAAAGGCTTGATTCAATGATCTTAGAGGTATTTTCCAGCATAAAAGATTCTGTGTGTGATATGCAGGAGAAAAACTACAGCATAGAGAACTCAGACAAAAAGAGAATTGAAAAAGTGTTATTAGTTACTATCTAGTCAATAAATTGAGGTGAGGAAGTAAAAAATGTCAAGCATGACAAAACAATATTCTTGGACAACTCTTGGCTGAAAAGGATAAGAGATCCAATGCTTCTTAACTTTGATTCAAGGCCTCTGCAACATTCCTGTCTTGGTGTTCTGCTTTGTGGTAGTATGTTGTCTATGTGTGTGTTCATAGTGCTCCAGTCAGTAATGTTTGTCCAGAGCTTTTGCAGATGCATTTCCAGCAGAACAATTTTGCTTCGTCATTGCCTTTGAGAGTAGCATTGTGACAATTTTGTGAATTCTCTTCTGGAGATGTCAACAAGAGCATGAGTATGTGACTTGGAATGTGTCCCTCACCTCATGTCAACTTGAGATTCAAGAAGAAAAGCACACTATAAAATTTTGAACACTCTTATTACCTTTGGAGAAACAAACAAACAAAAAAAATGGATATCTTCAGAAGAAGGAAGATACTTAGAATCACAGAATGGTTTAGGTTTTTTTGACATTTAAACTCATCTAGACCAAACCCTCTATCACAGGCACGGACACCTTCCACTAGTCCATGTTACTCAAAATCCCATCCAACCTGGTCTTGAACACCTCCAGAGATGGAGCATCCACAGCTTCTCTGAGAATCTCTTCCAGTCTCTCATCACCACTACAGTACAAAATTTCTTTCTTATGGCCAATCTCAATTGACAGTCTTTCAATTTTAAATTGCTACCCCTACTAAGGGCTTAGGTAAGAGTCTTTCTTGTAAGAAATAATTATATAAGACCTATGTAAGAAAAATATTCATTGAAAAACCACAATAAAATTTCTACTGGAGTCTTTTCTTCTCCCGGCTAAACAATCTCAACTTTCCATCTTCACAGGAGAGGTGCTTCAGCCTACTCATCATCTTCATCACCTTCTTTTAATGAGTCCTTGTCTTTTCTGTGCTGGGAACCCAAGAGCTGGATGCAGTACTGCAGGTGGAGTCTCACGAGAGCAGAGCAAAGGGACAGAATCCTCTCCCTCATCCTGCTGGCTACACTGCTTTCTGTGCAGCCCGGCATACAATTGGTTTTCAGGGCTGAAAGGACATGCAGCAGATTCATAGCTAACTTTTCATCTACCAATATGCCCAAGTCATGCAGGGCTGGTCTCAGTTCACAGCCTCTACTGATGCTGGTGACTGCTCAGATCAATTGGATATGGTTGAACTTCATGAGGTTCACCTTGTGTCAGTCCTCAAGCCTATCAAGGTCCCTCTGGATGGCATCCTGTCTCTTCAGCACACCAGCTGCACCACCCACCTTAGTGTCATCTGCAAGCTTGATGAGAATTCACTCAATCCACTGTTTCTGTCATTAGTAAAGACATGACTTTACCAGTGCCAATACAGATCCTTAAGGGGCACCACTTGATAGGGATCTCCCTTGGATACCGAGGCATTAATAACAAATCCTTGGATACAGTCATCTAGCCAGTTGCTTCACAAAATCACAGAATCACAGAATCACAAGGTTGGAAGAGACCTTCAAGATCATCGAGTCCAACCCATGACCTAACATCTCAACTAGATCATGGCACCAAGTGCCACCACATCCAGTCTTTTTTAAAACACATCCAGGGATCGTGACTCCACCACCTCCCCAGGCAGGCCATTCCGATACTTTATCACACTTTCCATGAAAAACCTTTTTCTAATATCCAACCTATACTTCCCTTGACTCAGCTGAGACTGTGTCCTCTCGTTCTGTCAGTTGCTGCCTGGAGAAAGAGACCAACCCCCATCTGACTACAAGCACCTTTCAGGAAGCTGCAGAGAGGGATAAGGTCACCCCTGAGTCTTCTCCAGGCTAAACAACCCCAGCTTCCTAAGCCATTCCTCACAGGGTTTGTGTTCCCAACCCCTCACCAGCCCCGTTGCCTCCTCTGGACGCGCTCAAGCGTCTCAATGTCCTTCCTGAACTGAGGGGCCCGAACTGGACACAGCACTCAATGTCCTTCCTGAGCTGAGGGGCCAGAGCTGGACACAGCACTCCAGGTGTGACCTCACCAGTGCCCAGTACAGGGGGAGAATGACCTCCCTGCTCCTGCTGGCCACACCATTCCTGATCCAGGTCAGGATGCCTTTGGCCTTCTTGGCCACCTGGGCACACTGCTGGCTCATGTTCAGTCGATTATCGACCAGAACCCCCAGGTCCCTTTCTGCCTGGGCACTGTCCAGCCACACCATCCCCAGCCTGTAACGCTGCAGGGGGTTGTTGTAGCAAAGTGCAGGATTCAACACTTGGACTTATTAAACTTCATCTTGTTAGACTCTGCCCACCCATCCAACCATTCCAGGTCTCTCTGCAGAGCCCTCCTACCTTCCAACAGATCGACACACACTCCCAGCTTGGTGTCATCTGCAAATTTACTAATGGAAGACTCAATACCCTCATCCATGTCATCAAAAGCTGGCCCCAACACAGCCCCCTGAGGGACACCACTGGTGACTGGCCACAAGCTGATGCAGCACCGTTCACCACCACTGTCTGGGCCCAGTCATCCATCCAGCCATTCTTATCCATCTAGTAGCCCATCAGTGAAGCATATCTCTCTAATTTATCAACAAGGATGTTTTTAGAGACAGTGCCCTCAATGGGTTAAGGTTCTCACCTTACCTATTGCCATGATTCAATGTGTTGATCTGCTGGGGGGTAGGAAGGCCCTTCAGAGGGACCTGGACAGGCTGACACCAACAGTATGAGGTTCAACAAGGCCAGGTCCCAGATCTTACACTTTGGTCACAACAATCTTAGGCAGCCCTACAGGCTGGGGACAAGGTGACTGGAAAGTGGCCCAGGGAAAAACCCTGGGGGTGCTGGTCAACAGCCAGCTGAGCAGGAGCCAGAGTGTACCCAGATGGCCAAGAAAGCCAAGGGCATCCTGGTGTGTATCAGTGTGGTGGTGAACAGGACTAGGGAAGTGATTTCATCCTGTACTTGATACTGATGAGGCTGCATTTCAAATGCTGTGTTCAGTTCTGAGCCACTCAATTAAGGAAGGACTTTGAGGTGTTGAAAGAGGTCCAGAGAAGGACAACGAAAAAGAAAATCCTCTGAAAAACTAAGCAAAATGTAGACAAAAACAAGGACTGAGGAAATGAATACAGAGAAGATTAAGGTATATATACACATCTGTAATTTTCCAGCTGTAAACAATCATGTTTTTTCAGGTCCACTCGGTCTCCACAGAGGGTACTGACCAGTAGCCATAATACTTCTAACTAGGTGAAAAATATCCCATGAAGCCCTGTCAGGAAAGGGTGAGGTTGGGAGTGTTAGTGAAAGAATGAACATTATGATCAGCTTTTAAGTGATGAAAACTCCACATTTTCCCATTTGTCACATGTATTTGCCTTTTGGGGAAGTAAGGGGGCTTTTATCAACTTTTCAGATTGAGCTTGGAAGAACACGTACATCTGCAAAATGCTGTTTCTTTTCTCTCGTCTTTCCTCGTTCCTTCCATTCTCTCTTCTTCTTTAAAAAGAACTATTGGGAAGTTCAAAATACTGTATACCTCAAATTAGAGACTACCACTTTTAGACGGCTTCGAAATCCTGTTTTGGTTGCAAAGCAGGAAGTTTCTGTCAAGAAGTTGTAGAAATAAATTCCTTTTTAACTCCAGAACTGGCAATCCATAAAACTATGTACCTGTGAATAAGTAAGTTAGTTAATTCAGTGTAAAGACATTGCTATTACAAATGGATTTCAGTAAGTGTTTGGTTATTTTTTTAATTCTCACAGTTTATGTATTTTTGTTTTACTATCTTCTGGAATAAAATTATGAACTAATAACGCTGTGATATTATTTTTATATTTCTAATATGCTTCCTTCAACCTCATCAGAAAACTTTTCATGATGATTTTGCAACTTTACTGAACACTGGCACAGTTGGAGACATCCTTCAAACAGCTTAGAAATGCAACTGCTGGTCAATACATTGCAATTATTAAGTGATTTTACAGGCTGTTTATTACATCCGTGAATTAGATTATTCATCATGGTTCAGAGTTCACAAACTGCTTAAAAAGAAAATTAATTCCAGCATCAGTGGAATTTGCTCTTTGGTGAAGCAGGAAAAGTGTTCATGTGTGGACAGCAATATAGCAGAAATAAATTGTAACATCTCACTTCATTTCCACAATTTATTTGTAGCTACATGTCTAAAGTGTTTTGTCTTCTGTTAGCAATGCAAAGTTAGATAAATCATCACTGATAGTATATTGGAGATTACTTTGTTTTATTAGTTTTAAACATGAAAATGAGGCACAGTCTTCTTTGAACAGTTACCTACAGTGATTTATGATATTGCCATGACCAGAGATGAGCCAATTCCATTCTATAATGTGTATTGGCTCCACCATACAATGTAATTCACTGATAAAGTTTATCAGTGAAAGTTCTCAGGCAATAACAGCAAGTCATGTCCATATTTTTTCCCATAAACCTCTGTTAACAGCAGCAGACAGACAAATTCTGTTGTATTCTCTTTTAACATGATCAGAGGTAAAGTCCACCAAGCACATTGATTCATCCTTTGTGCCTTGTGCAAAATACAAACAAATTTGTCAACAACATCTTTTGATGTATTTCACCCATTCATGCTCGTACTTCTAGTGAGAGATGAGTTTTACTAATATTTGTGTAGCATTTCCTGTCTCTTCTTAAGAACTTTTCTGGCTTACCTAATATAATTCCTGTTATGAACAAGCCTTGGCAGTAAAACAGAAAAACTTCACGAGTGCAAGAACTAACGTCAGCCAATCTTTGCTTCAGTTAATTATATATCTATGAGCAAACAGAATGTGCCATTTCTAAGTTCTACTAATGGGATATTTTATGACAGTACTATGCCTGTACTGGCCTCTTTAGGAGACAGGAACCATCAGAAGGTAACTCCGGCATCTCCTGGCAGTGTCTGAGCCTTGCCTTCCCAAGCCTTTGTAGACTTGGGTATCAAAGGCTGAGAGGTCTAACTGGGACCTGCAGAGTGAATACTCATGGCAGTAAATGACAAAGTTGTGTTTATGGTTACTTCTTTGTATTCTTTTTGAGTATGGTAATTTTCACTTTTAGATGGAGTTGGAAAAGTTAAGTAAGGTAATATATTCTGATTATATAAATTTTTGTGGGAAAATGAGGTGTATGAAGTAGCCTGTGCTGGATTAAAACCTAGCTCCCAACTTAATGTTTCACTTCAGAGTAGATATTTGGCATGCTTCTCTCTCTCTCTCTCTCTCTCTCTTTTTTTTTTTTTTTTTTTTTAATAATCCCAAGGATTGAGTGGCTGCATAATCAACTCATCCTTATACAGGAAAAAAAAAAATTCAATTATTGGCAGATAGATCAACCGTATTTTTTTTTTTTTTTCTCTCCACTTACCTCGTTGCTATGTTACAAATTATGGACAAGGTCCATTTTGATCATAAATGCTATAATATCATTCATTGCCAGATCAGAGTAATAATTCTCATATCCTGGCACTCAGGCTGTACAGGCACTGACCTCAACAGGCTCATGACAGAGGAGTTTCTTGTTGGTGGCAAGTACCCCATCAACTACTTTTTGAAAGCAGTGGGGAGAAGCAGGTTTCTTTTTCTTAAATTTCTCAGATGTTGCCGGATCAGCAGATGCTCTGAGACTTTGGATCAACCAATTGAATTCTGCCTTGGTACAGTGTGACAAGTGAAGAAGAGATCAGAAAATGAAAGTGTTAAGAAGAATAAAGGCACTCTTACTCTGTTAAAATCTGTCCTTGCACTCCTAGAAATACATTGTCTGATTATTCTTCTAATCCTGGGTATGTTCGTCTTTCAGGACTCCCCTAAAGACTCATTTCTATAATTGCCTAGAAGACAACATTTTAGAAGACCTAGAGAGTCCGGTAAGCTACTGAATAATGAGACAGACTTTTTTTTTAAACAGTTTTAGATCAAAGTACACACTATTAATTATTAAGTGTATTAACAGATATATGATAATATTGAATGTTACTAAAAGAACACCTATTGCATAATTTATAGGAAGCTAAATATCTCTCTCCAGACCATCAACTGTTTTGGGGAAGGAGAGAAAAAAAAAAAAGAAAAAAAAA
This sequence comes from Phylloscopus whistleri, assembly GCA_017589585.1. Taxonomy (NCBI): domain Eukaryota; kingdom Metazoa; phylum Chordata; class Aves; order Passeriformes; family Phylloscopidae; genus Phylloscopus; species Phylloscopus whistleri. The sequence continues at coordinate 9,051,773 of JADMLD010001013.1, read as the reverse complement.
AAAGAAAAAAAAAAAAAAGCTGCTTTTAAACTTAAAAGTTAATTACCATGTAACAGTCACAACAGAGCATTACACTTATTACACTTCTCTTCCAGATGTTAAAGTGCCTAGGCCAGTTTATTCCAGAAAAGCTAAACATACTTCAGTCTTACAACATTTTGCAACAATGACTCAGATTTTCATAGTTGGCCAAGGTCTCACCTTGACTCATGCAAGTATCTGGGGCATGAATATGTAACTGGTTGCAAACTAAAAAGCAAAAAATTCTGTGAGGAGGGAAGGGTGTTAACCATTCTTCCACCAGCTGTTTTCCACAGCTCCCATGCCTTCCCACATGACAGCTGGAAAAAGCAGAAAAGACCTCTTTTTGACAAGGAAATCGTACAACTTCTGAGTGTTTGGAACACACTAAAGCAAAAAAAAAAAAAAAAAAAAAAAAAAAAAAAAAAAAAAAAAAATCATAAGCAGTGATTGTTATTGACATTTCTTCCTAAAAGTGCTAGTGAAAGGGACTGTTGATATTTTTGATTGTCTTCTCTTACATAAATACTGTCTTGATTCTTTTTGTAAGGAAGCTGGAAGCAATCCCTGAGATTTTAATGGAAAACCAGGGTTGAAGAAGTCAGAGATTCTCAGGAGCAGCCCCCTTCCCCACCAGACACAACCAAAATGTTCCTCAGGAACACTGAGCTCTGCTGAACATTATTTTGAACAGCAGTGTAATTGAGTTTGGTAGCAGCAGCTCCCTTGGTTTGTCTCTCCAGTGGGCTTCCCTGGGACAGATGTGTGCTTCACTTAATGCATATCAGGCTATCACAGCTTTTGGCACCAAATCTCAAGCTCTTGTGCTGCCTGCTGCCACCAGGGCAAAGGCAACTCGTGTAAAGCAGCAGCTGTTGCTGGGAAAAGTTGTTTTCACTCCTCTCTTCACAGGAGAAGCAAATGAATTTACCACTGCAGGTCTTTTGCCTTTTCCCTATTTCTTTGCCCTATTTCTCATCTCCATTCACCTTATTTTTCAGTAGCAGAACCAGCCTTTCTCCCACTCTTTATCCTTCATGCTGTAAAAGACGATTTTCCTTGCCTGGAGTAATAGCTTGGAAAACAGCCCATTTCAGCTGCAGTTGAGACAACTACAACAGCATCACCCTGAGAAACAACTTTGGAAGAGGGGTTTTTGCAAGTACTAATTGAGAAGACTTTTTTTGCTATTTTTAAAAATTTATTACTCTGCTCTTCTAAGAAACAGAATGTGTTATTGTGTAAACAGACTGAACTGCATGAAAGATTTTTATGCCAGTTTCTTCTCCAAACTAGATTAATCTACAAGATTTGTGATTTGTTTTGTGAGCTATTTTCTCCTGTCAAACATGCTAGAAAAACAATAAAAACTGCAGTGTGTCTTAAATACCCAATTTTATGTTGTTGTCTGTTTCTTAAACTGCAAGACCTCTCACAAGAATTGTCAATATAAATAAGTAAAAGTCACTTTCACATGTCTATTTCTTCCTTTTTTTTAGACACTCTTTATTGTCTGACCATCTGATCTCAAAATCCTCATTAGAACATCCCACTGATATTAATAAATCCAACAGAGTTTTAACTTCATTCTCATAACATAACACATGCAAAGAGGGCAAGATAGAGGCTGGTGACTTGCCCCTAGCAGATTAAAATTAAATTTATTCTGGGCATTCCTGCTGTGTTTCTCTTTCCTCCCACCATTAGTCTGGAGAGTTGGTAGGAAAAATAATCTGCCATGCACTTGTATAGTGTCAGCACAATGGGGAGTGCAAAGGTCTTTTAATGATAAACCATGTAACGACAAACTTCGCAATGCAGCCTTGAGAGCGGTGGTGTCACTGCCCTTGGTGCCAAGTTCATTTGTCACTTGACAAGTTGATGAATAAAGGTAACTTCAAACATGAATTCAGAGGACATTCATGGTGTTACCCTTGATGCACATAATTCTGCCTTCATGAAGTCTTATTCCAACACTCTCAATGGTGATCCTCTTAGATGAGTTCATCATGTACTTTGCCTTAGGGTGTTGGAGGAGAATGTTGTTCTGGGGACACACTCCTCTGAGTTAACAAAATAAATTTTTCTTTGCCTTTCATTTTCCTGAGGTTATTTTCTCTCCTTCTGTAGACCATCTCCAATGAATTAGGCTACCTGCCTCTGGAAGTTCTGGTACCTCAGCTGGCATCTATTCTCTACTCCTACACTCTTCTAATATCCAGTACAGAGGCCGAGGACTGATGAGACAATCTGACATTTGGAGGTCTTAAAGGTCTTTTCCAACCTACAAATCCTATTGTAAATTAAACTTTTGCAAGCGGTTACAACCCTCAGGCTGGTTGCAAAAGTGAGTTGCCAGACACTCGTAAAACACTACCGGACACCGTGTCGAATGCCTCACCGCTTCCCAGGGAAAAACCGCGACCCCAAACCCCACCGGGCATCTCTCCCGTCGTTCGCGCCGCTAGCACACAGCCCTGGGATGGGGGCATCGGCGGCGGGGAGGCCGAGGGTTCGGGCGGCACCCGGCGCACCGCCCGGGCGCCCGCGTCCGCCGCCCGCCCGAGGGAAGGCGAAGGGTGCGGCGCGGCCTCCCGCCCTCCTTGCGCCGAAACCACTCCCCGTAAAGAAAGTCACCAGGGGGTGGGGAAATGGTGACAGCTCCAGGAAGCCGCCGGCGGCACCGGGAGACACCGAGGCGAGGCAGCCCGCGGGGTGGCAGCTCGCAGCCCGCGCCCGCCAAGCCCGCCGCCGCCGCCATGGGCTCCCCGCAGCGCCCGCCGCTCGCCCACGTCTTCAAGGGGACTTTCGTGCACTCCAGCGCCTCCGCCCCCATGGAGATCCTCCACGGATACCTTCTGGGGGTGGACGATAACGGGACAGTGAGTGGGGGGCTCGGGGGGTGCGCGGGCGCCGGCGCGGTGCGGGCGGCGGGGGAGATGCCCGGCGGTGCTCCCGGTGCGCTCGGCGGCGGTGCCCCAGCCCCGCTGCGGCCCCGAGTCCGCGTCCGGGACTGCCCAGGGGCAGGGCCGGCTCCGCCGGGCTGTGCGGAGAAAGCGGAACATTTTCGCACTCCTGTCTGTCGGGGCAGGCGCCGCGGACAAGGGATTTCGGACTTGGGGGAGCTGGAGGTAACCGGGGTAGAGCGGCTTCCCAACTGCACGAGTCTGCAGCTGGTGTAAATCTGCTTTTGAGGTGTGCTGGAGTGTTCACAGAACAGCGCCGTGCCTAGACCCGACATTCTTTCAGATTCTCTGTTCTCTTTCAGTTTCACAAGCCGGTTTTTTTTTTTTTTTGTTTTTTTTTTTTTTAATCTCAGGGTATCTAAACAGTGTAAACAGTGGTGGTGTACCTACTGCACAGCCGTCTAAATGAGGATTTTTTGTCTTCTTGTCGCAAATCCCTGCCCCCCATGGCATATACCCATAAATAGTTAGAAAGATGGTGATGTTGGGCATTTCACTAGTACAATCCAAGCTTAAAACAAGCACTGCACTTACTGGTAATGCAGGAGAGAGTCTGGCAAGGAAGCAATGTCATTCCCTTAACAGTATCACACTTGAAACTCAGTTTCGTAGTGCAGGTTGTGTAAGTAGACAGGTGATTTCTAGTAGACTCAATAACATAGATGGGCACCCTATGCAAAATTTAAAAAAATTATTTTCTTTCTTGTGGCTAATAGGTTGCAGTGTGTCAGGCTTCACTAAGATTTGACATCTGTGCAAAGCACATTTTGAGCCCCAACAGTGTTTATTTTCTCTGTTCTCCATTTGGGTCCATGAGGGCCTGTTTCAAGACAGCCCTTTCATAGCTGTTGAGGAGTCTGGTGCAAGATATCAAGGTCTGTGAGGAGCTGTATTTTGATGAACAGGAAGGGAGTAAAGACTTGCATAGTTAGGTCTTGGCTGGTGTTCACTAAAACAATAGATTTGAATGAAAAAAGGTTTGGCTGGTGTAACTCAGGTGCAGAAGACAGAAATTCATACCCCATCCCACTCTCTTTAATACAAATTTCTGGAAATGTGTCTCTACACAGCATCCATAGGAGATCAAGATTTTTTAGTGATTTTCCTGAAAAAGAGGTACCTGAGTAAGCTACACTTAGCAATATGTGCTCTCACTTACTCTCTCTCCTTCTCCTAGGGAACAAGGATTCACAGTACACTGTTTTCCTTGCATAAATTGGCAGAAGGCTTTTTTTTTTTTTTAAATATCCATTTAAACACTATCTTCCCAAAATAAAATTCCCACCAGAGCACAGTGACAAAGCACTTTTATTTTATTCTCTTTTTATTACAAAATTTTGACATTTTAATATTCCAGGAGCTGATAAAGTGAGTATCCCATATGCTCTCTTCCTTCCCTATTACTCATAATGTAGCCTCGTGCAGAGCAACCATTGGAATCACAGAAGAGTTGGCTTTTCAAGAAAGACATAGTGGTTAAAAAATGACTTACCTTTATTATTCAAATTTACACCAAAACTGCTTCTGTTTTCCTCCAAAAGACGTAAATTTAACTAAACAGATATCCTTTTGCCTCATGTTGCTGGCTCCACCATGGAGAAATTTTGCATGGTCTCTGACACTGTGTATAAGAGCTTGTATGAACAACTGGCTCCTGTTTTGTAGTGTGAGTCCCTGCATGTCCTCCAATGGATATAAAATATCATCTCTCTCTGTTTTGCCCCAGATGAAAAGGAAGTTTTATGAAGAAAAACATTACTTTCAGGTATAAAACTGCATATTATCATCAAGTTAGCAAAGTAAGGACCATGTTTAACTGAGTGATTTGCAGAGCAGTGTAGTGTCTCTCTTGAGGAAAGACCAGCATTTCTCAGAGTAAAGAAAACAGACCTGGGTGCAAAATGTGAGATGTTACTGAAATGTTACTAAATGTTACTAAAATGTTGGTGTAATTATCCTAGGTGAGTAGAACATTAAGTAAATAGGAAAAAATATTAAGCAAAAAGCCCTTGTGGAAGTCACAAAAAGAGCAAGAGTTGTGGAATAAGGATTTTAAACATAAGGTTTGATTTAAGCCAGTTGGGACAGTGGATGAGTCAGCTCTACGAGGAGGAAGGCACCAAGGTACCAACATCCACCTGGAGTTCATTGCTTAGCCTTTCTCAGCAGGCTGGACAGTTCCTTTAGCAGCTGGGTCTAGCAAGTGTTCTTGTCTCTCATTTAGCCTCACATTCCAATTTTGGGAACTAGGCAAACAATAGATAGGCATCATGTCTCTAATGGCAGAAGTCATTTAATAACTGTGGGAACAGAGAGGGAAGAGAGCATGTGGGAGGGGAAAGAGGGATAGACCCCTTCTCATGTTCACCTATGAATGTCATACCCAGAAACAAAGTGAGACAGGCACTGCTGGATCCAAACCAACTATATTCCTTCAGCCAGTATCATTCACTTACCGTTCTCCTGTAAGCAAATGTGTGTGCTGTGGTGCTAGAAGGCACTCAGGGTTTGCTGCCAGGGTTGATGCACAATTTAGTTGACCAGCTATGCTTTAATGGCATTACTTGGTATATACAAAGCCTGAGTTAGTCACAAGTGTAGGGAGATCTCTACCCCTGATCTTTGGATACTTAGCCCCATTTCACGAGTAGGGAGCACTTAAAGAAATGTTTGGACAATGGTGTCAGCAGCCACTGATTCTGCTTTTTGTGATATACCTTTCCCAAAATGCCAATTATTCTCCTTGAGTTCCTTCTTTAAAGCTGGAGTTCTTAGTCTTGTGCACTTGCCTTGACTCTGTAGTGACTCTGCTGTAGAATTTCTTTGCGCTTCTACAGTGTTGAGGTGTGGAACTAATTTAAAGAACTGTGCATCCAGTTGGTCACCTTGAATGCACAAATACTGGAGCAAATATCAAGCATAGGATCCCAAAGAGCTTAAAGCTTTCAGCAGTGGAAATGCATTCTAAAGCAATGGGAAAGAACTCTTGGCTGACTAAGAAATTCCATTGGGAAGTTTGTTTGAAAAAATGTACATATCTTGCTAATTTACCCATAGTCTAATTCAACCATAATAGACCAGGTGTCAGGTTTAGAATTGATTTAATGTATCCAGCTCCTTGAAACATATTTTCTTCATTTTTCCATGATTTAAGTGTTTTATTTTTCTGCGCCCTAAGAGTACATAACAGCCACTGCTTTTCCATGGCAACGCCTGTTTCCAGAATTTGTCATCTGGTGTTTCATGTTTCTATCTCTCTTTTTTCCCTTCCCTCTTCCCTCTTCATCTCCCCCCCACCCCCAGCAGCTCTAACATTGCTCATCCTGCATTTTGACTTCAGTATCTGAACGACATTTTCCTTATTGCACATCAAATATTTCAGTAGGTCTGTATTCCAAGCCTTCTGCAGTTATACAGTTAATTAAGTTGAATGTATTCCTCTTTGCATGGAGGACAATACTTCTTCTTGTGAACTATTAATGGAATACTATAATTTTGCAATTTTTCTAGTGTGGTATTTATTTATATGGCATTATTTAAATATTTTTTCTGATTGAAAATATAAAACATCTGCTCTTTAGACAATATAAATCATACCAGCCATAATTAATTTAAAAGACTAGGCAGCCAATAACTTCTTGTCTACAGTTTGGCAGCCTTTAGAATTTAGCAGCTTTGCTTATTTTTGTCTATGAAAAAACCAGAAAATGGTAAATTTCTATGCAAAAGAAACATACACATAAAAAATGACATGCAAAAAACTGCTAAACAATGTTTTTTTAGTTCTCTCGTTCTTCCTCCTAAGTTTTTTCCTATTGCCATTTTACAAGTACTAAGTCTTGGCTTTTTTAATGTGTTTTTTTTTTTCCTTTTTTTAACTGTTGCCCTAGAAACTGCTGTCATGATGGTGATACAGGCCCTCAGTGTGGACATCATCCCAGGAGCAGAAGGATACCTCTAGCAGGAAGAGTATTCCCTTGAATTTAGGGGAATGAGCTTACACCAAGGGAGTTAGAAACCATGAAATGGTTTCTGGCAGAAGCTGTGGTTAGAGGCAAGAATCTCTGTAAGCTCAGATAGGCAGGCTTTGGCCAGGGGAGACTTCCAAGCTCTCTAAATCATTGTGTTGAGTAAACTTGGATCCCACCTGGAGCCTGTAGTGGGCATTGCAGTTCCTAGGCTCCACAATCTCTGTTTGCTGGGGAGCTGTCATGCCTATTAGTGGTAGACCAGAGGATCAAAAGGTTGAGAATTCAGCTTCTGAGAGTCATGTTGTGGATTAAAATACCATGGAATTTAAAAAATAAATAGGAAATATGCTAAAATTCTGACTAGGCAACAGCAACTCATCATCAGTAGAATCTATGTTCTCTAGAAGTCAAATGGGGTTGAGTTGGGCTTCAGATTGTAGGGTTTTATTTTGAAATAAACAAAAATCTCAGCATCCTTTTAGCCCATTCTGTAAAATGAAGATATTATCCACATTTCCCCCCTCAATTTATTTTCTCATTCTAGGCACTAAAAAAAATTTAAAAAGCCCAACAGAAGCAAAAAGTAAGAAAATGCTTAGCTTGATGTCAGTCGTTACAGTCAAAGCAGGTAATTTGACCCCTCTGGTTGTGAATACTGTACCTGCATTCCTGTAAGGCTGTTGTACACCTCCTCAGCAAGTGACTGTACTGCTAACACAACATTACATTATAAGACACTAAGTTCTGTGCTGTTCTGCCTGTGTATTACCTGAGAAGGAATTAAATGTTTTTATTATGAGTTATAAGATGGGTGCGGTTATTCACTGGATTATGAGAAGCTATTTCAAAATCATGCTTGACAGTCAGGAAGAACAAGTGTCTCAATGCCAACCTAACACCTCTGTAGTAAGTGTGTAAAATTTGTTTTAAGATACTACTTGTTTTGCCTTCACACAAAACTGATGTGATGCACATTTAAAGTACTTAACTATGTTTTCTTTTTTTTAGATTGTGTTTGTGGAACAAGCTGATCAGCTAGAGCAACTGGCTAAGACATGGGAGTTCAAAACATCTGACATAAGACAACTGAGTAAACAGTATGTGTTTTGTTAAGATTAACTTCAGCAAATGCAGTTTGTTCTTTGAGTGGGGTAAAATGAGTCTTTGGAATACATTTTGCCAGGGAGCACTTTAAATCCATATGATGCCCATAAATTTAATGGGTGAAGTTCCATTTCAGTGCATTGAGAGCTCTTTACCCAGAGGTGTCTCTGCTCTGGATGTGACTTGGAGGATAGAGAGTCCATATTCTTTTTACATTCCTTGGTTTGGGCTTGCAGACACAGTTGAATTGTGCTGACTGAAGTATACTGCCCAGAACAAAATGCCATATTTAATTTTCAGGCACAATCACTTCTGTGCTCACAGAAGTAAGTGCCATTCTTTCTTGAGATCACATTTTATATCCATTTTGTTAGCAGTGGGCTGTGCCTCACATGAAAATCTAGATGCAGTAAATGTAGGTAACTGATACTGCAGATATGAATCTCATTTGCTTGGACTTTGACACCTTCCATAATAAAAATTAATACAATTAGAAGATTTAAAACTTCTAAACACAGAGCTTTTTGATTTCTCACTATACTGCAGCTGGAGCATTTCTTTTTTCTTCATCCAGTGGAATCCTCCAACTTTATGGTAAAATGAAGAAGTTCTGGACTGTATCTACTACTCTTTGCATGTAGGAACACTGTTAATGACTTGTGGCTTAGAACTGAGAGCTGCAGCATCCTGCTAGTAATCAATTGTCAAAGAAATTGTATGCTTTGCTGAAAGGCTAATCATACCATATACATAAGTAATCAGATATTTTCTTCACTTGAAATAGACTGAGGAAAATGGAAGGTACTGAGAATATGGATCAGATTGAGGAAGACTTTTCAGCATTTATAGCGAAGACTTTTCAGCATTTATAGCCTGCAAGAAAAGAGAAAGAAGGAGAGATAAAAGAAACAAAATTCAGTTCATTCAGTAGTCAGGGAGAAGGAAAGAGGAGTGAGAGAAATGTTATGCAGTAAGGAGTTTCAGCACAAAACAAAATAGCCATAACAACTTCCTAGTAATGTTGATATATTCATCCCTGTTATTGCATGAACATTACATGACAACATATAATTGTTACTTTGTACACATGCCTTTCCTGTCAAGATATTGACCAAAGCTTTTTTCACCAGTGTCTGTGTCTGCATTTTTAGATGCAGTGTCTGTTCTTCCATTAAGCCTTGAAATTAATTGATTTTATGTATCTATAAAACATGTAAATATACATGTAAATAATAAAGAGGAAAAGTGACATTTTGTAAATATAATGATCTGGAAGCTAGAGACATTCCATCTATATCCATACTAGGAAACAAGACTGTGTATAAATCTCTTTCTCAGGTGGATTCTACAGTAGAGTAATTTTAGTTATTGTGAAGTCAATTCCCCTTTGTTTGTTGGCATTTAGGGTGGGTCAATATTAGAGAAAATTAGATTCATCATGATCTTATACTGTTTTTCTCACAGTCAGATATATGTATTTTGCTGTGTAAATGATATTACTCAAATGCTTCATGCCAAATGATGGGTATGAGTAGAGGCACAGCAGGAGTTAATAGACTGATGCTGGAAGAGACAGATTAATCTGCATTTGCCATTTATTCTGGTGGATTTTACTCAAGTATACTCTTTAAAACAAAGCTAACTACCATGGACAATTTTGAGGCATTTTTGGATGTATTTGAATGCATTTGGATTATTAAAATTTTATTTTCTTTCCTTAGTGAATTCTTCATGCCAGGATTGGTTGATACACATATTCATGCCCCTCAGTATTCGTTTACTGGTACAAGAGTAGACCTGCCTCTTTTGCAGTGGTTGACTTCCTACACGTTCCCAACAGAAGCCAAGTACCAGGACACTGGTTTTGCAGAAGAAGTGTACACCAGAGTTGTTGTAAGTTCCACAAGGGACATTTATCTACTTGAGGACATTCATTTTTGTGTAATATAGGTTTGTTTTCAGAAGATCAGCAGAAATAGTAGAGAGTGTTTTACTGTCGTGGAAACCAGCTAAAGCCAAGATAGCCACTGTTCTAATTGCTAACCAAGATTGTCTGTTACTAGTTCCACTCTTGTTCTGTTGTTGCTGGCAATAGAGTTCATTTAACATTGTTAACAAGGTTAACAACGAACTGTTTATTACCTTTTCTGAATAAAATGACCAACATTTAAACTACTCTCCCATTAGTACAGCCAGCAGGTGCAGACAACAATGTAGCAGTAAACAAACATAGTAAAAAAATTAAATAAAAATTAGGGGATGTTTCCTTTTCTGCACAAAAATCCTCTATTATGAACACCCCATCTGCAAAAACCACATGAAAGAGAAAATACTTTTCATAGATGACAAATCTGGGGTGTTCTAGAGCAGTAAAGGAAGGAGTTGCTGCTACTAAGATGCTTATAGTGGGAATGTCACTGCAGGGGCCTTTGATGGAGTCTCTCAGTGGTACTGTGGGACAAAGAAAGACTGTGTTTGAGCTAGACTGGTTCTGAGCATTATGAAGTTTTTAAGATCCATTGGGTAGATTACAAGAAGCTAGGTCATATTGCAGAATACTAGTTCTGTCCTAGAACTGAAATTTATCCTTTAATATGTGGACTGAAGCATATTCAACAGATTCAATTATTTGGCCAGCATAATTTGCCTTGCATTTGTCTATTACTGTGATAGCATCTGTTGTCAACATAATAACATAACAAATCTGAAATAAATAGTTATGTTTTTCCTTGCCACACAAATTTAAAAAGAAATTGCTTTCTGCCATCTGCCATGATAAAAACATGTAGAAGCAGCTTGGTCATAAGCTCTATTGACAAGAACACATGCCTTCAACTGCTTAAAACATAGAGCTGCCCTCCCCTTTGAGCTGTGTGCCCAGCACACTGTTATACAGCACAGGTTGAGTGACCCCGGCACATCCAGAGACCTCACCCTGTGTCACAATATCATCTGGAAAAGAGCTGCCAGAGAGAGGCGGAAGTCAGCTGTGGGAGCCTGAACACCACAGTCAGACTCTCCTTAACCAAATAGAACAGGCTCAGGAAAAAGTCTTCACCCACAGAAAACACAGAGTACCAGTCACTCTGCAGTGTTTGATGGGGCCAGTAATAACCTTCACCTGTTAGAAACAGGACTAAAATTTCATGGAGCAGATCTTTTTTCATAAGTATCGTTGTGTTTTGAGGTTCTGATAAAACACAGAGGATTTTTTCAAATCAAAATCCTGTTTCCAACAAACACTTTCTATACTGAGCAAAAGAAACAATTTAGGTGAAATTTTACTGCTTTTAGCTGGAATCTCCTCTTTGTGCTGATGATTTGGAAATAGAATGTTTTTAGATTAAGATTTAGATTAAGATTTAGATTAAGATTGCTACGATTTCAGAAGTAGAGGGTTATGAATTTTAAAAGTTAGGAAAGACAAAGGTACCTTTTGTCAGTAATCACATTGCTAGTTTTGAGACCTTATTGGGACTCTTAAAGATTTTCATTTGAAAATTGTAAGGAAAGGACAGAACTTGGCTTCATGCTTGTCAAATAATTAGCTCTAGCTTTCCTCCAAACATTGTGTTGGATGTCCCATCTTCTATCTCATTAAAAAAAAAAAATTAAAACACCCCCAACAAACAAACAAACAAACAAACAAAAACCCACCCCCCCCAAAAAAACAAAAAAACAAAAAAAAACCAACCAAAAAAACCAAAAAAACCCCAAAAAACCAACAACAACAACAACCAAAAAAAAAAAAAAAAAAAAAACAAAAACAAAAACAAAAACAAAAACAACAAAAAAAAAAAACCCAAACAAACCTCAAACTACTTGACATCCAGAACCCAAAAGTATAGTTTAAGCCTGTATGTTGGATAAGTGGTCAATACAGTTTACGTCAGTCCCAAGGATGAGAGAAGCTACAAATTTCATCATGAATTAATGTAACTAAAATTCCTGATCATTTATTATTATGTTCCCCAAAAGTAATATGAACAGGTGTCAACCACTATTTCCTTTCAAATGGTATATTAGATAAATAATCAGCTCATAGTCTGAGCAGTTGTGCTCAGTTTACTTTTACAGTTAAGTTTGTTATTTTGTATTTGGGGACAACAAAGGTTTTTGACACATGAAAACCTGACTTGTTTTTCCATCTAGATCAGGTTGCTAAAAGAAAACCACCATGTTCCCAAAAATCTTGCTTTGCTAACACTAGATAAACAGTGCTTCACCATGAAAATTGGAGAGCCTTTCATAACATTAAGCTAGGAAATAACAAAAATGACTTGTTATTTGTATTTCTAAATATAAATTGGAGTATTTCCAGTTTGGGGGAAGGAATATAGACTGGTTTCTATGGGTTTAGACATCGCAAAAATTCTGAGGAATTTTTTGTATTTATTAACCCTCAGACTTTAAAAAGCTTTTATTAAATTAAAAATCTATATTTTTACCTTCCCACTTCACTGCAAAATTTCACAATAACTAGATGTTCTTGCAGTTTGAAATGAGACTGCCTGTTCTGCATTTTGGCAGCTTTACTGATTTTTTTTTTTTCCAGACAGTTGAAACTGATTTCTTTTTTTAGAGACGAACTCTAAAGAATGGCACGACTACAGCTTGCTACTTTGCAACAATTCACACGGATAGCTCCCTTCTTCTTGCTGAAATTATAGGTAAGTCTAACAGTGAGTTTCGAAGGATATTGTGTGGATCATGTTAATTGAAGGAGACGATTTTTAGGAGTTTTAGACTAGCTAGGGATCTGTCTTTCTCCTAGTTTGTTTTTTATTCATTGTACCTGTCACACTGTGTCCCCAAACCTCACCTGTTACCCATGTTCACTTAAGAAGCTCTCTTCTACTGTTGATACTCCTTGTTTCTTCACTCCCAAGTCTGCTGCTGGCTGAGCTTGTATTAGGTCTGCTGGACTTGTTCTCCATCTGCAGCTCTCTGCTCTTTCTAACTTTTTGTTATTTGAGGTTTAAAAGAACTGAATGACAAGAGGCCTAGTCAGTGCATTAATTTTCTGATACTCTGAGGTTTCAGCTGATAATCAATGTCAGAAATCTTCACACACCCTCTGAAATCAGAGAAGTGGAAGCTGCATCAGAATCTTATCCTTCCCTTCTGTTCACAATTACAAATGCTTGCTGTTTGAAAATATTGTAATTCTTGCAGGATTTCTCATAGCTCAGACAGCTCGTAAAGCAGAGAAATTTAATAAGAACCTCAGATATCATCAAAAATTACCTAGTCTTTCTTAGTACGAAAATTCTGAAGCCACGTCATTAAACAACTCAAATAGTAAAAGTGGACGAAGATATCTGATTTAGAAACACATTTGACAGCCTAGAATTGGATATTGTGTGCATGTTTTACACATGAGTTCTGATTTATTCATCTAGCATGTGTAAATCTCAACAAAGAGGCTAGAATAGATCTGGAAATTTCTCCCTCTAAATGCATGTGGGAGGCCTGTTAGCAATCTTGTTCCTTTCCCTTCGGGAGAGATGGTTTGCTGAGATCTTTGTGCCTTCTCTCATCTCCAGGTAGTCATCTACTACAGCTACTGTACTTCGATGCTCGTGTTTCTCATCCTCTGTGTCACAGCTGTCTTTATATGTCACCATTAAGAATTCTGGTTGTGGTTAAATTACAGTAATCTAGTTCTCATTTATAATGTTGAGTATTAATGTGGAAGGCAGCTCCTATTTAAGTGTTGTTTGTTTACTTATTTCCTCTTTTCTTTTTATACTTAAAAGTCACAAGAATGATCCTAACTTATAGACAAGATGTGCACAAATTCTGGTCATCTTAAATGAAGCTGGGTGGGGTGGACTTTGTTTTTTTATTTCAGTACAAGCTTTGGTAATGGTTTCTGAGAATCAGTGATTCTGAGATTTATATTCTAATGCATCTCAACAGATAAATTTGGTCAACGAGCATTTGTTGGAAAAGTCTGCATGGATATGAATGACAGTGTGCCACAATACAGAGAGATTACTGCTGACTCTGTCCAGGAGACAGAAAGGTAAAATGATAAAATTGATGGCATAAGCTTTTAAAATAAGATTTTTTTCATACATCTAGAAAGGGAACGTGAATCTCTAAGAGCTTATAGGTGTGAATTTGTTGGCAACAGGTTTTTTTCTCCAACAGTACTGTCCCCTACAGCCCTGGCAATTCCTGCATATCCAGCTGCTGCACAGCCCAAGTAGCATCTCCCTGGCTTTTAAAAAGAGAGGGAGAAACCACAGATCTAGGGTTTGAGAGGATGTGTGTGTTTTCTGCTGCCTCTTTTCCTTTTCACAGCTGCGTGTGTGGAGGTCATGGGACCTGACATATGATGGTGGCTTTGTCCCCATTAACTTCTAAGCTATTTCCTTCCACCGTTTAGGTTAAGGCTTTATCCAAATTGTAGAACTCAGCTTTCATATACCCCATTTTAAACATCTTTTCTCCATCATGGCACCAATCAAACTACTCCAACATGCAGCTGAGAGAATGAAGGAGAGTCAAATGAGGGCAATGTTTGTAGTGGAGGAGAACCAAGACTGAAGTATGGCAGCTTACTATCATATGTTTCTATTGTCTTTCACACCCATGCTCAGAAAACAGTTAAGCAGACATACAGCTCTTCTTATGGAACTATTTATTTACTTATATAAATGTTTCAAATGTCATGCTGAAGGAGAAAACCCCTAAGAGTAATATGAATATCTTATGGCACTTGTGTGAGGTCACTCCCTTGTTTTTACAAATCATGCTAAAGGAGTGACAATAAAAGTTAGAAATGGTCATGTATTTCTAATGGTGTTTGTATTTAAAGACTTTTTAAAACACGTAGTACTAGTTACCTTCACTCTTTTAACATTTGTTTTCTTCTATGTAAATCCCCAGCTTCCATAATACTGCACACGTCCTGCCAAATGGGCCTGAAAGAAGCAGAATTTACAGTTCTGATAGTTTTAAAAGCTTCAGAAGGATCTAAATAACTTTCTTTTAACTATTTATCTTGTGCCTCCATTCCTTTTTGTTTGTGTAATAAGAAACTCAACTTCGTCTCTCAGCTTTGGGTGAAAGGTTGCCACAAGTGCTATGTAGCTGCCTAGGGAAGAGAGCTGTGTGCTTCTTGGCATGGATCTGGAGTACTTACCTGAATAATCACAGCAATGAAGTTGCAGAGGGACGAAAAAGCTGTTTCATTAAGATGGCAATGTGTTAGTCAGGTTTTTGTTGTTTGTTTTTTTAAGAATCTAAAATGTAATCTGTCACACTGTCAGAAAATGGTCTACCCTCATTTCAGTTACTTAGAGTTAATGTCCAGACATATTTGTATTGTATGCATGGAAATAAGATACAATTCCAAGTGCTTCTTATATTAAATTTAATTTCATCAAGGATTTGAAACTACCATTCTTTGTCAAAAATGATTTAATAAAAGTTGAGGAATTGAACTCTAGATTACCAGCTATGGTACTATTAGTTATAGTCAGCTGCAAGGATGAGAACCTAGGTTTAAGTCTGTTCTGCTACAGAAGAGAGTGATTTGAAGCTGAGCTTCTTTCCTCTTAGAGAAGTACGTAAGCCAACACACTATAGGGTATATTTGCAGAACATATTTCATCACATTTCATCAGTTTTGAACAGCTCACACTCTCCAAAGAATGTGAGAAAGAATGAAAGCAGCCATATTGAAATTTTGGCTTGTCACCTGGGCATTGTATTTCTGTTAGAGCTTCTGCTCAAGTGATATTTTATTATAGCAGGTTAATCAGTAAGAGGAGAGACAGGCAGATGACAGCTAATTCACTTTGCATTTTGGCTCTCAAAGTTAGACAATGGTGGGCTCAAACTCCTTTGGTCATTGCAGAAGTTGAACTCAGGTCTCTCACTTCCATCTGTTGGTCTAGCATGAGCTTCAGGGCTGTGAATGTAGCCTGTGGCATAATTTTCTTTTCCCTCAGAAAACATTTGATAAAATTGATACATGTCTTGTGATCAAAATGACACTGTTTTCTTACTATGAACTGTGACATAAAAATTCACAGAGATCCTATCCAGAAAGCATTTCAAACTCTTTTTTTGGAAGTCACTTACATACACTGAACAAATGGGTTTTCAAAGAATCTCCTCCTTCCAAAGTAGAAGGAAGTTTAGTTTGCTCTGCAAACTGTGCTATCTGTAGTGACTGCTTGGGTTTTTCTTGTAGAGGTCTGAAGTGGCATTTTATTTAACAGAGTAAGTAAATCTTTATTTTCTGGAAGGTAGATCATCTGTAGGTTAAGATTAATATAAGCATTACCAAAAAATCAAGGGTTCTTTAAGTGAATGAGGACATATGCATCTACTGTAAGATATAAAATATTGCTGCATCTTTTAAAATCTGGATTTCAAAAGGTTTAAACACTGCAATTTGAATTCATGGACAGACAAATTAAGTTTGGTTTGTTTTTTCTTTCTTCAGTATTGCAGCTATAGGTTATAATTATGTTTTCAATTCATTTAATGTAGCATGTGTTTGGTTTTCAGGGAGAACTCAGAATAATTACTGCTTGTCTAATGTTAAGTATTTCAATGAAAAAAAATAGTCTACTTGTTCAGAGTCAAATTCAAAACTAACATAATTTGGTGCCACTATCCTGCTTCGCTGTATTCCCTCTTTTTATTTGATCTGAAAATCTGGCTCAGCATTTTGTAAATAAATTGATCTGTCTGAAATGTTTAACAAGTACATATTTTTTATATGTTTCATAATTTATAACATAGAGGATAGATTTATAGCAACTTTATTTCTATCCTTTTCCAGGTTTGTTAAAGAACTACTGGAAAAGAAAGTAAGTAATCTTTTTAAATTCATTTCTGTATTCAGAAGATGCTGTGTGAACACATGAAATAATTAATCCTCATATCCAAATCTGTTGTCTTAGTGACAAATCAATAAATGTACATCTTTCTATGTAATAGACAGATATCGTCACTCTGGAAAATGTTCTGCTAGTCATGTTGAAAAATGTACACCTGTAACAGTGTAAAAGCAGATTTCTCTGCTCAGAGCAGAGCAATGTCCTGTGTGTTTCTCTACCGAGTTTGAAATACCTGGCTTCCTAGAAAGGACAGCTTTCCATTTAAGAAAGGCAGAATTCAATTTATCACTCTGTGGTATACAAGTAGACAGGCTAATTAAAAGAATTCTCACCAGCAGAAATCATTGGTTTTTTTAGTAAAGTTACTAATCCCCTATAAAATTAATGTTTTGGGTCAGCGCATGTCTTACAGTGCATTTTCTAAAGAAATTCATGCTTACACTCCTGTGGTAAAGATAGAAGTTTACATTCCAATATTATACACAGTAATACTTTTATCAGCCTTTAGTTTTCAGTGGCTTCTTTTGACATCCCATCTCAAAATATTCAAGAGCAGTTGCCTGGAGTTTAGCACCTAAACTATATTTACCACTAGAGTAGTGCCTAGAATATGTATTAATAGAATAAGTTGGCTAATTTACAAAGACCTGAGCTCCTTTTTTCTGGGAGATAATACAAGGAATTGAAGTCCAAGTTATCATTTACAGGCTTGTGCAAAACTCTTGCCTCTGACTGATGATAGAATTGTAATCCTGTTGACTATTTTTCTATGAAAATTTTAATCTAAAAATGTGAGGTGTAAACCTCTGTAGTTCTTGGTGTCTTCTCCACTGTTTCCTACTGTATATCTGATTATACCACTGTTCTTTTTATCAGGGAGTTTAGGGGCTTGTGGCTGTTATAGGTAGAGAAGATTGAACAAGAAAATGGCTTTGGTTTTACAGAAGCTTGCAGTTTTGCATCATTATGTCTTCAATGGTCACAGAAGTGGGACTAAAACAATATCTGGTCATTCAACTGACTTATTTCTCATCATGCATGTAGACTGTCAGCAAATATTAAAAAGTATCCAGTGCTGTTGAGGACTGGTAAAATTTCAGTGACTTGATGAGAGTTGTAATGAAAACAAATTCTTTAATAATGTTCATTAAAATTGTTGTAAGAACCCCCTGACTTTCATTCTCTGTTTCTGCAATGAAATGTCTAATGAAAGCAAGGCAATGACTATACAGCTTAATTTGAGTTGGCAAGGATGCAGTAAGCAATAAGCAATGAAGACAAAATGTAATTGCTGGGTAAATACTAGTCTTATGGTTACTGAAATGTATATGTAGAATACAAACCCGGTCTTCTACTGTTTTCAGTATCCCAGAGTACAGCCTATAATAACTCCCCGCTTTGGCCCCTCCTGCACAGAGGACTTGCTGAATGCCCTTGGGGATTTAGCACAAACCCACGATCTCCGTGTGCAGGTAAGCTCTGAGAGCTCTGTGTGCCATTTAAATGGTGTGGGCAGACAGCATGCTGACCATCTAAAGGTACCTTTGGGAGGAGATCCATATCTGCTGTCCTGATCTCAGCATCCACTCTGTTGTAGGCTTGTTGTCTCTTTTACCTCACACAATACACATCGTGTATTATTTTACCTATTATTTTAACACCTTTCAAAAACTAGAAGTGTGGCCTTTGTGTCACCACACTACAGGGATGGACACGTGTACCATCTCATATCACTTTTAAAGGAGCAAATGGAGCTACTTCTTTAGGTCCTATGTAAACTTCTTCAGGTCTGATGAAAAAAGAAATGCAAGGACTAGGTCTAACTATAGGCTTTATGAACACTATTTTTTATGGATGTGTGTTTAGCACCAGTAGATTGCTCAGAAGTTTGTAATGTCAGGTTCAATGCTGTTTAAGGGACTCCCCTCTATGCATTTTCTTGTTGCAGAGTCACATAAGTGAGAATGAAGAAGAAGTCAAACTTGTGGAGAGCATGTTTCCTTCCTACCAGAATTACACTGAACTGTATGACAAAAACAAGCTGCTGACCAGCAAGGTAGCCACATAAAAACTTTCCCAACATAACTTACATTAATCCATGTAGATAATATGATGGTTTGCTGTATTTACCTGAGAAATTTGTGTTATCTGTAAAGGTCTGTGACATCTGGGGAAAAGTAAATTTGTTTTATGTTCTCTGTTGAGGTATTGGATCTTTAAACAAGCCCACACTGTTCCTAAGTATTTTAGAGGAGGTGAAAAATAAACATGTTTTATGCTCCCTGATTCATTTTCCAAAGCCTCCAAAGAGAATTAGGGCAATGGGATTAGAAGGAAGCTAGATAAATCTAGTATTGTAGGAACTGGTAATTCTTGGGCAGTACCTAGTTATCCCTATATTCCAAGAATATTATCCAGTTTTTGCACACTGGTTTGCCTGAGGATTTCTTCTGTGCTGTTACATTAGGTCCAACATGGAAAAGCAGCCCTCCCTGTTGACATCAGCCTCACTTGCAGACAGGTGCACTTTACTGCTCTGACTGTCCAAAAGTGCTCTCATCTCATTTTACCAGCTGATTTTACCAAGCTTTGAGAGACATATTAGCCTGAAGAATTGAAATTCATTACAGCGTTGTGCTGTTGAGATAAATGTAATATATCTGCCCACTGTAATTACAGGTTGAAGAGCCAAGGCACACCTAATTAGATAGTGGACTGCCCATGCAAAAGTGAATACCAACAACCCAACTGCAGTCCGAGTACTTAAACATCAGCCAAGTTCATTTACAAATTTAGGAGAGAATTTTCAGACGCACGAGGGGCAGCTGGAAACTCCCTGGGCATTAGCTGTTGAACTCCCATTTCTGTGTTTGAAATTGTATCCCAGTAATTACTTGTTTACTGTCCTTTTTGCTTGAGAAATCAGTATGGACTGCAGAAGTATGTACACAGTATTAGCCTTTGTTTTCTCACATGGTCCTCTGCATGCTGATTTGATGTGCGAGTGTTCTAAAGAGCATATTTGTGCTGCAAAAGCACAGGTCTTAATTCCGTGGCTGGTAAGCATGCAAGTGGAAATGGTAATGAAAAATCATGATTACTGGTGCCTTCTGGAGTCAGGCTCCTGGATACTTGGGAAAGCGTTCTATTAAACACAAGCATAGTAGCAGAACCTCAGATACTGTCTCCCCATCCACTCAAACTAAGACACCAAATAATTTTTTTTTGAATTGCTTTAAAAGCAGGGTTTGTTGTTTTTTTTTTAATTAATTTTTTTTTTTTTTTTGAGCTGTTGCTGAAATGTTTCTTTCTTTTTAAAAACAGTTCAGATTGGCAGGGATATGCTTCAGTAGCTACCATATGTAGGTCCTTATCTGAAGACATGGCTCTTCTCCTTGTCTTTTCAGCTACATTGAACTTGATGAGTAGAGACGGGAGGGGTATAGTGCCATTAGGAGATGCTCCGTGGAAGCAGTCTCTGTGCCATGCTCAATTTTATGGGCAGACTGCAAGATCTAACAGAGCTCTTGCTCTTCTCTTTCAGTGGGCATTTGGCATATGGGGTAATGCCAATTAGATTTGCATGGGAATAATTGGTTTATGCACTATTAAATTATCCTATCCTATACTTCTATGTTTTTCTTGTGAACTTATTTTTAAAGTCAGTTATGTAGGCTAAGAAATAAAAGTAATTTTTCAGCTGCATAAAAAATTAGATTATTTTACTTAAAGAATATTTACTCTCTCTGTCTCCCTGGTGCAAACCTTTAGAGAGCCAATAGGAAACGTGCTAACAGTACATTCATCTGCCATTTAATCTGATGTATTCCTAGCCCTGGTACTTAATCTCTGTATTAGCTACAAAATATAAATTGTAAGCTTGCTACAGTGCTAGGACCACTGGGAAATTCTCACTTTTGTCTTTGGTCACAGCAGTCACTTCAAGAGCAAGCACCCTGTATTTTTATATTTTAAAAAAGCAGAAAAGCTGAAGGAATGATATGCCAGGCACACTGAAGTCAATTACTTTTTCCCTTGTGGGTTTTAAGAGCTTCATTCAAAAAGTGCATTTATTTCACTAGATGGTAACATGTGTCCTTTTTTGGCTATTTAAAGCGGTGCAGCAAACCTCACAGCCACAGAAGTAAATGAAATATTGAGTAAATTGGTGATTCTCTTTTTCTTTAGACAGTGATGGCTCATGCCTGTCATCTTTCTGAAGAAGAGCTGAAACTTTTTAGTCTTCGTGGAGCTGCAATTTCACATTGCCCCAATTCTAACTTTTCGTAAGTTAAAAAAAAAAAAAAAAGAAAATAGGAATGGTGTATGGTTAAATAAAGCTGTTGTTTGTGTAGTACCCTGAGTTGATCCTACCATTGCAAAGCTATTTATATGATACCTCATTGTACCATAAACAACATATTGGATTGAACGTGACCATTCTTCATCCACTTCTGCATAGAGTGCTCTGGACCTGTTTGTGGCCTTTCAGTTTAGTTATTGCATCAATATCCATATCTATATGAATATTTCTTTTCCAAAAATTTATTTCTTTTGACTGTTCTGTCAGTGGTAGATTCAAGGCATCTCCCTTGCCCCTGAAGTGTACTTATGTCATGGGAAAATGGAGTATAAAATCTTGTTTCTATTGAGCAGACATGAGATGCTGCATGATATCCAGGCAGAATAAATAATAAACCAAATCTTGTACACATCATCATAAAATGGCTCTACAGCCCTGTTTTTCCTGAACTTTTTCTGCATGTAGCACACAGAATGTGTTTCTTCTTTCAATCCAGGTTGCGCAGTGGTGTCTTGAATGTGCGAAAAGTTCTCGAACACAATGTGAAGCTTGGTCTTGGCACAGGTTTGTAGTTTGCTGTGAAAGTGGTTTCTTCTGGAGACCATTGGGAAATACAAAAACATTCAGCTGTTCATATTTAAAAATTAGCATGTCTCCAAATTTTGGTCCTCCTTTGTTTTCTCCACTGGACTAAGGAAGTCTAATTGAAATCTAGGTTTGGTCCAAAACCATTTTCAAAGAAAACAAAAAATTAACTAATAGTTTTGTTGCCGTTCTGAGCTTAAATAGGGCTTGAACAACAACTTTTCAAGTTTCTGTTTTTGTTTTGTGTTCTATTCACTTGACTGTGTGTGGGAGCATCTTTATTGGGAATTATGCTTTCAGAGATAGTGCTTAGCAGTAAAACATGTTGGGTTTACCAAATATGTCTCTTCATAACTTTGAATTAAAGTTTATAGAAATTTAGCATAGAGAATTATGCCCAAATCTTGTTTCTAAGAGTCTGATCCCTTCTAGATGTTGCTGGTGGATATTCAGCTTCTATGCTTGATGCTATAAGGAAAACAATGATGGCATCTAATAGCCTTCAGATCAATAAAGTGAATGAAACAGGATTAACTCTTGAAGAAGCTTTTCAGCTTGCCACTCTGGGAGGAAGCCAAGGTAAGAAGAAAATTCTTCAGTGTGCACACAGAGAGCTACAACTCTTTTTTGATTATGTATCTCCCTGTCTTCATGGGAGGTTCACAGACAGTCTGATGGCACAGTAAAATCTAACTGATGGGCAGAGATAATCCTTCAGTTTCTCATACCTATACTAGGCTTTTCAGGGAGGAGTGCTCTATTAATGCTGAGACTTTAATAACAAAATCTTAATGGCTTTTCAGCGTTGTACATTTGCTTTGCAAAGATCTTCAGACTTCTTAGTCATAAGGCTATAAGTGCTTGTCTATTTATTGTACCAGCTGGAAATTTGTTTTCTCAGCAACCATCATGTAGAAGAAAACCTGCAATTACTTTAAAATCATGCATTCTATTTGTCATCAGTTTCTAATTTTGCTTGTGCTTTTTGAGCTGTCAGTGAGGCAGTTTGTTGCAAATCAAAACATCATGCAAATCACTTCTCACTCAGGGAAAAGCAGAAAATTTAAACACCATGGTTGTTCAAAACACAGTTGCATCTGCAGAATGCAGTCATATGGTGTATGGGTTATCCAGTTTTGGAGAATCAGTTTTGTTATGATCAGTGTGCACATAAAATTAGATACAATTTTAAAAGTTTTAGTGGAACTGGTATGATTTAGCAGAGAAGAATTCCACACATAAGTGAAAACCTATTATTGTTTCAGTTAGCAGGAATGAGGGCACTACCTTCTAAAGCACTGGTCCCAAGTCTTCTCAGTGTAACATATCTGTAGCTGCCAAAAAACTCCATTGGGAATTATTAATGGAAGTTTAAAAGTTGTAGTGAAAATATCATCACAGAGGTCTCTTCTGGACTGTGTTTGAATTCCTGGAGAGTGTAATGTGGGAAATAGAGGAGATGGAATATGAGCAGGGAACAAAAAGCCTTTTTTTTTTTTTTCTGCAATATATACTGTTCTACAAAGTGTGAGAATAAACTAACAGACACAGAAGGAAGACTCATAAAAATTGAAATCTCATTTGTGGTTTTCCTTCCCAGCTACTCTTGTCTCTTTTTATATTAAGTGTCTCAGTAAAGTGTTAATTTTGTACATTGACGTTAGGCTGTTTTATCCTTACTGAATCATTTTTAAGGGTAGAATATAAATTACTTCTACAAGCTTTCAGTAGCCTGGATACTGAAAAGGAAAATTTCAGTAGAAGAAATTTAAATGAGTGATTATTTTGTTAGAATGCTTTGCCTTGTTAAGACCCTAAAGACTTGTCACCCTCTTGTGTTTAATCTAAAAATTGCATTCTGCTCAAAAACCTGAAGGAACATGAGATCGTTTTAGTTGAAACTAATAGTAGCCAAAATATTTCGTAATTTATAGGAGTTTAAATGTCTTTAAGATACAAACTTCTGTGAAGACTGAAGTTCCTTTATTAGAGCAATCTGAAAACAAATGAACAGATCATTTGCAGATATTATGCTCTTTGATAACTTAATATCAGTGTATTGGAAAATTTTATTTAATTCACAGATACTTTCTACAACTTCAAATGGTCCTAAATTATTTCTAAAGAGGAACAAAGGCTTCTCTTTAGGTATTTTAAGCACTTGGAAGCACCCAGTCCCTGAAGATTAGTATGTAGGTTTTCACAGCATTTGGACCTGAGAACTTGTGCTTGTAATGAAACTGAAAAAATAAAGCTAAATAACAGACCACAAGCCAAACCTTACAGGTAGATATGAGACCTTCAGACTGGCTATGATTATTTTTCCACACCATATCATTCTTTGTTCCTGCTAATTGCAATTACTGGATACCTCTTTTATTATCATCTTACTATATATTACTATTGCAATAGGCTTATACAACCTTTCAAAATTGCTTAAACTTTTTAGAAAATGCAGTCTAATACTGCCTTAGCAAGGTGAGCTTTATTATATGCTTTACTGTTTCTCTGACTTAATTTCATTGCCCTAATTGGTGTTTGAATGTTTTTGCAATATTATCTATTATAATCTATTGCTTCTTAAGTCTTTTAAGAGCTCAGGTGCTAACATACTATTCAGTTTGGTTTTGGGTTTTTCCTCATAATCATGTAAATTTTTATTTGTCTTATGAATAGTTCAAGTAGGTTGCCAAGTACTTCTAGGTGGTGGAAGGAGGTTGGTCCTGAAGATGTGTTTATGAGCTTATTTTCTTCCTCAGCTCTAGGACTAGATGATGTGGTTGGAAACTTTGAGGTGGGAAAAGAATTTGATGCACTGCTAATCAACACGAAGGCTTCAGATAGTCCTTTTGACTTGTTCTCTGCTGATGATTTTGAGGTAATCAGAACAGGATTGATGCTCAAAAAAATTAATGGAAATTATGTGGGGAAGGTCCGTGATACAGACAGAAAAGGTCTCTTGATTCTGGTGACAGGAATTGGGTGTATTACACCCCTGCAGTCTGTGCTTCAGCCTGGATGTTCCATATTTGTTTTTCTTCAGAATCTTGCTGACCCCCAAGTGCCATAAAACCATGAGCAAAAGTGCATGCAATATTTTTAATGCATGTTTGATTAGCCCGAGATGACGATGACAGTTATTTATTTGCAGTGACAAATGGCAGCCAAGAAAAAGCAATTTAGTTTTAGTCAATACTTAGAGTTCAGGCTGAAAAATGGCAACCTGTTCCCAGAGAGAGGTTAGGTTTCTTTTTCTACATTGCTGTTACAAAATGAAGCAAGCACTCAAGATGTTTAATTTGAGTTAAAAGCACAGTTTTTATCTTTAACATTAAAGCAGTGTTGGTTTTATGGTATGGAAACACCTTCTCATTCAAAAACCTTCCCTGACTACATAAGATAATTAAGAGCTGTTACTTGCATTTATGGATGTGGCCAGACTGCCTGGAAATAATTGCAGTTCTGTAAAAAGTATTATTTTTAAGTTAAATCTAAACCTTCTAAGCTAAGTTATTGGCCCTTAGGACTTTACAAACATTTAAATTTTAAATGTTTATTTTCAAAAAGTAAATTATGTATGTTAGGTTTTGATTTCACCGTTACTAGGAATATTTAGGAGAACTGTTTTTACCAGTTCTTTTAAGCTTCAAATGATTATGATCGGGGACGGCAGATGTTGCTTTCTGAATTTGTTTTATCCCATTTTTTATAGGACACTCTCCAGAAGTTCCTGTATCTAGGTATGTTTTGATTTTCAGTTCAAGCTGAATTCTCATTTCCTACATCAAATGTTGTCTAAATTAATGTTGGGGTTAATAATAAATTTATTTTTATATAATAAGTATACATTTGTTTACAGTAATTAAATATATTTATTCAACTCTTATATGAACATGTCCCTAATAATTAGTATTAATATTTTAGACTAATAAATAAAAACTGGTTTATAATTGCTGGTTAATGTGTCTGGGCAGTGTCCGGACTGGGGCTGCCTTGCTGCTGTGTTGTGATGTTGAGGTGCCTGGTGCCAGCCCTGGCCACAGCTCTGTCATGCTCTGATGAGACTTGATGTGTCTGGGTCACACCAGCTTTCTTGCTGGCTGGTTCCCAAGCCAGTTCAGATTCTGTGCAACAAATCATTTTCTGTACAGATACATAATATTTTCAGGGTTTGGATCTACTGAATAAACATAAAATCCATGATACTATTGCAGCAGCAGCTGAATGCTATGTTTATTAAAAAAAAAAAAAAAAAAAAAAAAAAAAGTTGCTAAAACATTTCTTGGTCATTGTGGTGGCCCCAACTCTTTCTCTCCAAATGGACTTTCTTAGTTCTAGGAAATGGTCACTGCAAATGTGTTCCAAAACTGTTTTTGTGGACTGCATCATTTTCATTAATTAAATCAGTGTTTGTATTTATGTGCAAATCTCTGTTTTGACCATGTTATTTCAGGTGATGATCGGAATATTTCTGAAGTGTATGTGGCTGGAAAGCAAGTGGTTCCCTTTTCAAGCTCTGTATAAATCCATTTTCCTTTTGCAAAATACTCTGCTGATCATTCTGCATCTGATTTGGAAAAGATTGATTAACACAGTGCCTGATCATCAGGAATGACACCTCACTTTTGGATAATGTTATAAAACCTGCAAACATTGAAAATTTGGTTAGACCTTTCAAGAATTACTTTACTGAAATTTTCATAGTTCTAGAGGGAACAGCTACTTAAATTTCTTTGTAAAAATAACATTGGTGCATTGATTGGGGATTTGATAAATACCTTATTTAAAGATGACACCTGCTGTTTGGTTTAATGATAGTATAGGAAGGATTATGTGGAACAATGAGATGCTCATTGTCTATACAAATAAAAAAAACCCCAGTGCTTGTAAATTGATTTTGCAGGTAATGAATACCATAGGAGAATACAATTTCCATAATATTATCATCAAGTATGGAAAAATCATTGTCATTTTGGAGAACATAGTTTTCAGTTTTTCCTAGGAACACTTTTTTTAAAATATTTAATTTAATGCATTATTTTTTTAGAAGAGTTAAGAAAGAAATGTGTGTTTATAAATAAATAAGGGTCCTTATCGAAGAATTTAGACTCATCATTTGTAGTCAGACACTCCATTGAATTACCTTGATCTGGGTGATGGCTGAATGAAACTTCTGTTAAATTAGAAGCAGGCACTAAGATATCTCTGCAGGCTACATAAGGGTGAACAATTTAAGAGGGTTTTCTGGATTAGAAGGAGTGCTTCCTTTAGGTCAGCATCCTGCAGAATCTTCCCAAACTCATTTGCTCCTGACGGTTCAGACAGGATGATATCATGTCCCTTCTCCTTTCTGTAAGGGAAGTGAGTGCATTTTAAAAAATTCCAAGAGAAATGGTCTCTTTCTGGCCATTACCACCTTTGACCTGAGGTGAAAATCATCACTGCAAAAAGCAGCTCATCTTTACTGTGTCCTTTGCATTTTTCAATGTGGCAGCCATAATTCCAGCCCTCTATAATTCCAGGTTTCCAAGTAAAAAATATGCCCTTTTTGTTTTGGAAATCTGTCTGACTTCCTTTCCTAAAAAGGCATATTTCCCTGCTTTTTTTTTTTTTTTTTTTTGATGAGATTTGCTTGATAAGGGGATTTCTTCTTGTTTCTCTATTATGTTTTTTGCAACACAAAGAATGTAAGCTTCAATTTCAGGGTCATTAGAGACCAATATTGTATTTAGATACTGTAAACATGTGTTGAATATGGTTTTAAGGCCTGCTTCAAGCTCCTATGATTTCACTAAGCCTTGTTTCGCACTTTTATCTCACTGCCTGGGGATATAGGACTTACCTCTGTTCACAAAACAAGGGAGGTCACTGCACCAAAGTTTCACTTCATGTCTACTTCAGAGAGAGTGTTTTGGCCATGACACTCATGTTCTGATTCTAAAGCATTTTCAGGCTTATGTATTGTTATGATTACGCCTACATGAGACAGCATAGCACAAGAGGAAGTGTAACAGCTAATCTGGGCACTGAAAGCAGTACAGTCTGTTGGATGTGGTTTTCTTGCCAAAGCTGAGGGGCCGTACCAAACAGCAGGGAATAACCAGAAGATGTCTTGCAGCATCACCTGGGTGCAGCCACTCACTGGCAGTTTGCTCAGGTATCTTCCAGGTTGCTGCACTGTGCCACTGCTTGCCGAGGTACAGCCTTCCAACCCACTATGTTCAAAGACTTCTGAGGCTTTAGGAGTGAAGATCTAAGGATTAAGACTTACGTATTCCATCAGGGTGTTTTCTCAACCATTATGTTTTTCATGTGTCCCAATCACCTACACAGTAGCACACTTGTTCAGCAAATAACAACCTTCAGCTCTTTAACTTGGTTTCCTGATTCAGGGACATTTTTTCTCATGAATTTTGACATGAATTTAATTGACCAAATTTCACATTTCAAAACCAAAGAACTGTGAGACACATGTTTTAATCCTCCCAGTTACTGTTTGAAACTATTTTTAGGGAATTACATGGTTTTCAGCTTTGGCTTTCCTGTGGTGGAGAAAGATCACACAGCCTTGTGTACAGTGTATGCTAGTGCCCTACTTCTTTGCCTCCAGAGCTATGAATTAAATCAGTACTTTTATTTTGGTAGTCTTAACTGTCTCTGACTTAATTGTTTTCCCATTATTTTGTGGTGTTTTTAAGAAAGGGATTCAGCATTTCTTCCTAAAATGATTTTGGGGGTGGACAGGTTGCTTATTTGCAATCTGAGAACACACTAAAACTTTAACAAAGTTCAGGACTATACTGCTGGCCCAGTTACAAAGGGACTCCGTAGGATAACTGCTGCCAGCGAACTTCGTATCTGAATTTTTACTGGCTCATGAGCAGTTTGACTCTTGTTAAATTCAGGGACAAGGTAGGAACTCACCTTTTGATTATAGCTTATTTTAATGTCTAGTATCCAGACATTACTCAGACATAGCAATGGAAAATCATCTTTTTAAGAATCTCAGCTAGAGGAGGAACTCTGCCTGCAGGTAGTGTCATGAGCTGCCTGCAGAACTCTGCAATGCCCAACACCAGGAGGAGCAAGGCCCAAGGTAGATAGCATTATATTAAATGCTGAGGTATTTAGGGGTAAAGGAAAGAAGTCTGAATTTGATGTCTGAGAAGGCCAGTGCAGGAGTCATATAACAAATAAACTGAGGGCCTTTTGACAGCAATATTTGAGTAGAACTGAATGGAGAAAAAATGTGCTGCCAGAAAATTTGTATGGAGTCGTCTGAGGCAACCCCAAATCTTGTTCAGTGGAAGATAGCTTAGGCACAAAATTTTTAAGGTTTTAGGTCATACAAAGAATGTAGTAGTCAAAATTCTCTGAAGTAATTTAGGGAAAATTACTCACTAAGGATTCCACTGTGAAGTTTTGGTCCTGTGCCTGTGTGTAGATTCCCAAGATGTTTGTTTCAGTGGGGGAAGTTCAGTGGATAAAAGCAGTTACTGCTGACTTACACATCTACACTATATGCAGCTCAAGACTACATATATTCTACTTTTTTGGATAGATATCCCTACTGCATATGCAATTTGAAGAAGGCCTTGAAGTAACGGGTTCAGATTCTTAGACTCTCGTAGAGAGTGGAGTATATTTGGAAGGCAGCTAAACCTCCAGTGTAGTTTCCTCCAAAAAAAGCTTAATTCTTGTATACTGAAACCACCCTGCAAACTGAACTAAGGTTCAATAAAGAAGAATGATTAGGAACTTAGAACAGCACTATTGTCTCAAACCAAAATGCTAATGAAGGCTAGAACTTGAACTATTCCCCCTCTGTCCTCATCCCATCACAGAACTTAGCAGCTGAATACTAATTGAAGCAACCTTGTGCCATCTTCCTCCCTTTTCCTCAACACCACCTCAACCCCCCCCCCCAAAAAAAAAACAACCAAAAAACCCCAAACCCTAAAATGAAACAACTGAACACCAAGGGGATATGAGTATGTGGAAGAAAATAAAGGAATAATTTTCATTCAGTATAAATTGACACATATGACAATGTAAATTGACTGATTAAAGATAAAACCTCTGGGAAAATGTACATGCAACAGATTCCAGATGTTTCTCCCCACAAGTTCTCTTACCAGATGGTGGATGAGATCTTTCTTCCTTAATATGTCTTTATGTTCAATGGTAGCACACCATTCAGACAAAGGGAAAAAAAGGGTATTTGTGTAGAGCTTGCCTGTTTTGGGACAATATGCTTACTGTGTTCTATGGTCAGATAAGCACTTATTTATTATAAATAGAATGTATTTGAATTACTGTTATATGTTGATCTCATTGTGTCACTTTAGGTTTGAAATATTAGTAAGAATTGCCTATGCATTATGCAGCATTATTTGAATTATTCCTGTGTGGCAAGTGGAGTTCTGCACTTTAAAATGTTGCCTTGGCCTAATGTTTATATTTATGCTGTATTTTTGTGCAATCATAAGGTTTTGTAGGGGGGAAAAAGTGTATTTTTTCACTGTACTGAAATTTTCAGTAAGTCTGCATTCTTTTAGAGAAGGGAACTTTAAAATTACCCTGTCTAAAAGTCTGTGCCTGATTTTACACTCATGAATGGAAAAAAATATAATGGTTTTATGAACTTGAATAGTAACATTTAATGTAAAAAGAAGTGCAGATAATTTTTTTCAAATATAATTATGATAATCTAATGCAAGTTAGAAAAAGGTATTATTGGTTGAATAGCTACAGTTTTATGAGCAAAAGAGAACACAGTTATTCTTGATTATTAATTTTAAAAGAATACTTAAGTCTTGAAAAATAAAAACCCAAGTTCTTTCAAAGAATATCTCAGTTTTAAAAGAAAAAGATACTAATGTCATTACCCAGACAAGCTGTTTAAAAATATTATTTTAAGCATTTCCAGGAACAATCCATAACAGATGATAAGGTGGATATCTTTTAATGTTCTGGATTTTCATGAATAAACCATGCTGCTTTATTTGCAGCCCAGTATGTATTAGGAGTCAACTCACCAGTAAAATTGTAGTGTAGAGTCAGAGAATAAGCTGAGTTGGAAGGGATCCTCAAGAATCATCATGTCCAGCTGCTGGCCCTACATAACACCATCCCCAAAGACAGGGAAAAAATGAATTACAGAAGACATTTGAAAAGATTGGTAGCAGAATACAAAATACTGCAAAGTAGAAAGGAGATAGATCAGGAACTCATAAAAAGAAGATGACATATCAGTGAAAATTTCAGTGTGAAATGCTCAGAAAAAAAAAAAAGATAAATTCTCAGGAAATGTTCTATTAAATCATGGATGTCATTCCTTCTAAAAGTCATTGAGGTCCAAACCTGACCAGGTTTCCAAAGAAGTTGCTTACATGCTTAATAATACAAGCCCCAATACAGGCTCATGGCATAATTCTGTAACTCTTCACAACTTCTAGACCTCTGCTCCAAGATTTAAATCAAAATTACCTGTAATGACTCCAGAAGAAACATTATGTAAAGGCATATTACATTTTATCTACACCTGTGAAACATTTAGCACTGACCAGAACAGAGGCTGAATTAGTCTGGTCCCAGCGAAGTATTTCTGTTCCTGCATGCCCCAGACATCATTCCCTGTAATGTGCCTGGTGCTGCAGTGATAACTGAGTTCAGCACAGGGCAAAGAGTCTGGTGTGACTGAAGTGACTGAATACAAACTATATTAAACATCAGATTGTTTAGAAATTAAGCTCATTGCTGAGACCACTGAACATTTTAAATTACACAATCATATATCTAGTACTGAACTTCTAGATACTAGGACTTTGGCTTAAAGCTATGAGGCTTTTAAGCCTTTGCACTACATGTGCAACAACTCATGCTTCTCTCAACAGAGAAACCAGCAAATGACATCTGCAGAGTATGAAAAAGTGTAACGACAAAATCGACAAACACCATTCTTGGGAAGCCAAACAGACATCAGCAACATAAAAAACAATCTGTTTTTTAAAGTTAATAGAACTGTTAGTTTATGTGGAAAGGCTGAGGAATGTTTTTGGGAGGCAGTTTCCTGCAAACTTCAATGGAAATTCTTTCTTAGAAAATGCCCAGAATCAGTGTGCTCCAACCAAAAGGTCCCTTGTGGCTTCTGTGGAGGCAGTCACTTCTGCAGAAGTGAATGCATTAGTCATGCCTAGATCATCACTTCTTTACCCTGTCATGACCCAGAAGGGTGTATTAGCTTAATTCTGGCATCGGTTTGTGGTTTCTCATAAACTTAGTCTTAGTTTGAAAATAACTATGCTAAAGGAGCGGAGCTGGGAGAAGGATAAGGATAAAGGGCAATCAATCTTTAACCAGCCTGCTTCAACACAAAGTGTTTGTCCCACCAGGTAGATGTTGTTACATTTGCAGGGGTCTTAGACTCAATGATTTGGCTTAATGACTTGAGTCAACTCATAAAAATTAAACTCAGTCAAGGATAGGACATAAACTGTGAGCAGCTGACAAACATGTAAAAATGTTTTACCTTGATCTGCATTTAAGCCATCAGCAGCTTTCCTTAGCCAAGGGGTACTAGGCATATTTAGATACAAAAACTTCCCTGGAGATAAGCCTGCGAGAGAAGGGGCCGGTTTTGGTGACAACTGAAGGCTGTAAACTGCATTCTGTCTGGCCTTGTGGATTTGGAGCTGGGTTGTGTACTCCTCTAGCAACTTTTACTGATGAAACCTTTAGAAAGCATTAGCATGTGCTCCTTACCTGAGGATATTTGCATCCCTTGCTTCAAGACAAATTTTCTTTCCCCAAAGGAGGGTTCACATCATGCTGGAGTAAGTTTTTCTGATGCCGATTTGTCTGCTTCTCACCTGTTGTGCATAAGCTCTGGTTCACATGAAAATGCCTAATTGGAGTTAATGTTGTTGAATTTATCCTTCCTTTTGTACTTGTGCAGCTTCAAGGAAGAACAATGTATTAGGAGAAACTGGTATATGCGATTTCCACTGTTCTGCTTGGTTTTGGTCATGCTAAATAGGAAGTCATGTACTGTTGAAACAAAATAAAGAGGCCTTGTGTTTACACTAACCCTTGTCTCTTTCTGTATTTGACTTTTGAGAAGAGAGAGAAAGCTGACAAGCTGACAAATAAACAATGGAGGTCAAAATTCACAGCAACATTCCCTGTTCTCTGGGGAACCTGGGCAACCCCCCATCACAGCAGTTTGCAAACTGCTTAGTAATTACAACATTATTTTAGGGGATCTTTTTTTCAGATTCAAAGCTGTTACAAGTTTCAATGTATCTTTATTACCAGATTTGTTGGCTCCATAAATCAAAACCGCGCTTCAGTAACCACTTTATTTTTTTGTGTGTGTTGAAGTATACTGTCCTGAAATGCTGGCTTCTTCTGCTTAACAAAAGAGTTACATCTCCTTTGATGTGTGCTTCCTTACTTTCTTACTTTTCAAAGCCTAGGCATAAAAATGTCCCCAGTCTAAGCAGCTCTGAAACTCACCAAAACAAACCCCACCATTAGAGGACCACTAATTACACACTGAGGAATTGTTTACTGAGATATTGAGAATTATGTGCAATAATGCTCAAAATTTTGTGCACAAGAAATAAAACTGTTCTGTATTTTCATCAACCAGCAGAGAAAAGAAAGTTGGAAGAAAACTTCTTTATAGAAGTTTATACTGTTCTTAATAGGAGGGCCCATTTAGGCTTTCAACATGGGAATTCTGCTACTTGACACTTAACTTTTGAAAAACACTGTTAAGAAATGCTTTTACAATATTTCACTGGAATACTCTGTTGAGACTTACTTGTTTAAAGCAGTATGAGCCCAAGATGTGTGCAGAGTTCTTATGGTATAGAGGGTTTCCAGGTCAATTTGAAAATCTGAGAGCCTTCGGTGTGCTTTCAGTAAATCTCAGTATATAATTACCTGTTTCACTACAATGAGTTGATGCAGGCACAGTTTGTACAAGTGAAAACAGAGTTTGCAATCCCCCCAAAAAGTCACTGAATAATCTTGAACACTTTATCAATGTAAATTTATCAGTTTTCCGCTATGACTGTAAAGCAGAAAACAAAAAATTCGCTTGGTTTGAGATCAGATACTGGATCACTTATATTTCAGCTTAACGGGTTTGCAGTTCTTGACTTAAGAGCATAGTTAAAATGCAAAATGCAGGTTGCTTGCCCTATGCTTGTACTCTGTAATCAGCTGTCTTCCTTTCAAAGCATGTGACTGCATTCTTTCATTATTTTTAATTAAGTACGGCCTTTAAGAATTACCTTAAAATATGGCATAAAGGCCATGAAATCAAGCTGAAATACGAGCAATGCCTCTTCCTTTCATAATTGGTCTTACTTGTAACATCTCAAAATATAGAAGTATTTTTCTTCTTAGAAATTGGAAATATTAAGCAGTAGGTACATTTTCATCTCAGCCCCTGCTTGAACCAGTCTCACTTCCCTTTTACACTGGTGAAAGTTCACAGCTGTCAGAAATTCAGATAATTTATACAGAATATCAATTCCAGCTAGCAAAGGGCAACATTAATGCTCACTGTATTCTCTTGGTGATCTAAAAATGACTCCCTGGCTTTTTATTTTTGAGAAGGAATGCCCATTGTTGTATTTTTATGACTTGTGAAACAGCAAACAGATGTGCTACAGTGAGATCAGCACTGCCTTGCAGGACACAGCAGCCAGTGCTGAGCAATCCTGCCTACCTCAGCTGAGGGGCTGCATCTGGGCATTTCCAGCACTCTTATACAAAATGCACTTGCTTCGAGGGGTAACAGGAAGAAGAGAAGGGTTGAACTGTGTGTGGCAGATGCTGTTACAGAAAAAGAGATTCACAGATTTCATAAGTGTAAACCTGTAGAGAATTGATGAGTTGCAATCCTCTGCTTGACCTTTCCAGGTCAGAGAGGAGTGGCTGAGGTACCTGTGAGGCCATGTCTCACGTCTTCATCATGTATCCACCCTTGGAGCTGAATGTCTCAGTGAGACACACACAGAGTGAGTGACCAAGATTAGAGTTGTTTCAGGCACAGTATCTAAGAGCAACTTAACACTGTGCACATGCTAAGCACCCAGCATCTCAACTTACAATGGGTCTTGGTCCCTTGAGTGTAAGAACCCTGTGCTAACAGTTTGGGAGGTTGCTCGGACACCCCGGTGCTCAGCCAGCCTACAGAAGCAGCCCAGACTCTCTTTGGAGGCCTTCTGGAGAGCAGGGAGATCCCACAGCCGGGGCATCCTCATCTCAATGATGTCATAAACTGTTGAATCACATTCAAATTGCTGCATTTGCACTTCTTCTGATACAAAAGCCATCTCAATGAAGTTTATGTGCACAGACAGCTCTCAGCTGCACCCCTGCCCGTTTGGGGAGCTGCTGCTGTCCTGTAGCAGCTGCTGCTTCTGGTTATAGGTGCTGATGTGCAACTGAGACCAAGTGAGGCAGCATGAGGTGGTGTCATGAGCTACCTTCATAAACTCCTGCACTTCATCTTTCCTCTCTTTCAAATGAACAGGGCTTGGCAGTATTGCCCCTCCTCTGTAAAACCCTGTGAGGAGTTAAGGGGGAAAGAAAATATATGAAAATAAGGGAGAAAAAGGAAAGAAAGTGCAAAAGGAATAATGAGAAGAACAGCAGGAGGGGGAAAAATGTATTCAGCTTTTCCCTACACTCTTTCCTAGGCTTTATCTTACAGAGGTGTTTCATACCAGTGGGAGCAGCCCAGGGAGGTGGGTGGAGGGCAGTACCTGCCTGTGCTACTCTTCCCTATCCTTGCACAGGCTTTCTCCTGCTTCTCCTGGAGCATGACTCCTCAAGGCTGGCTGGGAGGACATCTAGAGTCGTCCTAACCCCGTGGTAAACCACAGCCATCTGAGAATGCCCCTTCAAAGTATCATGTTTCATCACGTTTTGGGAGCCCTTCACACCTCTGAAGCACAGTCCATTGCTGGAGAAGCAACTGCTTGCATGCAATTTGCAGTCGTTTCCCTACAATATCTGCTACCATTTCATACTATAGGGCCCTTCAATGCCACATAAACCTTCCATTAGAAAAGTCCTCCAGACTTCTTGTAGTACTGAAATCTGCACTGGAGAAGAGGACGTGACCTGACCAAAGAAACAGCTTATTGTTTAGGCCATGAAAAATTCATTTATAAAATAACTACAACAATAACAAAACTCCCAGCAACATAGACCCTCCAGGATCTGTGGAGCTGCCTGATGGTTGTTGTCCACAGTGTCCATAGTGTCCAGATGTTACACGGGATGCAATGCTGAGGGCTGCAGCCTGTGCAAACATGAAATGAAGGTGGGCCATGGTACCACCTCACCTTACCTCACCAGATCCTGCAGCACGTGTGGCTGCAGGATCTGTGCCAGTCTTCACAATAGCTCCTTCCAGGACAGGAAGCTGTGGACACGGGTGTGCTTGTGCTTGAAGCTAACCTTCTCCATTATTTTCTAGGTATTTCTGCAAAACATGATTTGATTTAATTTAAAGTGCCTGGTAACCTCTTTCCAAAAAGAATTTTGCTGCTGAGTGAGAAGAATGTAGATGTACTTTTAAGGTGATGAAAAAAGAAGTACACAGTTGTCACAAATGAGTGGTTTACATCACTTGAGGAATCACTGTCAAAGGTATTAAAAAAGCAATCTTAATATAAATTTCCAGAAGCACAGCTTAATGCACAATTCTCTGCATTACATACTACATTCATGAAACAAATAAAGTAAAATCAGATAAGAATTGATTTAGAAATATATACTGGGACATAAAACAGGTCAGGATGCATAAGGGGAGACGATCCTTCTGAATCATGAGGTTCAGGATGGACCCCCTCATTTTCTAAACTACCAGCAGATACCTGTAAAATTGAAATCCCTCATGAGTGCAAAGGTGGCACTTGTGAGATATCTCCCAACCTCCTGTAGAATGAATCATCTGCCTATTCATCCTGGCTAGGTGGTCTGTAGCAGACTCCTACCAGGACATCCACTCTCCTGACCTTCCCCTGATCTTTACCCACTCAACCTGTCATCATCATCATGGGTTTCAATCTAACCTAAACAATCCCTCACAAACAGTGCTACCCCAATGCCTCTCCTGCTTCACTTTTCTCTTCTAAAGTTCTTATAGCCACCAAAGAAAATGTAAAATGGCATCCATTGCAAAAAAAAATAAAAATTCTTCTCCCAAATGTTATCTGTCAATTCTACTGGGAATATTAAACTGTTGTGGGACTAAATAGGTATCAAGCTGGCTTGAGCAACTCGTTCTCCTATATAATACCCATTCTGTTGTTTCACAGAAGTCTTCAGCCACTGATGACCCTATCTTCAGACCAAAAAATTCCCATAACTTTCTGATGTATGAAAAATAATTGGTTTGGGAAAAAAATACAGCAAAGGGAGTGGGCACAAGGATGCCAGAGTTGTTAACAGTATTATATTCTTCACATGGACAGCAGGTACATCTCTATGGTGCACCACTCCCTCCTCACTCTGTGCCCTCTGCAGGGATAACTGCACTATTCATTAGGCAAGCATGTGAAAGGCACTGAGCTGGGTCAGACCAAAGGTCTATCTAGCAAAGTTGTCATATTTCTAGTAAGGCTGGTGAATAACAAGGATGTGCAGGAGACAGACAGAAAGCAGGACATAGAACAAGCCTTCCCTTGCAGACTCCCCTGCTTTCAGCCAGCAAATTGCATACATTTAAGTCAACACTGCGTTAAAGAAGTTTGTTTCAGCTCTTTAGTTTGTCTAGTCCCTTTCTGATACATTCATATTCTTTACTCTTTGCAAAATCCAGCAACTGTGAATCCCATCTGTTAATTTTTTGTTGGGTGCCACAGTCCTTTCTTCTGTTTGTTTCACTGGCTGCCTAAACACATCCCTGCTTCCCAGACTGCAGGCTCTAGTGAATAGTATAGTGTCACCTTTTCAACTAGCATCACAGTCCTTAGAAATTATTTCAAGGAAGACTAAGAATGTTTTGTGCTTCTTATATTTTTTTGCTTTATTTATCAAATGGGTGCTTATGTACTTATTTTGTCATTTGGTTTGACACAGAAAGATTGGGGCTGGACAGTAAATTGCATGTGAAGTAGATTGGACTGGTTTCTCAGAAGACAAGGAGGAGCTGCCAATACTGTCTATCCCCCCAAAAATCAGACTGTTTCATAGACCTGGAAGCAGCAGAACATTTTTCACATTTTGCAAGGGCCAAACGGGCTGGCATCTGCCTGAAGCCATTAAAAACTCTTGTTTCTCCATGCTAAGGCTGATAGACATGCTGAGCTGGGAATTGCTGCAAGATGGTGTCAGATTCAGGGTTCATCAGACTTTAAAAGAAATATTGTGCAGCTAACATGCTTCCCTTGATCCAAGACTGATTTACAGCATCAAGTTTCCACCTTTTCCTCCTTCCTGTACTAATGTGCTGTGTGGTATGAGAGCCACTATGAAGAGTATAGCAGAAACTCTATGACAGGGCATAGAAGGAGGGGAGAGAAGGAAGAGAAGGGTATTTCCTTTTCCCCACTTGCCCTTGTGTACGTAAAACCTAATTCTTTAAATAGAACCTTTCTGACAGAAAAGGAGTACAATCAGAATATGGAATATTGCACTTAGTCTTTAATATTGTCCTTACAGTAAGGCCATGAGAGGAACAGGCAGTGTAGCGGGTGGCGGTGTCGCCCTGAGTGTGTCATCTCCTTTTGGAGATATCTTGTGTGCTCCTGCTGATGTGCACTCAGTAAGCACTACCAGAACTTTACATTCTGGGACAACTTTAAAAATTTGCTTCAAACTACAGACATACTTGAGGACTGACCTCAGCGAATTTAAAGCTTGCTGCAACTGGATGCACAAAATGTAAAATATCCCTTTGGATCGTGACTCATACTTCTGTTATCCAATGAGCCCTCAGAAACACTTTTTTAAAAATTCCCCTGATAAAATTCAGACACTGTGGTGATATATGTGGAGTGGATGGATGAATTACATGATATTACTAATAGCAAGGATAAGAATTTGTAAGTTGTAAACCCAAGATTATCATGCAACTTCAACATCCTCATAGATGCAAAGACCATGAAAACTTCAGCTGGCCTTCTCTTGGAATAAGGTCACAAAACCAAGGTATTAGACATTACCAAGACTTACTTCATAATAACGACACAACAGCCTTTTAAAAGCACTTACTCATCCTTTTACTCTAGAGGACAAGAACAACAGCATGGCCTCACTGCTTTTTATGTCTTTGGCAGCGCCCAGGAGAGACCAGCTGGACACTGTGGCTTCTCTGCCAAGATAGGAGGAACAACGATGAGCATTTCCCTTGGCCTTGAGGATTCACCTGCCAGCTGTGCCCCTGTCTGGAGCAAAGGAAGCCAATGCTGACTACTCGCAAAGGTCTAAGCAACTTGCTCTGATAGACATTGAAAGATTGCATGGTATTGCTCCCCTCTGTAATGTTTGTGCTGCTTTGGAAGCATTAAACCTTTCTACAGGCATAATTCAACCAACCACTTCCAGTCTCAACACCATGTGAAGATTTTTATAAAAAGGATTCTTGCCTGTTCAGTAAACACTATGCCCTGGTTACTAAAAATGTCTATATAATTGTTTGGGGTGGTTCTGTTACTTAGGCAGGGTTCTGAAGTGTTAATTGTGATATTAGTGCTAAATGCACTGATCTGTCTTTTGCATTTACTGGAATTGTGACTCACTGAGCAGACTAAATTGCTACATGTTTAACTTCAGAACAAGGCAGAGCTAATGTATTTCCAAGTGGTATTTGATAAGCAGATTATTCCACTGCCTACAAAAATCCATACTAATAATTAGACAAAATTAAGTATGAGAAGGAATTGCATGGTGTCTCTCGCTGACATAAATAGCTCTTACACCCCCCTCTGCATTTTGCTTTGCTTATTCACCATGCAGAGTGTGAGTACCTTGAAGCAACCATGGCCTCAACATTGTATACTGGACTTTGAGAACCCTATTTTAACATTTTATCATATTGTTATAAAAACAGAACACTCTTATCTCCTGTTAGGAGTAAATATTGTCCATTTGCATGACAATTCACCTAAACAGGACAAAATTCCCTGTTGCGAACCTTTATAAAATCATTAAACAGGAAGAAAAGTACTCCCTCTTTTCTCACAAGTCAGATCAGATATAGGAAAATTCACACGGAAGCCCTATAAAGGCATTAAACCTTTCTTGTTATTAAAGGAAATGTGTTTGAAAAATGTAATAAATACTGTATATAATTCGGTTTTATTGTAAATATGTTTATGGAATAATGTAATAATCCACACCGTGCTTTTGAATCAAAACCCCCACACCTGTCTCAGAAGCCACATACCTCAAGTTGTGCCTGGAAGCCACAGTCTAAGACCATATCACCACTGCCGGCACCCAAAGAAAGGAAATTAACAGGAGAAAAAGGGTGCACCTGGACAGAGATGGACTTTCAGCTCTGATGGGCCGACCAACAACCCACTACTTAACTACTGGCATGCATCTCATCCATACTACCTAGACGATGAGTCCCAATACCTGGTTCCAGTAAATCTACTTTGGGACAGTCCTCTTCTCGGAAATCCATTCAGCCGACCGGCAGCTGAAAATCAAGAATACATGAATATGTATTCTATGAGGAGCAGCAAAAAACAGACTGAGATCACGTACTGTGTAGCGAAACACTGTACAAAAGTGGGACACTCAGTGCACAGGGTGTGAACGGAGAGGGTGGTACAGTGTGATAGAGGCCGTATCTTATGTTCACCCAGTGGCGATCCCGGGCTCAACACTGACCTTAATTGTGGCATTTCTCGATTGTTCCGCTCAAATTTTTCAATAAAAATTCTTTTATTGATAATTTGGCTGATTATAACAGAAAATCAAAAAAGGGACTTGAAGCACAAAACATCCACATGGCTGCTTGCAGGGGGGCCTTGTGCTAGCTTTTGTGGCACTGTTGTGCCTTGCCTCTGAGCATAGGTAAAGTGAAGTCAGTATGTCTTGTTGAAACTCAGTCTCCCCTGCCGTTTGCAATCAATGTGAGGGTGTGAGACTGCTCACGCTGGTATGATGGTGATAGAGGAGGTGTTGTCTTCCCCTCTTTCAGGCTCAGCTCTGCCTGGTGATTTGGAGCATTTTATCTGGCTGACAGCTCAT
Source organism: Phylloscopus whistleri (assembly GCA_017589585.1). NCBI lineage: Eukaryota > Metazoa > Chordata > Aves > Passeriformes > Phylloscopidae > Phylloscopus > Phylloscopus whistleri. The sequence goes on along the minus strand of JADMLD010001013.1, from coordinate 9,010,726 downwards.
TTTCCCAGCATTCTGGGGACCAGCAGATATGTTGGGCATAAATACTCACCCTCTCCACAGTGCCCATGGCAGGGCCTGGCTGCTGATTTCATCCACATACAGCTGAAACTCCAGATCCATCATCACAGTGGTGGTGTGGCAGACAGCCCCAGGGCACCATGCCCTGCCCTTTTGGAGTACTCAAAGTCCTTCTGAGCTCTGGTGCTTAGCAGTACAGGGTCAAAGAGATCTGATTGTACCACAGCTTGGCACTGTCAGCGCAGATAAAACAAACACACCTGCCTAAAATATTTACTTGTTCCTGGAACTTTGTTCTGGGACTAGCCAGTATGACTGACACTGTGACTTTTCCTTTAAATGAAAAAATGGGCTCGTTTTTCCCTTAGTTTATAGCCTTGGGAAGGGGAGCCTTAAGATTCCAGTTAGTTTATTTTATTTTAGCATTTTTCTAAAAGCAGTTTCCTTATATTGAAATTCCTTTTAAGTACCCAGGGAAGAGGAAAACAAAAGGCTGTTATTTAGCTGCTGAGTCACCGGAGGGAGAGGTTTGGGTGACTGGGACGGTGTGGGCTGGGGCTGGCACTGCAGCAGGTACGGCTGGGAGCCCCGCGGCCCTGCCAGCCAGCCTGGCACTGCTGCAGTGACACCAGCTGGGCTCTTGAGAGGCGTGGCAGCTGGAACTCCTGCACGCATGGGGATGGCAGTGCCAGGGCTCAACCCACAGCAGGGAGACCCTGATGGGCTGTCCTGGACACCCTTTCTCAACAGCTAATTTTTATTAATCACTTTCAGAGGTGCCAGAGGGAAACTGAGGCACAGTGAAGACTGTGGTTAGCCTCTGGTTATATTAAGCTGAGTCAAACTCATGAGTTGGTTGTGCTTCTACATTTGTGGGCTGGGAATGGCTCTTTCCCTGAAGTAGGAAAGTAAAAAGCTATAAAGTGTGCTCATGGCTGTAAACCCTGCACACACAAAAGCATATATTTGATCCCTGAACACATGGCTTAGTTTCTCTACACACAGCTTTCAGATGACTGAGTTGGGAGCATGAGGGGCAGGGATTTTCAGATGCAGCTCTCGCCTAGAACAGAGCTGGGCAGCAAGCAGGTGTGTTTGATCAACAGAATTTTTAAAAACACAGTGACCAGGTTTGGGAAAACAGAGATTTCAAACAATACTCTTTGTCTGTACTCCTCCTAACTAAATTGTGTTTAGTTAATAACAACCCAAACTAACTAAGTTGCTAACTTAACTGATGTTAGTAAAACATGTCCTAAAAAGAGCCATATTTAGCAGAAAAAGAAGTGGAAGTTGCCCTGCTGGACTGCTTAGGACTTGCAGTTCATAGTGACATTCTTGCTTTCAGCTTTTCTAAAAACAGTTCTCAATTTGTAGTCCAAACCATCACACTACTTATACTGTAGGCTGTGCATATACTTACCTCCTTCACTATTAATAAGGTTTGCAAAGATATGCTCTCAGCATAACCTTTTACCACAGATAAAAAACAACACACACACACATGCACACACACAGATCAGCTTTTCAAGTTATGTGAACTGCTTCAAGAAAATCAGACATGTTTTTTTCAGACTGCTTGTGCTATCACAAGTGGGGATGAAATGAAAGAGAAAAGGCCAGTCAAAGCTTGTTGACTAAGTTAAGTTACAGAGTAAGGGTAAGGCAGCAGAAGTGTATGAGTATTCTTGCCTGTTGGTGTTTTTCTTGTTTGGCATTGGTGTGACACAATTGTTTCCTGAGCTGAAGTGCCAGTGATTGAAGAATTTTAGTAGCCTGTTGGTGTTTTTCTTGTTTGGCATTGGTGTGACACAATTGTTTCCTGAGCTGAAGTGCCAGTGATTGAAGAATTTTAGTAGCCTGATGAGGACCAAGTGTGGTGCTGGGTGGATTTTAGCCTCCAGAGAAGCATATTGGAGTTCACAGATCTTCTTGGGGCAGTATTTGTTGTAAATATAGAAATGGCAACTCTAGGCTTCATCTGGTTTTGCCCACCAACATGATATGGTGGAGCTGTGTCTTGAGTAGTGCCTGTTCAGGCCCCAGCCAAGGGGATGCTGCTCCTCCCCTGGTACCACTCTAGAGCTTGGGGAAAGCAAGGAGAGCTGGGTCCAGAACATGGCACTGCTGCTTTTCCTGGTCAGGGATAGTTTTAAAACTCAGATGTTGCACTCCTCTTGCTGAAAAATGGCATTAGTTGGCACTTGGGGCATTCCTAGATGTTGTACTTCTGCTTGTGGTAGCATAACTCACCACCCTCTCTGAGATCTGTGACATTGCTCTTTAAAATGTGGCTTTTTAACTTGGATCACTTGACCAAAATCAAATCAGGAAGCAATTGCACAAGTTAGGGTAAAACTAGTGCTGTAGGACAGTCCAGCAGCCGGTGGCAGTAGTCTGGTAACACAGCACAGCTGGAGCCAGAACTGCGGGATCACGTCCTCAACGGACCCTTCTGTGCCTTGTCCTCCCCTCTGTGCACTGGGGACAGCAACCCTTACCCACCAGCACCAGGGGCTCTGGGAAACAAACAGGCAGAGTCAGTAAAAGTCCTGATGTTACTGTTTCACTGATACAACCTTTGGCATCCAGCAGCTATTTGCAGGGTGAGTGTTACATGCCTCTGTTTACTGAAGGCTGGCCAACATTGAGAAATGACTCTGTGCTGGACTGTGATTCAGCCTCAGCAGATGACGAACACAACCCTGCTTAGGGGAAATGAGGAGTAAATTATCTTGAATCTCAAGGCCATTTCCTAACCTAATACAATTTCCAAATACTAGCTTAGAAAATGTTGCTGAGAAGCCAGTGAACTGCTACTACTGTCAGACCTTTATCTATTGGCAAGTCTAGACATGTAATTACTAACTAGTTTCAGTAAAAGTATTCCCTTAAATGCTGAGCTATTTCTGCAACCTGCAGGTGACTGGCTCACACTCTGCTAGCAAGCCCTGAAGTCACAATGGCAAATGCTAATCTTTGCATCACTGCTGTGCTTGAAGCTACCACCAAACTGTTCCAGTGGGGAGACCGAAACCGCAATTCCTCAGCAGTGTGTGTAGCGGTCTCACCTCTCCTGCCTGCCTCTGCATCATCCTCACACTAGACTCAGTGCTCAGTGAACTTCCCATGAGCTGCTGTGGTGACTGAATTGACAACAAAACATCCAAGACTGTGGCCATACAAGGTCAGTCAGGAATTCTAACAGAAATAAATCAGTATGGGTATTACCAATCATACGAATCCAGCAAAGGAACCAGCTCCGTCTCACTCTGAAGACTGGAACCAGACTGAAAGGGATCAAGATTTTTCCAGGGTCATAAATCTACTTTCCCCTCATAAATCCCATGCTACTTAAAATACAACTAAGGAAAATCTACTTTAGCCTAATCCTCTTTAAATCCAATCTGACCTGGTCTCCCAGAAGCATTATCAAAGTCAAATAGTGCTGTGCACAAACTGTTTCACAGGCTTTACTGGGAATACAAGGTACAGTCATCACACACCCAACGTCTCACTGATCCACTAAAGAAAAGTCAATCAAATCTAAAAATGTTTCCCACTCAAGAAAGTGAGTGGAAACAAAAAATGACACAGGCTGGGTGGGTTTTAAACAATATATATGTACACTATGGTAAAGAGCAGATGAACAAGAATGAGGGATGGTGAATTAAACTGATTTCCTTTTCCTCAGATCTGTGCTACTATCTCACTGATGCTACCAAGGGAGGATTCACAGTGGGAATCTCTTTTGTTCATTCTCTTTTGCTATATTTGAAAATATATTAAACAGGCAAAAATATTAGACACAGGCATTGGAGGTCTCCTAAAGTGAAAGGTCAGAGCTGTAGGTAGCACTTCTTCACCTACATGCTTGCCATGCAATAGCTTGGCAAATGCTTTCTGCTTCTAACATCTCTCACAAGATTATGACAACAAGGTAACAAACATCTCCACCAAAAAGCTTTCAGACAACAAAATACATTAACTACCAGTCAAGACTGCTATCAGTGAAATCTGAAAGTAAACCAATAAAGAGAAGTCCAAATAAACATCTCTAAATAGGCCCAGTTAACATTTAATGACACCTTTCAGGCACTGGACAAAGGGACTGAGAGATATGACTGCACTGGAGACACAAAGCTGATGGAAGAGTTCTGCAGTGAGCAGAGCCCCATTCTGAATCATGGCTTCAGTTTATCTTGTAGCATCTAGGAGCAATAGGAAGAACCTAGAAACACATGGACCAGAAAATGGCTAAAAGTAACTTCCCATCAATAGTACTCACTGCCCTATCAAAATAAACTCCTGGTAAAATCCCCCCAGAAGCATTTAAAAACTAGTGATTTTTTCCCTGCTCAAACCAAACCATGGTGAAGATGGCTGGATATTGAGGAGGGTAAAATCAGTTCAGACACAGACACATTGTAGAGCAGCTTAACTAGTGATTCAGTGGGCAGCTAAGGTGCCTTGAGTCCAATCAGGAAAGTACATTTGTGTCCTATGCAGTCAGTGACTCCAAGTCCTTCCTTGGATTTCAACATTTATCATGAAACATGCCGGTCTTGGTGGTCAATTTAGAAAATATGGCTCTGGTCTATCTATAGAGATCATGCTACACTGGTAAGTGCACCCGCCCCGCCCCGATATTTAAAAAAAACCCCCAAACATGCGTAATCATTAAAAAAAGCAAACAAAACAAGTAACTTCATCCACAGTCACAATGAGATAATTGAGAAATGTCACCTGTGCATGGATCAGAAAGAGCACCACAGAGCAACGGTAGTAATTCAGCATTTACAGGCATCCCAATGGCACCTTGAAAGGAGGAGGGTTCTGGAAGTGCCTTCTCTTGACATAGGTCATGAGTAACCTGTAAAATGCCTACAAAGAGGGAGGCACTTCACCCTGCAACCCTCTCAGATTTATTTTTTATTTTCTCTCCATAGTGAATAAACCTCAGATTGTGATAAGCAGCCTTACTGCTGCTTGGAAATTAATGCTGGTGAACTGGTCGTAGATACAGAGAGAAAAGAAAGAGCACCACAAGGGGGTTTAATGAAGACCAGGTGTCTCACTTAGGCGGTTTGAGCCAAAGTAACACTCACTTGGAAAGCCCATCTTCAACACTGCTACAATGTTGGCCATGAGCTTACAACAGAAACACACACTGAAATGAAACAGGCATTAAAAAAAAGGATTTGTCATCTGCATCTTCCCAATTTCAATTATCAACTTTTTTTTTTAATAGTAGATTTAACCTACACAAATAAAATAGTCAAGCCAGTGCTTTTGGTTGCTACTGCAGGTGTTGATTCTTGCATTTATTTCAGTACACCCATCTTTACCCTTATTTAAATTTAATTTACATCAAATCACAGACCGCTGATATTCTGCTAATTTGCATCCTACAGAACTCAATTCTTCATAACATGAATGATCCAGTCTTTGGTTGTTATATTAGGCTATATTAGGCTGATGTACCTATTCAAGCAGAAATGGCCTCTGTATTTCCTTCAGTTAAAAAACTCCCAAACTCCAACCCTGTTTCTTTGGCCATCACTAAATTACTTCTAAAACAGGCAACTTAAAGGCTGAAGAAATTTCTGCTGAGTGTTTACAGTAGATTAAGTGACAACTCAGGTTTGCAAAATGGCTTTTAAAACTCTCCATGGTGATAACTCACTGCATTCACAGAGAGAACTTTGTTCCTGCACTGTATTTTGACATATAGTCACTAATTATTTTTCCAGCTGAAGTTTTCTAACTATTCAGGTTCGTCATGTGTCAATTCCAATCCCATCCAGGTACTTTTGGATGTACTGCCAAAGCCCTTTGTGTCTCCTAATCAGAAAGCAGTCCATCAAACACCCTGGGTGTTTAATTACAGAATAAGATCAAGGGAGCCAGTAATGTTTTTTTGTGAGAAAACATACTCTTCTTTCTGGCTGACGGAGAAACTAATGAAACAAGCTGAAAAATCTGTACAGCGAGCAAAGTTCCATTTGTGACCAAGTCATAGCCACTTAACACACCAGGATACCTGAAACAAACAATTCCTCATCTGTACATCTCCTCCTTCAAGCAGATGCATCAGGTGATACTGTAGAACAGCTCAGGAAGACAGCAAAAGTAACATGCATTTTGACTCATCAGGGACACCAGACCCAAGTCAAATCCTTAAATATCCTTTCAGTGACTAGGAGCCAAGACACTCAATTATGCTTGTGAACAATCACCTTCCAAAGGAGTGTAACCAATTATCAATAGCATGGTTTCAAAGAGGTAAGTACCATGAAGGTAGTCAGGGGTTCTCGACCCCATGGTATCCTTATGCATCACAACCAACAACCAACCAAACCATCTGGCAGCTCATCAGCTTTGGAACCACCCCAGGAAGGCCACCCTTACATTCCAGATTTCAGGTTTAACATTAATACCTTACTAAGTTTGCCCAGAATCCTGTGGAACATAGCAGTGCACAGCCATAACACCTGGGGCAAGGCAAGCATTTCACAGATTGAAGATTATGAATCATGACCTGGGTGTTTTCATTTACTCATGTGTTTATATGGTCCTTTTTGTTTCCTAATCAAAAAAGTCACCTCACCATCATCTAGTAACACTGTTTAAAACAGAGCAAGATTCTTCCCAGAACATTGTGTTTATGCACGAGTTAAAAAGATCTTAGTATAACAGGCAAACCTTAAATGAGGATCAGTGATACGTGAAGCAATTATGTTTCTTTCTAGGAAGATGTACCAGTGTCTGCACTTGTGTTCTCAAGTACAACCTTTGTACAGAAAAAATCAGACTGTGATTGAGACCACCATAATCGTTAAGTAGCAGTATCAGTACTAGTACCACTCTAGCCAAGAAAGTATCAAAACCAGACATTTCCTCAAACATCCAGCTACAACAATAGGGCATTAAAAAAAAAAAAAAAAAGCAGCCAACACTTTTTATGCTGTAGTGGAGTTGCCAATGTTGCTTTAATACAAAAGATAGAAATACTGTAATTTTGGTGCTTTAAAGCAGTTCCATGATGAAGTCTCAGAGCATGGCTGTGTTCCCTTACTGGAGGTACACACAGTGGCTGGAGTATTAACTTATCACATTGACTATCAGCTGATGGGTGGGATTCACAGTATCCACTTCTGATATAAGCAATTTTTATGGATCATCCAGTATTGAAGGTGTCTTCCTCCATTGCAACACGTGCTGTGTACTGTTCCTTTTCCTTCCCACTGGAAAGAACAAACCTTACCACCTGTATTTGGTTGCAGACACTGACAGTAACCCTGCCAAGGTCTGCTGGTGAGGATGTGGACAGAATAGTTTAGTCAGTGTACTGGCTCTATCATGACAGATCCACTAGAAGTAGGTTCACTGCTAATACTTTCCTTTTCTCCCTTTAAAACATATTGTTGTTTTCTGGCATTTTTGTCAGGTCATCAAATAGTTACCCGTATTCCAGTTGCTCATGCAATTTGTCTCAAAAAAAGCTGGTATATCCAAATAAAGACATAGGCAAGCTTATGCATAAGACAACAGCTGTAAGAACTTATATTAAGCTTTGCACTTGAGGCTCTATAAGGTCACATTCTCATTACAGTAAGAACTAAAACCAATGAACTACCATAAAAGGAAGTATTTCCTTCTGTACATTATTTTTATTATTTACATAATACAATATAGCATAGATGCTGGGTAGCTTATGTGCAATACATAAATATGAACTATCTGTACATGTTTGCATATCTAATAACTCAGAAAAACAAAGTTAGAAGCGAAAACCTGACGCTTTTAATAATGAAGTAAAAACCAAGACTGAACACTGGCAAAAAAAATCAGGTCAGAAGTAGTGCCTTGTGTACGTATGTAACTATTTACAAATGAGAACAGGCATTACCACAACACTAGTCTAAACCGTATTTGTTTATATAAAAAAAACCAAATTTCATACATCACAAAAACCCCTTCCATTATAACACAGAAGTGATATATATTACCAGACAAGCATCAGTGAAGAATACTGCCTTTTCTAGAGTTGTTATTGTACAATGCCGTAGATAACGCAGCCCATGCAATACACCCAAGAACACTACAGTCCTATACCCAAGTACAATTAAAAATGATAAAGCAGCCCTCCAAGAGTGGTTCCAGCTACCATTTAAGTCTACAGCAGCCATGTTAGGTATGGTTTTCCATGCAGAATGGTGCAACTGTTACATTTAAAACGAGAAAAATTAATTCCTAATATTCTTCTGAACTTGGAACACACAGAACAAAAGTAGTACATGAATAATAAACTGCTCTAGTATTTCAGCAACTTGTTTAGACCCATGTTGCTTGATAGAGAGGCTGTGATATGTCTAGAAACATTATTAACTGTTTTTTGAAAATCAATCTTACAATATTGTGCTACACAACATTTTTAGCTATGCAAGGAAAAGCAGACAACTCTGTTGCAGGTCAGTTCATAAGCTCCTAACGGGACATTTCCTCTGGGAACGCTTTTTCAAGATTCTAAAGTTAATGTAACCTTTTACAAAACCATTTTCTTCTCATGTGTATCTGATTTTTTCTGTTTTTTTTCTCAGTGCAGCTGTTAAGTGACTTAAATATGGCATCAACACTCATCTTACTGGGATGGTAGACCCTTCTACACAGCTCACATTCTGCTGGAAAACTAAAATGGATTGTGGCAACTAAAAGTAGAATGAGATTTAAAATGATAGAAGTAGACTGCCAACTGTTTTGATGTATCCTTCTCCAAGACAGGCACGTAACATTAGCCGAACATTAAATACCTCATGCACCTCTCAAAAGGCAGAGCTGCTGCACACATGCGGATTGCATACACCTGTTTGGCACATGTGAACCAGAGTCTGTCTCTGTGCATGTGTATTCCTGTGCAGGTTTCTGATCATCCATATATTCTGGGGAGGGCATATATATTTTCAATGGCTGTATCTATCCAATTCTGCCTGTAACAAACACCCAAACATTTGAAGTATCAATTTAGACAGACAGGACTAGAAGTAAAACTTTGGAAAACAAAGGAAAATGACCATGCACCTGCTCTTTTCATGGGTTTTTTTTAGGATGTATTGAAAAAAGAAAGCCCCACAAAAGTCAGTCAGTCTTTTCACAAGCAGATTAATTTATATTCTCTGAATTTTTTCAGCCACCACAACTGGATTTTCTTTTCTGATTTTTGCTGCAGCTTCTGCTTTGTAATCATATGGGCAGTTATGCTTGTCAGAATAACGGTGAAGTCCACAAAATAGGTTTCCACATCGGCAGTCAAATCCTGTACACAGAAAAAGAAGCAACATTACTAGGAAGATTAGCTTTTAATGCAGGTGTTAATTAAGGGTGCAGTCACTACAAAGGGTATATGTTTGTCTACTATGACATACAGAGTAAGAAAAAGAAATGGATTTACTAAATTATGTGAATTGTGAGGAAGCTGATAAATTTAAGAGAACACATATTTTGTCAAGTTTAATCTAGCAAGAGGCAACTAATCATGCGACTTTGTTTATAACTGACAGTATTCTCACACCTGTAAGGCCAACCTTCTTCCTGCACATGAAACATCTGTTTTTCTTTGGTTTCGGCAGTTCAGCAGCTCTCTCTTCACTCTCTGAAGTACCAGGCTGAGAAACTGATGGGCTTGGTTGAGTAACAACTGTTAAAGCACACAAAAGAAATAAGGGCTAAATTTGCTTTTCTTGACTTCACTAGGTACCCAGTAATTCACCCACTAAGACCCTAACATCTGTTGCCTAAAGTACTACATAGACTAGCCTAAAAATGTGAATCAGAAATAAGGATTTAGGTACTTTATTCATCCCTTCTAACTGTACTTGAGATACTCAGGTTTTTCCCCACATTTCAACCACCTAGAAAATACATGACACTTATTCATTATACCTATATGGGTTTGAAAAGCATGATGAATTCAAGGTATACATTTTATACTTAAATAAATCATATGACCAAGTAAGTAACAATCTAAACCAGTAACAGTTCTGTCACAGCTAAAGTTGCTGAAGACAGATACCTCTGTAGGAAATGTAACTAACAGGAACCTATCATAGAAAAAAAAAGAAATTGAGTAATGTGTTCTTGCTATAATACTGGGTTGTTTTGCCACTTCTGCAGTGAAGCCAGGTATCTAAAGCAGTTCACCAAGACAGCACCTAGGAAGCTGTTAACTCTGTGACAGACCCAGAACACAGCAACAAAATACACTGTTCAAAAGAGCCCTCATTCAAATAAGAAAGTACAGATTTGCATTGCATATCTGTATTGTTTGTAATTTATTCAGTTTCAGTAATCAATCAAGCATAGTCAAAACGAATACTTTCTCAATTGCCTTTTTACAGATCTTTAGAACATCTTTAGACACGGCTGTTTTATTGAAAAAAAGTGGTTTTTCCCAAAAATTTAATTTTTTAAATTGATATCCTTTTTATATCCCAAACTGAAATTAAGGAAGGCTGAGAGATGCACTTGTACACATCTGTAATACCTGCTCTTGGTACAAGTTTGCTGAACACTCCCAGTGCATGATAACATCTATTATAATGTCTATTAACTGCATAATGCATTTAATAATAAATAGAGATGTAAGCCTCAAGGATGTATTTGCAATTAACTTCATAAAAACATGGTTTGTTAGACGAGATTCTTTTGAATAGTACTTGTTTTTTAAAATTGTGTTTGCATTGTCATAGAAAACTTCACAATTCACCATACAATGTTTGCATTGTCATAGAAAACTTCACAATTCACCATACAACAAAAAAGGCCCCAGGCAAGACTTCATAATCTAAACAAGACTTAAAAGCAACAAACTCTCAGAAATAAGAGGGAACCTTCAGTGCTCATCACCAAAAAATTTCATATAGCAAAACAAATGACTGCTAATATTTTCTTACACTTCTATATTATAGCAAGAGTTTTAATGAACAACCAAAGGTCTCTTACTACCTGTTTTTTTGGTCACATCGCAGATATTTTGTAACTTTTTCTTTTGTGAAAACAATTTGTTTTGATTAAGATTTTCTAGATGAACAAATATGACACTCTGAACTTGTCTTTAAATCCTACAAAATTCAGTGTTCACTACCAGTGTTCACTACTAGAGAGGCTGTGACCAAAAACTGGCTTAACAGCCAGCAATATCAGAAACTGAGTGCATCTGCGGGATGTTATGCACCTTGACTAAATGCCATCAGCTATGGCCTTAAAAAAAAAAAGACTAAATCCCTTTTTAAAGGATTTGTTATATTGCTAGTTTGTTCCAAAATGAAATGCTAATTGTAAGCCAAGACAGATGAGTAAGAGGAACCAGAAACATGCACATTGCAATTTGCTGTGTAGCTAGCTAAGGGAAAGCTTCATCTACATCAGAACCAATTTAAAAATTTCATCTTGTTGCATGCTGTTTCAATCTTTTCTTTTGCTGTATGCAGAAGAAAATGTAGAGGAGGGCAAATGAACAGTGACAAAGTCACTCACAACATCCACTAAGAGAAAATGAAAATGAGAAGAGAACCCTTTATATCACTGCCTAACACATGTCAACAAAGAAGCAAAAATGAGAACAGCAACTTCCCAGGAATGACCAAGGCAAAAAGACAGCTTCGTAGATCACTCTACCACAAAACAAAGCTTCTGACAACAAATTCATCTGGGGAAAATGTTACCAATTTACTACAGGTATACTTCCATCTTCTCATCAAGAAACTGCAACAATGGCAGCCCACAATGTGTAAAGTGATGAAAGTGATCCTAGGAAACTGCAGCAGCACATTTCCTGAAGGCATTGCTGAACAGGATCCTTCCCCCTCAACTAAAACCTCTTGCAAGGAGGAAAAGTAGTACACAATTTGCAGTAATGGTCACTAAAAGGTACCAAGACAAGAGGGGACACAGCTCCTTAAAATCCAAACCAGAATTATTACTTTATTACTCTCCAAGAATAAAGGATTCTCCTATTATTTTATGCCAGCAGACTAGTCTGATTGGCTTTTATGATGTTAAATGTTCATAAATGTGCTTGTAAGTGATGGTGAGAAGAAAAAGCTACCCTGTCCTCTAAAGCTCTGAACAAAACTCCTTTTTCATCAACCTGTAGATGGGAAATATTGAAAACTGTAGTTGTTCTGCCATCAAGAGCCCACCTAAATCAAAATATTATTCTTACAGTTGCTTGTCACAAAAGGCTTCCTTTAACACAAAAGACAAATCCAGCTGGGCAAGTACAATTCCAGTCCTCAAGATCAAGTTAAATTCACATCCGAAATCATACAGTGTAATCAAAGTGCTCCAAAATAACTATGCATCATCACAGAACTGAAAAAATGCCAAAAGCAGGAAAATAGTGGTTACTGGAACCTGTCGACCTGCTTCCTCAGTAACAGTGCGTTCAGATGAAGCAAACTCCTCATAACTAAAACCTCTCACTGCTGTAAAAGAGCTCTTACTGGCATGCATGCACTTTCTCATCCAAAGTGGAGACACATGGATTTGAAGGATGGACTGTGTGCCGGATAAGGAATTGACTGGATGGACACAGTCATGGAGGTGCGATCAATGGCTCTATGTCCAGGTGGAGACTGAGTGGTGTACCTGAGGGCTCTGTCTTGGGACCCCTGCTCTTGAACACCTTAATCAGTTACACAGACAGTGGGATTAAGTGCACCCTCAGCAATTGAAGGAGGGGATGCCAGACAGGGAGATCTGGAAAAACTTCAGATATGGGCTCAAGACCTGTACATCTACTCTGCTACTGTAGGCCCCACCTGGAGTGCTGAATCCAGCTCTGGGGTTCTCAGCACAGGAAAGATGTGAATCTGCTGGGTGAACACCAGAGGAGGAGGGCCACAAAAATCATCGGGGGCTGAAGCACCTCTCCCTGTGAAGTCAAGCTGAGAGAGATGGGGTTGTTCAGCACAGAGATGACAAGGCTCTAGGAATACCTTACTGAAGCTTTTCCAAGCTTAGAAGGCTTATGAAACAGAGGGACAGACCTACATATAAGCAGATAGTGATACGACCAGGGGAAACATTTTTGAATTACAAGAGAATTGTATTAGATGTTAGGCAGAAATTCTTAACTCCAAGAGTAGTGACAGACAGGAACAGAGGGGTTGGAACTACATGATCTGTGAAGCCCTTTCCAACCCAAATGGTTCTACGCAGCCCTCTCCATCACTTTGTTCATGTCCTTTCCTGTCTCTGGCTCAAGACCTGCAAAGATTTACTTCACTTGAACTTTACAAGATCAGTTCTCTGACTACAATGCCAAAAACTTTAGGAATAACCGATTTTCAGAATTTGGTAGGCTTTTATTAACTACTATTTTGGTCTTAAATGATTGCCTGTAGGCACTATAAAGACACAGTACCAACATGCCCAATGACTATTATCCTAGCAAATTAATGATAAAGAGTAACATAATCCTATATGGGAGGTGGGTGCCTGAAAAAGTGCAGGCATTTCATAACAAATTTGGGAAAATTTCCTTCAAATGTAGCCTAAACACGCATCTTGTAAGATGAATCTTACAAGAGGAGCAGCAAGGCCACTAATGGAACCAGTCAGCCACATGACACAGTACAACAGCTACTCAATCTTCATGCAAAAAGGTTGTACAAACTGGGGAATAAAGTTCCTCTTAGACCCATGGGAGTGCCACTCAAAATTAAAAACACTCTAAGAAAAGAATGTTCAAAGCTGTCAGTGGTTTTCCTTATATAAAACAGCATGGCTGCTTCAAAAAAAACCCCCAAAACATGTATCTTATCAGTATTACAGAGATTTCACACCAGAAAGGAACAAATCTGATGTTTCAGCTGAAGAAAACATGTTCAAAATAAATCAGTACCATTTTCTAACATTCCCCATATCAAAAGTGACCAGAAAGGGACATAGAAGCAACAGATTAAAGTTTTTAGAAGCTTCCCTGATGGGAGAGAAACTCACCAAAGTAAGATCTAAACACCTTGAACTTCAAGGATAACAGTGGCACAAATTCTTGAAAGTGCAGGGGAAAAAAACTAATTTAAGGACCATGATGAAGCTAAATGCCAACTCCCTCACCATTAAAGAAATGAAAAAAAAAAAAAAAAAAAAAAAAAAAAAAAAAAAAAAAAAAAAAAAAAAAAAAAAAAAAACCCAAAACAAGAGAGAGAAAAGATAAAGTCAGAAGTTATCCAAAGAATACTAGATGCATTTCTGCAATTCTGGAGCTGAAACAATAGTAGTAGTAGTAGTAGTAGTAGTACTAGTACTAAAAACAATACAATCCTCTTAGTGCATATCAGCACAATTGTCCTGGTTTCAGCTGGGATAGAGTTGTATTTTGGTTGCTGTATTTTGGATTCAGTAAGAGAATAATGCTGGTAATATTAATGAAAGTAATATTTTAAGTGTTGCTAAATAGTGCTTTTACTTTACAACAAAGACTTTTCAGTTTCATGTGCTCTACAAGCAAACAGGTGCACAAAAAGCCAGCAGGGAGCATCACTGGGACAGCTGACCTGAATGAACTAGCCAAAGGAATACTCCACACAACAGAACACCCTTCCCAATACAGAAACAGAGGGGGTGTTGACTGGGAGCTGTCAATCACTGCTGGGGAATGAGTTGGATATCGGTCAGCAGGCAGTGACCAAATGTAGTATCCATCACTTGTGAAGTTTCTGGAGTTTATTCGTCTTTCCCCGCTTTTCATTACAATTATATTGCTGTTATCATCATCAATATTCCTTATTTACTTTGTTTTAATTATTATCTGTTTTTATCTTAACCCACAGGGTTTAGTTTTTTCCTCTCACAATTGTCCTCACCACTGGGGAGCAAGAGCAGCTTGACTGAGTGGCTGCACAGTACTTAGCTGCCAGCTGGGGTCATTCAAGACAACAAAGTGCTTGTACATACAATTTTAGTCTTGAAAGATGGGCAGTACCTATTATGCTTTGGCATAGCAGTTGCTCCTGAGCAAAAGCCTGATAATCTAGTTGCCTGTGATGAAAGGCTGCAGAACAAACTTCCACCATGCTTATTTTCATGTCAGAGAGCTGGAATAAAAGTGTTCTGCAGTATGCCACTCACTTTCTGCACGTCCAACTCTTAACTCATGTATTTGTGTATTTAATATCTTAATTTAATATGCCACATTAATACAACATAAAGTCGCCCAGTTTCAATATCACACAAACACAATTTAATTTGGTTATCATTAAGACTTGATGTGTGTGGTGTATCACTATTAGAATAATAACGTGCTATCACCAACATGCACGGCACCAGCAGTTAGGTCCTCCATGGTTTTGTATGCAGTGGACAGCTTCAGGGCTTACAAGAGATTTAATTCCTGAAATTTTTCGATCAGGAACATTTACCAAAGGTACAGCAGGCATGGGAAACATGAAGACAAGCTAATTATTTTCAACACAATACAGAATTATCATATCAGACAATGTTACTAATACAACAGAACTGTTTACAGAGAGCAACATGGTGAAACTATTACAGCCATGTGTGAAAACAAACCAGAACTAACAAGGCACTCATTACAACCAGATTTAAGGAACATCATGTACATCTTGATCTTACCAGATCTCATAAACTATCTTACTTACATCATACTCACAATATTACCTGCAACACACTGGCTCTACCTACAACATACCAAGGGTAACCCACTACAGGGTCTCTCAACCTGAATGCTGAACAGGTGTAAAATAGCTCTAACCCTAACAGCTTGATTGAAAGCAAAGAGGTGTACCAACCACCATTGCCTGCTGCCTTCTAACACTGCTGCTGCTGAATGAAAGGGTAATTCACAGCATGAATGGAAGTTAACAGTACTTGGGCATTTTGAAAATATGTAATTTACACAATACCATTATCAGTTCAATTGCTGGTTTAATTTTTTATAAGCAATACTACCTGCATTTAACACTACTCCCTAAATCAGAGCATTACTGTATTAAAAAACCCAACCCAACCAAAAAAAGCCCTAAATAATAACAACAAGAAACAACCACAAAAAGTATTAGACCCTTGAGCCAGTGCTGATACTGTGTCTGGCAACACTGGCAGACCTGACCAGAGGCCGATCATTCAGCAAAGTAATCACCTATAAAAGTCTAAGAAAATGCTACAAATATCCTGTGCATTTAAACAATACAACTGTTTAAATAAGCTTGTTTCCAAAACCATTTATTTTTAGTACTGTATTGGTTTTGCATGGCCTGGTTTTGGTAGCAGGAGGCTACAGAGGTGGCTTCTATCAGAAGGTGGTAGAAGCCGCTTCCACATCCAGCAGAGCCAATCCCTGGTGGCTATGAAGTGGGATGTGCCGCTTTGTGGCCAATCAGAAATGGTGGTAACACCTCTGGGGTAACATATTTAAGTAGAAAGAAAAACACAGGTTGCTGCACAGTTGTAATCTCAGCCAGAGAAGAGTAGAGTGAGAACATGTGAGAAGAACAACTCTGCAGACACCACAGTCAGTGAAGAAGGAGCACGAAAGTGCTCCAGGCGTTGGACGCAGCCCATGGTGCAGCCTTGCAGCCATGGAGGTCCACAGGGATGCAAAGATACCACCCATATCCCAGGAAGGAGCCCCACACCAGAGCAGGGGGATGCCTGAAGAGAGGCTGTGACACCATGGGAGACCTGTGGAGAGAGGAGCCCACATTGGAGCAGCCTGTTTTTGAAGGACTGCATCCCACGGAAAAGTGATCTACACTGTGGCCATTTGAGGGCTGCCATTGCCCATGGGATGGACTCATGTTGCAGCAGTTCTCAGGGAGCTGCTGCTCATGACATAGACTCATGCTGGAAAAGTTGATGGAGAACTCTCTTTAGTGGGAGGGACCCCTTGGTGCAGCAAGAGAATGACTCCTCTCCCTGAGCAGGAGCTTCGGGCGATGAACTGACCATAAACCCCCGTTCATTCCCTGGCTCCTGGCACTGCTGGGGTAGGAGGGAGGTGTGTAAAGAGGGGGTGAGGGGGAGGTGTTTTTAAGGTCTGTTTTTACTTCTCATTATCCTGCTCTGATCTTATTAATGATAAACTCCATACCTCTAATTCAAGTCTGTTTTGCCTGTAATGGCTTTTGGTGAGTGATCTCTCCCCATTCTTATTTTTAACCCCCATTTTATTTTCTCTCCCCTGTCCAACTGTGGAGGGGCATGATAGAGAGGCTTGGGTGAGCACCTGGCATCCAGTCAGACTCACTCATTAAAACAAGCTACAAGGAAACAACCATGTGAGTTACAACTGAGTTACATCCACCATGCCTTTCTTCAGATGTTAACATACAATTAATTGTCTTAGCACCAGGTTTGTTCTGAAGGCCAATCTGCAACCTCGACCTGAGCAAAGAAGGAAAAAACCAAAATCCCAACAAAATCAAGAGAAAAAAAGCTTCTCAAACTTCATAGTTTAATTTTTTCTTAACTTCTCCACCTTCTAGTCAGTTATTTCAATTCCGAAAGAAAAAAAGTATAATTTTATGCTACAAGACTGCAAAAAAAAATAGTTTATCAGATGTAATTCTTCTTTTAAACTTTCTGATTCATAAGGGAGGCATACAAAATTTCTTTCGCTAATGGACATCTGGCAGAAGAGAATGTGACTGTTGAAGATACAGTTCATGATCTATTACCATTTGGTTATGAAATTGTCCCTAGAGTCAGGCTATACTTACAGCTACACTGTGTTTCATTAACAACTCCACAAATGCATCATCTCAGAGAATCACACCTCAGAGAAAGTATTAACTTTTGTTGCTATTAGGTGATGCCAATTATTTATCATTGTTCCAGTTTGTCCTTGAAAGACCAACATATAATGGATGCTACTGGAAAAAAGGAAAATAAAAACATCTTCCTAGTCCAGACACACCACGAATATTTTTCATAAAAAAGTTTAGTCCAGTTTCTCTTGCCTGCAAGACACAAAGTAATGCACCACTAAATATAGCCAACACTGTTAACTTAAGATGTCCAACAAATCCTAAGAATAGTATATAAGGACATTATCTTATGCTGTCTAGGATCTGTGCCAAACAATAATACTTAAAAGGGAACTCGGGCATTAGAGCAGCTGAGGCTGTAATGAGGCTGCCTCATGAACTTACAGGTATGTTCTCTGAGGAGGTAGTTTAGTTCTTCAAGTTTTTTTCCAGAGGCATTTAAGTTCTCTGGTAGTATTTCAAATCTTCTCTACACAAGCCTGTGACAGCTTTTACTGGTTTCAACCTGTGAGATCATTCACTACAATTCTTCAGTATCTTTGAGCTGCTTTGGATTTCTCCCCCATTCTAATCAATAGTGAGCTGTGCAACCTACCATACACCTGACCCAAAGTACCTGAAAAATGGGTTATATATCAACAATAACTAAAAACCTTCTTTACAGCTGGTAAAATGACAACTGTTCTAAGAAAAGTAAAATCACCTATTACTTCTGCACTACTATCATTTTATGTATTGGTACATTCCAGTGGAATTTCGTAACACGGTACAATGGGTTAATGAATATTGTTGCAAAGTCAAAATTACTTTTCAGTCACATATTGAAAGCCTCTTCAGATGACATCAGCTACAGAAATTTAATAATTGCAAAAATTCCCTTTTAGTTTGTATATAATGAAAAACCCCAAAAATTGTGTAACTGTAATTTGTGTCACAGAACCTTGACTTAGCATGACTTAAGAAAATGGTAAAACCCTCTGTACAAATACCGAGCTATTAAACATCAAGTGTCAGACCAGTCTTTGTTGGCAAAGATATAACTAGCTAAAAATCACCTTCATACAGTGCTGAGTAACATCTGATGCCATTTTCAACTCAATTACTTCAAAACTAAAAAAAAAACATTTTATCTTCAGCTTGAGTAAACAGACTTCCTACTACACATCAGCTTTTAGTCTTTAAAACTGTTTCAGAGCTGGTAATTTAAATTAAAAAAGTCTGGATTTGTTGAAGTACAAAACAAGTGCATTAAGATATCCATTTGAACAAACTGGTATAGATTCAGTTGTTCACTAGTTAGGTTAAGCTAGCTGGCCCTCCCTCTCTGCCTCACTCCAAGAAATAGTTTACACATTGAAGTTTTACTACTCCAGCTACAACTATCCAACATACCCAATAAAACTGTTAAACGGACAATTCACACGCAGCAACTAAAGCTGCAACTACCCCACATCCCTGAAACAATGTATTGGTCACATCCATGGATTACTCAGTTAGTTCAAGAACCCTAAGCAACTTTTGCTGTCTCTAAACCGCATATTCTCCCTTCCCCCACAGCCTCACTCCTCTGTAAAATGGAATTTATTAAGCACCCTTCTCCAAACACAACAAGCCATTTTGACTGCCATGAGTCAGTTGGAATTGGTCTGCTATATAATATACTGAATCCCAACAGTTTGACTTCAAAACCGAACACCCTGCCCTAATACGATTTTAGAGCACCTCAAAAACAAATGTGAGCGATTTAAAAACACTCTCATAAGTGTCAATTCTTTTACTAACAATTAACGTATATTTTAAAACTGTTTTGGAGCTACTCCTTTTTCTTGATTCTGAGGAGACAGTACTCAAAAGCATCTTAAATACTTTTCCTAAGACCACCACCATAACAGGAGAAGGCTACTCAGAAAGTAAACAAACCCTCCACCTGTGCTAACCTCTACTGGTTGTGCCCAGTGTCAATCTGAGAACATACCTGGCTCAGTCTCTGTTTTCGGTGTTAATTCCTCCTCTCTTGAAATGCTCATTTCTGTCATTTGCTGTGTTACAGGCAAAGCGGCAACAGGCACGTTTCTGTTTAAGCACAGTGGAACACATAATTTACATCAGTTCTACATTCATAATAAAAGCTTGCACTGTTCAGACCCATTAATGAACTACTGGTTCAGTCACTACTGATACATTATCCTGACTTATGCTTCTACTACTACAAAACACACTTCTTTATTCTACTTTACAGGCAAGCCTGTAACAAATTAATGTCTCTAGATAAACAAAACCCGTTCTTTTTACTGCAGCACTACAATACCAAATATTTGAATGACTTTTCAATTTACATGGATCCACAGAGCCCTGTCAGGTCCTTTTTCCTCTGCAGACACTCACTGCAACAAGGCAGGATTGCTGCAGGCCTTCCTGCACATGCACAGCTCATTCAACTGTCACAGTATAACCTTAATTTTACCTTGTTTTTTCAGATGTGCTGCCAGCAGCACCTTCACAGTTGTTTAAGCTAGTGTCTGTTCTCTGTACAGATGCAGAGTCTGAGGTAGGACTGTTTGAACCACTGGTTGTTCCTATGTAACAAGAATTTGACAAGTTATGAACAAATTGCAGAAAACACATTCATCAAATAGTCTCCTATACAGCTATGAACTGCTTGCATACAATTTTCAATGCTACTGCTTATTATTTTTTTACTTAAAGACACCTTTTACTTAATAACCAAAATACAGATTGCATAAGAAAGTGCTAACAGAAGTGGCTAAGTGGGAAAGCAAGTTATGGTCGAATGCCAAGCAAACCAGAACACATTACACAGAAATTATTTTTATCTTTACTGTGCTCTAAAGTAGTACCCTCTTTGAATATTCATTCTTTCAGTTTAGCTTTCAGAAGTTCTCCTAAAAAATGTCCTAGCATTCCTTGTAATCCTCTGTATATTTTATTTCAAAAGAAATAAAGAAACCCCCAACAACTCTCACATCCTTACCCATTGGGCTGATTCTACCACTATTCTGCTGTCGCTGAAGATGTTCTTTGTAGCAAACAGAACACATCCCATTTGTCCTAGGATTTCCATAAAATCCACATCCTGTACTACACAGCATAGGCCCTGGGGTCTGGTTTGTCTCCTGAGTCATCTCGATGCTGTAAATAAAACCAAAAACTGCATTAGGAGCTGGCATGTCACCAAAATCAATTACAGGGTTAAAAGTATTAACAATTAAAAGAATTATAAGTACGTCTGCTCACCCTGCCCCACCAAGTGATATCACTATTCTTAAAGAGGGTTATATGAATGTTCATATACCATTCAAGACTGCAATTTATTGCTAAGTAACGTCAATATGAACCTTTAAGACAAGAAAAAGCGTCATCATACTAATACTGAGAAATAATATACTTGCTGAGCACTGAACTGCATGTGCAGGTTAATTTAATTTGACAGCCAAAAAAACCTCCTTGAGTACCAGCTTCTGAGCACTAACAGGGATGTGCAGAATAAGTAAGACTAAGTTCATACCTACAAAAAAGTTCTGGCAAGTAACATAGCTTATTTTTGCTGGACTCCAGCAAAGCCAAGAAACTCCAGCAGAAAGTTTGTTGCCCTGCTTTTTCAGCGCTTATCTCACATCATTTTGAGACTAATTCCACAATTAGCAGTACTCACTCTCACAAAACTCTTCCAAGGGAGATAACATTAACAACTCCAAACTGTTGAGTATACTCTATTACATAGTTTACACATTTACAAAAGAAAAAAACCCTTCTCTAATCAAGTTGTGTCAAGACTTCTAAGCCTCCCAGAGGCAGAGAGTACTAAGCATTTTAGAAATAAGGTTTTCACCTTCACTGCCTGTTAACCTCTGCAAAGCAAGGTTAGTAGAAAACTGCATAGCAGCCAAATCCTTGATTCCCAAGGGCAATAAAACTGGAACACAGTAATCATGCACTCACTACAAATTGAGGACATGTAATAATATTACATTAAAATTTATATTTAGTAGAAGCTGCGCATATGGCATCTGAAGACATTTTAGTATAAACTTTGGACGGATGTTTTCCTATCCAGAAACTGTCACAGTAAGAGATATTTGACAGCTGATACTTGCTAGAAGTCAAAAATGCCAAAAGTGAATTCGTTACACTGTAAAGAAAAATGCCTCTAATTAAGAGAGCTCACACTGCAAGTAGTAAACTTACATTTCCCTGTACCGAAACTGACAAGTGCCTTTAGCTAAATTAAACTTCTGGGATCACAGTAAACCAAAACCAGGAGAAAGTAAACAAGCAAAATTCATCTTGTCTGCTGTTGGTCACAGGACCTAATTTTCCAGGTATAAATAACTGTACTATTTATAGCTTTGTAACACCTTCCAGGTATAAATAGCTTCCTTTCTGGCTACAACACGGCTTCACACTTACTCTGATATAGTTTTACAGCCAAACACACCAGTCAAAGGAGCTAGAAAAAAGCCTGAACCACGTAGATGAAATTAAAAAAAAATCTTGTCATCTTTGACAAGCTTGAGACCTATGTCTGTAGAATACAAAGAAAAAAAAAAAAAAGGAAAACAGGCTACTTCTGCCCTTTTGTTACTACCCAGGTAAGATCAACATGCTCTCAAACACAGTCCCAACATCAACTGACCTGCTTAATTTCCAAGTTAGCGTGCTAAAACAAATTTCACCACTTATTAAATGCTGCTTTAGGTGCCAACTCTGATATTCTAGTACAAGCTAGACACTCAGCAGCTCCTTTGGTCTGCAGAGTCTTCCACTACTTGAAATGCATGCGCCTAACGGAACGATCAAGTCGTTGCTACCCAACGCTGAACAAACAAGTCGTGCTTTTCCAGGCTCCGGAAGGCGGTCGGGGTTTCAACCCGCGTTCACTGACAGGGCGCCTCCCGGCAGTGGGAACCCCGCAGCCAGCCGAGCCCTCACCGCCGCCGTGCGCCGGGGCACTGCCCGCCCGCCGGTGCCGCCGCCGCCGCGGTGGGTCGGTCACGTGGGCGGACGAGCGCCTGCGCTTCCGCCTGTCAGGCGGCGGCGTGACGGGCCCGGGCCGCCCGGCCGCCCCCGCTGAAGTCAGTCCCTATTTATATCTCCCGCAGACCGCCGGCTCCGGCGGGAGGAGGCGCCGGCGAAATCCGACTGCCCTTCCCTTCCAGGGTGGAGCGGTGAGCGCGGGTGCTGACCTGCAGCCCAGAAAATGCGGCATCACCGGCCCTCCGCCTCCCGCGATGGGCGCCCCAGGGCAACCATCTCTCCACAAATGCGCCCCGCAACCCGGGGCGGGTAGGGTTACACCCAACCGCTCCTCTTCGACAAGAGGGAAAAACGTTACTGAAAAAGGTCTCCTTCCACTAACATCCCCGTCGTCAGCCCAACTCAGAGGAAGGGGAGGGTAAATCCCGTTAGCGACCTCGGCCGCGCACCTCAGTCACCCCTTGGGCCCCGAGGCCATGGCCGGGCTGCCGCCGTCCCGCCGGGCGATCCCACACTGGCGGCGTAACGACAAAAACGAAGGCCCCAACGCGCGCTGAAACCAGCCCCAAACCCGGGCACTGCGTTAGCAACGGGCTCACTGACCTAAATACTGAATTGCCTCAGCATCCTCCTCGCGAAGAGGGACCACGATAACAACGAGAAACACAGCAACCAAACAAAAGGAGGATGCACAAGGGCTGCGCGGGTCACCCGCCGCTCACAGCGGCGCTCTAGCGAGGCAGAGCCCAGTGTCGGTACGGGGGACCCGCACCGGCACAGGGCGCTCCCCGGGCGGGTGCAGTCCGACGACTGACTCAGACAAAGGGGGGGCTCCTGCCAAGGGCCCGCAGTGCCGCGCGTCTTAACTGCGTCGCCCACCCCCTCCGCCTCCTCCGCCCCTCGGACACAAAGGACCCGCGAGACTGCCGGGCTGCGGAGCGGTGGCAGCGGGCGGGAGTGTCCGGCCCGGCCGCTCCTCGCAACGGCCTGAGTCACGGTCGGCCCCGCCGCCGGCAGGCCCCACGCCGCCGCCAGACACAGCAACCTCATTGTCTCGCCGCCTGCGTTGCCCCACAGCGGCCCCTCCGAAGGCCGAACGCAACGAGGCCGCCCAAGAGGCGGCCCGGGCACACCCCGCCAGCGTGAAGGCCTCGCGGAGCCGAGCCCAGCCTGCCATCCCTCACCCACCTGTTACCGGCGGGGGCCACAAACCCCGCGGTGGGTGCCGGAGAAGGCGCCGCGGATAGCTCCGGGCGGCGGCGGGGAGAGCGCGGGTTGCGGGGGGCGCCGGGCTGGCGGCCGCGCCGCCGCCGCTTCTCTCCTTTGTTCCCGCAGCGGCAGCGGCGGCCGTGTCGGCAGCGGCGCGAGGCGGGACCCGCCGTGCGTGGAAGGCGGGCGGCGGGAAAGCGCTGGAGGCGGGTGGGTGGAGAGGAGGAAGAAGAAGACAGCGACGAAGAGGAGGAGGAGGAGAAGGAGAAGGAGGAGGAGGAGGAGGAGGAGGGAGGAGCCCAGCCCGCCCGGCGGACGCGGCTCCTCCCCCTGCCCGCCCGCCGGTGCATGCGTGCTGCCGCCCCGCGCCCCGCCCGTTGCCGCTCTGGGGCGGGGCGGTCCCGGTGCCGCGCCGGCCGTTCCCCGCTGAGGCCACGTCACGGAGCACGGCAGCCCCGGGCGGGGAAGGTTCGGCGCTGGCGGAGGGCCTGCTTACCGCTAGGTGTCCGAGTGCCCCAGAGCCGGCAGACTGCGGCACGTCGAGTCTTAGAGAACTGTAAAATACAGTTTTCTTGGGTATTTCTTATTATTTGACGTAAATTTTCCTACAAGAACCAGGCGTCCCGTGAGATGGGAAGTAAAAATGCAGGAGCATTGCCGCGAAACGGAAGAGAACTTCCAATTTAAATTGCCGATTATAAATTTCATTGCCAGTTGTCTGGTAACAAAGTCCTTTCACTGCTCTGAAGAGCGGAGCTTCACAAAAAAAGAATAAGGAAGTAACTATACGTTATTTTACTTAATCCAGTGATAACGAGCTAATTCTGCTTGCCATTTTAGACAGACTCTTATCCTCCAAGAGGTTAGTAGTACCTTTCAAAATACCGTGAGATTCACAAAAACTGCCTTGGAGACCTTTTTTAACTTGTGATGTTTGTAATGTCAGGGACTCATAAAAGGAGGACAGTCCCACGGTAACCTTAGGATTTTACCACAAAGAGCAAAAAATCACGACGGTGATTTTGGACCTCCTATTATTTGCTTAGCAGCATCACAAGCAAGCTGCCTTCTGAGGAAATGGGTGACTGGTTTGAGGGACACAGTTTTAAAGAAGTCTTCTCTGATGAACATACTCATTGTACACCAGAAACATACTGCTTCCATTGTCTTACAGCTGTTATTTCTCGTTGTATGTGGTGAATTCTTCAAAATGTGCGTACATAGAACTTGGCAGATGAGGGAAGCAGGAGGTTTGGGAATCTGAGTAGGGTTCCAGACACTCCTTTGAAAGACTATAAACTCACCTCTTGATGAAGGGCGTCTACCCTGTGAAGAGGCTTTAAGTGTAGCATTTCTGAAACGTTTTGGTGGAGATACATTGTTTTTGGACATAAAAGCTGTACAGTCCAGCAGAGGGAAGAGTGATCATCTTTCCCACAGATTCTTCTCTAAAATGCATTGGACTACTTTATAGCATATAATTTTAAGCTTTCACCTAAGAATGATAGCAGAAAATTGTCAGTACTCTCTCCTTGCTACTTTCTTCTGTAATTCTGATATCTGAGTACCTCACCTCCATTGTAGGGACTAAAAGAAACTTAGAGGATGACTAGACTACAGGGTCTTTGTAGTAATTAGTTAATTCATGTTTTTGTAATAATGTTGTTTTGGTGGTGGGTGAATTATATTTTTATAATAACAGTGTTGTAATAAGCAAAAGAATAAAATTTGCAGTGTCTGAGAAACCAAAAAAAGAAGCCCCAGACGGGTGCAGGGCTGGAAAGTTTCATAAGAGGATTCCGTCATCTCCAGAAAGGGAGTAAGAGAAGTACAGTACCAATGAAAGGTGGAGAGAAACCAGAATGAGGAATGATCAGCATCTGATAAGGATTAATGGCCCTGAGACGATATCTTATCTGAGACATTAAGGGTACTCGAGGACACCCTCACACCCAGGAAATCCTTTCAGATGGAATCTCTTTCCAAATCCTATCAACCACTATGAGGGACAAAAGAACTTATAGAAACTTTGGAATTGAACAGCAGATCCGGCCTAAGAGAAGTTTCAAGATCCCCCGACACCTGGGTCTGTGGAACAAGTCAGACATGTATATGTAGTCCAAGCCAAGAAGGGTATAGAGCAGACGGACTTCAAGGCACATGGGGTGAAACCTCGGAGGGACGGAGCTCATGTCTGAGGTTTTCACCTGGTGCGCACCACTTCCTTGATTTGTTTGGCTTTGTCAATTTCTTGTTTGAAATTTCTTGTTGGCAATAAATTGTTTTTGATTGAAATTGGCTCCTAAAATTTATAACAGTCTTCATGCTCTTTTTCTGTGTACTACTGAAAGTATTATGAACTCCTGTTCTGAGATACAAGAAGATAATAGTTAATTATTACAATTATACATATTACAATATTAGAATTATCATTATTTTGGTGTAATTTTAGGCATGCTGAGTTGTGAATTTCTGTGACTGTGGTGAACAAGTGCCTCAATGAAGCTGGCTGTGTTGATCCTGACCAGTACTTCTCAATTTCCTCTCCTTGTGCCAGTGACACATCAGTCTTGTCCAGACTTATTTTAATCTTCAGAGTTTACTGTGCTTCCAAAAGTCGTGTCAGTTCGTAGACTATTCTGCATGGTATTCTCTTTGTGCAAATCCTCACATTCTGCTCCCATATCTCTCATTTTCAATCCTCAAGACCTCTTTTTAATATATGATACTTTAATACTTTTGTACCTCGTTTTCTGATGGTGCTTTAAATATTTTTCCATCAACAGGTTACCCAGTGGCTGGCTCAGCTACTAGTTTAATTTTTCTAATGACTGCATTACTTTAAAACAAAAATCAATGCACAGAAAATAATCTGTGGTTTGATAGTCTGTATTTGTGACTGGAAAACAATATCTGACCATAGGTGTTACAAATTTCTCCATCCAACTCTTTTCTGCAACATTGCAAGGAAGAATGTTTGGATGTTCCTGTCATCCAAAGCACTGCAGTTGTTTAAGATACTTAGATGATCTAAATCAGTGGTGTCCAAAATGGGGTACACAAGATGATCTAATGGGGTGCAGGAAAAACATACTAGAACTTCAGTCTTGTGTATATATAACCAATAAATTAAGTATATGTACACTAGGTGTGCATGCTCAAAAATGCTTTACTAATAGGGATGTACCAAAAAAAGTAAAATTGTAGGAATCTTTTTAGGTCACACAGAAATCCAAGTAATTGCTGTGCCCCGACAAATTTATCAGTGGAGACCACTGATCTAAATTATGCCAGTTTTTTTTCTTTCTCTTTTTTTTCTGGGAGGGGTGGGGGGTTGT
This sequence comes from Phylloscopus whistleri, assembly GCA_017589585.1. Taxonomy (NCBI): domain Eukaryota; kingdom Metazoa; phylum Chordata; class Aves; order Passeriformes; family Phylloscopidae; genus Phylloscopus; species Phylloscopus whistleri. The sequence goes on along the minus strand of JADMLD010001013.1, from coordinate 8,983,374 downwards.
GTTTTGTTTTTGAGTTTGTTTGTTTGTTTGTTTGTTTGGGTTTTTTTAATGTAATAGGAAGATAGATTATTTGCTTTATGTGGCCATGTATCTTCCTCTCAATTATTTTCCTAAAATAATTGCTGTACTGGTAGTGTATATGTACTTGTCTTGATAATCCTGATTGACTTTTTTTTTTTTTTTTTTTTCTTCCTACATTTTAATAGGAGTCAGGTAGGGTCTTTCAGACTGCAGGGAATTTCTGCCCACTCTAGTACTTTATTTTATGTATCTAACAATTAAAACATTGCCATAATTTGCCTTGTTGGATTTCTCTGTACTTTTGAGCATCTTCTAAGCAAAGATCAAACTGTATTTGTGGTATGATCACATGTCCTGATACAGAGAGCCTGAAAAGTGACCGGTTCTCAGTCTTGGAGAATCAACAGATGTGTTTTAATTTTTTGCAAAAGAGATGAGTATTTGGAGATGATGTTGTAGCTGTAGTGTTGGTCGGTAAAGAGGTCAGAGGGGTGAGGTAGCAGAGAAGCTGCATTATGAAAGCAGGTGAATCTGCAGCACCTATTTGTTCAGTACAGGTGAGCAATGTCCTTGTTCACATAATGCTTATGGTAGTGGCAACATTCTTTTGTCTGTGTAGTTGTACAGGCCCTGCTAAGCTACCCAGCTCTACCTGTGGACAGAGTGTTATTTTCTTAATACCTTTCCTTATGACTGATGTAATTGTAAACTAGGGTTTGATACTAGCATGTATGTCATAATAAAGATAAATTCATCGGGACACAGTAATTAGTTAGATTTCTGTGTGACAGAAAAACATTCCTACAACTTCACTTGGAGCAGTTCACCTTTCTATCTTTTCAAAGTGGGATTCTTTTGACCTAATTTGGATGTATGAATTATAATTTGCTTACCACAGAGATGTAAATATTTGGCAGGATATTGTCAGTACTGGTCTATGAATGCCCTCATTCGCTCTAAGGAGGAACACTCGTCCCTCTCCACCACTACCCTAAAACAACACAAGTTTAACTCTCTCCTCACAGGAGCTTTCAGGACAATACTATTTCTGTTTTCAATTTCCTCAGAAAAATGTCTTATTTCCCTTCCCTGTACCCCAACACTTTCATATGGTGGGCACCCCATAAATATTAAACTATTGGGTCAAAACCAACCTATAGTAAATTTCCTCAGTGAATGAAAATTATGAATATGAATTGGTGGAACCATAAAATAAATTTACCTTTTTAAGGTGCTTAGATCATTCATAAAAAAGAGCCCAAGGAATTCTTATGCTTTGGAGCTAAGACTGGATCAAGGACATAGAAAGGAATAAACTTTACATCTGCTGCCATATGGAGGAGACTCATGCAGTACTAGCAACATTGTAATGAATAGATTTACAGGGTACTGGGTGTAAAGAAGCCAAAATAATTTTATGACGTGTATGGAGCATTTTAAAGGATGGGATTTTAAAGGCATAACTGAAACTTGTGTATCAGGACAAAAAAATTCCTCTCTAACAGGAGTAAGACAGAGTACTGCCAACTTCAGAAGATTAGAGCTAATATGAGGCTTTACTCAGTTACTGGTCTTTGAAAATTTGCTTCCTGTTTACATTTTCAACAGGCCTTAACTGAGCAGTAGGGATTATGCTAACTTTTCACTGAAAGATACCGTTTGTGGGAAAGCCAATGGATAGCCCCTGATTCTAGTAGTTATTTATATTATTGTATTGTTTCATAGCATTGCCTATATTATGTACTATATGTTATTTATAGTTTTATTGGGATTTCATAGCTACATATGGTTATGTAACAGTCCATGTAATTTGTGACTATAGGAAATAGTAATCAAAGAAGACTATTAAATACAGTTTGATTTCAAAGGAAGATAAACATGTTACAAGAAATGTAATGTTCAGATGCTTTAGATGAACATACATTTAAATAGAAGGACAGGTTTTCCATTCTGATACACCCTTTGTCTTTTTTACATCTTTGCTCTGAGGAGAGAATACCTCTGAGTAGTAGAAACTTAAAAGCAATTTGTTTGAACTTTGGTTCAGTTCTCAGGGGTGTCCACAAATACATGCATGCCTGCAAAACTGGATAAAGAGGGATCAGTACACAAATTATTTCTTTCTGCAAATTTATGCGGTTTTATGTTAAAGTGTTCTTCTGGGACAATAAGGACTAACTGAAAATTTGGTCTATATTATGTTAAGCATATCACCTTTAGACAGCACAAGTTGTTTGGTGAAGCATCCAAGTCCCCCTTCTAACTAAAATACTAACATGGTTCTGAGGTCTTGCTTATTTTCTGGATTTTTTGAATGTTCATTGGCCTGTAGAAGATGGAATTACAGTATTTCAGTGTGCTGTAGTGTATGCATGTCCATATAGGGGCATCATGGCAGCTACCGCAATTTGAGATGACTTAAAGACCTCTGTAACCACAGGTACTCATTAGCAGGATTTAATTAACTGATAGCACCAAATTTGTACATATTAGTAGATATTTGTACACCACTTATCTACTAATATGTACAAATCTCAAATATCTCCCACTGTGTCCCCTAGTAATTCTGTATCCCCTAGTAATTCTGCTGTAACTCATGTAGAGGTCAAAACAATGCATTCCCAGAGAAGCCAGCTGTCTGATGCACAGCCAGGCTGAGACAGTCTTTAAAGAAGATGCTTTGGCAAAGTTCCTGTAAGCTCTAACCGGAACAGAAACCTAATGTGTCCTTCAAGGTGTACAAGTTACAACACATAGAGATCCAGTTACCTAAAATTCTGAAAAGCTTTTGAACATCTTGAGGTGACTTTTAAGAGGTATGTGGCAACTCAAGAAAACCAAGTTGAGTGCTAGTCTGATTTCCACAATGGCTTGTTTCATGTAGTGGCCAGTTTGGGCTTCCGCAAAGGGAGTCATTGCATGCTGGCCCAGTATTCTTGCTGTGGCAGCCTCAGATCATGTTCCTCAATTTGTGAATGTAGAAACATTCATGAAAAACTTTCTCTCATAAACCATTTGCATCCGACTCTTTTCAGAACTGTCCATGTTCTTGTTTTGGCAAGTCTTTAAACTCTCTGTAACTTAGTGTATTTTAAAACCCTTGTAGATGTAAACAAATGCAGGTAATTTCATTATGAAGATGCTAGTTTGATTTTCATGATTCATATCCAGAAGTAAGATATGTTTGGAAAAAACACACTATCACTGCTGAGAATGCAGTTTGAAAGATATAGAATATGCAGAATTAACAACTCTGAGAAAGCATTTACTTCATGGCCCTCCAAAGTCACCACAAGCCTTTATCACCTGCTTATTCATTTCTTGCCACTTGAAGATTTCTTTGTCTGCGCATTCCTGACCCATTTCCAGATACCTGATGGCACCAGTTTCTAACTTCTGCTTGTCCGTTTTATAGTCTTACTAAAAAGTTCATTTGTAAATTTATTTATAAAAGAATAAAGTAGTGTTTACCTAGAATATAAGATAGTGGTGATACAGAAGAGAATGCAGATGGCAGCAGGGAGAACTGTCTGTACAGGTGCGCTTCCCAGCGTGTCTTGCTGTTTTGGGTAGTGCTGCATGCCCCCTTGCCTTTTAATCTGAATTCAAATGCAAAAAGAATCCAGTGATTGCAACATTGATTTATAATATTGATACGTAAGATATTTAGCATTTTTCCTGCTGATGATCTCATTACATTTGCTGCTTCTTTTATAAAGCTCCCAGTCTTAGCAGAAGATGCTTTTCTCTCCTGAGATGAGGAGGGCCTGCTGTACTGGGACGGAAGTGGGAATTACACTGAGCCTTTCTAGAAATCAGGTCAATACCTAAGTGTGGATTTATGTACTAACTTTTGAACGTGTTTGTCTAATAGACTGGGACAAGAGCACGTGTGATGACAGTGGGAGAATCAAAAGATCCTTGGTGCCCTGCCATTTGTTTAATCTTTTGGAGACTACATCAATGCTCTCAGTACGCGTCCTTGTTAAATATTAGCCAGCCTGCTATGCTAGTTCAGAGACTCAGTTAAACCTGTTTCTAGACATACAGCCTTAGAAGCAAATTTACTGATATGAGTGTCTCCCCATGGCATCATATTACTTTTTCTGCTCTGCTGGTAGGTGGGATTGGCCAGGTTAGTTTGTTTTCTTCATGATCTGGAGGTTGAAGGCTGCAGAGGCAGGAAGAATCTCCACTGAGAGCTGACACTCAATGTGAAAATACTAAGGGAGGTTTCCAGGCCTATCATGAGCAACACCAGGGATGCCTCCATAGGCACTTTGGCTTCATTCATTGAGGCTCACAGTGATCCTGCAAACTCAGTCACCATGGGCCTGAAAATCCCTATAATAATCCTTTAATAAAATAAGCATTCAAAAAGTACAATACAATGCAACAGAATACAATGCAATGCAATGCAATACAATGCAATGCAATGGAATAGAATAGAATAGAATACAATACGACACAACACAACACAATACAATACAATACTGTTATGAACATTTCTTAATCTGGGAAAATATATAAATTATCAGAACTCTAAGGAATTATTCATTCTTTGGACATTTGTTTTCTTTCCTTGCTTCTTTTTCCAGTATGTCTAAGAATGCTGTATATCCTATATATCTTTTCATCCTCTTAGATTTTCAGTACCTGGGCTTAATTTATTTGTTTTAAACACTTTTTTTTTAATTTTTAGCATTATCCTTTCTGATGGGTTTCTGTTGTTGATAACATTTCTATTATCTGGTTTCAACATCACAATTTTTCTTAAATCTCACAGTTTATGACTGAGGCAGATTTTAAAGTCAGGTAGTTGTGGGGGAGTTTACTGAAGGTGTTCATATTGAACTGAATTCTTGGAGCTTTGGATTCGCAGTTCAGTGGAATTTGAAGTCCTTTCTTGTTGATCCAATTCTGTGTCCTCATGGTCACGGTAGTGGTATTTCCAGAACATTTACAGTGCTTTTTCAAAATATATTTTCTCTATCATCAGAATCCCACCAGAAGGAAGCTGTCCAAGGACCTTTTGTACATTTTGAAGAAAGCCTTCTTCAATTATGTGTTCCAACTAAACACATGAAAGAGAACCTTTTTTTTTCCTGAAAGAAATGCAGTGGCCAGCAGATACCTTTCTTAAGTGGTCAGTTTTTAAGAAGTAATTGAATATCACCTCGTTAGCCTGGTCTCCTCCCTTCTTTCCTAAGAGTCAAAGTATTTGTTGAAGGAGGTGTATGTCTTGGTTTAAGACGGGTTAAAGGGGTGCACAGTCTAAAGTGAGTTACCTCCCCTGTAGTTTAACCAATCCCTTTCCACCAATAAGGAGAAGCAAATATGAGTAAATGTAAGTGAAAAAAGTAACAGTTCACAAAAAAAAAAAAAAAACCAAAAACAAACAAACACAACAACAACAAAAAACCAGAACAGCATCAGGCAAAAAATATCAGTAACCGTCACTAGTTATTAAGGTGCTGAAATCTCACCGACCCCGGGGACAGAGTGATGCTCCAGCTGGCAGAGCAATGCCCAGTATGTTGGCTCCATTGCTGACCACTGTGTGGAGACAAAGGGAAATGGTGGCAGCCCTGCCCTCCCTCTCCATGTCTCAGGCGGCAGCAGCTGTGTCTGCAAATGCGTCTGGAAGCTCTGGTGGCTCGTACTCACTCAGGGGCTGGTACTCGGTCAGGGGCTGGATATTTGTCAGGGGCTGGAACTCATGGAGGGATGATATCCTACTGTTGGCAGCAGAGAGCAAGTAGCCAGCTTGGACAATTCGGATTCTGCTGTCTTGCTTCCTCCTCCCGTACTCCATAGCCATCAATGCTGCTGTTCCCATGGGTGTGTTGCAGGGGCAAATACAGTGTCCTCAAGCACTGAAAAGTATACCCTCTGGCCGTTAGTGCTGCAAAATTCACTCTGAAACAGTCTTTGACTGTGAAATACAGCTTCTTGGGTTGCTACTGCTGCTGGTAGACCAAGAGGCAAGAAGCAAGAGAGGCAAGAGATGGAAGAGCCTAGAGTCAAGCCCAGGAGAACTCAGCTTGGGTGACTCTGACTCCTAAAAGGGTCCAGAAACCCCCTCTGCTGCCCTGTAGTTTCATTTCTAGCTGCTGGGTCTTGAAGACACAGTAACAATTTTGAGCACAGATAGATAAGGAATACAATAACATTTTGGGTTACCCAAGAGAGTGTTTTATCTCACCCTTACTTTTCCACTTCTCTTGATTCATCACTTCAACATTTGAAAAGCCAAACAGAGCATAATTACACCTAAGAGTGTAGTTTAATATTGAAAACATTTCTTTCCTTTGTTTGAAGGAATTAGCTTTTGCAAGACAGGAGCAATATACCTATGAGCAGTGTTTTGATGAAAATGACTACTACAGCTCATAAAACACAAAACAAAGATAGAGTATGGGAGAGCTTAATGAAGTCTTATTTCACTGGCAAAAAAGGGTAAATCTGAAGTATAACTAATAATCTGAATTTATATTTGTGTAATTTTTTTATACATTATTATTTACTGGTAGCTTTATATTTGGGAAATTTTTACTCTTCTGGTCCACAGAAAGTCATACAGACACAGCTGGTGGGTTTTTAAGTAGACAGTCTGTTAATAATGTTCTGCAGGTATAGCTGCTAATTTTGAGACCTCATTTCTTGGCTGCCTCTTGGCCAAATTAGGAATTAGATAACTGTGGTGCAAGTTTATACAACAGATACATCCTAAAGATATCTCTGACTAATTCTGTGCTACAGACTCTTCTGGTGTATGCCAAATGCCAAAATGCCAAAACTATGTTTTTGTACTTGTGGTTTTGTTCATCTGTAGAAGGAATGAGAAAGCAGATTTATTTTACTAATACCAGAGGTACTTTGGTAGAACAAGAGTGATTTGTCGTTACAATATAGCAAACTTTCTATATTGTACTTTTCTTTTTTGTGACAAAGACAGAAATACCTGTTTGCAGACTTAACTGTAGCACTGACATCTTGTAATCTGTTTTGGTTCACTTGGCAGTCTTAAACTTCTTCCCATGTCCTTTGAAAATTAAGAAACCATTTGAGATCAAAAATGCTTTTCAGTGAAAAAAAATGCAATATTTGACATAAAAGATAGTCAAGAGTGGATGTGTAGGATGGGGTCACCAGTGAGAAGGGACATCGTACAGGGAACCTGGGCACCTGTGTGCTACTGAGGCAGTGTGATGCATGCAGGCAAACTGGGAATCTGTCAGTAAAACCACTAACTAAACACCTCTACTTGCCTAAATCCCAGCTAACAGGTCATATCTTCTACTTTCTGTTTTTTTCCACAGGACTGCTTGTCAAGTACAAACTGGGACAATGCTGAGATCCAGGATGCAAGTTGGCACTCCCTGTCACTTGAGGTACAGAGTGCATAGCCCAGTTAGTTGACCTGCAAACTCAGCAAAATTAGAGCCATATTGAGGAAAGTGGAATTGAAGCCAATTCTTGATAGGATCAAAGCCAGGGGTGAGGAAATGGGTGCACTTAGGAAATTGGCTGAGTCACTCAAGGAACCAAAAGATTGTCATCTGTCTCAAAATGATGACCTCAAAGTAGTTAAAATTATGTAGCTCAGAATGAGCTATAGTTATAAAAGGTGACAGGCAACGGAGGAGCACAATTAGCCCTAATATTTTATAACATGTAACTTGGGTCCTTTTGTAATTGATTAGGAAACTCTAACTGTCTGTAAGGGAGAAAAATGTAAACAATATGAGCATTGCATACGTGCAATTAGGACAACAGAATGAGGCCAAAGGCAGAAAACTGTAGCAGTTACTAAGTCTAACCAGAACCCTGTAAAAATACCTGTGGATAATACCAAATACCAGTTGCTCTCTTTTGGGGAAGCTGATTTTATGGCAAACAGATAATCAAGATGAGTATTTCTTTCCAAGGAGGGTACCAACAGGTGACAGAGCATAGAAAATTACATTAACAGTCTCTGGGCATCAGGACAACTGAAACATGAAGAGATTATAGTTTGCATTTTTCCATTCTCTGTTTCTCTTTGCTATGCTTTGGAAAAATACCACTGCTTTGTTAATAAAGAAAACAGTGTATTTACCCTCTAAACTTGAGGCTGTCTATCCCAGAATATTTTAAAAGTAGTCTAAGTGTCATTATTGATAAAATTCCAAAATAATATAAAATAATGGAACTGGTAATGAGAGGAAAATACAAAAATCTATGGAAATTCTGCCTACAGATTTCCTTGCTGTATCTCTTGCTTGCAGTTTCAGCCTCTTACAGGAATTCACCTGGAAAAAATTGTTGACTTTTTCATCATGGTATCTCCCCTGCAAACATGTCCTGCAAACAGACACTTAGAAAGTTTTGTGTCTGGGCATTGGGTATTAATCCCTTCCCTCATAGCAAAATTAACCTAAGTGTTATGTGCAATATCGTTGGTTTCTTCTACTACTAATTCAGTTTCTGGAACTTTGCCCTCTAGCAGAAAGACAGGAGAGAGTGGCCAGACCCTTCCTCAAGTACAGGTAAGCCCTGATGCCAGCCAGGGCACAAGTGGGGGGGTGGGGGGGGGGATGCCCATGGGTGGTTAAGCTGTGAGTTAAGCAGTTCTGAGGAGCCTTTTGGTGACTACCTGATGGAGATCTGATTTCCACTGCCAGGAGGAACCAGCTGGGAAGGTCCTGAACTGTTCTTCCTCTGTGTTTGCTCAACAGCACAATGGGAAAATCTGTATTGTGTTTGCTTACCCACAGCCTAACCAGCTTAGCTGGCTTTGTTTCAGTCTAAACATTAGTGGTCTTTCAAAGGTACTAAGCTGTACTGACTGAACTACACTAAGTGAAAAATAAACTTGTTTTTGGTTTCTAGCCTGGGCCTATGTGGAAGATCAGACAGCTACAGAAGCTGAGCTGGGTAGCGCCGTCAACGTCTTGGCCCTGGTACAGTGGAAGCCATGGGAGAAATAAACTCAAGGCAAGAGCAAAAGTGAAGACACCACGTCCAGTCACTCTGACTGCTCTGACAAGAGAATATGTAAGAAGGACATTGGTGGCAGAGAAGAATGTGACAGAGACTGTATAACCAAAAAGATTGTGTTACTAATAGAACAGGGGCAAAGGGTTCTGAGTGGAAAATTTTGTATGGAACTTAGAAAACTATAAATACAGATGATTAGTGTAAATAACTGGCTTTGCTTGCATAGCATGGTCCATGTCTCTCAATCCCTGCAAATGGTGTTCCTGTATGAGGAATGGCAATTTGCCTACCTGGCCCTCTGGCAGGGAGCCCCATGGAACTGGAAGTGCTGCTGAAAGGAAGCAGGAGCAGGCCAGCAACAATCCCTTCAGGTTTTAAAGGTGAGCTGTGGGTAACATGGGCAGTAATATATCCTCAGAAGAAAAATGTGTTTTTGAACTTATGTCTAAACTTTTAGAGAAGCATGGCACATCAGTTCCTTCTCACTCTCTTAAGCTGATTTTATGCTGGGTGGAATCACACATTAAAGGGTTAAACGTCAGCACAGCTTTCAGAGAGGAACTTTGGGATGAAGCAGGGGTCAAGCTCTGGGATCAGGTGATGAGAGGTGTTACAATCATGGCTGGTTTCTTACCCCTTTGGAGAGCTATTTCAGACACTCTTAAAGCTCAGGAGAGTGCCAGGAAAAAACCCACCTCCCCCTAAGCAACAGGCAAAGACTTTGCAGAGGAGCATGCCCTCTCCTCTGCAAAAGGAAAAGTTTCTAAAATGCTGATACGGGCCCCTGAAATTCAATTTACTGCCTCTGATGGGGATTCGGAATTTGAGGATGATTCCTTTGATCCTGGACCTGTTAATACAGAGAATGAGCCTGATTTATTTCCCCCTAATTCGTATAACAATTGGTGGTGGCTCTGGCAGCAGGCACTAGAAGCAGGTAATTTAGAAGTTGGGCAAGTGATTGTTGCACCAGTTATATTCATATATGCATATATTCATTCAGTTATATGCACCAGGGCAAAGACCCCCTGCTTAAGAAGGTCTGTCTTTCTCAGTCATCAAAGAATTATGGTGCACCATGATGCAATACGGTATTAATTCTCCATATTTTATTAATATGCTCTCCACTGTTCTCAATTCCTATGCTATGACTTCTCATGATTTAAAGTCAGTTTCCCACCTGCTGCTTTTGTCAACGCGATATACACTCTGGGAGACAGAATGGAAAAAGCTTTTAGAAGCAAGGTTATCCTATACAGGAAATGCAAATCAGCAAGTTGTTGCCTTAACAATTGAACAGCTCATGGAGACAGGGAAGATTCACAGCCAGATGCTCAGGCAAGGGGAATTCCCTGGGAAGTTTTAGACTATATTAGAGATGAGGTATACTGTGCTTTTATGAAAGTCCCTGATGCCAGCAAAACACAAAAGACTTTCACATCCATAACTCAAGGGGCAAAAGAACCTTATATGCAATTTATTGATCGCCTTCGAGAAGCATTAGACAAAAAGTTGCTCATCAAGAAGCTCATGATATTATTCTTTAAAAGTTAGCAATAAAAAATGCAAACAGTGACTTTCAAAATGTTCTTACGCCACTTAAGAATCCCAGAATTATAGGAATGGGTGAAGCTTGTAATCATATTGGAATGGTTGAATACAAGTTTGAAACTATGACTGCTGCTTTTACTGCACTTAAGTTGACCTCTGATCCCACAAGACAGACTTGTTTTGGCTGTGGAAAACCAGGCCACCTTAAAAGAGACTGCCGTGCCTCAAAAGAAGCAAAACCAAAAAAACCCGCCTGGACTTTGTCCCAGATGCTGCAAAGTATGGCAGTACTCTAACCAGTGTCACTCTAAATATGATATTGATAGTGAAGAGGTCTTGGGAAACTTGAATCAGAGCACGGGACGGTGACGCTCTCAGACACAAATCCTTTAGCTGAGCTCCGCAGCAGGAGTGCTGCTGCCTTACAGCCAGCCACCAGCGGAAGCGCCGGGGTGGACCAGGCAGCAGCCTGCACGGAAACTATTTTAGATTCTTCAATCCATCTGATCCCCTTGGGTGTCAGTGGACCTTTAGGGCAGGGACAGAGTGTGTTGCTTTTGGGGTGTTCTTCAACTGCTTTAACAGGATTGTTTGTGCTCCCAGGAGTAATAGATGCAGACTTTTTAGGAGACATCAAAATCATGGTCTTCCACCCATGTACTGTACCCCGGGGTTCTAAAGTTGCTCAATAAGTATTTTTTACAATGCCAACGCCTACTAACACAGTGAATAAACAGAGGGGGGAAGAGGGGTTTGGGTCCACAGGAGCGCCTCAAATTTTCTGGACTCAGCAGTTAACTCTTCAATGTCCCACTTGTAAATGCAAGCTGTCATGGCAAGAGCAGCGTGTCACACTCACAGGCATTATTGATACAGGAGCTGATGTCATGGTTATTTCACAAGCCCCCTAGATGGCCACTTACTGTGACTCCCCAAGAACTCACTGGCACTGGTGGGAGCAGTACTGGCTTTCAAAGCAAGGATTTTGTGCAAGTTGTAGGTCCTGAAGGACACACTGCTACTACTAAGCCTTTTGTTTTGCAAATTCCCATGGTATTGTGGGTCCGTAACATGCTCTCACAGGTGGGAGAAAAGGGTCTCATTTTTCGTAGGGGTCAATGATTTGCATGCTACCCTGAAACTGACCTGGAAAACTAACAAACTGGTGTGGATAGATCAGTGACCCCTGCAAACTGAAAAACTGCGTGCCTTAAAAAACCTGGTAAATGAACAGCTGCAGGCGTGACATATTGTCCCCTCCACAAGCCTGTGGAACTGTCCTGTGTTTGTCACTCAGAAAAGAAATGATAAGTGGCATTTGCTTCATGATCTCAGGAAAAAAAAAATGCAGTCATGGAAGATACGGGAGCCCTGCAGCCAGGCCTCCCGTCGCCTATCATGACTCCTCAATACTGGCACATAACAATCATTGATTTGAAAGATTTTTTTTTTTCACAATTCCTCTGCACCCAGAGGATTCACCAAAATTCGACTTTTCAGTGCCCAGTTTAAACATGCAAGAACCTTTGCAAAGATTTCACTGGGTAGTTTTACCCCAGAGGTTGAAAAACAGTCCCACAATTTGCCAGTGGTTTGTTGCCTGGACGCTTAGTGCCACAGGCAAAACCCCATGTGCTACTGTATCACCATATGGATGATATTCTCATTGCAGCTGAAAAATAAGACAACATCAAGGAAACCTTAGCCCTCACCACAGAAGCTGTAAAATATGCAGGATTGCAAATAGCTCAGGACAAGATTCAGCAAATGCCTCCATGGCAGTATTTAGGTTGGTGTATTAGATCCCAAACAGTACAGCCACAGCAATTACAAATTGTCTTGGTTTGGAAAGACAGGTATCTGCCAGGGAAACTGGCAGATTTCCCTTAGAATGGAGAATGTAAACCCCTCACCCCAGCCAAATTATAATTTTTGCAATTAAGGGCTCTCAGGCATGGGAATAGGAATAACAGTTCTTTACTAGGAATATTAATAATACAAATGTAGTAGAAAAACAAAACCACCCCACCAAACCAGCAAACAAACATAAAACAATTTTGGAAAACTCTGACAGAATCAGAGCTACAACCTGTTGACCTGTTGGTCAGGGTGTTGGAAGCAGTCCAAAGGTAAGTCCTCCTGGAGTGGCAGATGTGGTTCTGTTGAAGTAGAGATGATCCTGTAGCAAAAGGGTCCAGGGGTGGTGAGAAGGGGTCTGGTGATGGTGAGATGGGGTCTGGTGATGGTGAGATGGAGTCTGGTCTTCCTCCCAGAAATCGGGGTGAAGCTAGATGCCTCCTGTTCCTGAGTCTCAGTTTTTTCCAGGCAGGAATGTTTGGCTTCGCCCACTGGGTGGGGCATCTCACAATAGGATGATGGAATGCGGACGCACTGCTCTGGGGAGGGTATAGTCCTGGGAGGTGTTAATGGCCCATTATCAGAAAGCATCCCTTCCCCCTTGAGTTACAAGAGATAAAGAAAAAACATCTGCCCAACTGCTTTTAACAGATGAAATAGAATACACCCCCCTGGCTCCACAACCAAGACACAAATTCAAAACAAAATTTCTACATTACATGAACCACAAAAGTTGCTAAGGACCATTAATTGTGTGAGACCTTTACTGGGAATCACAAATTCAGATTTTGCTCCTCTTTTTGCATTGTTAAAAGGAGAGTCAGGTTTGTGTTCCCCAAGACATTTGAATCATGAAGCACAGTTGGCCTTGCAAAAGGTGGCAGATGCTATTGCCCATAAGGCAAGCCTTATGATGGGTACCTAATCTTTCATTTTTGCTAAACCTTTTAAATCCTTCACAGCAGCCACATGCCTTGCTGTTCCAATGGGATCCTAATATAGCCGACCCCTTGCTTATTATAATTGAATGAATATTTTTCCTCATCAAATGGCAAAGAAAATTGTTACTTAACATGAAATGTTTGCACAGCTCATTATTAAGGCATGACAGAGATTACAAACATTGGCAGGCTGTGATTTTGAACAAATTTATGTACCTGTAACATCTGTCTACCTGCAATGGCTTTTGCAAATGTCAGGACCTTTTCAGATTGCATTAGCTGATTTTTCAGGTCAGATTGTTCTCCATTTACCACCTCATAAGTGGTGAGCTACTAACTTTAATATTGTGTTAAAACCCAAGTGCAGTGAAACTCCTTTACAAGCTCTTACAGTATTTACTGATGGTTCTGGCTGATCCCATAAATCCATATTACTTTGGACGATAATGATAGTGGTACATGGGCCTCTGATGTAACTGTAGTTTCTGGGTCCCCACAAATTGTGGAATTAGTTGCAGTTGTTTGTGCTTTCCAAAAATGGCCTACACCTTTTAATTTAATAGCAGATTCTGCTTACGTTGCAGGTATTGTTGAAAGAGCTGAAGCTGCTGTTTTAAGATAAGTTTCTAATGCTGATATTTCCAGCGGTTGCAACAATTAATATTCCTTTTAGATGCCAGACAGCACCCTTATTTTGTTATGCATGTTTGCTCTCACATAATGTTACCTGGCTTTATAGTAGAAGGAAACCAGCAGGCTGATTTACTTATTTCACCTGTCCAGGAACTTCCTGATTTTTTTGCACAAGCCAAACTTTTTCCGTTCCAAAAAGCCATTCCTTTTTTCATCAAAATGCTGCAGGACTTTGTCGCACATTGCTTTAAAGTGGCAAAAAACAAAAGCCATTATTGTTGCTTGCCCTGATTGTCAACATCATAATTTTGTGACAGGCTCACTGGGAACTGACCCGCATGGCCTACAAAGCCGCCACATATAGCAAACTGATGTCACCCACTACCCTGAATTTGGTTGTCTCAAATATGTTCGCTCATCCATTAACACCTTTTGAGGTGCATTATTTGCATCGTGCCATACAGGTGAAACTGCTAAAGATGTTTGCCGCCATTTTTTGGCTGCTTTTGCAACTTTAGGGATTCCTCAGCAAATTAAAACTGATAATGGTTCTGCTTACACTTCTCAATGGCTTTTCTCCTTTTTCGCCCTGTGGGGAATCTCTCATATCACTGTCATCCCTTACTCCCCCACAGGACAAGCAATTCTTGAATGTGCTCATTCAACACTTAAGTGCCTTTTGGCTCAACAGAAAGAGGGAGTGCAGAGATGTACTCCAGTGGAACAGCTACACAAGGCACCTATGTTTTCAATTTTTAAAATTGCTATGCTGATAGCAAGGTTCCCCCTATAATAAAACACTTTTCTGCTTCTAAAGAAACATCATTAGACATAGGTAAAAAGCGCGAGTCCTCGTAAAAGACTCAGAAAGTGGAAAAATCATAGGCCCATTTCCCCTTATTAGATGGGGAAGGGATTATGCTTGTGTTTCCACACATACTGGTCCTCATTGGGTTCCAGCCAAGAACATTAGATCCTTCACTGAACAGCCAGCTGATCAAAATACAGGAAAGGAATAAAAGATAAATCTTCCATCCTCGGAGAACCAGTTGATCATATGTCCAGAGGTGGTTGCAGGTCTGTTAACTTCCTGCTTGAGCTGTCACACAGGGGATCATCAAGCGTGGACTCTGTGTGAGTGTCAAAGGTGTGAGTGCCTTTGTTATTGTGCATCTCTTAAAAGATGAACTGACTGTCGGCATTGTGACTCTTTAAGGAGCAGTCAGAATAATGTACAAATTAAACAGCTGGTGTGTGGGTATCGATATGGTTTGCCTGAACATCAAAAATTATCAAGTGAGCAGTGGCTTGCCATTGTTAATAAGTTTTGTAGTGTTAGTTCTAACTCCTCCCATAGTAGTAGTAATGGAGAGCCCTCTATCACCTTTGCCTCAAAATAATATTTAGCTTACACTAGCAAAGGCTTTTTTAGTATTAGTACTTCCTCCTGTTACTTTTACTTGGCCTGTTAATCACCCCCCAAAAAATGTATGGGTAACTTCAGCCAATTTAACAGGACAAGATACTTTATGCTTGGCTACGGCCTCTCCTAAAAACCGATTTTCTACTTGTCTTGTTGGTTTGATGTCTTATTAGGCTACCTGGAACAGAGGCTAGACAGTGTTAAAGGAATAAAGTGGTATTTATTAAAAGGCCTTCAAAGGATACACCTTTGGCAGTGCAAGAGCCTGGCTGTGGCTCTACCCAAGAAGGACCCAAGTTGGATTTCAGATGGATTCCGTTTGAAATGGAATTTGGGTGGAGTCACAAGTTTTCAAAATTTTGTAAGTTTTGATCCCTTTACATATTTGGGTTAATTGTCCAATTGCAGCTTCAGGTTATGAAGTCCCATCCTCCCAGATTGCTCTCCTCAATTCACCGTTGTTTATGCTTTTTGGGCCTGAAGCTGTAACGGTGTCCTTGGTTCTTGGAGTGGAATAGGATTGTTTTGTCTAACTAAACTGTGAGGAGAACTTGCTAACACTTTATATGAAGTTCAGAGTTATATATGAATGCAGTACAGAATCTGGAAAATATGAAAGCTAAAACTTAAGGCATCAGGTCTACCTTTAGATACATGGCCATATCCCCCTTCAGCTTGTATCCTTCATTCTAAAAAACATGCTGATCCTTGGGATCAATGGGTCTCATATGTCCCTTGTGCAGCCCCAAGAATGAGAAATTTTGAGATCTCTAAAAATAGACTTTTGTGTTAAATCTAATTATTCTGGAGCCAACCAGTCTAAAGCATGAGATGTTCCTTTGAGCCAACCCATCTTTGTTTATTCAATGTATTCAGAGATTGATTAATAAATCAATAAAAAATGATGGTGGAACAGAAAGGGGGAATGGTGGAAGATCAGACAGCTACAGAAGCTGAGCTGGGTAGCACCACCAACCTCTTGGCCCTGCTACAGTGGAAGCCATGGGAGAAATAAACTCAAGGCAAGAGAAAAAGTGAAGACATCATGTCTGGTCACGCTAACTGCTCTGACAAGAGAAGATGTAAGAAGGACATTGGTGACAGAGAAGAATGTGACAGAGACTGTATAACCAAAAAGATTGTATTACTAAGGGAACGGGGGCAAGGGGTTCTGAGTGGAAAATTTTGTATTAGAGACTATAGATACAGGTGATTAGTGTAATTAGCTGGCTTTGCTTGCATGGCTTTGCATGGTCTGTGTCTCTCAATCCTCACAGGCCTAGATGTTATAAGTCTAATGCATAGACTTGGGTTAAGTTAGGAGAAGTTTTCAAGATTATACCAGTGATATTTCTGTGGAGATACTGAGAATGGCATAAGTGACAATGGCACAAGTGACTTGTGACCTCTCTGTTTGGGAGTATACCAGAAGCTTTTAATTGATGTTTTATCATGGGATTTCCTACGATGTCTCTCCCATAATCTTTACTGACAACAGGACAGTGGAAAGGCAGTGGTGAGGTACAGCATGGCTCTGTTGTCTGTTTTTACATGATGGCTGGGGCCTGCTTAGGATTCTCCCTACTTCCATGTGGTGACCAGAGCATTGCTTTCCCATTTTTTTCTTTCTCATTATCCCACAAAAGATGCAATCCTCCACAGTAGAGTCATGATGATTCTGTCCCTGCACCCCTCCAGTAATACAGAAATCGCAACAACCCTGCTGTTTAACCCACACATTTCATGCATGTTAGTTGGAAGGCTCTCTGCTTGGGCTTTAGAGCAGCCCTGCAGCCATTAGAAAATAGATTAGAAGAATTTGAAAAAGGCCCCACCAAAAAGAGATGCCATAGATTACAGCTTTGAAACTCACCTTGGCACATCCACTGCTTAATTGACTTATTTTACCGCTCCCTCTATAAAGAGAGAACCAGCACACACTCAAGCCCACCTCTGATTTTTGTTTTCCTCCAGTTGTCTTGATGCTGCCTTTAAATATCCAGGAATTAGTAAAGATTTCTAGCTTGACTTCTGGCTGAGCAGATGAATGTGAGTGTGCTGATTTTCGCTTTCCAGCTTGCAGCTGTTTTGTAGCAGTGCTAGTGTGGGCTCTAGGACAAAAAGCAGACAAAGAATTGGCTTCTCTGCATGCTGCTGTCTTTTCTTAAGTTCAGATTTGGGCAGGAGGGTGGGAAGGCTTTCTATGCTTTTGGCTCTCATCTTCCCTTTGTGAAATGACTCTGATAATTTTGACTGTAAAATTTATCATACTTGTAAGTGCTTGTGCCAAGCTGATGGGTTAGTGACTTTGGGGAGGTTACAGTCATGAGCCCTGGCTTTTACAAAAGGATTTGAATGGATTGCTGGCTGCTTACAGGCTCAAAACTGCAGAGAATAGATATACAGAGCCCACTGGGTGGGCTTTATGTGGTGTCAGTGTCTGGACATTCTGCTTGCTCCTATTCCTCTCAAAATTCCAAATCAAAATATCAAATTATTTCTTATGGTGTAGGCAGTAGATTTTATATTTTTGGATTAATTTCTCCTCCCCATGTTTAACTGCTATTGGAGGAAAGAAGCAACTCATTCCTGTCAGGTCTAAAATACTTTTTGGGAAAGATTTTTCCTTTTCTGCTCTTTATCTATGGGTGTCAAGCCCTATCCCCATCCCATTGTAGTGCTACTAATTATTTCTTCCTTCAACTGTGGCATGTAAAAATTCTTCTCTCTTTTCCTTCCTGGGGTCAGGATGATGTGAAATCACATCACATTAACAGGATGTCAAAGTGCCTAGGTGGGCCACAAGGGAAGCCAACCTGTTGTAAGGTAGTTAAGGGCTGACAAAAGGTCCAAGTGGGGCTGGGGTCACGCCCTATCAATTGAAGGAGTTACCTGGCAGCTCACAGGAGCTGGTGGTAAAAATAATCCTGTGGACCATCTTTCTAGAAAACACAGCATTATAAAAATATGCATTTAACTGAGTCCCCAAAGGCTGAAATGATAAGAACAAAACAGCTGCAAAGGTTTATATTAATCTTTGATGTACTGTCTTATTGCAACATGTGGAATATGTAAAAGTTTTCTTAAGAAAGGATGTTCTTTGATGTTTGATCTTTGTATACTTTCAAGCCTAATCAACAAGAAGAGAGATTTAATCTGTGAAACAGATAGCAGCTAACAAGCAAGCTCTAAATGATGCCCATGCATCAGAAAAATAAATCCTTGTTTAAATTTAGGGCTTGACATGCTTCAGTGATCTCAGATCTAGGGGGAGGTTTAACAAGGCTTGGGAAGAAAGGATGTTCACTGATATTGGACACAAAGAATGCAGAATTTATGTGACATCTGGTAGAACTCCCAAGATAAGGGAGAAACTAATAAAGCCAACTCAGCGACTGTGCTGAAATTAGCTCTGACTGGGTAAAAGGTAATTCCTGCAGGGGCATCTGCAACCACCAGCTCACAGACCACCAACCCAAGAAGCCCACTGACTCACAAGAAAAGAAAGACTGAGCATGCAGATTAATTAGCATGGGAAGAGAGAGAATTGTTAACCAGTAGAAGATATGATACTAATTAATAAGAACTATGTAACAAATACGTAACATTGTGGCAAAGGAACACTAATTTCTTTGTTTGTTAAAATGGATAAATAGTAAAAAGCTTTAACAGTTGGGATGCTTGATTTGTGGAATTCCACCAGGCATCCAGGCTTGTGCAACCTTGAAATAAACAATCAATACCTCTCTAGAGTGTATAATTATTGGCTTGTTGCACACCAGGTAATGAATCAGTTTTTTGCAGAGAACAGTTTATTAGTAAATAGTCTGTCATCACTGAGTCACTGTGCATAACTGCATCTCCAACACTGACTTCCCCCCCCCCCCCACCCCGTTTTTTTTTAAGTTTATATTAATGATTTTCAGTATATGGTACCACTTACATTACTGAAAATAAAATTTTATGTAAAGTCTTACAGCATGTTGTAACTCTAGGGATCACAAGACCATTAATTCACACATCATTTCATGTCTGATACAAGATGAATTCTTACTGATTAGGGGAATGAACAGGAACTGTCTGTTAGTTTTTATCACCCATTGAAGAATCTTAGTATCTACTAATAGCAATTTTGGTTTTTCTGAAAATTTCCTGTGCACAATCTTCATCAGTGTCCCTTTGCTTAGGAGCTCTGGAGTTACACAGACTTTTTTCGTCTGCTTTTTCTAAGGTTACATGAGCACTTCCTAATTTTCACACTTTTTCAGTTCTGGTTGATAGTGAAGCAAGAGCTGGAGATATGTCCATGAGTATATGTTTAGATGGTGTGTCACAAATAATCACCTGTCTTTAGATTAGCATATTCCTTTTGCTGAGCCTTGTGTATGCTCACCTTTTCAGAAAGGAGAAAATCATTGTGAGGAGCTTCTGGTGTTGTTGAGTGGTAGTGGCTTCATTCATCAGCTCAGCAGAACTCTGCAAGGTAAGGCAAGAGGTCACAAGAGAAGTTCTTGTACTGAAAATGCTGTGTTTCCCAAGTAGCAGTCATTAGCAGTAGTTAGGTTTTAAATATAAGGACAAGGAGTTAAGAGGTAGTTTTCTGATAAGAAGGTTTTGTGGTTATTTTATGACTTTCAAAAGTGAGAGCTGATTAGTGTACCTTTCCATGGACACCGTAACAATAGCACTTTGCTCATCTTTAGGAATGGGGAAACTTCACTGAACTTTAAATTTTGCAGAGTCATGTCAGTTTTTGCTTTCCTTTTTTTTTTCTTTTCTTTTTCTTTCTTTTTTTTTTTTCTTTTCCTCCACAAAAATCAATTAGAATATTTTAAAAATCTGTATTTTTCAAGGTGGTCTTTGAAGCCCAGGTTTTATAAAAAATCATATTTTCCATACAGCCAGAAACAAGGCATTCCATAAAGCCTTAAGTAGGTACTTTGTAGCCCAAAAGCCTCTGAAAAAGAAACATCAACATTGTGAAACCTAGTATTTGAAAGTCAAAGTTGCCAGTAGCCTTAGTTCAAGTCCTTTGAGGTTAGGCATTATGCTACCAGCTTTAATTACATTGTTGTATACATTTTTTCCTATTTAAAATTGCGTCTACTGTTGTGTTAATGTTAATAAATCTTCCAGTGTTTGATTTTTGTTAATGGTCCCCTATCCTCCAAGTCTGGCTGCTCAACATCCCAGGAATTCTCTTTAGTCCTCTGTCTTGATTGATGGGCCATTAAGCTCCTTCCAAGCTTATCAGAGACAGTGCTCCTTGGAAATTCTGCTGCCTAACCAACTGCTTTTGTCTAATGCCTTGGAATGTTATTTATGTGTACCATTTGCACCTGGAAGCTCATAAGACAATACAATATTTACTGGATTTCTGAGGAAAATTCCAACTCAGGTTACACAGGAGGAAGACTGGCAGACAACTACATTTAACTGTACGCAGCATCCAGCAGTGCTCTTTGAGCTCTGCTGGGCTGCAGTAGCTCCTTTCCATTGCAGCACCTCTTGGAACTCAGCAGCTTTGTATTTTACAGCACCTGGGCCACCAAAACCTGGCATTAGGGTCTGGGCTGATACTCCCCTCCTCGAAGCTCAGCCCTCCCCTGTTGAGTGGTGCAAAGGCATCCAACATGAGTATTTCACTGAACTTGAGGTGAATTTTTAACAGGTGTATACCTCTGCTCACACTCCTTTGTGTTTGTATGCATGCATGAATTGATTTACATATGATTTTCCTTTGTATGTTTCATTCATAAATAAGTAATACAGTGGACATTACTTTTATGAAGTTATGCTTTTGGAAATTTAAATTTAACCTTTTTTTATTTTTAAAGCACTTTTGATGGTGATTCTTTAAGTGACATAAGTCACTGTCATTCATGACAGATATGGAGAAAGCTGGTAATGTGGGGACATAACTTCTTGGGATTTTTAAAAAGGAAGCCACCTCTTAAACTAAATAATTGTCTTGAGATCTCCTGACCACTTTTCACATGGGTCTCTAACAGAGATAAAGAGTCCTGACACTTTTCTCATTATTTGAATTAAAGGACTGATAGATAAAGGTGGTGGTTGGACACAAGTGACTTAAGTTTGCTAAAACACTAAACAACACATCCCACAGATGTGGAATGCAGTTTGAGCTACTGGCCTCTCTTCCTTCATGACATACAGCACTCTCCTTTTCCTCTCCTTTTGCAGTCTGAGAGGCTGAGTATTAAATGTGAAGACACTCAAAGAAGAATCAAAATCCCACGCCTATAGTAGTGTATTATTTTTAGTCAGTTCTGCCAACGAACACAGGCTTTGTTCTCCCAGCAGCTATTCATCTGCTTTTCAGATGGATGAGAATTGCAATCAGCCTTTTCCTAGTTCCCCCTCAGTGCTCTTTGAGGGATGCTGTTGTGGACCTCCCGTATGAGGAGATAAGCACTCACACTTTTCAGGAGCTGCTCGACTTCTCAGGACACAGACCATGTAGCAAATGACAAAGTATTTTTCTAATGAAAAGAATATGTTGGAGGAGAAAATAAATTACTACTTAAACAAGGCCTTTGAGGTTGTTCTTAGAGAAACACAGACATTGGAAAAGAGGAAAAATAAGAACATACTTTTAAATCAAAATCTCATAGAAAAAAGATCTTTGTGTTTGAGGGGATGGAATACAGACTCCAGTTTCAGCAGATGTAATTAAAACCATAAACTTCTATTGTGATCTGATTAAAAAAATATCCAGGAATCCTTATGGAAGTCATTATTCAACCTCCTGGTGCACCACTGAAAAAGAGAAGAAAGCTCCAGTGTCACAAGTTACTCCACATGGGCAAACTCCTTTACCTTCCATGAGTTCCACTAATTTTACTAATTAGTAATGTTGTTGTCCCAGATGTGAACTTGTTACCTGATGCACTACACCAGTTCACACACTGAGGTGAGGTATTTCTGTATTTTATTTTAAATAGGGAGCGTGGTGGTAACCCATGAAATGCTAGCTCATGGATCATCAAAACTTTGCATTATTCATACATTTAAACAATGTATAAATCAGCATTCTTTGGTTACAATTACATAACTTCATAATTTTTTTATACTCAAACCTCTATTTATTAGTTATATATCTTGTTTCCTATGCTTCTTAGCCTGTAGGTACAGTTCTTACCTTCGTTTGAATGTCGGGTCTGTTTTGAATAAGTGGGCACTGAGTCAGTGGCTACGAAGGCTCGCTGCTAAACCTTTTCCCCAGTTACTGCTCAGTTCTACTGACTTCTGGTGGCTCTCACCCAGACACCCCATTCACCTTGGGATTGCCAGCAATTTTCCTTAGAACAGAAGATTAACCAAATATACAACGTTCACAGTGCAATTGCTTAAACATAACTATCTAGCTATAGCTACTGATTAACAAATAAAAGTGTGATTCAAATTTTGAGGTGCTTAAATCTTACTGGGCTTGATATCAAGGTCTTAAAGGGACATAACTGGCAGCTTTGGGGAGCATCAGTGCTTGGCTTGGTCTCTGCTTTTTAGTTTTATCAACATAGATATATATGTTGGCAGGATGATGGCAACAGCACTAGAATGGGTTGATGAGTCAAGCAGATGGAAGAGCTTAGCCTGGCCCAGCACCTACAATGTGCTGCTGTAGTGATCTGCTCCTCGCATCACCCCAACGCTGTGCAACATGGCTGTGCAGGCTTGGCATGTATTCAGGGAGGTGAGGAGTGCTGGCTCTGCTCCCCAAAACTGTGCTTCAGTACAGAAAGGTCCTGGGTCTGCATCAGCCCATCTGCCACCCCCATCCAAGGTGTACGTGCCCGTCCTACTGCAGTGAGCATGAAGGTCTCAAATATAGACAGAGTCAAACCATGAGTGCCTGCAGAGACTTCCCACCATTTATAAAAGGATGACTGTGCATAATCAATAAGGATCTAGCCCTTTGAACTTTACAACTGTGTAGGTAAGAGATGTACTATGAAAAGGATACCCTTTTGGGCCATTATAACTTTAATAATCTCTTCTTTAGCCTTCCCTTTTCTGAAAATACGTAGGCAGACATTGTCTCAGGAAAGAGAGAGACCAAGAGCAGAAGATGTTCAGTGAAAGGGGTTTTATTTTCTTGTCTTTCTGTCCATGAAAGAGTTCATTGTTCCACCTCCACAGTTCATTGCTGCTTGTAAAGAAAGGAGCAAATTACTGAGTGCCAGCAGAGGAAAAGAATGGCATTGAACTGGGATGAACTGTGTTTTTCGTCATGACAAGACACATAAGGAATCAGTTGATTTGTGTTTGATGGCTGATGTTATATTTTAATATTCCAGTAGTGGCTGTGCTGTCTCTGATGCCTTTTGAAACTGCTTGTACTTTGATTTAATCGAGAATTAAAGCTTTAAAACGATTCACTAAGCCCCTGGGGCAAGAACTGCTTGTCAGCTGTGATTACATTTAATTAGTGAATTTTGCCATTTTGCCCCTTAATGTCACCTCACAGAGCCCTATTGAGTCTCTCTGGACTTCCATATTCCCTTTTGGTTCTCTGGGTTCTGAGTTACACAATACTACCATATTCTTGATGTGGAGTTTTGTAGCAATCCTTGTTGACACAGAAAAAGATATGAACCTGGCCAATATATTAAAAAAAAAATCATGTGGCGTGACCAGGTCATAACAGAATGGGCAATACAATAAGGAAAAATTTACTTTGTGGATGACGGTTAATTGTATCTGGGACTTTCCTGCATGTTAAAATTACTTAGTAGTAACCCAAGTTGCACTGATACAGAGATCTTCATTTGGTAGTGTATTCCTCTAGTTTAACATGTTTGCCAGCAGCTGTTTTGCTGGGGTCTTTTGTGCTTGGCTGTGCTATCAAAAAGTCTGAGTGATGAGGATCAGAAAGTTTACAAAGTGCACAAGCACTTTCCTGGAACACTGCTGCACAATATTACACAGTATCTGCAAACATGTTTGATAACCTATGTGAGTACAATGAAAAGGAGGGAAGAGGCTTGTCTTTGGAGGAATAACACATGGAGAATAACCAGCAAAGTAGCAGGCTGAGCAGACAAAACCTAGGAATCACTGAAAAAGGGAAATTAGTATATTCAGAGAACTGGAAAGATATTGCAGAAGCAGATCTTATGTTTAAATGAACTAACAAACCATGCTTTCAGGCTGCTCTTCTACTCTCCCACTTCGGTGTCTGACTACCTGTACATTAACCTGAAGTCACATCAGCAGCAGGCCCTGAAAACCCTGCCCACAAGAATCTGTGACTCAGAAATTCTGATAACACTGTGTTGGGGGTTAGGTTTGTTCCTTTTTACTTAGAGAATTTTTCCCCATAAGTTGCTAGGGGACTAACTACTGGGTGCTTGTGGATGCTTGACCAAAACAGGGAGATAAGGCGAGTTTTGGGGCAGGTAAAGGACAGGGCTGGGGGCAGCTTCTTCGCTCTTGCTCTCTTGGCATCACAGAGAGGACGGGAGGCTGCTGCTGGCTGCGGGAGGAGTTCACTGTCCCACTGGGTCCAGTCCTGAGGAATCCACCACCATCTGCTCATGTGTGAACTCTGAGCTCACCTCCTCCTGCCCTGCTGGGCCGGCCCTGTCCCACCGCTGCCGCCCTTTCTTCAGCACTGCTTGGAGGCTTTTTGCTGCTCTGTGGCCCTGCACTGTCCGCCCTGCTGGGACATCCCTGCCCTTCCAGCTACCACCAACTGAGCTTCTGATCCCATCCACCAGCCCGGGATTTTCCACCCTTCCAGCCTAGTGCGCTTGAGAGCTCAGACTGGCCAGGTCCTTCTAAAACAAAGCCCTTCGAGGTTTTCCTGGTTCTGTTTATTATTAATGCTGTGGTTTTTGCTGTTTGTTTGCCTTGTTATACATACTAGTAAAGAACTGTTATTCCTATCCCCATACCTCTGCCTCGAAGTCCCTTTAATTTTCTAAACTATAATAACGTGGAATGGGGCGGGGGAGGATTTGAATTCTCCATTTCCTATGGAGGTCTTGCCCCTCCTTAGCAGATACCTGTCTTTCAAACCAAGACACACTGCCTCAGAGAGAACAATAAATCAGGGCTGTATACAGACCGTCCTCATGGAGCTGGGTACTGGGAAGCATCCAGCTGGTGAGGTATTTTCTGCTACTCTGCAAAGGATCTGTACAAGGGCTGGTGCTGCTGGGCAGATAATTTCCTTTTGACAGGCATGAATTATTTTGCCTCCTCCCAGGAGCATGCCTTGAAGTGTCATAACCACTCATCTAGTGAATGTTAGCTTTTGTAACGAAGACAGTGACCCATGGAAGCTGAGTTGCTTTGATTCTTCTGGAGGTGAAGGTGGTGCTTTATTAACTCCTTCAGCCTCTGGAGTTCCCAAGGGTGCTCCAAGAGGTAAGAAACCTTGAATCCAAAGATTAAGATTTTCAAACTAAGATCTTTCTGATACTACAGAACCCTCACTGTTTGCACAGCATGTAAGCAGTTGCAATTTAAGAAAGAGAGAGCTATTGTTTGCGCAATAGCTTTTTCTCATTTTGCCTATTAAACCAAAAGCTACTGCCCAGAAAGAGCTGGAAAATACCATTTTAGGAAGCGTGAGGAGAAGTCTCTCTTTCTTTGAGCTGATGTGCCATAATGGTTTAGTAGATGGCATGTGACTTCAGTAAGGCACACTGAAGGTGAAGCAAAAGTGTGTTCTCAGGAGACCTTGGCTAGTGGTTCACACCCCATTAACTAGGACACCTGACCCAATATGCTAGTCAAGGTCTCTCTTGCCGAATGTGGTGTCTTTCTGTCCCTGATGTCCCTGATGCCATATCCCCAGCAATTCTCCTTTAGGAAGTGGCACCTCCTAGTGTTATGAGACTTGCCCAGAAAATTGATGTCTTTCTCTTTCTGCAATGCATCCTGTACTTCTTCAGACAATACTGGAGCCAGTGCTTCAGAATTGGATTCTAGGGTTGATATTACACATCAAGAATCACTTTTTCCCCAAAAAACATGCTCTGTGTTTCCTCTGCATTTGTTTTGGTGACTTAGTTCCTGATTTAATCAAGTCTTCATCAGCTGTTATAGATGGAAGAAGAGGAAGATTCAGAAGACATGAAAATACAGAGTAACATCCATAAAGCTGGTCAGTAGGTGTCTTGAGGACTGCTGGGGGAAAACAGTGGCAATAACTGTAATTCAAGAGATGTGCTCACCTTTATCATAAGAGTTCTGCTT
Organism: Phylloscopus whistleri; assembly: GCA_017589585.1. Taxonomy (NCBI): domain Eukaryota; kingdom Metazoa; phylum Chordata; class Aves; order Passeriformes; family Phylloscopidae; genus Phylloscopus; species Phylloscopus whistleri. The sequence goes on along the minus strand of JADMLD010001013.1, from coordinate 8,956,737 downwards.
GTCAGGCTATCAGCATTGTATTAATTAGCACCTGTAGGTAGCAATCATGAACATCATGAACTTCCAGGTGCTCTATGTGCTTGCAGAAGCTCTCCAATGTTTCTGAAACTCACAGATCTTTGTCTTCTGCAGCCGTACATTGCTCTCTTCTCCCTGATGATGTCTCTTTACTGCTCCCAGAACCACAATGTGCTAAACAAAGCTATTCTGTGTTGTCCTTGCTGAAGCAGGCACCCAAGCTTCTCTTTCCTTGGCCTCATGCTTGTTCTCTTTCTTGTGAAGCTGCAGAGGACACAGAGAGATCTGTGACTTCCCATGCATCCCCGATCTGCTCAGCAGCATGGCAGGATGAAAATCAGAAAGCTCTGTGTAACTTCTTCTCAACAATAACACAAACATCTCTCTGTTGCCAACCTTGTGTTCAACACAAATCCAAAACAGCCCCATGGCAGCCACTGTGAAGAAAATTAGCTCTACCCCAGCCAAAATCAGTGGAAGCCCCTAAAGCTGCCATCACAGCTGCTGACTACACAATGCTTGGCTTGCAGCCAGCTGTCAGTGACCAGCACACACACACACCATGTGAGTAGTGCATCTGCTTGCTATCAGACGAGTATGGGTTGCCTTTCTGGTGGTTGTGGCTGTCCACTGGCACTGGGTGTTTGAATGAGTCGGATCTGAGATGGCAGGAGAACATCCCAGGATTTTTCTTGTGTGATCCTAAGGTGGGGCATAGCACTTTTTAATTGCTCCATGGCCTGCATCCAAATGCTAGGAAAATGCCACTGGGAATGGGGGTCAGTGCTATTATAAGTGAGTGAAACCATCAGAAGAAACCTTCTTTGTCTGAAAGTACCAAGTCACTGTAAAGTGAAAGGTGTTGGAGTGCTGCCACTGTGTGCCTGCTCAGATGGTATGCTTAACCATGAAGTACATAATCTTGACATAACTCAAAGAAAGCAGAAAAGTTCTAAGTAATTTTCTGTATTTGGTTGGCTTGTGTTAGTGTCACTGAAATAAATAGAGTTGCACAAGTGAGATGTACATATTCATTGCAACTGCTCTAGACTACTTACTGGAGAATTTGTTTTCTTGTTTGATATGATCCCCAAACTAGAATAATTCTGACCATGACACAATAATTTAGCTTCTCTTTAGAAAATAACATAGGTGTTATACAGATGTTCAACAGTCTGGGTGTAGTCCTCCCATTTTGCACCAAAGCTCCACTTCTAAGCTAGAAGTCCTTAACATTACAAAAACATTTCAGAAAAAAATTAGTTACCAAGCATAGACTAATTATAAGTTGAGTTGACTTCCCAGTTCTGTTCCAAGTTATGGCTTTAGAAGAGTTACAAGATTTGTATATTGTCATAAAATACCACAGTCCAGCCATGTCAGGGTACGGACGTTGAGCTGCCAGGCTGGCTGAACACCACTGCTGTACTCAGAGATGCTACTAGGTCAGCACACCGCCAATTTCCTGAACACTAATTCAGAAAGTCTGTAAGCAATTGGCTGGAAAATGCAGGATACTTATCTCACTGTTTCATTATTGCTTCACAAGTGTCACAATTCTTTTTCTTCATCAGTGGTGGGCTGACCCTGGCTGGATGCCAGGCACCCACCAAAGCAGCTCTCTCACTCCCCTCTGCAGGTGGACAGGGGAGAGATAATATTACAAAGAATTCATGAGTTAAGAACCGGGAGAGATCCCTCACCAAATACCATCATGGGCAAAACCAGCTAGATTTAGAGATTTTAATTGAATTTATTACTAACAAAATCAGAGCAGGATAATGAGAAGTAAAACAGACCTCAAAAACACCTTCCCCTCATACCCTTTCTTTCCCAGCTCTACCGCAGCAGTGCAGGGAGACAGGGAATGGGGGCATGGCTGGTTCATCACATTGTTTCTCTCACTGCTCAGGGCAAGGAGCTCTTCCCCTACTCACCATGGCATCCCTCTCACAGGAGACAGTTCTCCATGAACTTCTCAGATGTGAGTCTGTCCCACAGGCAACAGTCCCCCCTCAACTGCCACAGTGTGGGTCACTCTTCCATGAGGTGCAGTCCTTCAAGGACAGGCTGCTCCAGTGTGGGCTCCTCTCAGACATCCTCCCCGCTCTGGGGTGGGTCACCTCTGGTACCTGGACCATGTCTTCCCCCTCCTTCCCTACTGACCTTGGTGTCTGCAGGGCTGTTCCCATTACATGTTCTCACCTCACTCTTCTCTGGCCACGATTACAACTGTACAATGAATTTTTTTGTAATTTGTAATTTCTAATCAGCCCAGCCTTGGCCAGCAGCATGTTGGCCTTTGGAGCTGCTTGGTGTTGACTTTGCTGGACATGGAGGAACCTTCTGGAAGCTTCTCACAGAAGCCACCTCAGTAGCCCCATGCTACAAAAGCTTGGCCATGCAAATCCAATATAATCAGTTAAGTGAAGGAAATATTAATTTAAGGGCATGAAAAAAAACCAGACTGCCACTCTGGGCACTGATAGAGACAATGCTGAGATTATAGTGACAATGGGGAGCAAATTCCTTTCTTCTCCTCACAATTTTCTCATCTTCATTTCATTGTCCAACTTCCTTTTTAATGAAACCCAAAATTTAATAAGGAGCAGCTATATTTACTCAGTTGGACTATGTGAGATCAAATTACTTTTTATCTTACAGTTAGCTGCTGCTTATTTATTTGCTCTACAAAGGCCACAATTTCAATACTCTCCCCAACTGCATGAAAGAAGACCGTGTGTGTGCATGTGTGTGTTCAAACTGTCTTTTCTCTGTGTGTGGTGAGTAGATGCCAAGTACATTGTCCTCATTACCAAAATACAGATGAATAAAAATAATGCAATATGCGATAATCTGTTTTTCATGTGCATGAGGTGTGCAGGCAGCACTGTTTGGTGCTGCTTAGCAGTCCAGGCTTTAAAGATTTATTCTGCAGTGTCTTGACACAAAGCCTTCTGTAAACTAGACTGCAGGCTGATGCCTTGTTATTTATTGGTGCAAAATAGACAGACACCAAGTATCTTTGTTGTGTAACTGCCTGGTAAGGGGAAGGAGGTGTAATAGCTATGATCTTGCAGTAATGAGTATCTCCATTAAAGGAACGGAGAGAAATACAGCAATTAGAAACCTGCAATATCTGGTTAGTAATCAGTCTTAGGCCTGTATATGAAAATGGTTGTTAATTTTTTAAAAACTGAACACATTTTCAAAGTTCAGGGCTCTTTACTGTCCTTGCTTGAACTGACAACATGAGAAAATAAAACCCTGGGCAATTTTGTCCTCCAAGGCTATTCTCTCTGTTTCCTCAGGAACATACAAAAAATGTCATAAGAATAAACAATTAAAGGGGGAGCCTAACCTACCGCATCAGCACTGTTTAACTCATGCTAATGGCTGTCAATGCAGTTTTTTTTTTTTTTTTTTTTTTTTTTGCAGCTGTCAATGCAGTTCTTCTGTGACCCTTACCAGTACTCACAGTCCCTTAGGGAACTTTATTTTAGAACAAAAGCAGTACCTAACACTTGGAAATATGGCAAGTCTCTGTAGAACCATAAAATTACAGGCAGTTTTGCCCAAGTGTCTATTGAAAGGCAGCAGAGCATCCTTCATGCTTCCACACAAAATTGATTTAAAAATTTCTGCCCATACCTCTTCCCTGCTTTTAAACTAGAAAAATGTGGTTTTCTCTCTCTTGAGTAAAATTTATGTTAAGAAGGTGTGCACATCAAGTTTGTGTGTCTGCTGACTTGGAAAATATTTATATTTACATTCAGAATATGTTAGAGTCCACTGAGGGGCATACATTGTGCATACTTTAGTATACATGAAAGGAAGGGAACAGGAATGTATTTGGCATATGTCTAGATGTCATTTACTGTGGTTGAGCAAAGTAAACATAAAAGGACTACATGTCTGACAAGCATTTTGTTAGAAAATATGCAACCATGGTGTGTTAATATTAAAGTTCAGAAGAAATCAAGCCTATTTTGCAGGCTGGCATTCTTCTTAAACAAAGTGAACAGGAAAATGTTTGAATCTCATGAAGATTTCCCTATCAATATTTAAGTGGAATAGTTATAGTGTGTAATAAGTACCTTTCTCACTCTTAAGTATGTGTACAATATATTTTGTATTACGTTTAATTCAACATAGCAGTTGAAAAATTTACAGTAATACAGTAATATATTAAGATATCTTGAGCATTCCAACACTTCCTTCCCAGGCCCTTGAATTTCTTTTCTGAAGAATTTTGAAATTTGGGGTTGTTGGCCATTCAAAAGAATAAAAAAGTGAAAATTTTTCATAAAACTGCCACTGCTCTGTACTAGTGATGACTGCTTTATTTACAGAGCTTTGGTGGCAAAAGCAGATCAGATAAAACACTTAAGAGAAAGTGGAAGAAAATGAGTTGGGACAGCTACAAACTAGAAAATACAGCTTGGTTGGTCAGAGCAGTAATGCCAGGGTTGTGGGTTTGATCCCTGTACAGGCCATTCACTGAGGAGTTGGACGTGATGATCCTTGTGGGTTCCTTCCAACTCAGAATATTCTGTGATTCTGTAATACATTGTTCTTGAGACTCATGATAAAAATACTCTCTTGCTTTCATATGTATAGTGAATTTGTTGCTAGAGGATAGCTTAAGACTGGACAAACAAAACTGGCTTTCCTATCTTCTATTTTTCTGATTTTGTGAAACCATACCATCTGCTGTTAAGCTGTTCAAATAAGCTTTGAGTGATCACCTTCAATTTCCAGCTCTACATTCAGTAATAGCAAAATGTGGGGCATTACTCAGGCTCAGACTGCTGCCTGGCACTAGTGGGTGTACTGTGACCTGGCACGGTCAGAAAATAATCAGTGCTGATTATGAGCCTCCCCCCACGGCCACCATGTAATTTAGAGGGTAACTGCATGAACAAAAAAAATTATTTATGGGTAAAACAAGACCCCGGATGATTTAGGAATGCAAAATAGAATTGTAGTTTTGAACATGGACCATTTCTGTTCCTGTGCTGATGGCAAGGAACAGATCACCAGAGCCCACCAGGGGATTGGGAAGAAAGAATTAAGTCACAGAATGGAATGAGGGTCTGCAGGAGTGGGCAGGAGTTATTTGGCGCTTGAACATCTGCACCTTCACTTCAAAACAGAGAAGCCATTGTCACCCTACACTAATCTGCAAGACATCTCACGGGATCAGGAGTCTAATCACAGCTGCCTAATGACTGGAATACTTGTGAGGGTCAGCTGGACATGCAGTCCCGTTGGAGGGGACACTGTGTGACATGGCTTGGGTCCTATCTGCCTGGGTGGCTAAGTTGCAGGTCAGCCCACTATCAACAGCTTTCTTGTTAGGCTACTGCCAAAAGATGCTACCAGAGAGGTAGTATTGTACCTTTTGAGGCAGAAGACAGCAGAGATAAATGTGCTATAATAATTTGTTTTCTTCTGTACAATGTCATTCACTCATGTCCAGAAATTCTGATCTCTTAATACTCAGAAAATGTGTATGTCGGAGCAGTGTTTTCTTTCTCAGCAGATCCAAGGTTCCTCTGTTGCAAAATAACCTGGCAATGACAGGGTATTTAAGTGGACAAATATCAGGTAAGAAAGGAAGCAAAACAATCAGTGTCACTAAGAAGATGATGATCCATGTTCCACCCTTCAGTCATCCTGCCACCTTTTCAGGTTTTGATATAAACTTTACTCTTAGAATTCTGTAAGCCCCAATGTTCCTATGTTATCTCATCTGTTAATCTTGAAGCAAATACACGTGCCAAAATATTCCAGCTGTCTGGGCTGAACTGATCTGAATGTTAGGAATTTAAAGTTATGATCTTGTCATTAAATTGATCTGGATAAAGGTGAAAATAATTGCATGAGGAAACTTGACTGCAAAAAGGACAAAACTTCTCATTAAATTACTAGCTAAGATCAGTGTTATTTCCTTTTCTAAAAGAAAAGAGTTCTAATTCTATTTCTAATTTCTAATTCTACAAGAATTAGAGTTTTTTCCTCCCCCTTCTATCTTTCTTCTGTAGAAGGCGGTCCCTGGGTGTGGGTTATCCGTAACCCGGAGTGAAAGGCTAAGCCTTTAAACACAGCTCAGCTTGACAAATGTAGAAGGCAAATTGAGGCTAATAATTCATTAATAATTTATTTCTCCCTCAACAGATATTTTTAACACAAACTGTGGAAACACTGGAGAATATAGATCAACCTAGAGAATGAGTTTTTCCATTAAGGTTAGTGGGATGATTTGCATGGATAAAGTATACTCATGATACTACAGGCTGTCCTCTGTGGCACGGGTTTTGCAGCTGTGCAGTATGAAGTCCTGCTCTGAAGAGCTCCTGATTAGAATGAAGAAAAAGACAGTATCTCCCCATACTACCACAGCTCTATCCTTTTGGTTTGAAAATTTAACAGAGGGCTTTTTGATTTTTTTTTTAAATTTTGTTTTTCCTGACTGTGACTGGGCCTTATGCTTCTGAAAAAGCAAAACATTAGGCCAGAAAACATTTTGTTGAGCATTTTTTCTACAGTGAAAATAATTGTAAGACTTGAAATGTAGCCTATCCAGTAATTTCTCTCTACTTTTACATTTGGAGTACTTCTTTTGGAATACATGCACAACAAAAATTTGGGTTTTCAGAGGTAATTTTCAACCAGTATAAGTAGTCTATGCCGTTCTAAATATTTTGGAAGCCTGTTCAAACCCAAAGATTTCCTATTGAAAGTCAGAGTGAAGTTGTACTGCTTTGAAACAAACTTATTTACAGTCGACAGAGCTCGCTGCTTGGTAAGAAATATTTGCCATGTTCTGCTAATTGTTAGACTAACAATAGAACTATATAAATAGGTGCAGTAAAAGTGATTGAACAAGACTGTAGCCTGATCATATGTGCAGGTGATCTGAGAGCTGGGAACTTGAAGGCACTGGTCACCTGTTTCCTGGGATGCAGCTCTGGAGCCAGAACACCTCTGCTTCTCACCGTGACTTGCCTCAGCCACATGCACGTCATCAGCAGAAGGAAGGAAAATTCTTTTACTGAAATCTGATTCAGGCAGCTCTCAGAATTCAGGAACTGTCTGCCCTAGGAATGGTATCTTTGATTCCTCAGCCTCTTGCTTTGCAGGTATAAATTTGAGGGTCTCAAAACTTTTAGACTGCTAATTCATCTGTAGATGCCAACATTTTTAAGAATCTAACTCTTTTTCACATCTATAATGCTGTCAGGAAGAGGAATGTCTACTGATGCTGGCACTCTGTGAAGGTCCTTGAGGCTGCTGCCTTCATTCAGTGCAGAATTCTTCTAAGCAGAATGTTCCCGTTGTTTTGAAACAACATTGTAAAGTGTGGCTATTTTCCCTATAACAGATAATATAAAACCGTCATATTAACCAGTTTCTGTGGTTCCACAACCTGTTAGTGGAAGTGGAAAACATTTTTAAAATTGTGAATGCAATGGTCTGTATCCAGCTGTAGTTCCTGGATAATAGTGGTGCCAGGACAGGAGTTGTGCCTGGCCCATCACCAGGGTATGACCGGGAGGACCAGGGGCATGCTGCGTGTAGGGCTGAGGTTTAGCTTAGTAACTGCAGAAGAGGATGATACAACTATACAGTGAAAAAGAGTGAATGCAGATGTATGACATCGCTTGACCTTTATGGGATAAACACCACAATATACAACTGGAGGAGCAGCTGTGGGCTCAGAGAGCTGTCAAAGCCATTTATTCCACAAACCTTGCACAGAAAGCACTGAGGAGAAGCTCAAAGCTCTTCTAGTGTAATGCTGGGCTAAAAATAGCTAAATTGTAGACCTGCTTTTTTAGTTTATGCTCTAGTTTCTTAGAATGATGAAGCTACTGCAACACAAGAGAACAGAGTTATTAAAAAAACTTAACTAACTTTATTCACCAAAGCAGCAATATTTGAACTGCCCACTACCCTGAATGACAATATTCTCTACTTAATCCTTAAGGGTACTGTGTTAGGGGAGGTTTAGATTGGATATCAGGAAAAGGATTTTCACCCAAAGGGTGACTAGGCACTGGAAGAGACTCCCTAGGGAAGTGGTGACAGCACCAAGCCTGTCTGAGTTCCAGAATTGTTTGGATAATACTCTCAGGCACATGGTGTGGCTCTTGGGATGTCCTGTGCAGGACGAGGAGCTGGACTTCGATCATCCTGATGGGTGCCTTCCAGCACAGGGTATCCTATGATTCTATGACTTATTTGGCACACACACTTGGACAGCAAGTACTTTCAGTTTGTCTGCAGGCAAAGATGAATAATCAGCATTGCAGGTCTGACACATTCATAACAGTGTAAGTTTCATCCAGTGCACACCACACATGCACACAATGTTTTGTTAACCTAGCTGATAATTAGTCAAGACTTGTTTATGTGTTATCATATTCTTCCTGTAGCAGCTCATTGAATTATCCTACACTATAAATATTAACCTATAATTCCTCTAATATAATCCCTTGAAATAACAGTAACTAAGTTGCAGTCTCCTCATGAATGTTAATTTGCAGTTGATGTTGTTGAAGAACCAGTTTACTGTCTGAAACATCTTTTTTTTTATAGTTGGCTTTATTACTTTTGCTGTACTGAAACCCCTACAAGTTGATATGTGGATATATTCAAATGAGATTACATATGAGTAGCAGTTCAAACAGAACAACGTCAGTTTGACATTTCTTCTGGAAAAATTAGGCATTTTTATTTGGAGATAATGAGAAGTAAACTTACATGCTTAATACGTGACGGTTATTGCAAAAAATTTAGATCAGCTCTAAAAACGACAAAGTTATTATTTTTCTCCTCCCCTTCCAGAGGGTAATGGGCATCAGGGAGGATTTATTTTCTTCCAATAATGTACATAACTACGATAGTAATGGAAAGGAGGCACTACCATAGTGATAGGTGTATTTTTGTGAAAGTACGGTTTTCCAGTGACCTTGCTGTGAACTTCACTCACTAACTATTCTCACTTCAGCTGGCAATTATGTACAGCCTTCACCCTCCTGTTAAAATTTTTGTCATGATTTTGACTATATGAATAGTCTTTTCACTCTAACAGCGGAACCAGGGTGTTTTGACATATTCTGATCTCAGCAGGAAAAGATCTGCCCCAGGTTGCTGGAAACACATTCATTCAGCTTTTAATTTTAGATAGCTTCTGAGTTCAGTTGTGAAATGGGGCAGACGTCACCAAACTCATTTTAAGTGACTTCAGATGCAGCAGGAGTAGGCCACGGCTGGGCTTAGAGCACTACAGGAGTTTTAATTTGATGTGTTCATTACTGCTTGGCTTTAGTACTGGGACTTGATAAGCTTATTAATGCAGTGAAATAGTTTTCTCTTTGTTCTCACTTCTAGTACTTCTCTCAAAATTTATGATGAAAACATGTTAGAATATAAGTAATATCTGCAGACAAGTAAATCTCATTTATGAAGTGTGTGAATATCCACTATCCAGAAGCTGACTGGAAAAAGAATCACAAAATAATAAGATCCCACTGTTTTAGAGATTGTTTAAAGCTTTCCTTCTAGGAGGTTGCTTTTCATTTTGGCTTGTGTGGTGATTGTTTTTTTTTTTTTTTTTTTTGTTTTGTTTTGTTTTGTTTTGTTTTGTTTTGTTTTGTTTTGTTTTTTTCCACATTTATTCAGGGTGTTTTCACTGGTGCCCAGTGCTATATTTTCTGCAGTTTTTGCCAAAATATGTATTTCCATAAACAAAGAGTTGAGGTCATAGAATGACATGGACAGAGAAGGAAAACAAGATGGGAGAGAGATGCAGAGAAAAATAAATGAGAAATTCCAAAACAACTTGTCCCACCTTCCTTTCCTTTATTAGTCCTGGGCTGTACCAAACATGTGGTATGTCAAAAAGGTGGATGTGCAACGCTGTTTTTCAGGACCATTCCCACCTGTCATGGGGGAATGTATTTCTCAGGGGCTAAGGGTTTTTTTGTTTGATCATCCCAGTTCTAGCCCTGGGTGGAGAGGTGTGGGAGCACAGGTTGCTTTGTGTTGGTAACTAGGGAGTAACCTTCACCTCTTGCATCTGCTTCCAGCTCCAAGATATTTAACCAACAGAAATGTGTCCTGGGTTCACAGGGTTCAAATAAACAAGTTTCAGCTCATGCACATCTGTGCTAGTCAGCTATCTTGAGGGAAGTTATTTACAGCTAGTTCTGCCTACCTTTTGACCTCACTAGCTTTCTGCCCCCCTTCTCGAAATTCTTGATTAATTTCCAAGGTATGACTAATGCATTTCTCTAAATGCTTTGGGCTTCACACCCCAGCTCTTTTTCTTCAATGATTTGTTTCATCATAGTCCTGTTTACTAATGTTTCAGTCAACAGGACTCGCTTGCTCCCTGAGGGAAACACAGGAGTAACAAAGCCTAAAATTATTCCTAATCAAGTTCCAACTACTACATGACGAGAAAGATGAGAGATTTATTATTGTTACTATAATCTTGTGAGACATCAGATGTGCTTTGGCAATGGGCATCAAGATAAGCACCCAGGTACTTAACAGAGAAGGAGATTAAAGGGTGGTGATACTAAGGTTTAAACTCGAAGACTGTACCCTTCTGCCAGTGAGTGTAAGTCAGTTGAGAGAGGAGTTGCAAACATTTTCTATTGTTTCACTTAAACTTGTCTAGGCTAGCATTTATTCAGGTATTTAACAGTGTTACACCTTCATTAAAAGTTTTATAGTGTAGGAAAAATAAAGTTAAGTTAATCAGTTCTAACACTGGTTTAAATACCATTAGTTTCTGTCTGATCAACTGGTGGTAGGCAGTGCAGGAAATCTGCCCCAAGGAGACACAGTGGAGAAGCTGCAAATACTGGAAAATTGCCATCTGTGTGTCTCCCATCCGTGTCCAACAGAAAGGGGAGGTTGGAGTCTGGCAGGAATTAATAGCTGGCAGGAGGTCTTTGGGGAAGTGCAAAAGGGCCCTGGAGCTCTGTTTAGTCCTTGGAGAGGTTCCTCTGGCTATGGAGTGATGGGTATGACTAAGAGTGTGATCTAAGCAGGAATTCAGGATCAGGGACTGGAGAGGTCACTGGGATTTTATGTTCCTCTGTGTCTACTCTCTTGTACTTGGCTGAAGTGGAGCTCTTTCTCCATCCAGCATGTGCATGACTATTTATGTTCTTTCTGCCCTGTGTCACCACAAAAGACATTGAGGTCCTGCTGAGTTCTCAGAGACACGATCATTAGCAGGATTGTGTGGAGGTCCACAATGTTATGATCAAGATATTTTGCTCACAATATGTGGAAAACTTAATTAATTTCAACACAAAAGAATAATGCGTTGAAGTCACTTATTTATCTGAAAAAGCATGTGGGCACAGTGGACTAAGAGGACCTCTATCTAGTTTCTTTTTAATATCTTAATATAGGGACATGTAATATTCCATGGAGGATCCTACAGACACGGGAGAGAAAGTGACTTAGCTTGGAACCTGAGCAGGAAGATGGGATAAGACTCATGCAGTCTTGTGCAGCCAGGCTGATGATAACAATATGGGCAGTTATCTGGGAAGGGTCCTAAGCCTTTGCTGAAATTCCAGGCACATAAATTGGTTTTGTGTAAGAGCTCTTCTCACAGTTTTCTAAATTCTAACCTGTTTTAAAGACTATGGTAATCCAGGTAATTAAAAAAAAAGCAGTTTTTCTCTTGTTTTCCCTTGTTGACATCCAAAAATCAAAAAGCAATTATACTGACAGTGTTTACCATTCCACTTACTGCAGCTGCTGCTTTATCATTTCGTGTTCCAAAATATGAGCAGGTGAATTCCTTTCAATTTTTACATTGCAGTTGACAAGAACTAATCAGCCAAGTTTTCAGTTCTTGCTTTGCAGATACCGTAGAGCTGATAAGTAAACACTGATAAAATCAAGCAAAGTTTCAACTGCTTTATCCAAAACATATTGAAAGCCAGTGTTCACAAAACAAGAACTATAATGAAGTTTCAGCCACATCTAACCTAGTTTGAATCTTATGTCACCTTTTGGAAAAAAAGGTATCTTGCTTGATATTAATTAGGTGACATTTCATATTTGAAAATTATGTCTCAGATATTTTAAAGTCTGTCTGATGCTTTTGCTATTCCTCTGATTTAGATTGATATGCAAGTAGTTGTTTTTGTAGCATTTTCCTTGTCATGGGAAAGAATTTTGATGCATCTTCATGTGTTTCAATTGGCATTTAAAATATATTCTTTTAAAAATACGTATTTCATTAAATTGCACGTTTAACAGCAAAGGAAGTACGTATTCTACCATGTAATGTGCTGAAGTAACACTAGTACATGCAGCTTCAGGCCTGTATGGTACTTGATAAAGAAGAAGTTGTTCAGGGAGTTCTTTCTCTTCTATTCCCAAGCATTTATTTAAAACAAACAAAAACCCCCCAAAAAACAAACCCAAAAGAGAACACCCCCCCCCAACTCACAACCCCCACCAAAACAAACCTCCCTCCCCAAACCAAAACTCAAACAAAAGAAAAGTTGATCAGTTACAGTGACAAGGATAAGATGTACCCAGCCTGGACTCAATGTGTTCACCATTTATAGTCCTTATCCAGCACATTCTTCCTCCAATTATCACATATTTGTGCATGGAAAAACAAAGTTTGCCTCATGCAAACAGTTCCCAAATTCTATCAAATTTGAGTACGGAGAAGTTAGAGTGAAAAAGTGAGTAATCTTTTGCTGAAAAGTTGTGACAAAATTCACCAGTATGTGTGTGAGGACTGGGTGAACCCAGGTAGACAGGGACTTCCCTACTGGATTTCCACTCAATCCCTTCTATATTTTCCAATTACAGTTAAACTGTGAGCAGCTTAGGAAAAAAAAAAAAAAAGAAAAAAAAAGAAAAAAAAAGAAAGAAAAAAAAAAGGTTTATAAATAACATGATAAGAGGCACTGGGAGAGCACTGTAGTCTGCTCCAGAGCTACTAGCTGCTAGGAGTCCAACTTGACCTGCTGAGCATGTAGGGCTGTTTCAGCCCAGCAGACAGGAGCTGCTGAACTGGCAGGAGCAGGGCACACAAGCAGGAAAATGACTCACGTTTTGGTTAGGAGCAGGTTTCTAGGAAGTCGCTCAGCTGGTGAGGAGCAGTTGCTGGATTTCTCATGAGGGCTGACAAGGTTTTAGAGGGGTGGTAGGGTGCTGCAGTACCAAAAGGGGTCCTGCTGGGAGAGAGCTGGAGAGGGACATTTTAGTAGTGATAGGACAAGAGTAATGGTTTTAAACTGAAAGAGAGCAGGTTTAGATTAAGTATTAGGAGGAAATTCTTTATGGTGAGGGTGATGAGACACTGGCACAGGTTGCCCAGGATGTAGATGTCCCATCCCTGGAAGTGTTCAAGGCCAGGCTGGATCAGGCTTTGAGAAACCTGGACAAGTAGGTGACCATGGCAGGAAAGTTGGAATTAGATGATCTTTAATGTCCCTCCCAATTAAAGTAATTCTAAGCTTCTACTGACTCTGATTTACTCTGACACATGAATTGTTGCTCTTCAATGAATTTTTTAAAAGAGAGTCTCTTGTAGAAGAATAACACCAAATGGGGGAATGAGGAATTGGGGTGTTACTGACTGTTATTAGCCTGGGCTGTTCATAGCAAGGATGATCCAAGTCATTGAATACAACAAAGCTTTTCTGTTCAAAGTAAATCGAGTGCTCTCAACACCCTCTTAAACCAAAGATAAAGTTCTTCATTTAAGTTACCTCTGACAGGCTCTTTCAACTAAAGAAGTACAGTTAGTAGCCGTTTCTTGGATCTTATTTGTAAATAAATCTGCATAAAATTAAAAAGGAAATATTAGGGTATGTCCCTATAGAACTATTGATATTTCTTAGAAATATTTCTGTTTGGATACCCTGCACCTAAAAGTGAAGTATTAAAGGGTAGAGTCTTGGTACCAAGTGCTGATGGTTATGATACTAAGATACTTACTTGACTGACTGAACTTGCTACAAATGTAATTTGTCCTTTATGTATTTCCTCTGAATTTTAGTGGGTTGACTGGTTAAGACTCAGGTGACCATATGACTGTAGAAATTTCAGGAAATAACATGGTGTAATATTTCCTAAGCAATAAACTAAGACTTTTTTTTCTTACAGCAGCAACAGCAGTGTGCAGTGACAATGACGTACTAGGTACCCTCCAAACACACAGAAGAGTCTGTAGTGCAATGGAATAATGTCTAGGAGGAAGACCAAGTGAAAGAGGGAAGTAGAACACTAAAAGCTAATTTTTATTGAAACAAACAAGATTCTCCACAAGAAAAAAACAAGATTAACAAAAATCCCTATAGACCTTGGTAGTTTGTTTGGTGTTGGGGATTAAAAACAAAGTTAAAAGTGGAAATAATAATGGCCTGTAGAGAAATTCATGTGTTCTGGCTGGAGAAGAGCTATTAACAGAAGTATATAAATGGCTTTGTGAAAAACTGCCAGTCACAAAGAAATGAGTGATTGCTTAGCAGAGTGTCATGAGTGACAATGAATGTAGAGAAACACACTTACAAAACCGTGAAAATAGGGAAAAAAAAATGCAAACGCAAACAATCCTGTAATTTTAAGGAGAAACTGGGCAGAGTACAACAAACACATTGCAAAGGTAAATAACACATAAAATATAGCACGTAGAGCCTACATGTTCATTTCTTCCGTGCCATGACACATTTTCATTTTGCAGTCCTATCCCATAGTGAGAACACTATTCAAGTATGTAAGTGTATATACATACTAGGCAAGGAATGCACCACTAAAATTGTTCCCAAATTCCTCCCTGTTTTCAGAGGCAAATCACCCTGAAGGTGATATGGTACACAAACATGACAAGCGGTGGGTGATACCCTGGGAGGACCTGGAGAGGCCTTGCAATTAAAAAAGGCAGGAAGTTGTGAAGCTAAACAAACAACTCACTAACCACATCATCATTTCTATTCTAGATGAGTCATCTGTACCTTCCTCACCTTTACAAGTGCTTCTGTACAGACCTTGTCTATAGAGGAAAGATGTTCATGTCAAACAACCAGAGATAAGAAACTTAATTTGTTCCAAAGGCTGTTAAAAGTTCTTTCTGGATGTCTTCAGCCTACTTCTTCTTCCCATTTTGCATTTCCTCCTTCCTTCCTTTCCTATCTCTCCTTGGAAAAAGTCTTGGTTATTTAGAATGAATTGGAGTCTGGATGGAGTAGGACCCACTTCAATGTTCAGCTGCTTTGATCCTGTTCCTTGTGGTCTATATAGCTGCAGGAGCAAAGTTTATTTCTGTCCCATTAGTCCTGGCACTTTATTCTGTGCCTGTCATCATCGTGACTTCCATGGTAAGTGGGTACTGGTCAGTGTACACAGCAGCAGCAGCAACAACAACAGCACCATTTGGAGCAGTCTGATCTAGGTGAGAAAGTGTTTTGTGCAGCCTGAAGGGGCTATCACAGAAGAGCTGTCAGAGCAGTAATCCCTTTCTACATGAAAGGAAATGAAAAAATGTCACAAAAACAAATTGAAAAGAGAACAGAAGGTGAGGGTTGCACATACTTGTACTTGAACATCACACAGCAAAGCTCAAAGTTTCAAACAAATAACAGCAAGGTTAGATTTGTAACCAAGGAACCAATTTTTCAGTGACGAAGGACTGAGTGGGTGTAGGAGAAGCTTTTGTTTTTCAGACATAACCAGAATAAAGGCAACAATATAGTAGTCTGGCTTCCTCCTATAGTTCAAGACAGTAGCTCAAGATACAGAAAAGGGGATCCGAGTGAGACTAACCACCATGGGAGAGCAGCAGAGGTGTGGAAGTGGAGATCAAGTCAATGGGTGAGAAGTACCGACTGAAAAATACACTGCAAACCCTTTGGTGCCTCAGTGAGAGTGGGAGAGGAAGGGGGAGTAGGGCCCACTGAGGAATCATTGCAGGGACTTTACTGCATGTTGCCATGGTGGGCTTGCTTCTACTTATTTCAAAAGTGCTGCAGAAAGGGATTCCTGGGTTAACTGACTACATCTATAATTAACCTCATGTTTATATATATATTTTTAAATAATAGAATTCTGCCAGAAATATTAAGATATTACAAATATCTGCTGAAAGGAATGCTTTTTTGAAAAATAAAACAATAAAGTCATTGGGAGGAGAAGAGAAAATGAGGAAAGGAAAAAAAGGCTAGTTCTAACTAATTGGATGCTATAAGATTCTTAAACTTATGTGAAAATATTACATTTTTATGCACCCCATTATATTTCTAAGCTGTATATCCTGATGGCCAACTTTACTACTTTCTGGGCAAGAATGGACTGCCAAATCAGCTATTTATTTGGTTATTAGGGTACACCTCTTTTAAGCTGTTCAAAGAACAGTAGTGTATCATAATTGCTTTCAAGAGTAAATGAAGCTCATCTGCAGTCTCCTCAAGGCAGGGCCTGTGCAGTGCTTGCCCGAAGAAGCCTTGGTAGAGCAGCATTTACTTGTGATGTTATTGAAATTCTTGTAATAATAATCTCTTTTTAGTTTATTGGACCTTTGTTCTCTAAGGAACTAAGTGTCTGAGGTACCTTAAAAATATATCCTGCTCTGGGAAGGACTTTTTCTTTTCTGTAGTGAATTCGTGTTCAGGGTTCACAGATTTAAGGATTGCAAATATTTTTTCTCCCACAAAATAATGAAAAACAGTAACTGATAACATTTTTTAGGTAATGAAGAACAATAACTGCTAACCCTCCCTTCTTGTATTTTTGTATTCTATCGTAATGTTCTAACCAAATTTTCTTGACAAATTTGTGACTCTCTGGAGGTGCCTGCTGTATAATGTCCTCTTAATTTCAAGATGCCCATTTATGGACCTGCTTAGTCTATTAAAATCTGAAAGAATGTGGCTTTATATTATTGGCGAGGATCTCTCTTCCTACCAGTGCTTTCTCTTGGAACTCATGGTAGGTAGTGTACTTTGGTCAGCAGCTGCTGGGGCCCATTGTCTCTGTAGAGACGGACACTGCACTCAAAGCGCTTCTTTCAAAGCATCAGAAGGCTCCAAGCATCAGCACTTTGTTATTCAAAACTCTCCCATATCTTTTCTTTGTTGCCTCCCAAGGGCAGCTCCACACAGCTCTGGTTCTTTTTCTCTTTCTTCTCCAGGTCTGGGTCGCTCCTTCCTGTCCCTAGCACGGCCATCTAACCCTGTCTGTGCTGTGTATGGCATCTGACCCTTCTGTCCCTTGCACAAACTCCTGTCCCTTCCTCCTCACAGCACAGCCAGCAGACTCCAACTAACTCCCTACCAGCTAACTCACTCTTTATCACACCCATGGCTGTGAGGGCAAGGCTGTTCCCACTCTTGGATAATTAACACAGCTGCAACATATCAAGGGCAAGATTGACTTCAGCAGCATCTCCATCTGTCTCCCCACAGTCCATCATCCCCAAAAGCTCTGGATCACCTAAAAGAGGGTCTACCCACTTCTGGACATTCCTCCCTTAGCTAAAGAGCCAGCTTTGCTGCCATTAGCCAAGAAAAGGTTGTTCTAGTTGAGGGAATCTCATGAGCTGTGTATCATCCACATAAGGAAAAACCAGGTAGATGAACTCATACTGTCTGGCTGGATAAACCAAACTTGAATGTACACGAGAGTGCTCCTGCAATCCATTTTGCCATGTTATTTATAGCTGGCAGAGAATGGTAGCAACCAACCATCAACCAGAACACCCATTCGTCAGCTAACATCTCTCTAGTCCCCTGAATAATTAGCTTGGGTTTTTTGTTTTCCCTGACCGATCTGTGAGTCAGGAATACCAAACATAAGTTTTCTGTATTTGAGCTATTCCCATATGATGTGAATTTTCTGCTGTGTTCCTGAGAGTTTATTCATATTTAGTTGCATTTGCCATATCCAGCCAAGCGGAGAATGGAATATAAGTTAAAATGTTCAAGTAAGTGGCAATGGATTTGGTTGCCAAAACAATGCTTAGACAAATTAAATACAGGCTAATAATCTGTTTTCTTGAAATCTTAGAAGGATGATAGAAAGAGAAAGGTAAGAACTAAAGTCCACATGAAATCAAATTTATTTTTATGTAATTTCATTTATTTATTTCATGTCATTTTAGTCATTTCATATCAAGCAACCACTTGATATGAAATGACTATCACACTCAAGACTGGATTTTCTGAGTGTCTGGACAGATTAAAAAAGAGTAGAAGAAATAGGTTCTGTTTGCACACAACAAGGCCCTTTATATTACCATTGCTGCTCTTGTCAGTGCTAATAAGCCGGTGCATTACCCAATAGTCCTGATAATTAGTCTATCATCAGAAGGAGCTGGTGTTGCAAGTATGAGTAAAGATGAGGAAGGTAGAGATAACTCACATAGAAACAGGAAGGGCAATGTGGTTGATGACTATCAGCACTGCACTTCCACTGCACAGGGAGAAAAATAGTCACAAAACACAAGGACATTTTTAATTGCTGCAGCAGATTTTCCTGGATGCCTAACAATAGAAAAAACAATTCATTTATGTTGTTATATTTTCTAGCACTCATTTTCTCTGTAATTGCACCTGTCGTGTTAGGTTTAATTTCTGATCAGTAGACAGAGAGAGTAATTGAGGTCAAACCCTCAAATTGTAGTGCTAGTTTTGTGTAGCTATTTTCCTCTTTAAGAAGCTACTCATTGATTTATTGTTTTCCTACTGTGATTCTCACTGTTTTTTTTATTTAGCAGTTCTCCTTCCTGCAGATGAAACAAATAATTGATCACCTGGAGTTTGTTTCCCCCCTCTGTCCTATGTGTGATATTTAGAAGCAGCTTAAACATCTCAACAACTTTACACTGTTTTTTCAACTTAAAAAACCCTCCAGCTGATTTTTATTTTTTTTCCCCAGAGAGTCATATTGTTGAAGTCCTTGAGGCTGTTCAGTTTTGCCACTTGAGGAAACATGTACCCATTTCCAGAAGACATGTAGAACATTTTTCAGCTTGTTGACTGGAGCTGATTGTAACTGATGGAGATTTTTTGAAGTATGTAATCACATTACATTTTAAGTTTTGTTCTGCCTTTTTTATACCACCTGTTACACACTCTCAGTAAAAAATAGAAATATATTACGTAATTCTTTAGCCACTTGATCATGGCTACACTTGCATAGCATACACATGCATAGCATGAACTTTTCATAACTAGCGTTTGGAAAGGAAGGAAAAAATAACATTTAATGAAAGGTACTTTTTGTAAAGAAACTTTAACTCAATAAGCATTTTGTTTAGCAGTGGTGCTGTTGCTGAGGGCTGTTACCCTTTGCCTTTATTCTCAGCCTGTACCTGAATAGTTTTAATTCCACCCTGTTTTGTCACAGGTGAAATCAGTTTCCAAGACAAATTTGCCTTTATGGAAGGGGTTAGCTCCTTTTAGTTACATGCACTCTCACCTACAAAGATACAAACAAGTTGTGAGATCATACAGTGGCTTAGATTAGAGAGCTCATCTGTGACAAAAGCTGGAAAAAAGGCAGAAAAAAAGTATTTCACAAGCAAATTATCTTCATGAGCTGTAACAACTAAATAGCTGAAACAAGGATGCTGGAGGCTGGACCCAGGCTGGATATCAGGTAGCACAGCTATTCTCATTATGTTGATGAAGACTATTAAAAGTAAATCTTGGCAGTCTGTAAGTGAAGAGTAAAGTCATATTAATTTTCACCACTTTTCTGAGCAGACACTTCAGTAAGTGCTGTCCACCCCTTCCTTCAGGCTGCAGATCAGGATATGGAATTTCTGTTAGCTAAGAAAAAGGCACGCGGTACACAACAGTTGAAACTCAGTATGCAAAGTTATGAGATAGATTTCAGCTTGGACTGAAATGGTCCCTTCTCTCCCTGGCTCGACTACATTTTGGGCAGGATTCACAAAGTGGGGGAACTCGTGGAGAAGTGGTGGGAACCACCAGTGTTTTTATGAGCAAACATGAATGAACCTTGTATGGAGAGGTTTTTGGTAGCTAATATCAAACTGATATTTAATATCAGAAGTCCAATTTTATCTTGTAATAATTCACATGCTCTTGTCATTTTTTTTTCTGTGATCTGTTTGGACAGTGTTTATCAAATATTTCTGTTTGTTCTTCAAATGGATTTGAATGGACTTGATCTCTCAGCAGATTAATGTGTTTGATGAAAGAAGAAACAAGAAATAGGAAGTCTGTTGTTTCCAAACACAGAAATGAGATAATCTTTTGTAAGATGAAAACTTGTAAACATCCAAAAATACAAGGGGTACTAGCAATTTGAATCACAGTCTATCTCCTCATTCAGAAAACCTGTGAATTTATTGCTTCTCTCACAACAAAGTAGCAACTCTAAAACATGTCATGTAGTTAAAAACCAATTTGCCAAGTGAGGTGATCCTGTTCTTGAGAGAAAAAGTTTCTAAAGGTCTTCTTCTCTGAAGGTATATATAGAAGAAGGCACTTCAGATGGCTCTTGACAATAGAAGATAGGAAATGTGCTTCCTAATTCACAAGAATACCTTGTGGTTTTATTTGTTTGCTTACTTCAAAGAACAGCTCCGTGTTCCTGTATCCAGCATTGCCATTCTCTAAATGATGGTTATAGTATTCTTTTTTTTCATTCTGAGTAAGTTTCCTTTTTTAAATGGAGGTAAGTTAAATGTAGATTTTCAGGTCCCATTTGATGTGACTGCTTTTTTCAATGATACTATGATAGGGAAGAGATGAGCTACTTTGATATTAAATAAACATACTGTCAGGGTGTGAAAGGCTTCCTCCCCTGTGATGTGCTTTTGTGAATTGGAATTATTATCCAGTATGGCTCAGGTGTACTGTAGGATCACCACTGAGACCACCAGTACCCTTCTCTACTAGTTGTATTGAGGTGCACCTTGTGTGGCTTTACAAAAGACATAAAGCCTTAATGATTGCTGTCATTTCAGAGAAATCCAATCCAGAAAAAATTGACACGTTGTTTTTATGAACACTATACACGCTGGAGGTTTCTTTGAGATGTAGCTATATCAATTTTTGAAACAGACTTACAATTTGGGGATAATTTCTCCTACATTAAGTCAGACTTGGTAAAAACAAGTCTTGGTTTGTGATATCTGAGCTAGTGCATGGAGCAATTTTGCATATGGGTAGTATTTCAACAATATGACACAACAAAAGGACACTTTTAAAAATTTTACTAATAGAAGGAATAATTTCCTTTAGGAGACTGGGTGAATGAAAGGAAAGCAGAACCATAACTCTATTTACCAGTGGAATTGTTTACTTATTTAGAGCTGCGAACAAGTATGGCTTAATAATTTCTGTATTTTCTTGCTTTGATTAAAAGGGAAGGAAGACAAGTGGAACTCTTAATATGTTTTTTCCCGGGTTCAGAAATATCACTTACTGTTGTAAATTTTAGGTCTTCCAGCTGATGAGGGACAATGGAAAAGGATCTGAAGGACAAGACAGATTCTGAGCCACACAGATATCTAGGACAGATCCATGTGGTCCTCATGTCTGTGCCTAGAGCACCACGTGGCATTTTGCTGTCTTTTTCAATTTACGTCCTTCACAACAATATGTCAACAATATAAAAATGGTCTCAGCTTCACCCTCCTTGTAATTTTTCTTTTTCTTATTTAATCTGGTGTGTAGGTAGGGATTTCTTACAGATCACATTAGAGCGTGAAATCTGAGCACTGTCTTCTGCCTAAGAAGTAAGGGCTTTGTCTCAGGGAAACCAGGCAGTGTTTTAAGAACATAATTAGAAGGATGGCTTCAGGCATATTTTAACAGACATTTTCTGTGTCATAACATTTGGCATGTTACAAACTACTATCTCTTGTTTATCTTAGCAGAGAGTGTCTAAATCAGATAGCTGAAGATCTAGTGAAAAGAGCACATGTGCGTTCTTCAGGCTTTCTAAAAATAATTTATTAAATGCTATCAGGTCTGCAAATCAAAATTGCTAGTCTAAGAGTCATACTAAACAGGACACAAGAAGAAAAAGGTGCATCATGTGACCACAAAGGTATTAGCCATATTCAGCATGAATACTTAAAAAAACAGGGAAATTGCACTTTTCACAGAGTAAAATTTTTGAACTCAGGTATATTGAGAACAAGAGCTACTGCCTGAGCCCTGGTTGCTTGTGGTGTCCTGTCCGGCAGGACCAAACTTAGTGGAATGAGTAACAGATTACTGTATGCACAGAGTTTTCAGCTCCTGCAAAATGAATTAGTTTTGCTTAATTCAGCTAAACTAAATCACAACAAGACTAGTGACTTTATCAGAGCCCTTTTCGTGTCCATATCATGTAGTAAAACATCTTAGCTTTTCCTCTTCTTTCAGATACTAACAAATAACTTGTTTTGGAGATAGCTTTGTGTTAATCATTCAGCTTTTCTTTATGCTTGCCCCTGATACAAAGCAGGGAGATGTGACTGGTGCCTCTGTCTTATCCTATCCAATGCTCCCAGAGAGCCTGCAACCAGAGTGACATGGTCTACAGGGGGAGGAAAGCATCAACCATATTTTTCTCCATGATAACACTGAACTCAGCTTTAGCAATTTAGAGCATGAAAAGATGTATTTTGCTAGCAAAGACATAATAGGTAATTAAAGAGTGTGTGGAAAGCAGATATTTTCAGTATTCCCCTCACCAGGTTTATTTAATATGCAGACTAATTGAGAGCATCTTCTGATATCAGTTCCAGGGAAATATATTTCCTTTGTTTAAAAATAGGTCAGTAGGAAACCTGACACTTCCTTGGCTACCTGACTTCTTTGTTTGCAAGTCCAGCATATCATCTGGAAACGAGAAATAAAACAGTGTCAAAGGGACTAGAAGACCTTATTGTGCTAAATTCATTCACTGATCTTTTCCCCCACTCCCGACAGCAATAAAAGGCTTTTCAGCCACAGTGCTATAAGCATCTGATTAATTTCTTATGTAATCCAGAGCAGAGAGGGGAAGTTGTTTGTTGGAGAGGATGGTTTCTTACTGGTGGGGAAGATCCTGCAAGATGTGGCTCTGATGGCAGCTTCACAAGTGATAGACCAGACACTCCTATTGTGCGTGAGTTGGAAAAGTCATTGGAAAGCAGCTCATGCTTCTCTTCCTTTTTTTGTTAGCTTCATCCACCTGCACCAGTGAGAAGCCCTGTAATAACATGAATGAGTAATTTTTTACATTGCTTGGTACTTGATTTGAGATTCTTACACAGATCTGACTTCTCCTTCTATGATGACTTGGTTTTAAAATCAGTTCTGGAATTGTTGAACTTGATTTAAGATGTTGCAACAGGTGCCAGCTCTGATCAAGCAGAGATGTACTTCTGTGTGTTTGTGAGTAGAGTTAGACTCTGGAATGGCTCAAGGGTTTTTTGTGTATGGTGCAGTGATTGTCTGGAGTCTGAAAAATATTTTTGTGGTCCTGAGGAATCCACAGGGACAGCACCTATGCATGCAAACAGGTAGGGAACTTGTTTTTGTACCCTGCCAGAGAGTCTTAGCCAGGGAGACTATCTGAAGTGAAGAGATTGGAAGAGGAGGAACAGAAAACTTCAGAGGCTTTATCAAGTAGGACTTTTTCCAATGTGCATGATAGAGCTCAGGGTGTTAGAAAAGAGTTTTGAAAAATCACAGTGCCTGCTCACAGGAATGTCACAGGGTGAGTTTTATCCTTTATATTTTTGGCAGGTAAAAAGCCAAACTCCTCCTCACCTCTTGTAGAAGAAAAGAACATGGTTCATTAATCCATGTAGATGCTGGTGTTGTGGTGCGTCGTTTTTGTGGGTTCTTTTTTTTTTTTTTTTGTGTGTGTGTGTGTTTCTGTGGTTTTCTTTTTTTTTTTTTTTTCCACTTTTTAACAGTCAGTGAAAGTATAAAGGCACCACGAATGAATAAATAGACAAAGCAACAAACAAGAGCCATATTCTCAATTCCAAGTGACACTGTGTGGCTTTTTATTGGAAATCCCACTTATCTCTACAGAGAGATCCCAAGGGTCCAAACTCCCCCTGCTCCACCTTTCAGCAGGTCTCTCTCACTGTAATTTGTGGTGAATTATCCTACTGTGTCCCCATAGGATCTCACTGTTACTACCTCAGGAAAAACTGGCACTAGTTCCTGAATGGTAAACCTTCAGCTGGCCTGTGCATGGCATGCATGGCATGGTCAGGGGCAGGGCTCAGCAGAGCCTGGCCATGGCTGAGATATCTGGGAAAGCTGGTGGGGCTTTTCCTCAGGGATCTGCCAAATCATGAATGCAATGTACCAGGCAGGGACATCTGCTTGCTGTCTCTTCCAAAATGAATGTTGGGAGGAATCAACAAGCAGAGCCGCTGATTCATCGGGCATGATAGGGGTCAGGGTGTGAAAGGGCACCTAAATCATGCATGGGTTGATGGACAAATTAATGAAAAAGAATTCTCCTGAGGACCAGCTAATGCACAGTGACTGTATAAGGTTTGGGAGGTCCGTGAACTGAAAAAGGTTAGAGGCTGCAAGGAGGGCACTAGAGGGAAGAGTCAGAGATGCCTGTTTTCCACAGCTGGAAGTGCTTATGTGGCCATAGAGTTTATAACCACAGGCAGGAGGGACCTTCACTCCAGTCTAGGAGAGCAGTTCTTATTTATATTTATGCAAAAGTACAAAACCTATTTTGACATAGCAAACCATAAGAAGAGTGGACTATTTGAATAATGTCCTAGAAACACTTTGAAGATTGCAAAAATGACAGGGGATCTTGTTTTTCCCAATGCTTTTTAAAAATACCATTCTCTGCTCATTCAACTAAAATGTTTCTAACATGTTCATGCATAGTGAGGGATATTGACATTGCTGGGAAGAGGGGGGCTTGTCCATTGCAAATAGATGACTTTCCCCTTTGTCATGGGGAAACGTTTTAACTCAGAATTCTTGTATGTGCTATTAGCATTAAGTCATACATAATTTTTTAAGAATTCTGTGAGGTAGAAGGAACTTACAAAATATAGGTGGAATGGTTTCCAGAAGCGACCTCAGTCTTGCAAGAAGCTTTCCCTACATGTTTTAGTACTTGTGACTCATGCTGGAGTGTGATACTAATTGTTAGTGCCAATGTTTTCATGAGAGCCCACTAATTCAGTGTCACTCCATGTTTGGGTCGTCAGATGAGAATGTCATTGGAAACTTCCTCTAATTATGTCCCACTAGCTTCAGTGGGTGCTAAGAACTGCTCTACATAAACATGTGAGTCTCACTATTCTGCATTTTAATCACTATTTTCATTTGAGCTCTCTGTTCTGTTCTGAAGACGAGCAAAGGGTTTTATTTCCCCTCACACATGCCTCTGCTATGGAAACTGTCTGTAGAATGTCCCCATAGCCTTATCTCACCAAAAATTGATTTAGGTGAGGTCTCTGTCAGGGCACGGACAGTCCAGCAGACTTGGCTCACAAGGCAATGAGTAACTTAGCTACACCTGGACTCTCTCCAGGAGTGGCACAACTCTCACATGATGGATTAGTGTGGTTAAAACCAGGAAGGTCAGCTTCCATTTTTGAACGATGGGGTGCTGTATAAACACTGGGATATGTGAACTTGTCATATCTAGCAGTAATCAGTGCAGTTCAATGATGTAACAGGCATAATGTCGTGAGCTGGTAACTAATCTGAAACCCATTTTACCATCATTGCTCTCTTTACATTGACTCACAATAAACAAGCACATATAAAGAGAGCCATGATACAAAATGTATACATTTCTTGTTATGACAAAACAAAACCTAAGTGCTGGATTTTTTGCTGTCTGAATCATGAGAAACCAGAGACAGAGTACAAACCATAACTCCTGGTTATGGTTTTGTTCTGGTGCTTCCTGCCAACTAGAAAGACAGCAGTTTCTTGAGCATGCTCTCTATAAAAACAACTGAGCATTGATCACTGGCAATCTTGCACTGTCTTTGTGCCCTATACTGGTTTGAATGACCTGCTGACAATAATGATTTAATTTCTCTAGCAGGCATAGAATCCAGGTTGCAAATGGTGTGTGTATATATTAAAAAATTGTTTTAAAATGATCGGTGTAAGACCAACAAGTAGAGAAACTATCATCACTAGTTGTACACACCGATAAGGCTCCTGCTGATGGAGGACCATCTCTGTTTCCTACTGTATAGAAGGAAGGCAAAAAGATAAAGTGATGATGTTAGTTCATTAATATAGATACTGAAATTTGAGTTATATATATACACACACAGTATTTAACCATTATCATCAAAAAATGGCATTTTGTATTTTTTTCCTTATCTGCATTATGTAATTACGCCAATGAAATTTTTGACTTTAAAAATCAACCCCCCAAAAGTAGCATTTTACTACAAAAAATACAATAAAAATCTATTCTAACTTCATCTCATCAAAGGTCAATCTTCTTGATTGAAAATATGTGATGTGTGTAGTATTTTTAAGACTAAATTATAAGAGAAGAAAAAGGAAAATTAGCAGGAGTAAATCTCTTATAAGAGACTAAGCTGTAAATTAGTTAAGACCAAAATATATATATTAGGTTCATCATAAAGTCTAACTGATTAAAATATTAAAATAAGGAAAAAAATAATTGCCACAAAAGAGCTGAGATTTTTCTCACTGCTGAATTACACAACTTGTATAGGTTCAAAACTGTATTTCAGTGGATTTAGATGCCTAAAACCAGAGTAATGACATGGTGGATTGCAATAGTGCCCTGTCATCTGTCTGGGGACTTGCACGAACCTCCTGTGTCTGATCTGAGCACTCCTTGAAGAAAACGATTGACGTGCTCTCTAGTCACTGGCCTTGACAGGGTCTACTCTTGATGGGGGTTTTGCCTTTGGCTTTGCTGAGAAGCAAACACCTTATGATTATGTCATTTGGTAAGAAGAAACATGATTGGTCACTTAAACATCTAATGGCTAATTTTTTTTTATGGATGAGACTACTGAAATGCCTCACATGAGCATGTGCTTTGGTGTTCACCTGAGCTAGGGTCTCCAGTAGTCATCTAGACAACCTCTATGGCAGTTTGCTGGCTCTGGTCAACAGTGACTCTTTTTAGTCCCTGAGAAGCTTGATACACTTCCATTTTGTGCTCACAGAATCTCAGAAAGAAAATTACATTGTTGTATTCTTCAGCTAATTCCTAGAAAAATACTATAAAATAATAATAGAAGATGTAGAAATAGAAATAAAAGAAGAAACAAAAAAATTGCAATATTTTCTTACTTCCATGCACCAGTACAACCAGGCTGGAAACTTGCTGGATAAGGAATGCTGACTATAGTTTGTATGCGAACTTAGCTTGTACAGATGTAGTATCCTGTCATAATATCTCCAGGTATTGATTTGCACAATTTACTAAGTATGTTCTTTAGAGTACATAAGATTGACACCAATGTAAATTAAAGTATGTTTTCTAAATCTAGTATCTACCCCAGCTGAAACCAGCACATGTCCTCCTTACTCCATACAATTAGCCTCATGCACAGGTCCCACACAATCCCAGTAATGACCACCCCACTTACTATTCTTTTATGTAAGATACACACATATTGCTCTCTTAGGACCACCCTGAAAAATGTGCATAAAATATCCACCAAATGTCTATTGAATTAAATTAGTCCATGAGTTTGGGCTCCATATGTTACGGTGGTCCTTCAGGACAGAAGAGGTGGTGTGTTGCATGGACTTACTGAGCACCAGTGCCACATCAGGTATGGTCACTGCTGCTCTGCAACTGCTTCTTGCAAGGCTTCTCCTCCATTGGTTTGGGTAGTTTCTGTTATCATAAGTCCTGAAACATGCAATTCAAACCGCAGCTTACAATAATTTAAGGCTATAACCATTACAATCCCCACCCCTGGTCCTTTTAGACCGGGTTATCTGGTTTAGCCCTGCAACAAATTACTCCCCTTGTTCTCAGCTCGCCTAAAAATGAGGGGTTCCTTCCAGACTCCACCAGTAGCACAGTCCACATCCTGGTCCTTTATGGGCTGCAGGTGGGTCTCTGCTCCATCATGGTCTCATTCACATCACAGTCCCTTCAACTCTTCACACTGGAATTCCATCCTGTCTGGTATCCCAGCACAGAAAGAGGCAGCACCACACAGGCCACTGGCCAGCGCAGGCACTTCATCATGGTCCTAAACAAAGTGCTCCCAGGCAGAACACAGGAGGGTGATTAGCACTACAGCAGCAGCAAAAGCAAAATGTGGCCACGGACAAGCACTAGACACTAATATTTGGTCAAGAAATAGAGCCCCATGGCATGTACAAGAATCTGCTCATTTCCAGCTGAACACCACTAGGAATGTAATTTCAGTCTAGTACATCCCAATCAAATCTGCCATTGCCTCAAATTCCTCAAGCCCCATATGGGGAATCAAAAAGGATTGTGGTGGGTTGACCTTAGCTGGATGACATGTGCCCACCAAGCTGCTCTATTGTTCCCCTTCCCAGCTAGACAGGGTAGAGAAAATAAGAAAATGAGTCATAGGCTGAGATAAAGCAGTTTACTGAAGCAAAACAAAGGTTTGTGCACACACAAAAAAGAGGAAAAAGAAAAAAGCTTTACTCTCTACTTGCCATCAGCAAGCAGTGTTCAGCCACTTCCCAGGAAGCAGGGCTTCAGCATTCGTAGCAGTTGCTCCAGAATGCAAATATTGTAAATAATGAACGCCTGCCTTCCTTCCCTTTTCCTTTGCTCTTATATCTGAGCTGATGTCATTCGGTATGGAACAGCCATTTGGTTGATTTTGATCAGCTGGCTTAAGTGTGCTTCCTCCAAGGATCTTGCTCACTCCAGCCCCTTGATGGGGGGAGAATGTTGGAGAGGGAGTGCTGTTGCTGTGCCAGCCCTGTGTAGCAGCAGCTAAAACATTGCTGTGTTATCAACCACCTTCCAACCAAAGCAGAGAGCAGCACTGTGAGGGCTGCTATGGGAAAAGGAACTTCAGCTCACCCCAACCCAATATAAATGATTTGCCCTTAGAGAAGTATTCTTGACTGTCAATTATTACCTTCTTTAACTTGTAGGAGAATCTGCTTTATGATCTTGCTGGGCACAGGGTTGGGACTCAAAACTGGTTCTTGGGTCTTCCTTTTCTCCTTTTTAAAAAGGGATCTTTTCAGTGAGTGGGGTCTTCACCAAACTGTGCCCTGACTAGCCATCCAAACCTGATGAATAGTGGTTTAGACATCTCATCTGCCGGTTTCCTTGGGATCTGTGGATGCATATCATTGGGTACCATGGACTTGTGCACCTTCAGCTTCCTTAGATGGACTTGAACTTGATCTTCTGCAGCTTTTTGCTCTCCCAGCCCCTGCTTTTTCCTTCTTCAACTCAGGTGGTGTAGCTAACATACTTGCCAGTGAAGATCAAGGCAGAACTTTGTTGAGTGCCTCAGCCTTCTTCATATCCCAGGTAATTATGTCTCCAATTTCCTTCTTGAGTGGATCCGCCATTTCCCCTACTCTTCCTTTTACCACCAGCATACCTGTAGGAATTTTTCTTGTTCTTGATGTCTCTGTCAAGGTTTAATTCTATCATGGCAGTAGGTTTCCTAACCCATATTTCCCCCAGATTTCCCTGTTTCCCATATTATCCGTGTTTCTATCCTCTGTAGGTTTCCCTTTTGTGTTTGAGTTTTCCAGGAGCTTCTTGTTCATAAATACAGGCCTCCTGGAATTTTTGCCAGACTTCCTTTTTGTAAGGATGTATCACTCCTAAAGTCCAGGGTGGTGAGTTTGTTTCTTGTCTTCCTCACTGCTGCAAGGATCTTAAATTGCACCATTTCATGGTCACTTCATCCTAGGCTTCCCTTGAGCCTCACCTTCCTCATCAGCCCCCCCTTGTTGGTGAGGACAAAGTTCAGCACAGCACCTCTGCTTGTTTGCCCTTCTCTCACTTGGAGAAGGCAGTTGTCATCAGTGTGTGCTGGGAGCCTCCTGGACTGCCTGTGCCCTGCTGTGCTGTCCCTACAACAGATGTCAGGGTGTTTGAAGTTGCCCATGAGGACCAGGACTTCTCAGTGTGAGGCTGCTCCTATCTGTCTATAGAGGACCTCATCCACTTGGTCTTGCTGGTCAGGCAGTCTGTAGCAGACCCACACTATAATATCCCTGCCCCCTCTTTAATCCTGGTCCCTGAAGAGAGATGAAGAGAGACACCTGCTCCTCATCTCCACTTCCTGTCCCTCCTACACAGCCTGTATCTGTCCATTCCAACATTGGAATCATAGGAGTCATACCACTACATGTCTGTGATTCTGGTAAGATCACAGCCCTGCAGGCATGTCTCTAACTCCTCTTGTTTATTCCCCATGTTGTGTACATTTGCATGGAGGCATTTAGATGTGACTCCCTACGAAGCTGACTAACTAATGCAGTGGCTGGAATTCTTTTAAACTGTCTCAGCTCTCCTGCTGACCTGTGATCCCTCTTTAGACTGTGAGCATTTGTTGCTGGTCCTGGCATGAGACTGGTAGGAATGGGATGGATTGAGATTCCCCTCTTCTGGCAACTTTAGTTTAGAGCAACACCACTCCTCTCCACACCACTGCTTTGTTTCTCTGTCTTAAATTAATAACTTATACTTAATGAAGGCAATGAAAAACATTCTTTACAATTAGAACAAGACAAAAATTTAAAGAGGATTTAAGCCTTCAGCAGGACCTATTATTAAAATAAAAAATGAAAAGGACAAGACATGAGAGGTCGTATAAAAGGATTTGGAAGAAATACTATACTTGACAAAAAACCTGATCCCCTCCCCATTTTTTTTATTGATCCACTACATGAAGCCTAAAATTCAAGAAATACTTGAATTCTGTGAGCATTTTAATGTCAGTTTATTCATTAAAATTACTAGAGCTGATTGGAAAGACTTAGTGAAGCCTGGGGATGCTTCATCTTTGGCTAGGTATGTGTCCAGGTGCTGCAGGCTGCATCTGAAGTGCATTGCTTCTGCCCATTTAACTACTTCAATACAGCCCAAACAGTGCTGCTCCACAGGAGAAAAAAAAATAATGGTCAGCTGTAATTTTGAACTCATTGATTCTGGTGAAAGTATACTCCTTAAGGAAGCACTTCAAAATGTTGAATCCTGTCAGAGAACAGGAATAATCTGTGCATTCACAGCACAGATATTCTTTCTTCTGTTAAGTCCTTGCTGACTCTGTTTCGCATGAATATCTCAACTAACTGATTTCTGTAGCTTGTCAAGCTGAAGTGCAGAAATATCTGTGGTTCAATGTAGAGGTTACAAGGTCCATAAGCACCTTGGGGACTGTGGACACTTCCAGGAACACTTATGCTGACTGCTAAGGGAGATGCCTTTTTCCTGCATATGTATTTGCAACATCACTAAGAGATTCAGATTTTCCTTTGCGAATGATAAGCAGGACATAGCATCGCTCAGCCAAGTAAAACAGCAGATATTAGATTCCTCGCCAACCCAAAAAGAGTGTTACATATGCTGGAGTGCCATCTACTGGCTCTTTTCCTCTGTAATAGGTCGATAGAAGTGCCAGCTCTGTGTGTGTGTGTTACTCTATCCAGGACTGTAAGGTAAGTTGAATCTCAAGGAGGATATTTCACTTCTACCACTGCATCCAGGACTCAGACCTCCAGAGACTTCCACCCACCTCCTAGACCTTCCAAGTCTTCATGCTGGTATTCAGGCCAACATACATAGGCTATACATATCTCAGCATCCTAGTTCTTCCCTTGTAGTGGTTCCTTATGACTTCTGCTGCCTTTGAGGGTATCTTGGGAGAGACCCCCAAGTGCCTCCATGGAAACGTGCAAACACTGTACACATAAGTAACAGTTAATCATAGTATGACAGAAACATGGAATATTTCAGATCAGAAGCTAGCCATAAGCATCACTGAGTGCATCTCCCTGCTTCTCTCAGGATTAACCATAAAACTAGAGCATCATCCCTAATCTCCTTGACCTCTGATAGACTTTGTGCTGGGACCACTTTCCAGGAGAGCATGTTTCAGTGACTGACAATGCTTTCAGTGAAGAATCTTTTCCTAAGTACCAATCTGAACTTCCCATTAAGCAGTTTCATTCTTCTTAAGCAGCTTTGGTTCCCAGAGAGAGGAAGTCATCATTTCCCCCTCCACTGCTCCACTTCAGTGGAGTCCTCCCCAGCCTTCATTTCTCCAAGATGCACAAACCAAGTGACCTCAATGCTCCACTTAATTCTTGTCCTTGAGTCCTTTCACCCTCAGCTTGGCCACCCTCCTCTGAATACACTCCAGAGTTTGATGTTCATACATTGAGGTGCCCAGAACTGACACAAGATTCAAGGTGAGGCCACACCAGTGCGGTGTAGAGTGGGACAATCACATTCCTTCACCAGCCAATAATTTTGTGCTTGATGTACTACATTCCATGATGGGAATGGTTAGCCCTTTTGGCTGTTATGGGACACTGCTGACTTATGTTCAACTTGCCACCAATCCAAATCCCCAGGTCTTCCTGTTGGGCTGCTTCCCTTCCTCTTATCCCCAAGTTTGTACATATGCCCAGAATTTTTCCACCTCAGATGCAGAATCTAGCACTTGATCTTGTTATATTTCATATGGTTCATGATTGCCCAACTCTCTAGTCTATCCAGATCTCTATCTAAACCTCTCTACTTTCAAAGGAGTTCTCAGTTACTCCTGGTTTAGTTTGGTAGGAAAAAATATTGAGTGAATTTACATTTGATTCCTGTGTCCAGATAATTTATAAAAAGCTTTATAAAGCACTGGTCCTAAATGCCAATCTGTTCACTAACCCCAACTAATATAACCTTTTGAGCCCAACCCATCTGACAATTCCTCGCCCTAAGTATCACTGACTTGTCCAGCTGTGTGCTGCCCAGTCTATCTGTAAGGATACTGAAAAAGATATTGCCAAAATCTTTGCTAAAATTAAAAACTCTACACATTTCCTGGCTTCCCTTAGTCAACTACCTGGGTGACCTTGTTATAAAAGGAAACTAATTTAGTTAAGCAGCACTTTCCCTTTGTTAAACTGTGCTGGCTGTGACCAATGATTTTGTTGCCTCTCTAGTGTTTTTCAGTAGCTCCCAGATTAACCTTCTCCATAATTTCATCACGCACTGTGAGACTGTAATTACCAGCCTTCCTTCTCTCCTTTCTTGAAAACTGGGGCAATGTTTGCTAGTTTCCAGTCCACTGGAATCTCTCCAGACACCCAAGATGTTGAAAATGGGGAGAGATCATGTGGTACCATAAGCCAGCTCTCTCAGTACCCTGGAATGGACCCCCTCGGAGTGATTTATGTGCATCCAAGTGAGGAAGCAAGTTTGGAACAAGTTTGGAATTGACAGAGAATGCTATTCCACCCAGTCATGGTCTTCCAACCAGACTCTGGGGCATCAGGGCCTACCACTGGTGTTAAAGACAAGAGCTGAAAAAGGCTTTAATGTTTTTCTTTGTCTATGTCCTTATTTAGGACCAGCCTTGTCAAGCAACAGATCAGTGTTATGTCTGATACTCCTTTAGCTTTTCAAATACTTTTAAAGCTCTTTTTGTTGCCCTCCACAGTGCTGACCACACTGAACTCCAATTGAATTTTGCATGCAGGAGAAACACAGTTTCCCTGTATATCAAGCAACAACATTGCTGTAGTTGTCCCATGTTGCCTGTCTCTGTTTTCAGTGTCTGTACACCTCCATTTTCTGCCTAAGTTCTGGAAGCAGATCCCTGCTCAGTCAAGCTGGTGTTCTGCCCTGCTACCTTGACTTCTGACACTTTGAAATTGCCTGCTCTTATGAAATTGTCACGCATAAGAGTTGAAAGAAACACAACCAGCATTCATGGACCCAAGCAAATTCAAAAGCAGATCCTCAGAGGACCTTACTAAGTAGCTCCTTCTGCACCCTGAAGTCTGCTCTCCCCATATCCTCTTTATTTTCCTTCCCCTTCATTCTTACACACGGGGTCTCCACAGTGTCACCTCTAGCTGCAAGAGCCATACATTCCAGACCATCCATTACATAAAAAGTCACCCCTTCACCTTACCTGCCCTGCCTATGCCTCCTGAAGGAGGCTGTAATCCTCCTGCAAGGAACCCCAGTTCCAGGATTCATCTCACCAGGTTTTGCTTTTGCCAATTATGTGCTTTCTTTAGGACTGGGCCAAAACTTCTACTTTCTCTCTACATTTTCCTTATATATGTTTATAGACTTGAATAGAAATCTTCAAATGTGGTGGTAAGGATGGGAGTAATAGTCATAGATTTGAGGGGATGATACAGCCATATCAATAAATTTATATGATGGATCATTAGAGGAAAACAACTTTATTTAAGATGAGGGGACAGGTGAATGGTAAAGTCAGTATATTTGAAAATATTTATTTACATGTGTCCACCTGTCTGTAGTTATGTCTATCTTCTCTGTAGCAGATTGTTGGTATATGTTGTTCCTGTAGCAGCGGTTTCACAAAATTATTTGCAGGTGTTTAAGTTTTACAGCCACATTTGGGTTTTTGATTCACGTACTTTTTGAATACATGCAGATAGAACTACGTTTCTACTTTTTCTCCTGGATGGAAGAAGAGATGCAGTGAAGGAAGAGATGTCCTTGTTTTCTTCAGTAGTTTTTCTTAGCTTTGTTGAGTGGTACAATTTCTGCATGTAAGCATCCATTTTCTGTTAGAAACACTGGCCAAAAAGTAAGGCTTGTATGTCATAGCAAAAGTGGACTGTTTCCAGAGCCTTTATCTCCCATAGTTAGCTGCTCTCTGTTGCTTTGAAGTTATTTCCATACAATGAAACAAGACAGTGCATTGTTTATATCACTAACAGATTGACCAAGAATGGTATTTTATCTCTACCATCCAAACAGTTGATTAATTTAGGTGTAACAGGTCATGGAAAGAACAGATATAACTGACAGGGTGCAAGATTAATGCAGTTTAATTTCATGCTCTCTCTTTTGCTGCTTTTAAACAAAACATCTGTTGAGTGGACCACTGCTTTCCTAAGTAATGAGACTGTGGTTTTCCTTTGATGCAGGTTTTGCTGGGAGGGGAGCCCTTGCATCAAGATGCAGTTGGTTCACATGCATTGCCATCTGTGGATAGCTGAAGCTGCGGGTCCACAGGAGAGGTCATAGAAAGATAGAAGCACAGAATAAGCTGAGTTGGAAGAACCCCATCCAGATCATATAGTATATTCCCTGGCCCTGCACAGGACATCCTAAGAATCATGCTGTGAGCCTGATAGCATTGCCCAAACACTCCTTGAACTCCATCAGGCTTGGTGCTGTGACCACTCCCCTGGGGAGCCTGTTCCAGTGCTCAACAGCCCTCTGGGGAAAAATGTTTTCCTGGTATCCAATCTAAACATCCCCTGACACAGCTTCATGCTGTTTTCTTGAGTCCTCTCATTGATATCAGTGCCTGTCTCTTCAATTTTTCTTGCGAGGATGTCACCTCAAGACCACTATGAGGTCTCCCCTCACTCTCCTCCAGACTGAAGAGACCAAAGAACCTCAGCCACTCCTCATATGGCTTCCCATCCAGACCCTTCATCACCTTTGTGGCCCTTCTTTGGGCATTGTCCAACAGCTCAATGTCTTTCTGCATTGTGGCACCCAAAACTGCCCCCAGCACTGGAGCTGAGGCTGCCCCAGCTCAGAGCAGGACAATCCCCTCCCTTGCCCTGCTGGCCATGCTGGGCCTGATGCCCCCAAGGACATGGTGACCCTCCTGGCTGCCAGGGCACTGCTGCCTCACGTTCAACTTTCCCTGGACCAGGACCCCCAGGTCCCTTTCCATGGCACTGCTCTCCCATCTCTCATTCCCCAGTCTGTCTGTACATCCAGGGTTGCCCTGTCCCAGGTGCAGAATCCAGCACTGGTCCTTGTTAAACCTGATATGGTTGATGATTGGTCAGCTCTCTTAATTGTCAAGGTCTTTCTGCCCTCAAAGGTGTTGACAGCCCTTCCAATTAAGGGTCATCTGCAAGTATTCCTTTGAGTCCTGCATCCAAGTTGTTAATGAAGATCTTGAAAAGCACAGGGCTGAGGATGGAGCCCTGCAGGCCTGCATTAGTGTCCTCACCAATGTCTGATGTTATCCTGTTACTCCAGGGTCTGTTCACTGGAGTTTTTCCTAGCAAACTGTAATCCAATTTCTATCTGTTTGACTCTGTGTCATGTATATGTATGTATGGCCAAAGAATGATAGAAATAATAAAAAAATAATTTTTCTCCACTTCTGCATAAATAAATAGCATTAAGTCAATTAACACAATTTGACAGACATGAACGTGTGTGTGCGCAAAACTGCACTTAATGAGTGAGTGTTGCATCACGTAATGAAAACAAGTGTATGCTACTAGAATGATAAAATTTTTTCCCAGATTTTGGCTGAGAGGCCAGGACTGTTCAACATGGCATGTTACCCACAGAAAATGGATACTGAAACCTCTGAGAGATTAAGAAACTTTAGGAAGAGAAGACAGTTCTTTCCTCATACTCAGCTCTCTCACCTCCTCTTGGGGATAATTAAAAGGCTGAGCCAGACTTGGAGGACCAGGAACACCACAGATTTAAAATGTTCATTGAGGCATTTGATCATTATAGTGATGGAGATCTTTGTGCTCAGGAACCTAGGTGGTGTTTGTCCCAAGGATGCTAAATGACAACAGAATGCTGTTGTATTAAGACACAAGGACAAAGGTATTCTGAAAAAAGTCTTGACTTTGTCTTCCAGCAAATACCAAAGCTTATGTGAGGAAAACCTCACCAGCATGTCATAATGGAGTAGTTTCCCGTAAGATTTTTAGAATATCAGCTGATGATCTGAATTTTGTCCAAATCATAGTAAGTTTAAGACAAACTTTAGTATCTATTACATTTAATGGCAATTTTTTTCTCAAAGGATCTTTTATGTTGCAAATAATTCTTTCAAGAGTACTTAACTTCATAGCTTTGATTTTAACGAGATTGTGATTTTATGGTTTCAAGCATGTAATTCAAGGCTCAGTTTGTGTGCCCAGGGTTTGAGCACAGTAGTATTTTTTCAGTCATGGAAATAAATCTGGAGTTCCTCCATTTGGTGCGGCCACAACTGAGTAGTAAATGCAATTATTTGAGCAGTGTGCCTATTTGTCAGCATAGCAGGTTCTACAAGCAGTCACACAGTCTCTACTGCCATTGTGTGTTGCTGGATATTAATAAAGAAAGCAACATTCATTCATAAAGAAATGGCCATTCATTCAGCCATTAATTTTGGCTAGAAGAAAGACAAGAATATGATTCTAAGTAGAATTATTTAATTCTAAGTAGTATTATCATTACAGGATATATATATATGTATATCATCACATGAAAATCCTAAACACTTCCAGCTAAAAAATTTCAGAAGTGGTGCAAAGAACAGAACCTATGGATCTGCAGAAAGTCTGCTAAATATCTCCTTTTCTAAATTGAAAAAAAGTAATTCTTTAGAGTTTTAGTGAATATTTAGGATTTTAAAATGCTTTTTGGGGTTATAATAAGACATTCCAATTACTAATAGAGCAGGATAGAGTCATTGGCCAAGACCAATTTGGAAAAATTCCTCTAAATCATATCACCCAAATATCTTTATTCACATCAATTAATTAGAATTTTTAATGGCTTCTTTGTGAGGCTTTTGATTTTTTTTAACCCAGTTCTTTTGTCTGCCATGAGAATCTAATGAAAATTATATCCTGCAGTACTTTTAGCTTAAATTCCAGTTTTTTAGAAAACTGTGACATATAGTATTTCAGAAATATCAGAGAAATTACAAATGGCTTTAGAAACAGTAATTGTAAAAGTGTGTTGGCATTCCCTGTAGCTTTTCTGACTTAGTTGTTAGATTTCCTTTCCACGAGGGGCTCAGAGATCTCTACACAAATAAAGGTGTCTCTAGAAGTAGATTTAAGCTGT
This sequence comes from Phylloscopus whistleri, assembly GCA_017589585.1. NCBI lineage: Eukaryota > Metazoa > Chordata > Aves > Passeriformes > Phylloscopidae > Phylloscopus > Phylloscopus whistleri. The sequence goes on along the minus strand of JADMLD010001013.1, from coordinate 8,918,700 downwards.
AACTCCTTTTTCAGTCAATACCAGTGAGGCATCAGAAGAATGTTTCTTCTGTTTCTGTTAATGGTGTTCCCTAATCAATGTTCAACAGCTGAACTCATTGATTTGGGAATTAATATTTGAAAAGAATGCAAGTCAGCTTTTGGAAGGTTCTGGCATGAAATTAATCAATCTGATTTGTCATCTGACTGTGCCTTTCACCTTTACCAGGGTCCCCCCAGTGCCTGTGTCACCTCCCTGCTCTGCTAGCACTGCTGCAGGCTGCTGCCCCCAGGGGAAGTTTTGACCCCCACCCCACATCAGCCTCTTCCTGGTGCAGTCTCCTGCTGCTCCCAGACGAGATTGGCAAAATCATCCACTCAACTGTGAAAAAAACGAGGGATAATGAGGGTAGTAGGCACAGACTTACCAGTTAATACTGTTCAGATTCCTCTGAGTAATTTGAATGCAGAATTAGGAAAAGATTGACATTAAGTAGAACATTAGAATGAAAAAGGCATTTCTGCTAGTGTGGCAGTGCCATGCCCTCAGACTATTTTTGTATCTACTTCCAGAACTCCCTATCTTTATCATGTCCTTCGATAGGCAGAATAAACATTTTTTGTGCCTCTAAAAAAATGGCATTTTAAAATCCCATCCTGAAAAGAGTAACCTTTAGCAAAGTCTATCAGAAAAGTTTATTGTCCTGTGTTCTGTATTAAGTTTAGAAACAGAGGAAAAATTCACCCTGAAACATGTAAAAATCAACATTCAGTGCATTTCATGGTTGTAGAAAGGGTTACTGCTATGTAAGAGTGTGAAGAAGGAAATTACAGTGGTTCTTTGTTCATAGGTTGTGGCACTGTAACTTAAAAACTGTTTACAAGCAAAATTGATGCTTGCAGATTTACTGAGGCATTAATGTTTATACAAAACATTGTTAAGTCATCATCCTTTGGTGTCGTCGTTCTTTTCTCTGGTTGGATCTATCTGTTTGGCAGATGGTTATTGCTTCAGCAGTGTGCTGAAGGGTATGCAGACCAGTACTTTCCACTTCTTCTTTATGGGTTTTCAGCTGAGGTAGAGATAGTTGTGTATTGCCATCCTCAGCTTTTGCCTACCATGCATGCTTCAACTCCTGGAATATGGAGTGTTTCTGACGAAGAGATACAGATTTGAACAAAGGGAATAAAATGCGACACGTTTGCCAACAATGGAAACTTTCACAGTGTTCAACAAACTCAGTCTGGACTAAACCCAGTTCTATAAACCTGTCTGCAATGGGACTATTTTCATTTTTTTAAAATTTATTAATAACATTCTCTATTGTTCTGATTTCATTGTTATTGTATAGAGCTAAGTTAAAGTGGTTTGGGTTTTGGTGGTGTTTTTTGTTTGTTTGTTTATTTTGGTGTTTTGCTTTTTTTTGTTTGTTTTGTTTTGTTTTGTTGTTTTTTGTTTGTTTGTTTGTTTGTTTGATTCCCCCCCCCCTTGGGTTTCAGTTTTTTTATTTGGTTTGGTTTGATTTTTTGGGGGATTTGGGGTTTTTTGTCTTTCAAGTCTTGTGTGCTCTAAAGAGAACTTAGTGTAAATGAGAACTGTTTTTTCTCAATCTCTGATTAGTATTAGAACTCCCAGCGTAAAGGGAAATCTAGCAGGTAACTCCTTGCTATGTTAGCTCCAGTGACAAGTCTCTCTTCAAAGGTTTGCAGCCTCTTTCTGTCTCCTGTCTGCTGACCCTGGCTGCCCTTTCCCACATCATGTCAAAATTTGACTACTTCTTCTTGTGCTAATACAATTGTTTGTGGACTGTGCTGTGGATGGGATCACTGCACTAAGCTGACTTAAGAAACTGATTATTTGCTTTGATTAGTGATCCAGTCTGCACTGCAGCCCCACAGTGACATATTGATGAGGACAGAAAGTAGTGGAACTTAAAGAAACATTTTACTCCACAGCCACAAGTAGAAACTACAAACCAGACTGGAAACACTAAGTGGTTGTACTGTGATAAAAGGACTTAATGAAATCTGATTGCTGACTAGTCAGGAGACCTCGAGAAACAAATAAAACAGATTGTGCAATTTACGTTTGTCATAGCAAATATTCACCCACAGACAGCATTCCAACTGCATGCATAACTCATTTATTTATAGATCTTTTTAAATGTTGCCTTTGCATCTCTGATTTTCATGTTTTGCAGTTTTTTTAGGGTGAGATTGATAAGTTAGTAATCAATATTTGTCCCTTTTCTCTTCATATACCCAGTAATTTTTTCCAATGTAGCTAATAGATGTAAGTGAGGCATTATTACCTTTGAATTCTGAAGAAGTCTTATGGTCCCATTTTGACCAGAACCACAAAATATCTTGTTAGAATTTTTTGACTGCTTCTTTTTGCAAATACTTGCTCATCATTCCTCCCAAGATGTTCTCCTTTCTGTTATTAAAGAAGTACAGAAGTCTACCAACTGAATTTTTAGAACATGATTATTACTTTTATGAATACTTGAAACATATTCTAACTAGGGATATTCAGAGATGATTTGAATGTTTTCCTAAATTTCCTGGTTTGTATTAGAAGTCATTCCCGAGTATATATAAAACACAGGATCTAGAATACTATGCAATGACTAATATAAGAATGCAGCAAAAGGAAATAATACTAGTTCAGAAAACATGTTTTATAGCATGAACTCTTACAATTGTAAAGGCAAACCATCTCTTGGAGAATATTTCAAACATATGATGTTAATGCTCTAAAAGAAATAGCAGTATGTTTCAAAACAAAACAAAAAACCCCTCCTGCTCCGTGCTAAAGCTTGAAAATGAAAAGGTAAGGTAGTCAGCCTCACTGGATTAATTTCCAGATAAATTTCCTTCAGACACCTGAATGACAGCTCCAAAGCAAAAAAAAATAATGGCTTTCACAGCTCTGTGTGTAAGAGGATCCAGACATCACTCAGGAGCATCTGAGAAGGTAAGCTATTCTGCAGATGCTTACACTCTTTTTCAGCTGGGTCATATTGAAAGAATTTCAGATGAGTTGTGATGGAATTACCTAGTTAAATACAAATACTTACCCCAAGAATTTTATCAAGAATTTTTTTTCCATGTTGTTTTATTTGTAACATATTCTTTCAGATTTTTACCTCCAAATGTGACTTGTCTTGTAAACTGTAAACTAAAATTTTGGCTTTCTTTCACTGTTAATTTAGATCAAAGGCCAATCTGGGTATAACTGGTAATCTTAGGGTGTAATATGTGGATATAAAGGCAGAAGCAAGTATCTTAACAGAACTGCAAGGAGGTGCAAATGTAAACAAACAGATATATCAGAATCTGACTAATTTTGCTAAGATTTTTTAAATCAGCGTCAGGCTGTTCTATTAAAGCTATGCAATTTAAGCATGTTTATGGTAAAAGCTGACTTTTGTGACAGAAGAATTATCTATGTAACTTCCTCCATATGTAGAACTGTAGATCTGTATGCAGCATGAGAGTATACTCACGTGGACGCTGTGCACAACCTCCTTCCTCAGTAAGGCACTTTAGCACTTAAACATTAGTGTTAGTCATAAGTAAGTACATTGAAGAAGAGGTTTTTCAGCAATAATAATAAAGAAGGTGAATAACTTCTTTGATTCTTTTAATTCTAGCATGCCAAACCCAAATAGTAAACTAAACATTCATGAAAGATTTATCACTTAGGAAATTAGTATCTTCTTATATTTCAGTGAGTGAAACCACCAGCTCCATCCGTTCAGTGACAAGCAGGATGACATTGTGGTATGCTTCATCTTGAACCACCCAGCCTTCAGACACTCTCCTGTATATCCAGCACCTGCAGCAGCCCTGTGAAATACCACGATGACTAAACAGGACAAGTCAACAGAAGGAAATGGTAATTACAAATATAATTATGCAACTTAAGCACATACTTATTTTCTGCATGTAGCTCAACAGTGTGAAAATTCTGTTTCGTTCTACTTCTTTTTAATATAAAATCTTGCTAGTCACAATTAATTATCTTTTGTTAAGAAATGTGTTTTATTTGGAAGTTGACTTGTTGCAGCATGGTAGTCCGGTTTTCCACTGATTAGTAAATCAAAAGATTGTGACCACAGCCCTGTTATTTGTCTAACACTTACGTGTAGTTTGTAAGAAAGACTAAGAAAGCAGTGCTATATTGTGGCTTCTGTAAGGTGCACAAAAACAATGCCTCCTTTTCTTACTGCTTTCAATATTTATTATGAAATGTCCAACATTGTTCACAGTAAGATTAACAGAATTTCTATACTAATACTACACTGGATCTAAGAAATGTTTTTGTAGGGTGATAATGCCTAATGGCTCATTCTGGCAATGTGCAAGGCAAGTCTAATATGGGAAGTGCTTCCAGTTCTCATGAGCAGTGCTACTCTTTCTAAAGCAAGGATCTCTATTGTATGCAACAAGCATGATGTTTCTTGTCTTCAGCACGGAAGAAAATTACCAAGGACCTTATTCTTTACGTCTTGCTAAGTACCAGAGCTGGTACTAAACAGGGCTTTCTAGATTTTTAATCCATAGTTTTAACAGTCAACAGTAATAAAACAGATTCTACTTCAATAGAAAACATCAGAAGGGACTGCTGAGCATTTTGACAGAATATAACAGTCAGTTTATTTTAAAAGTTCATCCTATTTGCCTTCCTTTTATTGTCTGAGTGCCTCTTATTTTTCTTCACCTCAATTTTTCTTTTCTGCAACACCCTTTACTGACCAATTTAATTTTCAAGCAGTATGTGCTAATGGAACTCATTTCAACGCAAGAGAATCACAGAGTTTAATGCAACATAGGCAAAACACTTAATGGCTACAGAAAAAAAAAATACCTCCATAAGAAACATTATGAGCATGACCATAGAACGTATACATTTTTATATGCATTTATAATAAACAGATTCTAAGACTAACAAGGTTCTAAGCTTGCCATATATATCTGCCTTTTACTTGAAAATTCCTCACTGAATTGACCTGTACTGTGATACAGTGACTTTATTATTCATTTGAATTATAGAGCATATCATTCCCATGGCAAGCCAATAATGCAACACTTTTTTACCTGGAAAAGGTAAAGATTTTTTTTTGCTGAAACATGATCATTCTTTGATATTTTTTTCCATGAAAAATTATCTTGTATATGAAATTTTCAGTAAAACCTAACAATCTTAATGATAGTTATGTGTGTGTTTGAAGATGAGATCATGTAATTAAACTTAGGACTGCATTATGATTTCAGAATGTTTGAACAGCTGGACCTTCATTACAAGTAACTATGAAACATTTCCAGAATATAGTTCTCAATCCACTACTTAAAAACTTAAAAAGTCAAGGGGCTGGAGTTATACAGCACAGAGCTCAGGAACTAATCTAGTTGCAGTTTCTTTACAGGAGGTTTTGTATAATCACTGCTGATAGTCTGGAGGCATACTCTTGCAACAGTTTCAAATAATGCATTTTTGCTTTATGGTGTCTTTATCTCTGGTGAAACCATTATTAGTTTGGTGATTCTTCTTGTTTCACAGCATGTCTGTTGCAAAGTCTAAGATGGTAGGAGATGTATGATTCATTACGCTGAGTTCATGAATGTGAATTCATTGCTTCTGCCATCTCATACAGGAAAAGACAACTTAGGGCAAAAATCTTCAGAGTGGATTCTTAAAAGGAAGCAGTTGGAAAGTGCCTGTTACCCTCTAAATATACTAAAAAGAATATGTGGTGAGCTGGTCAGCTCCAGTTATCAACCTTAAAAGAGCTTTCTTCTCATGATATAATAAAAAATACTATTGACTTCACATCCACTAAGAGCCCTTTATTTTTAACTTGAATAAAAACTCTTTTCTCCATATTATAACATGTTCCTCCCATTTTAACAACATTATTAGTGAATGACAATGAGCTAAATAAAACCCATTTCAGAACTGGAAAAGGCTATATTGGTAGGTTTACTGCAGTCTCAGACTTCTCAGGGTGCACTGAAAACTTTAATATTCTTATCCTAATTCTTTCAGCAAAGACTGCAACGAAAAAGGAAGAATTGTCCACCACTACCCCACTGTATGATGAAGACCAAATGCAAGTTTTGTGTCTTGTTGTTTCGTCACAGTACTCAGTGTGCCCTGCAAACTTGTCAGCTCTCTGGCCTTGGATAAGGCAAAGCACTCCGAGGTTAGATCTTTGCAGGGCACGGGTAGGAGAGCACAGGCCTGTCCACAGAGACGGAGTAAGGTACAGAGACCTGGAAACTTTTATGCATGTTTCCCTGAAGGGAAATACTGAGGGGCTTCTCATTGAACTGTCTTCCCCCTCTACCTTTTGTAAGCTTTGTAACAGTAATATCAGGTTTTAGAATCCTTGCACTGAAATCATGCAATAAACAACTTATCTGTCCCTGAAGGGAGGATTAGCCTAGAAGAAGTCCTGACCCTCAAACTGAGAGACATCAAACCCACGTGTAAGTACAGCCCAGAGGGAAACAAGAAAGAGGAGAATGCAATCAGATGATGTATCCCACGCTAGCTACAGTGTCAACATGACCTATGTGAGCTCAGTCTCTGTCCTTTCGGTAGAAAATCAGTAATTTTTTCTTGCCAATGGAGAAGAAATGAGCTGTTTATGGATGTGAATTGAATGGATTTAATTTGCTCCCTGTGGTCCCCAGCTGTAGTTTTCTAATATCGATTTCAAACATTTCAAATATTGGGTGGGCAAATTTTCTTTACTGCAGAGAGAGAAAACTCATTGCCCCAGAGACAATTCCTGGAAACCATTCAGGCACACAGGTCTGCAAGGTACAGACAGTATTGTACATTAAGACTAGTAAGTCTTCCAAGACCCAGGTGTCCTTATGACATTGAAATATTCTATCTACTTTGGTATTTATGACATTGCCAATTTAGATGGGAAAAATAAGCAATATAATAGCCAGTTTGTGAGTAACTGAATAATAATTATTATTTTACTTTATAGATTCATAGCTATTGGTGCTCAGGATACGTTTTTGAGTTGTGTGATTTTTATATTTGCTCGTTAGAAGTAAAATTTGTGACACTTACTGGGAAAAAGAGAGGAAAAATAAAGCATGGTTTGAAATACTGAGTTTTATGGTTGCTCTATAAATGTAATTTTTACTTGAGGTTTCTGTGTTTCAAGCTCTCTTCTTTTGTGCCCAGGGTGGGCCAAGGTGTTCTTCCCAAAGTCTGGAAAGAGACTAAGAGGATGGGGTCTCAGGTGATAAAGTCTCAAATATTGGATATTGAAGTATGCACAAATTCACTTTTCCAATAGACTTTCTGTGACATCTGGATATATTATTTCCAGTGTATTTTACAGGTGTTATTTCTAGCGATATTTATTGTTACAAGAGTGTTGTGAAACACTCTCATATATCCATTAGATAGAATAATATGGAAATGTATGTAAATATATAGAACTGAGTATTACATAACACTTTCCTTTTTTGACTAGTACGTGCCAGGACTTTATTGTCTAATACAACCTTGCATTTCTGACATTTCCTTTTGTTAAACACTTAGTTTATTATCTATCTAGGCTGAAGTCTTTCCAGCACTGAAAAAGCATGGTCCAGTTCAGAGGAAAACACAGTAATTGCTTACAAGGCTCTGTTGGCAGATGATCCATTTAATTGGCTTGACAATTAATTAGGAAAGTAATTAATACGTTTGTTTTATAACGTATACAAAAAGTCAGACAGCATTTTTTAATATATTTTGCATTCCACTGAATTTTTTGTAGCACCAAAATGCAGAATTGCTTAGCAGCAGTCAGCTTTACACAGTAGTATTGGGAGCACAGAAACTACAAGAGTGGGCCATATTCTATGAGTTAGTTTCAAGAATTATTATCCCTCTCACAGCAAAAGATCCATAAAAGTATAGAATAAGTTTCAAAAAAATCCAAAGCATGAAATCTGGGAAATAGTTTCTGATAGAAGGTGCACAAATAATTTTGAAAAACAAGGTGAGGGTAAAACAATTCTTATGATCTACTAAATGGACACCTCATAGAACAAGGACTATGGTGTTGTGCATTTTCTTCTGCCCTTAGTTTCCTCAGCAGTCAACATGTCAGTGTTTGGAGCCCTCTCCTGAGCTGTCTGATAATCTGCCTTTTGTCTGTGACTTGCAGGTTGGTCTGAGCCCATATTCAGGACACCTTCGTTAAGTCTTGTAATCTTATTTATGGCTATTGTCTAGATAAGACATCAAGTAAAATGATAGCTTACTTAGATTACACTATCGCTGCCCTTAATCTAGAAAGATGAGAAAGTTTCCCTTAAACTACTTGGGAAAAAAATAAGAAAGTGATTGGATTTCTTAGACTAAAAGGAGTTATGGACTATATGTTCAAATATACTTAATGATACATATGCAAATATACTGTCATTAAGGCAAGATGATGTATCCTGGAAGGTGTAGCAGTTGAGCTTTTGCTCTGGGTCACACTAACTCAAGTTAGCTGAGTCAAAGGCTGCTATTAGCCCTATGAATATTAACACTGTGAAGATAAAGGGTTCTATCAAACCTTTTCTGGAAAAATTAGTAATTCTAGACAGTGCTTTTGTGACACGTAGTTGTTTTTACAGGGGGATTCACTGAACTTTTGATAAGTGGGATCACATGATCTGTTTAAAAATTCCCAGGATTAGTATACGAATTTCCCATATAGTGAGGATTTCTTTCCTGCAATGAATACTTCAATTTAACTTTAACAAACCAAAGCACAAAAAAATACATTTTGACTCCCTGTAGGATGCTGATATAGTGCCTGAGAAATGCACTCTACTGTTTGTATATGTTGTGGTTTACAGCAGAGCATTTCAATTAAGTGCTAAACTGCATTTAGATATAGTGTCATCATGAGGAGTAATTTGTATTTGAATACTGTTGAAATGCTTCTCTGATAATTCATTGAGACAGGCTTTTACACAACGCATTGTGAGTTGCCTAGCTTGTTCCCTTCCTCTTTGAAAAGTATCAAGGATTTTTATGACCTGAAGCAGCATAATAATAAATATAATAATAATAATAATGATGATGATGATGATGATGATGATGATGATGATGATGATGTTGCATATGGAAGTGTTTATTTATCTCTTATTTCTCAAATACTCAGACAACTATCAACACTGGTCTTTCAATAAAAAGTGCAAAACCACCAGACACAAAAAGTTATTAATTCAGCTTGTCTGAAATACAAGTTGCCAGGGGTATCTGCAGTGTGGGTGTGGGGTTGCTGTGTAGCTTAAATGAACCTATGCATATTTGTGGTTCAGTACAGTCCTCAGAAGTGACAAAGCTCTTCCATTCCCTCTCCTCAGCGATTTTTTTTCTCTTCTAAACAACACCAAGTCCTATCACAGCTGTTACAATCGATAACTTTATTTCCACCTTGAGCTTCAGCAAAAGGCTTTCTGCATGCATCTATGCCATACCCAAGGACCTGGAAGAGGTCTCTCATTTTGTAGATACACCAGAATGAGAAGGACACACCTCTAACAGTCTTCATATTAACATGCTTTATCTTCATATGAAGTACAGTTTGGAGATACAATTTTAAGTCTTTGCAGACATAAATTCTGATGGTGCGCTAGTGCTTGCTGGGCACATTTACAGTACCCACTTCTAGCTGATAATCCCATGTAATCACTGGTCATGCTTTCTAGGTTTATGGCAATATCTATTTCTGCTTGATTTTAGGCTTTTTCTTTATTTTTAAAACAATTGTTCTTTATCACCCATGTGCCTGATAATTCAGGTGAAAAAAATCCATAAACATACAGAACTTAATATTCAGATATGCTCACCCATAGTACTGTTTTCAATGCTTTTTTCAAGTAGTCTGAAATCTGTAAATTAACTTAGAATTTTATCTCAGATTTCCAATGAATTTGCTATCCTTATGCTACTAGAATTAAACAGACTCCAGCATCTATCTTCTACCTTGTTTAAGTCTCTGTGTCTCACAATCCCTTGTCACTGTCACTATTATGCCAATATGATGTCAACTCAAACTTGGTAGACTTCACTGCTGATGCATATTTCAGTATATATGAGAAACTTCCATTTGTTTGCCTGTTGTATGGGCTCATCAGGCTGCACAGAGTCCAATCTCTAACCAATAAAGTGCTTTTCTGGGAGTTTCTCTTCAGCTGTAGGAGATCAGCCAAAGCATTTGTTTTGATAAGAGACAGTGCCCTACTGTTGCATATGAAGTATCTCTTTAGAGGTGTCTGTCTTCATCTTTGCAAGCTTTCAATAGCAGCACAATGGTGTTTATCAAAGGGGATCCTGTTACTGTCAGCAGCAGAAGGCACATGCCCAGGCAGAACAAAGGAGCACTTATTGTCACATTCCAATGATGATATCAAATGACAATATTTTTTGCATAATCTTAAAAATGATGGTGCAGATGCTGTGTAAGTGGTAGAAAGTGTTAACTACAATTAGATGTTTTGTGTAAGGAAGTTAGACTCATTTTTAATACACCAGTTAAATTCTGGTTAATCACACTTTGCCTGTTACTGCACATAAGTGAAACAAGACCCTGGATCCCTTCTTGTTTGCAGCCTGACATATTTTACTCCTTTTCTTTAATACTAGGCAAAGCCCAGACATTGCCCTTCATAGTTAGCCACAGCAGTCCCTAAATAAATAAATTTGTGTATAAATTTTCAAATAGTTGCTGGTGGCTTAGTAAAATTTATAAAAGAAACTGGGGAACCAAGGAATGTGTGAAGAAAGAATAGAAAGGAAATTTCAGAAATGTTATAGATGATTGAAAAAGGAAGATGCTTGCAGTTCCTTGCCAGAAAAATGTAACTATAAGAATCAGCACCTATCACCTCTCCAGAGGGGAAACTGGACAATATACACAGGGAACATACAGATTATACAGGAATGGAACGACTGCTATCTGCTTCTACTATTTCATGGTAATCTCTGTTAGTCTTCTTATTAATTTCCTGTTAACATCTGTTTCTATAAATACCACCGATGTGCCTAAAGTGTTTTTCCACACATACAAGCTCAAAAATACCTCAAAAGGGCCCATTAGATCCTGGCATCCTCAGGTATTGCTTCCTGAGAAGAAACTTTTCTAGGGAGTATCAGCAGCAGTTTCAGAAGCAGTTTCAGAATACTTACCTGTTATGTAAAAGAACACATTAATTAGATATTAATTAGGTATTATGATGGATATAACACGTATGAGAGTATTTTTATTGTTTAGTGCAATCCATGATTGCAGTTTCAAAGTGTACCAGGCAGATGAAGTGGATACTTTTCTGCTTATTGATGGGTAGCACAGATACGGTTTCTTATTGAACTTGTTGAGAATGAAAAATTAAGCAAGAGGTACGCTCCAAACCAAAGATATTTCTGAGGAGAAACACTACAGTCTTCCATAAATCGACTGTCCCTCTAAAGCCTTCAATATTAAAAACATGTGATAGATGGTAGGATAGAACTTATATGTGGTAGATCATACAAGTGAACTGGATCAAGTTTTGTCCCTGTTCTTAGAGATTTGGTTTTTGGAGCTGAGAGTAGGTCTGTTCTTTCTTCTGGAACTGCACTCTTCAGCTGTGCTGCTGGTCTGGAGCTTCATGTCCTCCAGTCAATCAAATCAGGAAATTATTCTTTTAGTATTTTTTTTTAATCTCAGCCTGCTGTTTATCTCTCATGTTTAAGAAAATCTCAGAGAATTTTCTGAGAAGCATTTTCATCTTTGTTCTCAAAATTTTAGGGTATTTTTAGCGTCTTCCTTTCTTATATATTGCTTCCATAAGAAAGAGTTCTTCTCAGGTGTCCCTGTGAGGCTTATTTATTAGAGTGCTGAAGGAAAGGTGTAACTGGTTTTTCTGTCTTCATCTTATCTTTTGAAAACTGTTTGCCATGTTCCAAAAGGCTGGGTTCATAAAATGTTGTAAAGAAGTACAAGGCAGTCATTGCCAAGAATTTCTTGAAACCCCTGAATCCCTAGTGATTGATCTACCCTTCACATGGACTGGCCTTTTTTTTTTCTCTTAACAGATGGCAGTGATGACAATGAAGAAGGCAGCGGGGTTGAGAATGAAGAAACTGCGAAAGGAACAGGTCAGTAATGTTGATTACTTTGAGGCCAGACACAGATACTTTCTGATTATTAGTAAGAATGAGGGAGGAGGAGGAAAGGTCTTCTTCATGTACCTTCTAACGTGTACCCTCCTCTCATGTGTTTTTATGTTTTTTAATCAATCACAGATAAAGGGAGGAAGAAAGCAGCACCAAGAACCAGAAGGGCACATGCCAGAGGGAGAGACAGGCATGGTGATGAGGAGGATGAGGATGATGAATTTGGGACTAGGAGAGCTGGGCATCGCAGGCACAGAAGCCGCAGACGAGGACGAGCAGCTGGAAATGAGGGCAGTGATTCTGATATGGAACCTGAAAAAGCCAGAAAGAATCAGGCAAATCAGAAATCCAAGGATGATGATGAAGAAGAGGAAGATGAGAAAGGGGGTAAAAGCGGGAAAGGTAAAAATGAGAAGAAAGGGGACAAAAAAGGGAAAAAAGAGAAAGCCAACAAGAAGAAAAAAGACAAAAAGAAATCAGGATCAGGGTAATTAATTTTTTTTCTTATAATAAAACCATAGTTATCTTAAAACCTGTATTTACTTACAGCTGTGAAATACCAAGAGTCAATATGACTCCCTTACTTGTGACAGTCAAATTAGAGCTGGACAGATATTCTTTGTCCTGCAATGAGGAAACAAAGGCTGAGTGAAATTAATACATTCCAGAAAGTCATATGTAGTTATATCCCAAGTTAATGAGCTGTTTTCTAGAGAAAAGGAAAATGACAGAGGAGAAGAGAAAGTGGTAGAGGGAGGTAATAACAGGTGAGAGCTGCCCCACTTTCTTCTTTCAGCAAGACTAGAAAGCCTCAAATCCCAAGCTCCTCCAAAAATCTAGGTTTTATTTCCAGTACAGAACTAAAATCTTGATACTTCTCAGAAGATCCCATTCTTGTTTCCCAGCCACTTTTGAGCCAGCTTTTAAGATCGGTGCCAAAATTTCAAGAACCCAGAACCAAAAACAGATGGAATTTTCCAATCTGGCTCCCATCCACTTCCTCTGAAATGTCACTTTTCGACTTTCCAAAGTATGTGATACAACCTGGGGTCATTAGAAGACTCCAGCACTTCAGAAAAACATTTCCATTTCTCTGTCATCCTAGCATTCCCTTGCTCCTTGTCCCTTCTTGTATTTTTGAAAGGAAGCAACCCCTGGGAACAATGTATAAGGGAGCAAAGGGAGCTAGGCACACTTATCTCAGTGGAGAGGGAAAGAAACTCCCATTCCTCACTCACTTGGTACAGCTGTTTTTGTTCCCAGAGGCATCACTGGAGAGCACAGCAGGAGTAAAAGGAAAAAAAAAATACAGTGAAATATGCTGTTGTGTTAAGGTTTCTGCAATCCCATTTCTATATGTGTCCATTTCCCTTCCCAATGAGAATGAGAATGCCTAAAATCTTTCTTTCTGCTGGCTCTTCACTGTGGTGGCAATTATACTCCTGTGTGCAGTACAGTTTCCTGTACTCACAAAGCAACAGTCCTGACTGTGCAAACCAATGTTCCTTTGCTTATTTTTTGCTTCATTATAAACATTTACTCTGTGTTAATTTAAAAAGGCCACTGAAATAAGAAAATTGAACAATGGTGCAATGTTTTTCATTGTCTTCCAAAGTTCTTAATACCAAAATACATAATTTTGGGCTAAACAACTTGAAATTGTTACCTGGAATTTACTTTGTTCTTAAAGTAGTAAGCCTAACAACATTTGAAGAAAAACTGAAGACGCTCTCAGAGATAACTCACGAATATTATATTTTTAGACTTGCAGAAGCTGCTGAAAATATTGCAGAACAATAAGAATACTTTAAAATATTTTCAAAAGAAAAAATATAATGTAAGAATGAAGGATAGCAGGCTGGTGATCAGTTTGGCTGTGACTGAGGTAAAGGGTTTGCAAAGCTTCAGAATGGAAAATAGAGTTGGCAGTATAGAAATATAGCCTGTCTAGCAAGGACCTTCCTGATGCAGTTTTTTACTTGCCATGGTGTTTCAGCATGAAATATCATGAAAAATCAGAAGTTGAGAAAGAAAAAACAAAAAAATTTCCCTAAACGAAAAGTGAAACTATTTGACAGAGAGATAATGTTGTATTTACTGGTGTCATTGTGGCTTGTTCTAAACTCTAGCAACATGGCCCATTTTGGTGAGGTCACAGTACAAGTCAGTAGAATCTGCTGCAGTTGCCCTCTTCCCCTTCTGTATTTTTCATTTAAATCAGGAAAATCTCTTCACACACTGCTTATTATGCATAAAAGACATACCGGAATCCTAGAAGAACTCTGCATAGATTTTCTGGTGGGGTGATGGTGGGTTTTTTGTTTGTTTGTTTGGGGTTTTTTTGTTTTGTTTTGTTTTGTTTTGTCTTGTTTTTGTTTGTTTGTTTTGTTTTGTTTTTGTTTGTTTGTTTTGTTTTTTATTTGTTTTGGGTTTTTTTGTTTGTTTGGGTTTGTTTTGTTTTGTTTTGTTTGGGTTTGTTTAGTTTTGTTTTGTTTTTAAATATTCTGCTCTTCGTTAATTTGTGGTAGTGAGTTCTTTCTGGGTGAGTTTTTACATCTTCTGTTCTTAGGTGTTAATGGTTGTTGATGAGGCTGATTTTTGCCTGTTATTGAGGGTGTGAGGAGGGCCTGCTCCACACTGTTCATAATCGTCAACCCCAAAAGATCAATGATAAATCGATCCTTTAGTCTCACTGTGGGGGGCTGAGATGTTCCTGGGTTAAAAAACGATTTAGTTCTTTACTACCTTGTTTCATTTTGTCTGATTAATTTTGGAAACTCTGTGCAGTCATATGAGAAAAAATATAGGAATTGGATAATATTCTTCCTACTGTATAGCTCTATCTGTGAGTAAATAAATTGACTTTTGTTAGGTTTGCTTGAGAATATAAAACTTCTGTGAAACCTTGAAAGTACATGGAAGGTTGAGACACTACCTTTTTTTTTCTAACTGAATAACATTAACTGACAGGCAATGATGTGGGGATTATCTGTGTAAATAGAATTTACACAAAAGAAATACTTCAAATTTAGTCAAATTTATTTAATTGCCATGCTATACTCTCAGAGTCATACCAGTCTTATCCTGTAGCATCCCCGCTCAAAGAAAACATTTTCATCGTAATTTTTAATGCTATTCACAGAAATAATGAGAAAAGTAGATTGCACCCATAAAGAGGAGATGAAAATAAAACAAAGTAGAGATGTATAATAAGGTCATAAAACCAAACTAGAGATGAATAGAATGAAGAAGTTAATTATGTGTATAATTTGGAGAAGCACTTGATTTCAAGAGCTCTACTGACTTAGATGTCTATTGAATTGGAGCCGAGGAGGATAGGGGCTTGATGTCAAGATATTTATTGACACTTGATGCTTTCTGTTAGCCTGAGGTCACAATGAACCCTTCTGGCCTTCAAATGTATGAATAAAAACCTTTTATGAAAGGCTAAGACTTTTGGTTGCAGAAGACAGAATTTTGATTTTCTGCCTTGAATAAAATGGTGTTCCACTACTTGAGCTAAAGGAAAAGTCTGCTGTTACGCCTCCAAGCTTGGCTGCATAATGTAAACACACCAGAAAATATTGATATCTTAAAGAAACTCTGAAATTTGGATTTTTTTTTTTTATTTTTCTGTTTCCAAAGGAAAGTGAGGAATGGAAGATGAGACATATTTGTAAAGACAAACAAAGCAATAGTTGGCAAAGGACTCAAAGCCCATACTATCCCAGCTTAACATCTTGTGTTCTGTTAAGCTTCCTTTTCCCAGTAAACTCACTGCATTAGCACAAAGCCCACATATTTTCCACCCTCTCACTGCAGCATTGTAAACCAGCAAATTCCAGCTTTGAAAAACCCAGCAATCTTCCGTCAAAAGAGATGTTCAATATCAGGCACATCACTCTGCTTTGTAAAATGCAAAGCAACTGATTGCAAAAATGGATTCTGAGCTCTCTCAAAATCAGACTCTCTTAATCCTTCTGTTCTTCATGAAGACGTGACTCTCTTTGCATTCTCCCTCAAATTTTATGCAGAAATAAATTTTTATCCTTTACCAATTGACTTCAGCTTTCATACCATTCCCAGCTTGCTCTTCACAATACTGGTATGACAATAACCAGATGTGGTGTTCAGTAGCAGTTTTTACTGTATGTTGTTTTAAATTTTCTGTGATACTGTTTTTTGTCATGTGAAGCCCAAAATGGTGAGACTGATGGGTACAACTTTATAAGGTGACAGCCTATTCAATCTGGGCCACAATGATACTCAGAGGGTTGGAGCACCTCTCCTACAGGAAAGGCTGAGAGAATTGGAATCTTTCAGTCTAGAGAAGAGAAGGTCTGGAGGAGATCCTTCTGTGGCCTTCTAGTGCCTTAAGGCACCTTATGAAAAGGAGGGAGAAAGACTGTTTATATGGCCAAACAGTGACAGAACAAGGGGCAAAGGTCTTAAACTGAAAGAGAACACGTTTAGATTAGATATTAGGAAGAAATTCTTCAGTCAGAGTATGGTGTATCACTGGATCAAGTTCAGAGAAGCTGTGGATGTCCCACAACTGGGAGGTGTTCAAGGCCAGTGTTGGGGTCCTGAGCAACCTGATCTAGTGAATGACATACTTGCATATGGCAGAGAGCGTTGGAAAGAGATGATTTTTGAGGTCCCTTCCAACCCAAACCTGTGATTCTATGGCTCTTGATAATAAATAGCACCTTTAACCTTTAATAGGTGACCCACAGCTATGGGAGCCTCTTTCTTTCCTTTCCTAACTAACCTCTGCGTGTCTGATAGTTTTCAGCTCATCCCCTAATGTTTTGCTATAATTAAGTAACATTTATGAAGACTATAGGTAGATGACCAATAAGAAATTTGTATTTTTCTGTGTTTCAAAAAGTATTTTGCTTTTATTTTATTTGTTTGTTTTGAATCCTATAAATATTCTTGCTAGTAAACTCCTGCGTCATTTATATAATTTAGATCTCTAAAAAGACCTGTGTTATCTGTTTTGGTAGAAGGAAACTTTTATAATCTTTAAATTACTTAAGAGATAGAACCCATGCAATAGGTAACAAATCATTCAACTCACATCAGATTTTAGATATCAGACTCTCAGAAAGGTGAAGTATGAGCAAAAGAGTCTGAAAACTTCTTGTTTGATAAAGCTGGAATGAATTTTTCTCCAGTGAAGCCAAAAAACCATTAAAAAACCCCCAAAACCCCTGCAGTACAATTTCAAACATTCAGAAGACAAACAAAAAGGCAAA
This sequence comes from Phylloscopus whistleri, assembly GCA_017589585.1. Taxonomy (NCBI): domain Eukaryota; kingdom Metazoa; phylum Chordata; class Aves; order Passeriformes; family Phylloscopidae; genus Phylloscopus; species Phylloscopus whistleri. The sequence goes on along the minus strand of JADMLD010001013.1, from coordinate 8,901,283 downwards.
CAAATCAACAAAAGAAGCTAAGGAAAGTACAAGAACAGACAGAAATGCATCAAACTGCTACCACTGAGAGGTGACTTAGTGGTAATTGTCACTATCAGCTTTTTAGGGCAGAAAGTCAGAGTCTATTGATTTCCTTTGTATCATTTTCCTGTTCACTGGCATAAAAAGAGGAAACACCTGTTACTTATGAATTGCTACATGCCATTGCATGAGATGCAAGATTGCCCACATAAAAAGGGTATCTATGCAGATTTTAGGGAAGTGAATACTGTTTTAATTAGCAATTCTTTGCAAAGATACTGCAAACTGATGTATGGATAATAAGTTCAGATCACAGGCACAACATACCTGGAGATGCCATTGCAATTACACCTCCTTTCCTGGAGTGCTCGCTGCTTTCTTGTAGTCTTGCTGCAATGTGGCTTTGAATTTTTCCCATCCATTAAATGTAAGTACATGGGCTGTCATCTGGTGTTTAAATTTGTCTCTTCTCTCTACTATGACACAGTAAGGTGAAGGAGTTTGCTTTTATGGCTGCAGTTATAGCATCCTCACTTGACCATTTTGAGTTTGGGTTGGACTCTTAGGATTACAGCTGCAGAAACAATAAGTGACTCAGATTTTACCCCAAGAGTGCTGCTCACTGTCCCTGTGATTTTGAAGTTGTAATGCTTGTTCGCCTGCAGCTCTGCATTTTTTGTGGAGGCTTTACCTTTCATACTAAAATTAATAAGACATTTAAATGAAGTCCGTTCTCTCTCCTGTGCAAATGTGAAGGCATTTATCTAGTCTCAAATTTAATAGAAATTAATACAAAGTATGTTTTTCTGTGAAAAACTTCTGTCCTATCTGAGTTTTGGTGATGTTTTTTGTTCCTGCTTTCGTTTGAAGCTCTGATTTGGAATCTGAGGAGGAGCCAATTACAGAGGAGGAGTTGGCCAAGCTGAAAGAAGAGGTAGAAGAAAAAAAGAAACTCATTGCCACGCTACGAAACAAGCCATGGAAGATGAAAAAGAAGTTGTCTGTCCTGAAGTATGGTTTGATTTCCGTAATGAATATTTGCTGTCCTGCACTGTTTTTCTGATTTTTCACTTCAGCTCTGCACTTACTCACAAATTAAATTCAGACTACCTCTAATCTCTCCTCCCCAGGAGGTATTCTCACAATAAGTGGAGGTAAATGGTGTTGCAGATCATTTCTTGTCCCAGTAGAGATGAAACCAGATATGGAAAGCTAATATACTTTTGGTTTTGGAATTTCCAGTTTAAAACACAGTGCAAAATATTTTCCTTTTCTTCAGTTAGATTGATGCTGCTGAATTCTTCCATTGGTGAGATTAATACCTCATTAATATCTCTCAGAAAAATGATGCAATTGCAGGATTACCTCAAGATCGTTAGATTGAGAAATTTTTCTCCCTAGTCTGACTTCTAAGAAAGAAAAAAGTTAACTTATGAAAAAGCAAACTCTTTGAAGTTTGTACAAGTAGAAAGTGCAAGTAGAACTTGTATTTCATGCATTTTTATGCTACATAGAAATTTGTATTTTGCCCTAGAAAATCTATTGTTATATTTACTTGAAAGCTGAAAATTAAGTATCATTTACATTTAAATTTCCACCAAGCACAGGAATTGGGTAAGTAGAGAGAATTTTACTCTTTTGACAAAACTGCTATGGTCCCCTGTTTTAGAGAACTTATTTACTGTGGAATACCAAGACACCAACAAAACATATCTAGCCAAGAGAGGATGGTCTGTCCTGCAGAGAGTTTTTAATATGAGCAGAAAACACAGATATGAAATATGGTGTGGAAAGTCTATAGATTTGTCCATTTAGAAGGTAAGGTAATTTTGGAAAGGGTAAACTTTGCAAAGAGGTAATGAAAAGAATCAAAGGAGGTAAAAGGGAACAGTATCTAGGAGATGTGGAGTAGAAGCATTGTGAAGGTAAGGGAAATTTTGTAAAATATAAGTGAGCAGATTGAATTTTGGGTAGTCTACAGCTGAAGGATCCCCGTGTCCATAAACTCAACATTTGTTTGTAGTCTTCCTATGGAGGAAGTTTCTATTTTTACAGCCATTCTTCTATCTGATGATTCCTAGCAATTCCAAGGAAACTTCATGACTTGGTCTGCCCCTTGGACTATTTTCCATTATTACTTTGTTATGCGGGCAGTGATGACAGTGCAACATAAAGTTAAAGGATGATCAAGAGACACTTCTGGGCTTGGGATATCTGTTAAGGAAAGCTGGTGCAGAGGTTATTTTTTTCCTACATAATTCCAGTTGTGGGCAGTGATATTGAAAGAAATAGAGGCACCCAGTCTATTAATACAATAATTCACAGAAAAAAATCCTCTAGAAACTCTGCTAAGGTTCTTGGAAGATAGGGAGGTGATTTGAAACAATAAGCACATCTTCACCAGGGAAAAAAAAAAAACTGCCTGAACAAACCTTCTGTGATGAGGTTAATACATTAGTGGAGAAAGAAAGGGCTGTGGATATCATTTAGCTGGACTTCTGTAAGGTCTTTGACATGGTAACCCAGAAAACTCTTCTCTCCAAATTGTAAAGATAAAGATTAAATGGGTGGATTGTATGGTTGCTAAGAGATTGTCTGAATGGTTACACCCAGGCAGTTTGTGGTCAATGGGTCAATGTCTGTTTGGACATCACTGACAAATGGTGTCATTCAGGGATTCATATTGGGACCAGTGCAATTTAATGTCTGCATCAATGACATAGATGGAGGGATCATGTGCACCCTCAGAAAATTTGCAGATGACACCAAGCTGAATGGTGCAGTTGACACACGTGAAGGACGGGATGCCATCCAGAGGGACCCAGACAAGCTCAAGAAGTGGGCAACTGGGAATCTCATTAAGTTTAACAAGAACAAGTTCTCCAAGTTAGTTGGGGCAACCCCTATCATCAATATAGGCTGCAGGAGGAACAGATGGAGAGAAGCCCTTTGGAGGACTTGGGAGTGCTGGCGGATGGAAAGTTAAGGAAAAGCCGACAACGTGGGTTTGCAGCCCAGCAAACCTGGGCTTCATCAAAAGCAGCATGGCCAGTAGGGTGAAGGAAGGGATTCTGCTTCTCTAAACCACTCTAGTGAAACTCAAGCTGGAGTGCTGTGTCCAAATCTGGGGTCCTCAGTACAGGAAAGCATGAACCTGCTTGAGCAGGTCCGGAGGAGGGCCACAGAAAGTGTCAGAAGACTGGAACAGCTTTCCTATAGAGGCAGGCTGTGAGAGTTGGGTTGTTCAGCCTCGAGAAGTGAAGGCTCTGGAGATGCTTATAGCAGCCTTTCCATACTTAAAGGAGGCTTTTAAGGAAGATGAGGACAGATTTTTACAAGAGGATTTTTACAATGTGGTAATTAGACAAGTGGTAATTAAACCTTAAAGTGAAATGGTAATGAAAACCTTAAGAATTTAGATTCAGACTACATATAGGGAAGATATTCTCCATGATGAGGGTAGAGAGACACTGGGTGGAGCTGTCCAGAGAAGCTGTGGATGCCCCATTCTGGGAAGTGTCCAAGGACAAGCTAGATGGAGCTGTGCTCAACCTGGCCTAGTAAGAGGTGTCCGTGCTTATGGCAGAAGGTCTGGAAATAAGTGATCTATAAGGTTCTTTCCAGCCTAAACCATTTAATGCTTTTCTGATCCCAAGACATACATACCAAAATGCAATTATAGTGTGTTTTTAGAGCTCTGTTTTCGTAATTGTTTCTTTGGAGCCTAAGTTCAACTTGAAAGACAAGATTTTATGCTACTTAAAGTAAAAATTGTATCTTATAAATGGGCACTCTATTATGATTACAATTATGACAGTATCGGCATATTTTAAAGCATCTATGCTATGTATTTTAGCAAGTTATTTAAGATTTATAACAGAATCATTGGTCTGATAGATTGGCACTACAGGCATCGTTCTTGTACATATGAAAAATGGATACATGCTGGCTGTAAGAACTTTAAAAGCAATGTTTTAGTGTTTCTGGCTCTTGAAACTCTTGGTGAACCATTGTTAGTAGCATATATTTCCCCTTGTCATCTGCTTCTTTCCCTGTGGAGGATTCAGAATATTGTGGGATGTGTGGTGAAAAACCAAAAACTTATGGGTAGAAGAACAAATTGCCCTATTCTTTGTCTTCCAGCTTTCACAGCCTTCATATCGAGAGATACTTCATTGGAGGTTTCTTCTCAGCATTATGACAAATATTACATAATTATATAAGCCAACCAACACCCACTTCCATGTTTTTTCTATATCAACACCTTTTATTTCCAAGAATGGAAAAAAAAGTTCTATCTAGTAATACTCCTCTACATGACAAAACAAGACCAAAGCCCCACTTTTTAAAAAATATTATTTTAATTAGCATCAATTAAAACTTTTCATTTTAAATATTGTTTTTACTAAAATAAGTGTTGTCAGAAGAAACAATTTTTGGGGAAAGATTTTCCCACTGAAATTTGTGGTTTTTAAAAAACAAGATATTTTAAATAATTAAAAAAATTCTTAAGCATTTTCAAATGAACATTTTTTCATGGCTTAAACTGCATAGTGTGGGAAAGATGATTTATGCATAACTCTAGTGATTACTTTGTAAAATGGTAAATATTTTCCTTCATTCTTTGGAAAACACATGAATGAACAATAATTTTAGAACACAGACATAGAACTAGTTACTCTGCAGAAAATTCCTTCTGTCGAAACATGGCTGAGAGCTCATTGCAGAAATGGCATTCTTAATAGAACTGCACTGGCAATTTAGATCAACTCTAACTTCTAATTTACATCCCCGTGTCTAAAAAGATGCATTTCAAAAGCCCACAATTATTCTCTGAAGAACTGTGACTTGATGAGGATACTGCTCTGATAAGTGTCCCTCTGCAGTTTGAAGTTGAGCTGTGTTGATGTTGTCAGACTCTATGTCCATCTTAAGACATCATGGTCAGATCTTCATGGATCTGGAGATGTGAAAAAAGAGATGAAGGAGACATGGAGAGGGGTGAAAAGATCTTACAACAGAGTTCCCACTCTCCTAGGCCCTAAGCAAGTTAGGCTGTGGGCTGGGGACACACTGGTCTGTGCTACTGAAGATATGAGTTTGCCAGGAGTCCAGACTTTTTCTTATCTCCAAGAAAAATATTCTCCTTCAGAAGATTTTTCTTGTTCTAGTCATTTTGCCTCTACTGGCTTACATGGTTTGTGAACAGTGTTGCTTTGCCTTTTCTATGGGAGATGAGAATTTGTGATATTTCTTCTTGTCACTGCCTACTCAGGTCAGCACAAAGTTGCCTTAAAGCCACCAGGTGGTAATGACCACTAATTATTACTTGCAAGACTGAGATTTAAAGTGAGGGATAAATTGATTGATTGATTGGTTGATTGATTGACAGAGACCCTTGAGAGTAAGTCCTGAAGGTCAAAGGAGTCCAGGAAGGCTGGATATGTTTTAAAATGGAAATTGATATTAAATATTCAGGAACAGGCTGTCCCCATATGCAGGAGGAAAATTCATTGGGGAAAAAGGCCAGCCTGGTTAAACAGATATATTAGGCTTGATCTCAGGGAAAAAAAAAAAAAATCTATTGTTTCTGGAAGGACAGAAAGGTAACTTGGGAGGACTATCAGGATGATGCAAGTTCATGTAGGGAGAAGATTAGGATGGCCAAAGCCCTATCAGAATTGGCCTCTACTTTTAAAGACAGTAAAAAGTATCTATAAATAACATTTTCAGTAAATGGAAGGTCAGAGATTGTCTCCACTGCTTGTTGAATGTGAAGGGTAGTGTAGTGACAGGGAACTAGAGAAAGGCAGAAGTACTCAATGCCTTCTTTGTCTCAGTCATCAATATCAAGACCAGCTGTCCTTATGATGCCCAGCTCCTCGAGCAGGAAGTTGGTGATGGGGAAATGAGTGAAGCCCTCACAGTCCAGGAGGAGATGATTAGTGTCCTGCTATGTCAACTGGCCTGACACAAATCTATGTGTCCTGGAGGGATCCACCCCTCAGGAATAAGGGAACTGGTGAAGGAACCGAAACACTCTCGATCATCTACCAGCAATACTGGTTAACTGGAGAAGTTCCAGCTGACTAGAAATTAGCACATGTACAAGAAGGATCAGAAGGATGACCTGGGGAACTACAGGCCTGTCAGCCTAACCTCACTTCCAGACAATTTATGGAAAATATCCTGAGTGCCATTATGCAGGACAATCAGAAGATCAAGCCCAGCCGACACACACTGAAGAAAGGCAGGTTGTGGTTGGCCAAATTGATCACCTTTTATGACAAATTGATCTGCTTAGTACATGAAGGGAAGGCTGTGGATGTCATCTATTTAGACTTCAGTAAAGCATTTGATACAGTCTCCCAAAGCATCCTTCCAGAAAAACTGACTTGGATGGGTGCACTCCTCAAAGAGTAAAAACTAGCTGTTTGTCTGGGCCCTGAGAGTGGTGGTGAATGGAGCTAAATCCAGCTGATGGCCAGTCACTAGTGGTGCTCCCCCCAGCTCAGTTTTGGGGTCAGTATTGTCTAACATTTTTATTGATGATCTGGATATGGGAATTGAGTGCATGCTCATTAAATTTGCAGATGACACCAGGCTGGGTGGGAGTGTTGGTCTGCTTGAGGGCAGAAGGTTCTGCAGAGGGATAAGCTCAATCAATGGGCTGAGGACAACTGCAGGAGGCTCAACAAGGTTGAGTGCTGTGTCTTGCACTGGGGTTGCATCAACCCCTGTGCAGTGCTGCAGTCTTGGGGTGAGGTGGCTCGAGAGCTGTCCTTCAGAAAGGAACTTAGGGGTTGCTGTTAGAACATAAGCCAGCAGCGTGTCCAGGTGGCCAAAAAGGCCAGTGCCCTCCTGGCCTGTGTCAAGAGCAGCGTGGCCAGGAGGACAAGGGCAGTGACTGTGCCCCTGTACTGGGCACTGGGGAGGCCTCACCCTGGTCTGTGCTCAGTTCTGGGTCCCTCACCTTAAAAGGGACATTGAGGGGCTGAAGCCTGTCCAGCAAAGGGCAGCGAGGCTCCTGAAATGACTAAAGAACTTCTCTCAGGAGGGGCAGCTGAGGGAGCTGGGGTTATTTAGTCTCAAGAAGAGGAGGTTCAGAGGGGACCTCACTGCTTTTTCCAACTCCCTGAAAGGAGGCTGTGGTGAGTCAGGAGCCCATACCCACCCTAGTGCCTGCAGTGAGAGGACAAGAGGAAATGGCCTTAAGCTGAGACAAGGGAGAGTCAGATTAGATGCTAGAAAAAGCTTTTTTTGCTGTTGGGTTAGTCATGCATTGGGATAACATGCACCAGGGAGCTGGTGGAGTCACCATCCCTGGAGGTGTTTAAGAGGCATCTGGATCTGGTGTTCAGTGATGTGGTTTAGTGTTTTTTGGGGTTACAGTGGTAGTGCTGTTTTGGTGGTTTCCCATAAAGTCTCTTAAAGGTCTCTCAGCTGTTGCAAACTGGAAAACCTTCAGGGAAAGCTATCCCTGTTTAAGTCTGAGGGTCGGATTTTGGGAACTGCATCCCTGTTTGTGTATTTTTCTGCCTGAGTTTTGCACCAATATGAAGAAAAGGGAAGGGTTTAAATACTGAGCTACTGCGTTTGCCTGTGGTATACTCATCCCCCTTCCCTTCACCTGCTCGTAGCACTTTAGATAGGCAAAATTTTATGCTATAAAAACACAAAGTCCATTAGTAAGTGGATAGTTTATGTCCAACAGCAATGCTTATTATGGTACCATATAATTAGAGAATTTAGCACAAAAATCCAGAAATGTGCCAACTCTTTTCCCTAAAGTTATGTGTTCTCTAAAGGAACTTGAGAACTACTTTTTTTCCCCTGGGAAGATCAGAGCAGTTCAGAATCTGTTCTCTTCTTAAAATTATAGAATGGTCTGGGTTGTAAGAGCCCTTAAAATGAAATTTATTCCAACCCATTTATTCCCTTCCTGCCTTTGGAAGGGACACCTTTCACTGGACTAGGCTGCTCAGACCCCCATCCAGCCTGGCCTCAAACACTTCCAGGGGTAGTTCATCCACAACTTCTCTGGACAACCTGTGTCAGCACTTCACCACCTTCACAGCAAAGAATTTCTTCCTAATATCTAATACAAACTTATTCTCAGTTGGAAGCCATTCCCCCATGACCTTTCACTACATTCTCTAGTAAGAACTCCCTCCTCTTTCTTGCAGGTCTTCTTCAGGTCCTGGAAGGCTGTAACTAGGTCACCTTGAAACTTTTTCTTTTTCAGGCTGAGCAAACCCAGTTCCTTCAAGCCTTCTTCATAGGAGGCTGGCTCCATCCTCCTAACCAAGTTATTCTAAGAAGAACTTGGTGGTTCTCCTTTGGACTAGCTCCAACAGGTTGATGTGCTTCTTTTTTCCACTGATGTGGTCACTCCATCATAGCAGATGCCACACTAGGGACAGAATATATTATGGTGATTTTTCAGTATTTTTGTAGCATAATTAATTTTATTACATGACTTAGACTGCCCATCAAGACAAATGAATTGGAAATAAGATATTTTATAAACATATAAACCCAAAGAAGTATAAGGTACATGTGTGAGATGGTGGAAATTTCTCATCTTTTGTTGCACTCTTTGTACTCCCATCAATCAGTATTTCATCTCTCTTACTGTGGACATACTGACAGCCCTGGAGGCCAGACTGGTTGTCTTGGAGGCCAGGTGGGTATTAAATAACACTATAATTTGCCCACTATTATTACTGAACTGCTTTTCAAGTGAGCTGTGCCCGACAACATTTTTTTTGAGGTCTGTTTTCAGCCAATCTTGTAAGACTTACAAAAGTCCTGGATGATCAGTATTTATTTTTATTGAGCTTTTAGTTCTTAGAGTCTGAAACCTTTCTGAACTGTTACTGAAAAATGTGATCAATACACTCAAATTGTATTCATTAGCAACAAGCTCTAAGAGCTGTAATGCATCCTCTCTCCAGCACAGAAGTGCCTGAGGTACCATACACCTAGCACTTTGGAAGCTGTAACTCCACACCTTGTATTAATAATTAATTCAGGCTTCTCTGGACAATAATGCCTGCCCCCCTAAAACATTTATTAGTTCTAGCATCTGTAATTCAATTAATAAGCTTTCTCTAAAGCTTCTTTAAATTCACAGTTAGCTAGTGGGGCACACTTTGGCCTATCTTGTGATACAGATAATTTACCTCTAACACATGATACCAGTGATTACAAAGCTTGATTTTGTTGGTCTGCATTGTTTTTGACACATCCTCGTGTTTGTGAAGTCTCATTACTTTCAAGTGGGCATGAATATGTATATATGTACTTTTGGTTTTTTGTTGTGGTTTCTAAAGTATTTCTAAGACTTGCTCATTCTTCTTGTTATTTATTTATTGCACAAAAGAAATGGATGAAAGACAAAGTTTGACAGAAGTCTACATGGATGTACAAATAGAGACCTTTTATTTAGATAATTTAAACATCAAGGTAGAAATCCTAATTTAGTAATCTGTTGAACTATATTTAACAAGAACATGTGTCACAGGTATAGAAAGGACATGGGAAGCCTGGTCCCTGACTGAATGGTGCCAAGTGGATGCTGAACTTTTAAGGCCAGAAGGTTTAAGTAACTTACAAACCACAGAGGTCAGGAGTAAGTAGTCAGTGGAGTAATTAGTCGGTGGAATAATCTGCTGCAGAGCTGGTGGGGGAAGAAAAGCTGAGGAGAGAATGAACACATATTCTGTTTGATGGCTCCAGCATCATAAGCAATATGAAAATGTTATTTAGAATATTATTGGTAAAATTACCAAAATGTAAGTTATGCCTGTAGAACATTAAAGGTAAATTGATTTCCTTTATTCCAACAGTGAAAGAATACTTCCACTATTCTTTCACAAAGGATTTTCTTTTTTTTTTTAATAATTTCTTTCAATTGCATAAAAACAATAAAAACCAATTTAGATTGGAAAAGAACCTTATGATCATTGAGTATAGCCATTAATACAGCACTATCAAGTCCATGTCTAGCCCAAGTCCCTCATCACCATTTACACAACTTTTTTAAACCTCCAGGAATGGTGATTCAACCAGTTCCCTGGGCAGCCTGTTCCAATGCTTGACAACCTTTTGGTGAAGATATTTTTTGTAATATCAGATCCAAACCTCTCCTGGAACAAACTGAGACTATTTCTTCTTGTCCTGTCATTTGCACCTGAAAGAAGAGACTGATTCTCTCTTCACTACAACCTCCTCTGAGGAGGCAAACTGACTGAGGGTGCCCTTGATCCCCTCCTCCAGATCATCCAAAAAAGCAGGATTGTCCCTCAGTACTGAACCTGGGGAGTGCTGCTGCAACTGGATGGCAGATGGATTTAACTCCATTCACCACCACTCTTTTGGTCACATAACATGAGTTACCCCTTTAATATGGTGATTATTAACTATGTGATGGCTTTAGCTATTGCTTCACAAGATTGGAAAAATTATTGCCACAATTTTTAATGCATGTTTGAACAACTTCTTGTTATAGTCAGTGTGCATGCAGTGGCATTAATGCAGTCAATGCATTAATGCCAGCAATTCTATTAATTAAAAAAAAAAATAAAATTAAAGTGTGTTGTTATTAGACCAGAGTAAAATTCAGTGTAAATGAAAATGAAAATAATACTGCAAGTCCACCATTTAGACTTAGCTGATTTCTTTCATCATCTATACAACAAACCTTTAAGTATGGGAAAGCAATTTATTAAGACAGTGAAAGGAGCTGCTTCAAGCTTCTTTGATGAAACATGAAAATAACTTCATAAATACTGTGCACATGTGTAGGTAACAGGTTTCTTTGGTTCAGTCTCTCTTGTGCAAATCAGTTGACTGCACTTGTAACCACTCAGTAAGAAATGGCTGTTTGTGAAACAATGATGAACTTAGTCCAATGCAGCGAAACAGAATGAAAATCAGTGAAAAATAGGTTATAAAATGTTTAGGGAAGAAGGGGTGCAAGGAAAGAGGAAATTTCAGCCACTGCCAAAGCAGAATCCAGGGAAGCATTCAGGAGCATCAGCAGCATAAAATCTGTAGGTCCAGATCACCTCATTCAGAAAGCAACTTTTTGTTTTGTCCTGGAGAAAAAGCTTAAATACTGATAACACTTGAAAGATTGCTTGATGGAGGTCCAGGCAGCAGATGAGGATAAGAAAAACTAGTTTTAGTAGAAAATCTTACAAAATTAATTTAAAACAAATCAAAAAGGAGTTTTTGAGATAAATAATTTTTAGGAATTTGATAGTGGAAATTTCCTTCCTGTTTTGGCTTAACTTTATTTCATAACAGAACAAGCTTGTGGGGAGCTTGAGTGTTTCACTTATAGATGCAAAATGTAGTTGTATATAGTATCAATAATTTTTTTAATGTATTTATTGCTGTTTTTATATTATGTCCTTAAACTTCTAACTTATTTCACTCTGAAAAAAACTCAACTTAAAATTTGAAAATTTCATATTCTGCAATGTAACGTAATTAGTGACAAAACACAGGTTTTCTACTCCATAGGTTTTGATTTCAGGAAATTTTCATGAGCAACCTGAGTTACTCAGTGATAAAAGATATGGTAGCAAAATATAGTATGCTGACCAGGGAGATTGGTATGCAGTTTATTGAGTCTGCCTGCTTTTATGGCACTGTTACAGCACTGACTGCTGAATTTAGGAGGAAGCTGCCATCTGCTGTCAGGACTCCCTTATATCTGTTGACAGAGCAGCAAGATTTTGGATTCTGAGGTTTGGGTTTAAAGGCGACCCTTGGACACAAGTTTCCTGAAGCTGAACCAATCTATTTTCTCTGACTTACTTGGGAGGGCTGAAATCTAATTGTAGATTTTTCTGAGAATCAAAATGAAAAATGATATGTGAGCAGTGTGCTGTAAAATCTCTGCAGCACTCAGAATGGCTTGGAAAATAAAGAATCCCCAGTCAATGTCAGCTTAATACTGAAGGACCAGACTTAAAAATCCAGCATACAAATGTGATCCAGAAGCACAGGAGTGGAAATAAAGGATCTACACCCTTAAGAGGACATGACTTGGTTCTCAACGAACACTTTTGAGGTGATGGATAGGTGGGCTCTGTGGTTGAGGGGGTGGCTGGGTATTTTTACCTTTCCTAATCTGAATCTTTGCTTTCCTTGTGCTATAGAGAGAAGGAAAGAAAAAAAAAAAAAAAGTGATTAGATTAGCACTCATAATTTCAGGTGTTGGGAAAAGGCGTGCAAAAGTCCTGAGAAGGTCAGGTGAACTTTCACTGGCCCTGATGTTTCACAAGCTGTGTTTGGGTGAAAATGAAAGCACTTGGAAAGAGAGAGTGTTCAGAGGGCTCTCAAATGAGGAAAGCTCTCAATGACTGAAAATTAAATTCAGTAACCTAATTTTGCACTTATGTGCACTTATTTGGATCCTTGGTACTGCAAGCTAAAGCAGTTATTGCAGTGGGTGTGAAAGCTGCGAAAGGCCTTGATAGATCTTCAGACTGAAGATCACCCTAAGCATTTGCAGTTACTAAAAATACACAGTTACATCCACAGATGTTGAGATTTTTAACCATTAAATTAAAGCAGTTATGACGTGGCTAATGGCCATCTTGTGAGATAATTTTAATTCTCCTTTTCTCAGCTACACTGCTATACTGTCATTAACACTGCCAGATTTTGCAGTTTAACACTACCTTTTTCCTTCCTTGTGTAAAGTACATGAGCGGAAAATATAAGCATGATAATTCATTTCACTTTGTAAACTTATCTGTCACAGTTCTGGAGAGAAACAAATAAATGTGCATCACAATCAATATGCATCACAGTTAATATTTTCCCAATAGTCTACCTTTTCCCAGGTGCTTTGTGCAATACAATATAATAATAATAAACATAATATAGAGACCTTTGAAGTCATCCAGTGTGACAACTAAACAGTTTACAATATTGTGCATTTTAACAACAGTTAAAAATCCTTAGTCTATTTTCCAGTGGTTTAGGACATTTAGCCTTTAGAGCACATTTTTTCAGGAGAGACATAATGGACAGTCATAAATAGAAATTGGATTAAATGGAGGAAACATTAGTATGCATTTGATCTCTTTATTGTTTTAAACCATGGACTTTATGCATTTCATAAAGAGTTTAAAAGCCTTTCTTTCATCTTTATATTATTTAACTTACATACCTCTATAGGCAAAATTTTAGCCTTTTGGGGATCAGTGAAGCTACATTTCAAAGAAATTACTCTGAGAATGGTACAGCTAGAGAAGATGTATGCAAAAATTCAGAAGAGCTAAATTAAATGTAGTATTGAGAAGGGTGGGCACAAGGGAACCAAAGCTATAGTGTACACACACGTCTCCCCCAACCTGGGAATGCGTTCTAAGCTGCCAGTGCAGAGTGGGGAGGTTGAAATGTATACAGAGCGTGACTAAGACACAAATGAGATCAAATATAGGTAATCAAAATGATAACTCACTTTCATTCACTATCAAAGAAGAGAGAAAGGAAGAAATTGGAAGAGTAGAAAGAAGCAAAAGGTTACACAAAGCAAGAAGGGTGATAACCACCAAGAATCTGCAGCGTTCCAAAAAGATCTTTCTTTCTTCAGTCAGAATAACTGTCAGAATAACAGGAATCACATAAATGGGCAGCAGCTGAACTGCAAAAGTCAATTTACTGACTTACTGTGACTAAATGTACTTGGTAACCTTAGTAGGCAGGTCTCAGAGCTCCAAATATGTTTGTATTAGATCAGGCAACTGAAATTTCTGTTTTTGCATTACATCTACATTAAATACATAGTCTTCTGCAAAATACAAAATCTCAGAGCTTTCCTTTCCTAACATTACTAAGGGAACAAGATTTTACAAAGCTCTATGAAGAGAAAAAAAACAACAAAAAACCCCATTAATATGATAGAGACAATACAAAATTTACTATAACATAATCTATATCTCTCTTTTTGCCCTCATTTTCCAGGGAAGCACAGCTTTTTGTTGAAAAGTTTGAAGGTGCTCTTGGAAAAGGAAAAGGGAAAAAATTCTATGCATACAAAGTGATGATGACCAAGGTAAATGATTGTTTCACTAGCTTCCTGTAAAGCTAATGGGAAGCCTTCTGGAGATTATTGCCATGGGTATTCATCTTCCATAGTAGCATTCCTTGTCTTTCTATGGATTTTAAACTTTTATTTTCATTGCTCTTGTATGAAAATATTTATAGTGAAAGCTTATTGTTTGATTTTTGAAACTTGTCTTTAAAAAAATCAGCTGCTTTACAAGAGTTCACAAGAGTTCAATATCTTGTAAAAGTTAATTTCTCTTGGTGTAGATTGGGTATTTGTGTGGACTGAATTCAAAGTTCAGTCTTTCCTTTGAGATAGCCCTCTGAAAAAGAGAAAGAGAAAGAGAAAGAGAGAGAGAGAGAAAGAAAGAGAAAGAGAAAGAGAAAGAGAAAGAGAAAGAGAAAGAGAAAGAGAAAGAGAAAGAGAAAGAGAAAGAGAAAGAGAAAGAGAAAGAGAAAGAGAAAGAGAAAGAGAAAGAGAAAGAGAAAGAGAAAGAGAAAGAGAAAGAGAAAGAGAAAGAGAAAGAGAAAGAGAAAGAGAAAGAGAAAAAGAGAAAGAGAAAGAGAAAGAGAAAAAGAGAAAGAGAAAGAGAAAGAAAGAGGAGAAGGAGAAGGAGAAGGAGAAGGAGAAGGAGAAGGAGAAGGAGAAGGAGAAGAAAAGGAAAAGGAAAAGGAAAAGGAAAAGGAAAAGGAAAAGGAAAAGGAAAAGGAAAAGGAAAAGGAAAAGGAAAAGGAAAAGGAAAAGGAAAAGATTGGCATGAAAAGATGTGATTAGCCAATAATTCTTCTTGTGGTAGAAACAGGAACTTCTCATAAATCCAGTAGAAGACATATTAAAACAAACAAAAGGAGAATGCTCTTTAGAAACAATTATTTTGTGGACTTTGCCAATGGATTTTGTGGGTTATATTAGCTCAAGGAGGAGCTGAGCACCTGGACACTGAGACACTCTTTTTTTTTTTTTTTTTTTTTTTCCCTTTTTCTTTTCTATGATTCTTTTCAGAAATGGATGAAATTTCAAAGAGATTTTGAAAATTTTAAGACAGCCTGCATACCCTGGGAAATGAAAATTAAGGAGATTGAAAGTAAGTAAGATTAGGATCTAGTATATTTCTGATGTCTGCCAAAGAGATATATTTCTTTAGAATATGTATCTGTATTCAATGCATAGTTTAAAATCAATGAGTATTTATTGTTTCATTAATATTTGTTGAACTTGATAATATAACTAGTTGAAAATTTTCTTGAGAGAATATCACTTTACAGAAAAAAACCCCTTGTCATTATACAGGTAGTAGTTAAAGAGCCAGTGTTGAAATTAATCCTAGAAAAGTGTATTTGGGATTTACCCATCCACTTTATCCAACTTTTCTTTATTTTGTCTTTATTTATTTTATACAGATTATACTATATAGGCTATACCGTAATTATTTCTGCCACTTTTTCATTGTCTTGAGCTTCATGTAGGTTGTATTTCTCTCATTGTCAGCCACATAATAAAACACAGAGAGAACCGTATTGGTCTTGGATGCCCCAAATATAGACAAGGCAGTGTAGTTAGTTCTATGGGTATATTTGAGAGTAAGGGTCTGTTACAATTCAGTCTTGTGTTGCAGTTCCAGCATTGAATTTTAACTGTAGCCCTCTGTTTGAAGGAGATTTGACTTAAGTGCATGGATACTTGAGTGAAGGTCTGCCATTTAGATTCCCTTTACAACAAACGCTTTCCACTACAACATAAAGAACCTTTCTCAGTTGAGTCTGACTCTTCCAGTCCTCCAGCTATCTAGAAAGATCAAGTAACAGCTTGAAGCACTGGGCTATCTCAGGTAGGCTCCCTTTTTCAAGATGTGAGTCCCTTCTTGCACAGGGAGACAGTCTTCAGAACAAAGGGCATCAAGCTCTGCTGTGATGATCCTCGTGTTGGCTATAGGTGAATCTGGTGCTGGGGCTTTGATGTTTAAAAGAGAAGTTGACAAATGTATGAAGTATTTATGTTTAGCAAATAGATGCTTCTTTTCCTTACAAAACAGATATTCAGTATTATCTGCCTCACTGCAGATGTTCCAGATGGATGCATAGCAGAGGTTTCATCAGGATAAGTGATACAAGAACTATAACTCAGTGCATGAAAAGAAGGTATTCCCAATACAACAGCGGTATGAGGATTTGAGCAAAAGAAATAATGGGGCATGGAGAGGTCTACAAAAGTAACCTGAAATCAAATATTCATAATTTCCTCCACTGTATATTTTGAGTCCACAGCATCCCCCAAAGACTGTAGTTTGGATATAATTGGGTAATCTGCATCTCACAATCAGACAGAGTAACTCACAGTCTCTTGATTTATGCCTCTCCCCAGACTTCCCTGTATGTTGGTCACTGCCAAGATGGGCCGCTTTGCACAAAATTTCAAAATGATAGTTTAATTCTAAATGGTGCAGATTTGAAATTCTGAAATCCTTGACATGATGGCTTGTTCCTCCCTTTACATAGCTGTGATAAACATGTCTTCATTGGCCTCTTTTTACACATTGGTATTATACCTGTTAATTTTCTACTGATTGAGCTGTTACAGTAAAATATAAATATATGCCTCCCAAATAGCACAAGATATATTAACTTCATATTACAGACTGAAAGAATGTGCTACATATCTGCAAAAGAGTTTGGAAATAACAATATAAATAAATCTGAACAGAGAGATTTACTTTTCATTTGCTATCAGTGTGCTTCAGACTTCCAAACTAGTGTGTGAAAAACCTGTTATTGAAAGGTCATTTTTTTTCCCCTGGAAAGGTTGATGGAACTGAAATCTAGTACTTTTCTAACTGACAGCTCTCCCATAGTCAGAGGAACCGTGCTGAGGCAAGCTGGGGTTGAATTTGAGCTTTTGTTTTTGTTTGCCCTGACTTGCAGAGTAAGGGTCAATGAGGCCCTTGTCTCTCAGTGCTTCCTCTGCAGCCACTGATCTGTGCACAGGTCTGGGTCAGGGGTTGGAGTGTGTGAGGTCAAATCCTTCACCTAGATATGGCACTGCCTGCACACTGGGCTGAAGATAGAGTGCATAAATAGAAAAGTAAGAGAAATAAAGGGTACAAACCCCTGCAGAAAATGTTTTTCATCTCTTGTGAAAAAATCTGGTGAGCACTCTTATAACAGCACTGATGGGTGTTTTATTGTCTTGGAAAGACTTTCTCCACTGGCTAACTCTGCACTGCTTCCTATTAAAACTGGGCTGGTTCTGCCTTAGCATGACAAGAGTGCTTAAAATCCACATCAAACAGAAAAACATATAAAAATAATTGAAACACACTTCTAGAGACTACTTAATAATTGCAGGTATCACAGATTTTATATGACCCTTAGTACTCCATTTAATTAATAATTTCATATTTTTGTCTCTGTTTTCTCAGCCAGCTCAAGACATACCAGTGTGCAATATGCAAAAAATTTATTAGAATTATGATATAAATAAAAAATTAAAGTGAAAATTAATTGAATTTAGAATTAATTAGAATTTTATTAATAAAAATTAGAAACAATCAAATGTGTAAAAGCCTCTCCTGATTTTACTTTTTTATATAAATTTAGTGCATCCTTAGATAAAATAGCATCAAAGGACTAGCTTATCTGCCATTTCATCACATGTCATGTTTTCACAGGTCACTTTGGCTCATCAGTAGCATCTTATTTCATATTCTTACGCTGGATGTATGGAATAAACATGATTCTCTTTGGACTGACCTTTGGTCTTGTTATGGTGCCCGAGGTGGGAATCTTTTAAATTATCTTTGAGGATTTCTGTGTGGATTTCTGTCTTTGCAGTGAGATTTCATAGGACTGGAGCCTGAAACAAGTTTTTAGTCTCTTTTGCTCCATTTGCAAGAATTGGATTGTACTAAACCTATAAAGATGGGCTTCCTTTGTGGACAGTTGTCTCTACAGAGAGATGTCTTGAATTAGACATGATAGAAAAATGTAAAATATATTTAGGGTTGTCTTCTGAAGTGTCATCTGGGATGGCATAGGTGTGGGGTTTTTTTGTTGTCTGGGGGAGTGGGTTTGTTTGTTCGCTTCTTTTGTTGAATCTGTGCATAACGAAATAGAGGGAATGAGACTAAGAAAAAGCCCGGGAGACTATCTCAACTAAATGTGCATTGCCATAGAAAGATGCGTCCTGGGGCTCAGAGGATCCTTTCATGTGCAATACTCACATGCTGATAAGGTGTAACAGGGCTGTAAAGTCACAAGAGTCCTCTCATATTTTGCACTCTGCACCATCTCTGTTAAGAGTGGTACTTAGGGCAGATATTGGACTCAGACATGAATCACTTTTATGAAATGTAGCATTTCCTGGGTTTCTTCGAGCCACCATATTGCCTTTCCAAAAGCAGGGCTTTTATGGAGTTAAAATTATCGTGCCATCTCCCTGATTTCCCTGATCCCATATTCCTCTTATCTTTCTCATTTTGTAGTAAGCAGGTAAGAAAGAGTCAGGTAAGAATTTCCAGCAACTTCCCAGCCCAGCATTTCAGTAGCATGATCCCTCCAGCTAGATCGCTACAGATCTATAGGGTTTGATGGGATTCATCACCTGATGTCAGTGCAAAAACATCTCTCGATGATTTTTGAGTGGTCTTGGGAATTAGGAGATGTCCTAGCTGACTGGATGCTGGCAAGTTTTGTTCTGATTTCCAAAAAAGGCAAGAAGGAGAACCCTGGAAACTACAGTGCCTGGTAAAGTTAAGGGGAAGATTTTTCTCTGAGGTATTGAAAAACACCTGAAGAACCATGCAGTGATTCACTGCATAAGAGGAAAGTCTAGCTGGTCAAACCTGTGATCCTTTTATGACGAAGTTGATCAAGGGAAACCAGTGGATGCACTCTTTTTGGACTTCAGTTAAGCTTTCAATACCTTTTCAAAAGTCTCTCTCCCAGTATCCTTGTGGACAAAATGTGCAGCACACAGCTGGATAAACACATAATGGTGTGGGTGAGCAACTGGCTCGTGACTCAGGCACAAAGGGTTTCAGTGAATGAGGTGACATCAGATTGGTGACCTGTCACCAGTGGGGTTCCACAGGGCTCCATTTTTGGTCCTGTGCTCTTCAGCATCTTCATAAATGACTTGAACTCAGGAGTGGAAGGGATACTAAATAAATTCACAGATGATCCAAAACTGGGAGAAGCTGTTGACTCCCTTGAAGGCAAGGAGGCCCTGCAGGGTGATCTCAGCAGACCAGAGTGCTGAGCAGTCACCAGCCATGCGAAATTCAGCAGAGGAAATTAGCCAGATTCTACACCTGGGAGTGGAAATCCTGGCTGTACACACAAACTGGAGAATGAGCAGCTGGAGAGCAGTGCTATGGAAAGGGACCTGGGGGTCCTGGTCGATGGGGAGCTGAACATGAGGCAGCAGTGCCCTGGCAGCCAGGAGGGTCACCGTGTCCTGGGAGACATCAGGCCCAGCATCACCAGCTGGGCAAGGGAGGGGATTGTCCTGCTCTGCTCTGAGCTGGGGCAGCCTCACCCTGAGTCCTTAGGTGCCACAATATAAAACAGACATTAAGCTGTGAGAGCATCCAGAGGATCATGAAGGGTCTTGAGGGGAAGCCATATGAGAAGCAGCTGAGATCACTTAGTCTGCTCAGCCTGAAGAAGAGATTGAGGAGAGACTTCATCACAATTAACAACTTCCTCCTGAGAGGAAGAGGAGGGGCAGGCACTGATCTCTTCTCTGTGGTGACCAGTGACAGGGCCCATGGGAATGACCTGAGTTGTGTCAGGGAAGGTTTAAGCTGGATATCAGAAAAAGGTTCTTCACCCAGAGGATGGCGTAGTACTGGAACTGGCTCCCCAGAGAAGTGGTCACAGCTGTAAGTCTCACAACATTCAAGAAGTTTTGGACAACAATTTCAGGCACATGGTGTGACTCTTGAAGATGATTTGCAGGGCCAGGAGTTGGACTTGACAATCTTTGTGGGTCCCTTTCAACTCAGCATATTATGTCATTCTGTGATCTTCCTGAGAACCAAAACAGAATAAATGTTCAACAATTTTCAGAGTGAGCCTGGAAAGGACCCCATGAAGAGATGTACTGTGTCTTAACAAACATCTTGCCAGCAGCAGGGGAACTGTCAGAATCCAAAAACTGATTCCCGAGCTTCTTCCCATACATTTCATTTAAAATATCCCAGAAAAATCCCTAATGCAAGAAAAGTTAATATTTTGGTCTTTGTAAGATAAACACCACTCTTTAGAGAAATATGGATGGACTTCTGTGTTGCCTTTGAATGTAAGAGGCACAGTTTGGCAATCCATTGAAACTAGAGGAACTTTAAATAGAACACACCACTGAATGCATATGCTAAACAGTTTCAATCTGTAACGTGAGGATCAGTGAAAGGAATTGTAGAAGTGGGTCCTTCCCATTTGTTCTGGGTTGATGGTGCTCTCTATCCCATATCGTGGACTTTTTTTGTTATGTCTAGCAGCGGCTGTTTTGCTCGTGAGGCTTTTGCTGCTTGGGCTGAGCTGCTGCTTGGCTGCTGCTGCTTTGGCTGGCTGCTGCTTCGGCTGCTGCTGCTGCTTGGCTGCTGCTGCTTTGGCTGCTACTGCTGCTGCTGCCACTGCTGCTGCTGCTGCTGCTTCTGCTGCCTGCGTTCCGCTGTTTCCGTTTTATTTCCCCCCCTCTTTTCCCTTCCTTTTCTCTTCTCCCCACCCCCCCCGAAGATTTGGACCGGCTCTGGAGCCTGACCTGACCTGAGAAGTCTGGGAATCTCCGGGACCTGCGGAAGAAGATCTGCGCCCTCCCTCCTGAGTAACCTGAGCTTTTCCTTCCACTCGGGGTGGGGAGAGTTTTTCATTTGTCAATAAAACCATTTTTTTCCACTTTTCTCCTCCAAAGAATTTCCTTCCCAACCCAGGGCTGGGGGGGAGGGGTGGTGGAGGTTTTTTTTAGGGGACTCCCTTTTAGAGGTTCTCCCCCTCATTTATCCTAAACCAACACACCATTAAGGAGTTTAGGAGCATAAAACCAGTCTTTCAAAAAATGATAGATCATTTGTCCATTTAGCTTTGCTGCTATTTTTCTTTAAAATATAAATCACTTTCATTTTTTTTGGTTTCAGGCTTTGATGGGTAAGCCATATGGCTCTTTGCCTAGAAAAACTGTCCCAAGAGCTGAAGAAGCAACTGCTATGAATTTTGCTACTCTCTGGGATTTCAGTGTAAGTGCATAATCTTGCAATATTGCATATCCACATGACTTTTGTTCACAATTACTTTGTTATTTACTATTCAGTTAATTAATATTAAGTATTTCAGGAGATAATTCACAAGAGAATTAATTTACAGATTATTTTCACAAGTTCTCTGTATAGATGATTCTTTCAGACAAAACACATAATGAAGCTTGATGTTCACAAGCATGTCTCTGTGTATGTAGCAATCCAAAGACACATGGGGAAATATCTTGAATCTTGTCTGCCATTCCGGAGTACTGAATTTCCATTTAAGTGTGAATTTGGTCTTCTGCTTTTATGTGATTAAGATTCTGAATTTTAAAGTGCAGTATGAATTAGGGAAAAAAAGGGAAGAAAATATATTAAAAATAACAGTGAGCTATATATATTTTATCCCTTCAATTACAACAATGCCAGTGATGGATTCTCCTTGGATAAAAAAAAGGATTGGAAGATCTTTCTAAAAACCTGTGTATGTGGCATTTTGCAGTGACTACTTCCTGAAATGACATTGCATGTAGTGCATCAGAAGTTGTATATTTGAGTGACAATAAGAATAAATCTAAACATGTGGCTGAGAAGTTAGATAATGATAATGAAATGGTGAAATGAGAAATAAAAACATCAGGGAGATATTGGAGAAAAAAAGGAATTATAGTAACTTGAAGATTTTGTAAGGAGAATAGGCTAGAAGAGTTTTATACAGAAGAACAGAACAAAGCTTGTAAAATAAATGTGTTTGAGAGAAGATGGATGAAGGCATGGTGAAGACAGGAAAAGTTTTTAAATAATTGTCAGAAACATAAACTGAGAGATGTGAAGAAGAATATACAATAAATAACAAAGTGGCAGTTAACAGAAGGAACAAATGCAAACAAAATAAGCGTAGTATAAGGCAATGAAATAGATGGATCCCCTGAAATACTGAGGGAAAAAAAAATAAATCTTGAGGCGTGTCAGATTGACAAATATTCCCTGAAGACAACATCTTTGTTTAAACAGCACAAGAAATACTACCTTTCATCTGCTAGCAACACTTGTATGCTATCAGGTAAGTTAGAAATAAATGACCATACATCAATATTTTATATTTGATATTTTCAATATCAATATTTTATCCTAAACAAAACCCCAGCAAACCCCAAAGAACTCCAAGCCCTACGTAAGGACTTAAAAAATGCAGCAGGAAACACTGTCCCCATAAGATCAGCCAATGTAATGGAACCTGAGATAAGAACAGATGCTGCAGTAGGAACAAGTTCATTCCAAGACTAACAGGGGTGAAGGCTTGGTTACATCTGGACAAAAATTCCCGCTGTGGCAAACAGTGACAAAGGAAGCAAGTGCTTGTCCACATGCCATCCCAAGTCATGGGAACCTGGAACTTGGACTGCATGAAGGTGATACCACAGAAGAATATCTTGGGACCCCACCACTGAGAAGACCAGGGTGAAAAAGGACTGGCAATATGATTCTTTTACAGGAAGTATGTTGGTGAAGAAGTTTTGACTAATTAAACTGTAGATGGATTGTTAGTGAACAGTTTTAAAAGATTTTGAAGTTGCTATGAAATATTCTGTCTTTTTAAAATAAAGGGACACATTTTCTATCCTGTGAGTTTTATTACAGTGATATTTGCAACTCATTTGAATTCACTGAAATCAATGTTTTAATACATTGTTATTAATACATTTACTGATTGTGTGCTTAATTAAAAAAGTAACATTATAATTTTTTTCTGACTTTTCAGGGACTTGCACAGTATTCCGTACTCTTTTACGGTTATTACAATAACCAGAGGACAATTGGGTGGCTCAAGTTCAGGATGCCTCTTTCATATTTCCTTGTTGGAGTTGGGTCTATTGGCTATAGCTTTATGATTGTCACTCGAACGTAAGTTCTCCTTGCCTCTGGAAAAAAAGTACTTTCAAAAGGGCAGGTAATTCCACTGTTGGCCCTGGAGACTCTCTTTAAAAAACTCACTAATTCTATGGACAGGGCAATGAAAGATCAAATGTAAGGTCAAAGTTATGTAAGACTCCTTCAACCTCTATTTATCTCTTCTGCAACAGAAGTTGTGTTACAGTGTTGTGAAAGTGGAAATAAATCTTTACTGAAATAACAAAGCACTTATCTCCTGAACTTCAAAATTAAAAATTAATTCACAAAGTGAGGAAGACATCTGTCATCTTTTCATAATACTTGGCATCTAGTTGATTTTCAGCTAAAATCCAGGAAATTCAATAATTCTAGCTTTCGTGGTACTTTATGTGAGTTAAACCTATGAAGGAAGAATCCAAGAAAGAAGCATATGGCAAATAATTCTGCATGTAGCTCACTGTCCACAGTAAATGATGTCAGTTAGCATAATATCCTTGGTTCAAGCAATATGACCACCTAACACAGGAATAGAGTCAGCTCTAGCAGTGGTTTTATAAAAAGCCTGTACCAAAAAAAAAAAAATTTACGAAGTTTGCAGTTCAAAATTCAAAGACACTTTTAAATATAGAGAAAAATGCAGTTAGTGTATTTCTGTTTTGCTCTAAAGGCAGTATTTTTCACTTGCATGAGCACTAGATTAATTAATGTTTTGTTTTCAAACTGGCTTCCTGCATAAGGAAAGAATCATTTGAGAAAAAATGTCTTCAGTCACATACATATATATGTATTTTTGGAGGGGAAACAAACTAGTACAATAAAATTGCAATTGATATATACATAGTTTAAATATTTTTGATAAAATATCTGCCAGGATTAGAAAAGTCTTAGTCTCAAACAATTTTATTTCCATGAGTCTCACTCAGACAAAAAAATATTCCTGATAGCAGGAAAACCCTGTAGCTGAAAATAAAGGAATATCCTTGAGAAAAAAAAAATACATCGTGTGTGCTAACTTTCCATCTGGCCATATGACAGTAATGATGACCAATATTTGGGTAATCATATGAGAGTTCTTGCAGTCTTCTGCTCTTTTCTATTTCTCCAGAAAGAAGAACAGTGAGCACAGAAATGAAAAGTGATGTAACAGGAGGTGCTATCATTTTTTCTGCTGTTGTCTGAGAACTGAGAAAGGTCTATATGAAAGAGATAGTGAGGATTATAAGCATAATTATTTTATTTAGGGGAAATATTTAGATGTAGGGCTCCTCTCTCCAGCTCTTGCAGTGTATAACTAAAATTGAGAACTTTCTGACCTCAAAGAAATTGTATTTTAACCAAAAAGATGTTTATTATTTCATTAGAAATTCTTGAGAAGGAAAAGTCTTAGTTTATAAACCAGAAGCTGGGCAGACTTTACCAAGAACCTTTCGTGATCTCTGACTCTTCTGGATATGACCAACCCTGGTACTGATTTTTGTCATCTCAGGAGGATTTTCTGTATTATTTCCTTACTATTCTCTTCCTAGGCTTCAGAGCATGTATTTATTTGATTGGGCTTTTAAAAATGTGGTACATAGAATGCATTAATATTAATAACATAACTCTGCTGCATTATTGAGATTGAAAATAAGTGATGCCTTTTTCTGACCAGAAATACTGAAGACTATGTGATTTGTACCTTATCAGCACACTCTTTCTTTGTGTTTAATGACTTGAATTAGGCAGCAAACCACGGTTATTACATGAATAAAACCCCTTTAACAAAGAGAACTTCAAAGACAAGATTAAGTTCAATCTGAAGAAATACTTCTCTGAAGAAACAATCTGATATTTCTGGACACTGTAATAAATCTTTTTTGTATGTGCATAGGAGATGATAGGGAAGATAGCTATATGAGTGCTATTTTATTCTGAAAGAAATTCAGAAGGAAACAATGTTTTCTTCTGTTATTTTAGAACATTTATTATATTCTTTGTTATATTTATTTTTGTTTGTTTTATTAATGAATTTATTTTGTTTATTGTTATTTTAGAATATTTTGTTTATTAGATTTTTTCTTCTTTGTCTATTTGTGAACTCTCCAATAGTCTATAATAGTTCAGGATTCTCTGAACCTTTCTGTTTAATAGATATTCCCAGTACAGTTTTTTTACAAAGCCTCTTATCCAGTGGAGTTTCTTTGAGAAGTTTATGAAATACATTCATTCGTTCTCACCAAAATGTGTGTGGTGAGCTCATAAAGTGTCTAAATATGAAAATCTTCATCTTGCACACTTGTTTCAGAAAAAAAAGATTTAGTAAAGCATAATTAACAGCAAGAATAATGTAGAGCTTTTCAGAAAAGTTAGAATTCAGGAACCATTTAAAAGTCATGTCCATAAAGCAGAACTAGTGCTAACAAGGTCTTTCTGTGTCTTTCTGTTTTTTGCAGAATGGCAAAGAATGCAAATGACGACGGTGGTGGGGATGACACTAGCTTTAATTTCAGCTGGAAAATGTTCACAAGCTGGGACTACCTGATTGGCAATCCTGAGACGGCAGATAATAAGTTTGCCTCCATCACAACAAGTTTTAAGGTAAAACAGAGTTTACTAAGGAGAGGCAACACGATTGGCTTTCACAGTGGTGTGAATCAGATGGAATTAACATCAAGAGTTAGGTGTACTGAGCCTTAGAAACACATACTCAAATTGGCATGTGTACACCCTTCTGGGTCTCTGTGTCTTGCCATCAGATTTTTTTCTTTTTAATTGTGAAAGAAATAGCATTAGCATCTTTGGTGTCCTCTGTGCTGACAGTACCAGTTCTAGAAAACAGATTCTACTGTAAAAATATTTTTGTTTTCCTCATCTCTGATGGCTTCCAGTTTCTATGGTGTTTGTCTGAAAAGCTTTTTTAAAGTGTTGTTCCCCTTTTGCCAACCTCACATTGTCAACTTCTCTCATAACAGAGAAGAGATATCATAAAACAAAGTAATAGAATAATTTGTATAGGGCTATTTATCAGAAGAACTGACATCGTAATTTTGAGTTTATACTTGTTTTCAGTGGTTTTATTTTCTAATTAATTACAAAATATAGCCCAATTTGCAAGGCAATGTTCTTAGGCCTCTTTCCAGTGTGTAGGGTATGTTGATTTCAAAAGTAATTGGGTAAGGAATCTGGGGCAAGACGGAAGGCGCAGGGCTGTGAAAACATTAGAGGGGATTTATTCTGTATTTTGGATGATAAAAAATGTGTTTGTGCTGTAGAGTGGCTGGGACACACCAGTGTGGCATGCAAAGGAAAATTTAATTTTTGATGTAATAATGTGCAAGGAATACACAGGCAAAGTGTTGTGAGACAATGAAGATGCTAGGCTCACAGCCACACTGACAAGTGTGACACCATGGGAGCTGGAGCACTGAGCACTAGCTGCTCTGCTCAGCTGCTCCTGTCCTGTTCACAGCAGTGGTACAGCCATCACACCCCCTCACCCTGCCTGCCTCCTCAGCTGCAGGCACAAGAGAACTGCCCTCAAGAGTAAGTCATCAAGAGAAGATTCGAAGAATGCAGATTCTGGAGAAATACTGATTGAAAGCGCTGAATCTATATGAGCTTTCCTGCCTGCCTACTAAGTGCAGATACTGAAAGCTATTTGGGAAAGAATACAAATCAGTCAAGAAAAAGGCTCAATTTTGAGAAATACACTCATGAAGCTTCATTGTTATTCTGCGAACAAGCAAGGAACCTCAGAAATAAAGGGTGAAGTCTTGGCTTGGGTGAGGTCATGGGAGTTTTGTTGGAAAGCTGCTGCAGTCTCCTGTCGTTTACGTGACAAAACACATGCTGTAAAAGGAACAAAGTTGTGAAAGGCAATTATTACGATGCAGTTCAGCTTCCCCTCTGGGCAACTGATCTCTATACCAAAGTCAGAAGCTGTAACAAAACTTCCTTTCATGAGGACACTCCACACCAAAAGCTCTTTCACCTGGCGAAGTAAAAAGTGGAGATTATAGCTGACTCAGAGTTTTAATATTTATCAGTTATGATCAAGGATAAATGTGGGGAAAACATTTTGTTCTCTAGTCTGAAACTCTGCACTATCCAATTTTTTGGAGGATTCCTACACCTCAACAATATTTTCATTTCATTTTCTGAGTTGCTGACTTTCAGAGTAAAATGTTTTCCTCTTTTCTCCCAAATGCACATTTTTTAAAGCATGACATTTCCTTTCCTGACAGACAATCACACATTCATCTTGCTGTATCACACAACCTCGTATCACCTTGCAAGCTGAAAGAACATGCAGGGTTTTTTTGACACATGAGTTCAAGTGTAACAAGACATTGGGAACACACTCAACAAGGGCAAAGGAAACCCTGGGGAGCCAAAACCCCAGAATCCGCCAGAACCTGAACAAGATTTTATGAGATAAATATCCATTCATCTCAAAACATGAACCCCTGATGTCCATTTGCACCTTTGTAATTTATTTAACTGACTTCTAACAATTAAGGAAGAATGTGGGGCCTTGACCATTAAAGTATTCATAGCATTCTTTTCTTTCTAACAAGTGCAGGAAGCAATCGTAGAGGAGCAGGAGAGCCGAAAAGAAGAAAATATTCATTTGACTCGGTTCCTAAGGGTTCTTGCTAACTTCTTTGCCCTTTGCACACTTGCTGGAAGTGGCTACCTCATCTTTTTTGTTGTCAGAAGATCCCAGCAATTTGCCTTGGAAGGTCTGGAGAACTACGGGTGGTGGGAAAGAAATGAAGTTCGTGCTATTTTTATAATAGATGTGGTTTGAAACTGTGTTCCTCTGCTTTGCATGTTGCCTTTTTCCCCCGGTAATTTAAATACTCTGAGTGTGGGTGGGAAATGTCTAACAAAAGAATTGCTTATGTCTCTCTGCTTCTTACTTCATCAAATGTCTTCTTTGCTTCTTTCAAATATCCCTTAGTATTTAGCTTTCATTTGAGGACTCTATATTTCCTCCTCTGTGCTCTTAGGATTGTTTTCCAGACACTCTACGGATTCATGAGATCTCTTCAAGGAACCCACTCTCTTTTTGCTTTTCTCCTGAGACTGACCTAAGCAGAGTGATTGATCTGTGGGCACAGACAAAGTTATTTGGGACCTCATGGATACAGCTCTGCAGCATAGCAACACGTTGAAACTGATGCCTTCCAGTTCCACTTGCCCTGTCCAAGAGTCCCATGCCTTTTTTTAAGTGCCTAATCTGTTCCTAGTGCTTTCCTCAAAGGCAGATGCTGCCTGCCTGATAGAGGTGTATAGTGAAGATGGTGATTTTGTTTGCTACAACAGTGTGCAGTATGCACCCGAAGTCAGTGTGCTGTGTGAAAACCTGGGAAGGTTTTACTTCCTTAGCAAAAATGCTACTGCGCGTGTTGTAAAACTAGTTTGTTACTTCAAGCTTATCTTCTGAGCTGGAATGTAAAATAAATACCTGACTTAAAGTAAGGCAAAAAGGTGCCAGCCTTATAAAGCTGATGAGATGGGCGATGATGGAACAAGGAAAATCAATCCAGAATTTTCAACACCAAAGCCTGACTAGGAAAGTAACATTAAAATATGAAATCACCCGCCTCTGGAATCCAGAGAAGAAGAGCTATTGAGAGTGGATTAAGTTACTTGTTATCACATTTTAGTTTGATGGGAATGGAAACATTGTGTACAAAGATTCTTGATTTAAGGCGGCACAAGCTCTGAGACAACAGAGCTTGGAGGAATTCAGTTTTTTCTCAGTTTAAAGGTGTGGTAACAGATTTGCAGTAACAAGAAATAGGCTGCCAAAGGCTGTTATATTAGTTTATGCTATAATCTGGAAATTAGGTAACATCTGTCTTTATGCTCATAGTTTTACTCTCATATCTCTAATAAAAATATACTTCTGACAATAATTTACTTCTAACATTTCACTGTAAACCTCTTTCCCCCTCTCCTCAGGTGAACACGGTTATGTCACTTTTAGGAATGTTCTGTCCAACTTTATTTGATGTAATCAGTTCTCTGGAAAATTACCACCCTCGAATAGCTCTAAGATGGCAGCTGGGAAGAATCTTTGCTCTTTTTCTTGGCAATCTCTACACTTTCATTATCGCCCTAATGGATGAAATCAACCTCAAGGCAAGACATTCCCTTTCCTTCACTGTGTTTGAGATGTAGCTGGGCAACATTGAGGACCTCCAACCAGTCATAGACATATCAGAGAAAGAAATTCTTTTTCCGTGCTGTAAATTACATCCATGCCTAAGCTAGCAAAGGGAATTTTGGAATAGACAAGCTTGAGGGTTGGTAACCAGCTCATGTTGATTTTCTTTCCCCTGATTTATTTCTTTATTTAGTTGGAAGAAGAAAAGATAGTCAAATATAACATGACAATATGGGAAGCCAGTCTGTACAATGGTACTATTCCAGAGAATTCAACTGCTCCTCCAATACAGGTGGATCCTGCTGATGTCCCCAGAGGGCCATGCTGGGAAACAATGGTAGGACAGGTAATGTAGCTGCTTGGAGCTCATATTTGAAAATAGGTCATACAGTCTTGTACAAGATATGATACCTAAATCCTCTTTATTTTGGCGAACAAGGGTCATTTACTTGAGAAAATGTGAGGAGAAGCAGATGTGTGACTTTCTTTTGACCTAAAAGTTTTTTCAAAATTATTTTGTTTTCTTTGAATCCTGCCAATCAGGAAATTCTTTCTTCTGTTAGTTGACAGAATTGAAAGGACTTCTTTTTTCCCTCTCTTTTCCTCTATCCCCTTGTCTTCCTCTTCCTGATGCTATCTTTACCTTGCTTGTCTACTAATTTTGAAAATAATAGAGCGGTAGCTCGAAAGAGACGTGTATATAAGACAGCACTTAGAGCAGTATGCTTTTGAGAAGGCATCTCTCTCTCTAGCCAAGAAAAATAGTTCAAAAGAACAATAAAAGTTCAGTGGAAAATCTGCTCAAATATTTTATTTTATTTAGTTGAACATTTATTCTTATTGACCAACTGTATAAAATGTGGTTTCCAAACAATTTTCTAACATACTTATTCCCTCTGATCCTACTACATTGTTGTTAATTTGTCCATGACAACAAATTCAATATTGAATCAATTTTGCTATTCCTCCATCACTCTGACAATCTGTCCTCAATGAACAAATCACCAGCAGGGACCATATAGGCAGAAAAATTAGCTCCTTTCTTTCCACTCATGCTGAATAAGAAGTTAGAAACACCAAGAGCTCATAACTGAAATAATTTTACCCTTAATTTTATATCAGGGAGAATAATAGTTTTCTAGGCTGTTCTAAGCCAGTTACAGCAGGCTTCGATGAAACATAAAAAGCCTGAAATAAAAGCAGAGGCACGAGGATTTAAATTAGGATTTTCTTGCCTCCTCTCCATATCCATAGGACACTGAAACTCCTTGAGAAAGAAGCCATTAGCTTCTTTTCCTCTCTCTCTCTTTTTTTGTTTTAATATAATCTCCTCAAATTCAAAGATTTCTGTTATAGCAGTGATCTTGTCTGGAAGCCTTTCCCCGCTCAATCATACCCTGGAAGTCTCATCTGATAACATGAAGACAAATTAGAGCAAAGGATACCTCTAGAAAATGAGGGGCAGCAGTTCTGGCATGTTACAGAATCAGTGACTGTAGAAAGGTTAAGAGTTTTGTCCATGTTGAAGCAGAATAAGCACAATTACAGATCTAGTACAGTATTTAATTATTATTGTTGCTATCAATTGCTTAAATGTATTCTTAAAAGAAAATATTGTTCTAACAGGAATTTGTGCGCCTGACAGTCTCTGACATGATGACAACGTACATCACAATTCTAATCGGTGACTTTTTGAGAGCCGTCTTTGTTAGGTTTTTCAATTACTGCTGGTGCTGGGACTTGGAGTATGGATTTGTAAGTATCTGATTTTAAATGTCTTTGCTATCCATCCCTTCACAATTAAGTACAAAGTTTGTTTTCCTTTCAATGTTGCAGAGTTAACTTTTGGTTAGATACACCAACTTCAAAATCCCTGAATTACATCATGTTAGGTTTTCTTGCATTTTGCTTATGTCTTAGTATTTGTTTTCTTCTTTGGGCTTTGGTAATTTTAGGACTTCTTTAATTTTTTTTTTTTTTTTTTGTAAGAGCAGATTTTATTTGTAAGAACACACATTATTCACACATTTTGAATATTTGAATATTTGAACATTTAACAGAATATAATCTCATTGATTGGATACGGTCTTCTAGCACATAGTTCTTGTGGAGAAAAATATGAAAGATCCTGTTCTAGAAGTATTACACTCTCTCTCTCTCTTTCTCTCTCTCTCTACCTACATCTCATTAGAATTAGTTCAGCTGATGTAAAGTTAGTAAGGCCTGTAACATAAGCAGGCACAGAACTCTTCATTTGGGAGTTGAGACTTACGGTCTCACACTGACCTGATCCAGGTTAAATTTGCCAGCGACTTATGCTAGGAGGGGTCTGATGCTGTTTTTCATCTTTTAAGTATGGTATTGTCAAAGCTTGTGAAGCTCCTGAAGCCTCTTCTGTACTCACTGAGAAGTATAGAAAAGAGCTATGTAATATAAGGCTATCAAGGATATCTCTGCATAAGCAGTCATTGTAGCTGTTATTTTTACCTTCTTTCATCAAAATTTTGTCTTCATACATGTAAAAATTTCTTGCATTGCTAAGAACTGCATCTTGGGGAATCCCAGTTTTCCAGAGGAAGTGGAAGTTTTCATGTTTTCTGTTAAAAACCTCTTGTTTCTGGTACAGCAATCTCATTGTTACTTGCTGACTTGCACAAAATTTGAACATTATTTCTATGTTTTACATTCTGCCTCAAACAGGACTAGTGCAGGGATGGAGACAAAGACTACCAGATAGTCAGGTTGTGGTTAAACAAGTAATTACTGTTACAATATCAAAATCAAATAGAGGAGTTTGAATATAGCATAAGCAGAACAATTGGCAGCAACACATCTGCTTGTAGGGGATCCCAAAACCATTTTGTAACTGACATTTTTATTTGGCGGTATATAGGAATGTCTATAATGGTCTGGTCATTTATGGTCCTTCTTTATGTTGCCTGGAAGTGGAAGTTGAAACTGGGAATCACTGAATTTCTGGTAGTAGCTCATCTGAAACCCTTTTTTAGGAAGTAGATATACCTATGTCTCTGTGGTTAGTGGCCATGGATATATATATCCATTAATTTTCAGGTTTTTGTTACCAGAAAAATATTTTTGATTATCAAAATGTCCTTTGGTGAAGACTTCCAGAGATTAACTTGTATGTTATGTGGGAAGGGTTTGTTTAAAAATTGAATATCAAATTATTTTATCCGTTAATGCTAGTGCCCATGTTACATTATACAGTCATACATTATACATTTTACACCTATGTTACATTATACAGGCATACATTATTTGATTGTGTATGATCTTATTAAAATCTCCTATATTCTATCCTATAAAGATCTATTTAGTCAACTGCTTTTCAAGTGTAATATTAACAATTTATTTGATTTTTCCCCTTATGCAAGCAGATTCACAAATACATGTGACATAAATGCATCAGTTCACTGTAAACATACATATATATATGTATGTATATGCACAAAATTACACAGAAAGAGTGCAAGAACTTCAAATATTCCAATAGCACAGCACAGTACAAGTCAAAATTGTGGCTTTATTGAAGACTTCAGTAGAATGACTTTGTCTTGTTTTAGCCATAAAGGAATTGTTATTTTTTGCATCTCATGTCCCTCTTACCCTCTATCAGTTATCAATATAATTATTATCTGGAAGATATGCATCATTCATGGTCTTTTTGTCTGTCATTATAGTGAATCACGCAAGACACCAGCGATGGTGTATAAATATATAAATAATATTTATAAATTTATAAATAGTATATTTGAAACAGACATTCAGGTATAAACAAAAAGTTTAAAGCCACCAATTTCTCAGCAGAAAGTTTTGATCTGGTGCATATGAACACAAATGAACATCTGTTGCCTTTCAGTTGTTGCCTAAATTCGGTGTATTCAATGGTTACAACTGGAAATGTTCATAAATAAGAAATTAATAATAAAGGTAAAAGAAGAGATGGGTAAGTGATTAATGATTTGAAAAACCAGAACAAAGGGTTGGTTTATTAGTTAAGAAATAAAAGACTAACAAATGTTTGTGGTGTTTATGTATCTACACTGGAAATAAAAATGTATGATACAGGGCTTTCTTCAGCAAAGAAAGAGATAATGAGTCCCCATGGAGTATCCAATGAAATTTTTTTGAATTGTTGCTTTAAAATTTGCCCAGTACCCATAATGATTTTTAATTCTCCATTAGCACCTGCCTCTGAACAAATGTCAGAAAGATTTTCAGAAAAATGTTGCAAACTGTATTAAATACCAAAAGGTAGTCCTTTTGACCTTGAATTATATTATTTATTTCATGATTCACTGATAAGATGCACAAGAGGCCTTGTGTGATGGTTTAATCACGTTCTATATCTCATTTGACTGGAAGAATATAAAGCAAAACAGGCCCATCTTTAAATTACAAAGATAGTTTATTAGTACACACAAAAACAACAAAAAAAAAGGAAAAAAAACCAACAACAACAAATGAAACTTCTAAAACATCTTTCTTTCTCTTTCTAAGTTTTTTTACCTTTCTTCACTCAACATAAAAAGACATGACTTGCAACTCCAGCCAGTTTTACCATTTTAAAAATAACCTTTTATCAGTTCTTTTAGGAAAGGAGTCTCTCTGGGTTCTATATAGACATCCCATGCTCTACATCTGCGAGGATTTTAAAGGAACTCCTGCAAACTGCGAAATCCTACCCATTAGCAGCTCTCTCAACACTGCACATAGGCCATATTTGCTTATTGGGGTACTGTTTAAGGATGCCTCCTCTAGTATGACACAAAGATTCTCTTCTTCTATTTCCAAAATCATCTCAAGACCCAAAAACAAATCTCCTCTTTCTTTAGGAGCAAAAAGCTTCATATCACCTTTAACTAGAACCTTACATCCCCCCAAAAGCATTTATATGTTACAGGAAAAAAACTAGTTCAGTCTCTATAGTTTACCAGAAATGTCCAGCCAAAATTAGGCCACTCCTTGTCCTTTTGCCTTAAAGTCTTTTTCACTCTTCTTTCACCGACTGTAGCTCCATGCTGTGTCTTTCTATTCGCTATATTTGTTCTTCTTCCGGAGAAAGATGATGTTTAGGAAAGTCCATCTGCTAACAACAAAGGGTTACACTTCTCGGGCTGCCGGGCTGCCCACGTGGCTCTGCGGCGGCGGGAAACTGAGTCGTTTAGAAGCCGTGCGCTGGTTTCTTCGGCTTGAAAAGAAGAGCAAGGGCGAAGGGGCACTCCGTCCGAGCTCTCTCTCTCTCCATGCTGTCCGCCTCTCCGCGAGACAGCGGCTCCTAAAGCTCCGGCCCGGCCTGCCCCGGCTCCAGGAGCATCGGGGCCGCCCGGCCCGCCGGCCCGCCGCAGCCGCCCAGGGTGGGGGGGCACCGAGGCCGGCCGGCCCCGGCGGCTCCCTGTCCCTCAGTCTGCCACCCTGGAAGACAAAGAGACCGCTCCTCCCCCCATCCAGCCTTTTTAAGCATTTCGCCAAAAGTCGCAGCTTGTCTTCTACTGGATAAATTGCTTGTCAATCAAAAAAGCTGACCCCGATTGGAACAAAATCAGGCTTTTCCTAGCCTATGACACCTTGTAACATGATGCCAGTGTGCTGCCACTGTTCAAAGTGAGCGTTTTCATCTGCTCTAACTCATCTTTAAACCCTTTGTGCAAACCTAATGAAAACATCCATATCATTTCTTTCAGCCATCATATTCTGAGTTTGATATAAGTGGAAATGTGCTGGGACTGATCTTCAACCAAGGCATGATCTGGTAGGTGTGGCAAAACCTGTTGTATCTGCAGGATGGTGGGATTTTTCTGTATCTGTGAAAGATTTTTCTGGAATCCTGATCATGTCCCATTTCTTTAATTTGATGGAAATATATGCAGTATATACCAAATTCTGGTACGCTGTAATCAGTTGGAACAATTCAAAACTAGTTACAGGCTGAGATTATTGGACCACATCAGGATTTTGCGCTGAGTTGGTAAGACCAACCAGTAAAAATCTGCAGATTAAACTTATGCTTTTCTTCACTGGCTGCTTGCTGTACTGTTTTGCTTTGAAATTTAGCCTTTCAGCATACCTTACCATTCTTTTCCCATGTTCCTGTGCAAAAAGACCTTAAAGCAAATGTATTTATACTTAATCTGTGCAGTCACATGAATGTGTAAACAATGTTACTGCTGCAGCATTAGTCCTAGATGTGGAGGAGACAAGGTGTAGGTTTTAATTCTATTTTTGGACTTTACATGCCTGGTAAAGAACACCAGCATGTAGAATCCTCATGCAAGATACTCAGTCTGCCTCAGGAACTGTTCTCTGCAAACACTGTTGACTTCTCAGTTCTTGCTAAGGCCTAATTTTTCACAATTAATATGACTTGGCTGATCTGGCTTTTTTTTTCTGGTAGAAGCCACCACTTCTGTAAAGCCCTTTATCTTTTCATTTAAGATATATGAAAAGAGGAAGGGGATATATTAATATAATAAGGTCTGTCATTTTTTCAGGTAATCAGGTCTTTCCAACCCTAATGTAAATATATTTCCTGTTTCTAAATAGAATGTCTGAGGCACTCAGGGGCAAAGCAGCTTAGCTTGACCACCTTGTCACCTGATCACAAGGGCAAGGACTAAGCAAGAAGCAGGTTCCCAATCTCTTGTATTCTGTATCATCTGACTAGGGAGACGAACTTAGCTGCTCTTCAGTCAGCATGACACAAGAAACAAGGTGTGATAAAAATAAAAATGTGTCAACTATTTCGGTGTCATAACCACTTAACCATATATATTAAGGAAAAAACATATTTATCAGAATCAACAAACAGATGGTTGGCATGAAGCCCTAAAATACCCTGGCAACAACAGTTAAAATAAATATCATTTAAGCAAAAATATCCTTCCTAAAAAAGGGTTAGTATATCAACAAAAATAATAAATTATGAATGAAATTATTTTGTTTATACCTAGCTGTAGGAATTGGTAATACCTAGTTTTACAACTATCATTTTTTTTACACAACAAAAGCAAGATGCTATCTGGAAAAACTAAGAGTGAATAACATTTCACTGAGTCATCATTCAATTTGCAGAGAAAGAGGACTTTGAAACAAAAAGTTCATACAGATAATTCTCTTCATACACCTTTAACCTTTTTTGGAAAAGAGCGAAGACCAGTTAAAAAACCCCATAAAGTTGCTATTTGAATTGCTGAGTGCGCAGTGTGCAAAACACATTGGTGGAGGGAATACGTGGCACACCTGGAAAGACAGAAGTCCTATAACTTATTTTATTTATTTGCTTCTCTTCTAGGATGGGATCTTTTTATGCTCCATGTCTCCCAGCAATCAATGTGTTCCGCCTCCACACATCGATGTACCTGCAGTGCTGGGCAGTGATGTGCTGCAATGTCCCCCAAGAACGGGTCTTCAAGGCTTCCAGATCCAATAATTTCTACATGGCCATGCTGCTTTTCATCCTCTTTCTCTCCACGCTGCCTGCTGTGTACACCATTGTCTCCATCCCACCATCTTTTGACTGTGGTCCTTTCAGGTTCTTTGCATTTTACCTCTATCTTTTGCAATTTTGCATTATTTTAATGAACTGCTTCCACACATCGTGAATGATGCAGTAGTGAAAAACTACCTCTATAATAAGCATTAGCACCTGAAATGCCGAGAGTTTAATTGTTATATAGTTCGCATTGTGGATAATTCCTGAAGCTGGAATCCTGGAAAACAGACTAATTCTTTAGAAAGTTTTACTGGAGGTGTAGAACAGGAAATCTTTTCTTTTTGTCAATTTCAATGTAAAAAAGCTATCATTACTGCACTGAAGAAAAATTATTCTTCAGGAGTAGAGCAGTATTCTTCTGTTGTGCTTGAAAGAGATGGCTTTTAGGAAATGTCTGTAGACCCTGTAGGAAGAGCAGATCTGAATGTGTGAGGATGTGATAAATATACTCTGGTTCAGTCTTTGAATGCTGTGACTCTCTCCAGCTCACAGAATTTCACGTGTCTGTACTACCACTGTGAAACTGAACTTGTATCTGAAGTCTTCAAGGCCTCCATAGTCATTGATCTTTTCTAAACATCTAGGCCTGTCCTGCAAACATGTCTTGCATTCAAGGTAGTTTAGACTTTGCCACATTTTCTCCTTCTGTGCACAGTACTTGGAAAGTCTAGGATCATTTTCATCATCTTTACCTGCCAGGTAACATGAGATACAAGTATAATGATTTGTATCACATGACAACAGACAAGATAAGAAATTAAAAATTTTAATAGTCTTTAGCCTTTGTTTTTGAACAAAATAGTAACAAAGCAAGAGTAAGGAGAACTGTAGAAGAGACATTCTGGTTGCAATGAAAGGTTTAAATAATACATTACTGTTGTGAGCAAAATGACATCTGTATGATCCCCAGTGCACTTGGTAAAGGAGCAGAAGTCTTACCACATTAAATTTGGCCAAAGGCAAAATGACAGAGATTTTCATTGCAATAGTCACAGGTACCTAAAAGCAAGAATCACATGACATGACAAAAATTCTGATGAGACAGAAAATTGCTTGAATTTAGAGAATAATTTACAACAAAACAAGAGATACAAATGAAGATTTTTTTTTTTGAGTACTACCAAAAACATATTGACGGAAATATCTGAGTAGCAGCAGTTATTGAATTGGATATTAATTAAATTGTGAGATTACTCTTCAAAATGAGAGGGATAATGCTTGCCACTTTTTCTCTGTCATGTGCGGAGATATGTTGTTTATCAAAAAATGAAATCTTCAGCGTAACTTGTAATGGGGAGAACTTGAAACTGATGGAGGTTCATTCAGCCTCAGTATAGGTAATGATACAGTTGAACAGCCAGTGAATAAATAGCCATAGAGCATGCCTCTACATCTGAAAAACAAAATATTTTCCTGTTGGTAACTCAGTGTCCCATTCTTTCTGAAATTTTTGAATCTTTTAGGGTTTAGTTTTGGTTTGGGTTTTTCTTTTATTTTAGTCCATTCATTAAAGCAACATATGCAATTCAACAGAGACATGCCAAAATAGGGAAGACAGGACTGAATTAGCAATGCTGCAGTAGGAAAAGCTTTGTGCATACTAGAGAGCATGAGGAGAGCAGAGGATGGAATTTCTCATCTGCTGTGAGTGGGTAGAGCAAGCAGAGAGAAACAACGGGTCTGAAGAATTCTACCTGAGAAATTTTTATATTACTTGAAAGGGTGTAAACACTGAGAAAGAGTTAAGAAAAAGACCCATTTGTCAGAAACTCTTTATCAGAACTGAAAAGCAGTGACAGGAAGCTTCAATGACTGGACAATAAGGTGGCTATTTGAGGACAAATCCTACAACTAAGTAAAACTACTAATTAGAATCGATCCATTTTGCCAGTCTTGTCCAGGTTAAAAACGACAAACTTCTGTGCCCTGAGGAACAGAAAAAGGTAAAATAAACAAAAAGGTATGTTCAGAACATCTATTAATACACTTCTGAATGAAAATAGTCTAGGGAGAAAATAACTTTCTAAATAAGATGGAACAATTGCATATGAAGGTAAACAGATTGTTGCAACAGCAACAAAAATATCCTGAAACACAGCCACTGACTTGTGTAGCATTGGTACACACCAAAAAGAGGATAACTGAACTGAACAAAAAACAATTGCAAGCAGACAACCCTTTGCTTGTCAAACATCAAAAAACAGGATTTGAGTTTTTTCCCCATGTCTTCATAGAACACAAATAACATTTCATTCTTTGGATGATAGTATGGATTCACAACTGATACACTGATTCACTGAGGAATAATTTGGGTGGTAACCTGACAAAATCTATTAGCATACAGTAGGAATTTTGGTGTCTATTTTCACCCTTAGAATACATAAATATTACTTTAGACAATATTTCCTTCAGAGTGTAAAGTTATAAATAATGTTAACGTACCATATATTATCCTTTTTACTCTTTTGATGTCATGTGATTAGCTTATATATTCATAGTTGCCATAATATTTGCATGTGATATATTGTAAACTTTTTTGTTTACTAGTGGGAAGACTAGAATGTTTGAAGTCATATCAGAAACTCTGGAGCACGACTTTCCTTCCTGGTTTGGGAAGGTATTTGGCTATGCCTCTAACCCTGGACTTATCCTACCCTTTATATTGCTGATGGTGTACGTATAGAATACTAACTCAATTCTTGCTGTATCTAAGGTCTGTTAAGTTTCTTTCACTCTGAATCATCTCTGCCTGAATATCTAAGAAATACATGAGCATATGTAATGTGTATTTTCAGAAAGGTTGATATCTCTTTTTTGTTCAATGGCTTTCTTTTTGGTTTAGTTATTTTAAAAAATGTTCCTGCCACAAATAGTTTAATAGTTTAATAGTTTTCTACTATTAAAAGGCAAAAGGCCCATAGGGAATCTGTAATGCTGTGATTTTGATCACCTTGTCCACTATGCAGAACAGCACAGGATAAATCCCTAGCAAATTCAGTAGAAACATGAACACCATGAAACAGAGCTATTCTCAGTAACTTTCAGTGAATGGGATCTTTAATTGATGAAGACTGTATATATTATTGGGATGGGGTGTGAGACAGGGTTTTGGAGAATTTGTGAAATAAGGCTAGTAGAGGTTTTTGTGAATGACTCAGTAACTGGTAAAGAAAAATAACCCTGGAATATTAGCTCTTAAAGATTCTATTGAGTGCTGTTTTAACAATCTGCTTGATTGGGTTATTATATTGGGTTATTTAGCATACTGCAGAACAAAAAGTTAATTCTATACAAAGATAAGCTGGGATTTAACTTTGCATTGCAGAAGTGCAAGTAAATATAGAAAAGAACACAATAAAAATTACAGAAGGATTTTATATGAACAATATGAAATATTGAGATGAAATTTAGCTACGGTTCACTTAACATCATATTCTATTTTAACCCTTAGCTATAAAGGGTAAGGACTCTAAAAATAAATAGAAGAAAAAAATAAAGAGGAAAAATACAAGGCAAAATCAGGCAAAGCAGAGGAAACAACATGTGCTGATTAATTATTTACTGCTTATGTCAATTCAAGACTTCATAGCAGATTTTTTCTTGTTAAATTAGGGTAGTGAAAACTACTAATTTCAGAGTCGTCACATTAGTAATTCCATACACTAAAAAATGAAAATATTCTTATATTTTTTCTCAGTAGAAGAAGGAAGTAATAATTGAAAAAATAGAAGGAATATATTATTTTGGTTGTTTTCTTGACAGTATTTCAGATTGCTTACTTTATTTGTTCAGAAGCTTTCATAAATATGATTTATTCATTTTTAAGTTATGTCATGTGACTTAATTTTTTTAAGTTATTCTATAGAAATCACTTCACAGTTAAGCACTACTTAATGAAACATTTTTCTTAAATACTGTAAAACTGAATGTAGAATATTAATTGATAGAATAATTTCTTTTATATTTTTCCCCTGAAATGCCTCCTTCATAATGTAAGGAAGCACCTTGTTCATTGTCAAAATATTAGTACTGGTTAAGCACAATAAAAGAGAAAAAGATACAGGCCTTATATTATCACAACTGTAATGGTTGCTAAGGGAATGTTCTGAGTCTTTATATTTAAAGCATTGTCTAACAAGAAACTATTGTTTTTTAAATTTAGCCTGAGCATTTATTATCTCAACGCAACATCCAAGTCCTACAAGGAAGCTAACTTGGAACTTAAAAAGAAGTTACAAAGTGTAAGAATAGAGAATTACTGATTTTTTTGCATTTTACTAAATATTACAGAAACTGTTTGGGTAACTGAAAGATACCTTCTCTCTCCCTATCATTAGCAAGCAGAAGAAAATAAAAGAAGAAATAAACAAAAGGCACAAAAATCAAATGAACAAGAGGAAAATCCATTTGAGACAGAACCACCACCAGCAAAACCTAAAGGAGACAAGCAAGATGAATCCACCCCAAATAAAGGTAATATTTGGTTTGAATGTCTCACGATGAGGAATTCATGTATGCATGATCCCAGTCTTCCTCACTGCCTTGACTGCTTCCTCTGCTATAATCTCCTGAAACCCTTTCACAATACTGAATCACAAGTATTAGCCTAATCTCCAGTTCACATTTCTTTCTTTTGCTTGTTTAAGAAATATTGCAACATTATTCCATACCTGGCAGCACCAAGGTAAAAAGCTGAACTATCATGAATTGAAAATCAGAGTCCTGCTAAAAAAAATAAAATTAAAGTCTGATCTAAGTGTTAGTGATCCCTTTTATCTATCACACACCAGACTAAGTTTAAATCTTCTACCCTTCTCTTGTATTTTGTTGACGCCAAACTACTCAGGAACGTATTTGTCACCTGTGCCAGGTTCACTTGGAGAAGGTGTAGTGAGAACACAGTAAGGAGCTCTTATCAGAAAGCCTGTCTGGGGCAGGTGGGTATCAGCCTGTCCTGAGGGGTTTGGCTGGCTGTTTCCTTTCCCTCATCATGCATGCATGCCCTACAGCCACTAAACTTCCTCAAGACTAGGAAGGAAACCCAGGTGAGAGACGACTGTCTTTATAAGAGCCATGTGTAATTACTGCTTTCATCACCGTTGACAGACCATATCTAAGTGCATCTTGAGAAATTGCCCACCTGCCCCCATGGGAGCCTTGCAGAAAAAACATGGATGAAAATACAGCACAAAGGTCATGGAGGTGCATTACCCCAGGTTTGGGCAGGGGAGGCCCAGACTTTCTACTGCACTCTAGGATAGTCAAGCAGCTGCTGGCTTTACCTATCAGGGAGCTTTGGACTTGCATGATCATTTGTTAATTCTGTCCTCCAAACACATTTCAGATAGCAAGAAAGGACAGGATGGCAATGGATCAAAGCCACAAGAAGCCAGCTCCTCTCAGACACTCCAGCATCCTGGCCCCGTCCTGAATGGCCACTATCCTCCACAGAGCCGAGGAGGAAACCTTCCTCCACCATCCATAGCTGTGACAAGGCCACTGGGGCCCAGGAGGCCTGGGATGCCAGGCTATCCACCTGGAAATCCATGCCTTCCAGGGATGCAGCCAGGAATGCCCAGGGGCCCTCCCATGTACAGATAAGGAGCATTAAGAATAGCATAACATGCACTGATGGACAGAAGCCTTGTCCTAAACCCAAACACACCCCTGTAAGAGCAGAACCTGGCTATGTTTGTTGTAAACCTTCATGTGCAACCCACGTGCTTCAGATTTTTTGCCGCATAGGACCTTCAGAAAAAAACATGCCATATGTCTTCTTGCATTTGAAGGCATTGTGAAAAGGTATTGTCTGTATCAATAAATTGCTAAAATTACTGATTTTTATTGGGGATACTTGTTAGAAGAGTGAAAAACAATTTGTATTCAGTTGACTTTTCTTAAAAGCTTGAAATTTTGTCCCTAAAATATTTTCTTTTTCTTTAGAAGAACATTACACTGAAAACACAGCTGTGTATAAAGTTTATGAGAATCAGTTAAACCTTGCCTATGTCTTGTCCTCTGCAGGTCAGATATGCTTAGCCAAAGATTTCAGATTGTACATGGGGAAACCAGCATCAAAACTAAGGAAAGCTGCATGATTCCATCTAAAGTCTCTGTAAAAGTCTTAAAAAGAAAAACAAAAACCAGTATTTTACCTGTAACTATGAAGAAAATTTAACTCCAATTTACACTACCACTTTCAGCTAGTACTAGTTTTATCGCATTCTTAAAGACTAGAAATAAATTTAAAAAATCAGAGTGGTAAAGAAATATCTCCTGTGTAGGAAATCATGCTTGGGGAATGGAGGTAAGACAATTACTGATTAATTTCTCCTAGTGGTATATAGAAGACACTTAACATTTCATAAGAATATGTACTGCACAATCTTCTCTGTGAAAATTATGACTGGATACTTATACTGGTCTCTATATAGTCCAAGGTGGAGCAGGCTATTTTTCTGACAGGTCTTGTGGAAACACAGGATAGATATAAGCCCAAGGGCAAGCTGATATTACCTAATCCAGTAAGATGGTGGTGGTGGTATTGTTTTATTTTATTTTTTTTTCTGATCTTATTTTCTTTTTCAGAACATTTGTCTTAATTATTTTAAGGCTCACAAGCTTTATAACAACAAAATTAATCAATTTACTATTTTCCAAAACAAATGTAATTGCATTTAGGGCCTTCTGTATAATAGGGATTCATTTTGTATAGTAGAAAAATCTTAAACATATCCTAGTATGTGACAAGCCTGTGAAAACAACCTCCACTTAATTAAATTGTGGATCTTACTTTAAAAAGGCTTACAAAACCCCCAGCATAGTCTCTGTATTCCCATAAACCACAGTGATCCAGATACAACTTCCAGCTCAAGCAGTCTTTAAATCAATTGCCAGAGCTTGGAAGGGTTAACCAAAGCAAAGTTCAGTTTATACTTTACGCTAGACATATCTGCAACTGGGGTGCTGTGAGTCTTTTAAGTTACAGAAAGTACAGATAAGTGCAGTGTGAGCTGTTTCATCTTTCTCCTCATCTATGAACTTCAGACCCATGGGAAAAGTACAGTAATTCAAACTGTTTATTAATTGGTAAATTTTCTAACAGGATTAGTTTTCAAACTGCATATGTGTCTCTAGCCTAGAAACAAAAGATTGTCAGTTGTCTTACTGAAGCTAAACATGGGACCCACTATGGTAATGTTTTCATGCTTTCAAAAAAGACCTTTTCCTACAAGCTGGGCTTGATCTATCCTGAAATATTGATTTACATAGAGATTTTAGTTTATTGTTTGTTAGCATTTCGTAATAAGAAAACTCTGGGTATTCCTTAGAAAAGAGATGATTTTTTTAATAGAAAAGGTGAAAAAAATGAGTTTAAAGGTATTTTATAGCTTGGTGAGGTTTTTCGAGAGGTTTTCGAGTAAATTAGAGTTGTAAAGTACTTTTAATGCAGCCTGGTTCCCTGAAATGTGGAGGGATGTTTACATCATATATAATATACAGACCTTAATAAGGATTCCTTGTTCTGTCAGGAGTGAAAATTTTCTGTGTATGCTAAAGGCTTTCTCATTGTTAGTGGGTTTATAATATTCCATAATAGTATTTCATTCTGTGGGATTGCTTTACATTGTGAACAGAAGAGAGACACAGCAAATCAATCAGCTGGAATTGTTCTGGGGAGCTTTCTGTTAGATCTGTATGCTGTACTGGTTTTCAACAATCAATGTATTCTCAAAAAATACCTGTATATGCAGACATGAGCATGTAATAGCCAATATGAATAACAATAGCAAAACTATATGTTGTTCATACTGTGATTGAAAACAAGATATTTATTTTTATCCTTTGGTACTTAAAAGTAAAGGTATTTCATCACTCTATTTTGTGCTGCCTTGATTTCAGTACAACATGGAAATGTTTCTAATGTTAGGATGCAAAAGCACTACCAGTATCATATTTGGGTGTAAACATTCTCTGTGAAGTATTTGCTTGTACTTACATTATTAGAAAATAATGAAAGCTGAAAGATATTTGGAATTAATAGTATTTCAGGGTAGGAATAAATAAAATCTCCCTGTGTG
Source organism: Phylloscopus whistleri (assembly GCA_017589585.1). Classification (NCBI taxonomy): domain Eukaryota; kingdom Metazoa; phylum Chordata; class Aves; order Passeriformes; family Phylloscopidae; genus Phylloscopus; species Phylloscopus whistleri. The sequence continues at coordinate 8,856,313 of JADMLD010001013.1, read as the reverse complement.
TCTGGGGAACAGCTGAATGTACTGATCTGCACTTCAAAGGTCTGACTATTTCATTCTGCTTAGCATGAATATTTAAAGAAAGGAGCTAGTATCATGTCGAATATTTTGCTTTCTTTTGAGATATAACATCTCACTTGCAGTGCATAGTCATAGAAAGTTATGAATCACATCTGTTGGAGTGTTAGTAAAATAATAATAAAAAGTAGTATTACGCACTTTCAGGCTTGCTTTGGTCATTGACTTTTTGTTGAAATGTTTTGTTCATTTTTACATAATAGTCTCTGCTCTTATTATCACAACTACATAGATTTTAAAAAAATATTGGTGATTTAATTTGCAAATTGCAAAAGGAAAGAGAATTTCCAACCTCTGGTTGATTTTCCACTTTTATCCATTCTTATACGTTTACATTGGTATCACAGACAGCTAATGACATGTTCAGTAAATAATGGTCATCACTTACCATTTGACTCCTTTGTCTGTGTCCTTGCCAGCTCTCCACAGTTGTGAAGAGCTTTTAATATTTCACATTCTTAATCCATTGTGAAGAACTTAATTAAAAAAAAAATAGATCAAGAACATTTTTCCATCTCTTTCTTGGAAAGAGACAAGGAAAAAATCTGTTTCTTAATTTTCTGTTATAATAGTTATAACCAGTTGTGTCAAAATATTGCATCAGTTATATTATAACAGTTATATTGGAAATATTTAATTTCCATTATTCTTAGAGCCAATAGTTTTCAATCAATACCAATTTTACCCATCCAAACTATCATTTTAAAATATTGAATTTTCTGACTACAAAACTACACATAGATATCCCAAGTGATTGATCCACAAACTAAAAATTATTTTCATGCAATGAGCTATCCAGAAAAGAGGGAAGTGGCTAACAGAAGATTGGGAGAATTATGTTGCATCACTGATACAGAATGAGTCTTTGATTTTTAAAAAATTAAAAGCCTGGAAATAATTATAGGAAACAAAATCTTCTAAAATAATTTCATAAGTACTCAAAGTGTGAAGGCCAGTTCTTGAGCAAAACACCAATAACTTCCGGAAAGATGATGTCAATCTAAGCCATAAACTATATAAAGTAATAATTTGATCCTTACAGCGTGAAAATATGTAGCAAAATTTCATTGTCATTAACATGACAATAATTTCTTGCTAGCTGAAAGTAAATGTGATATTTTAAGATTTTTTTTTTCATTAAAGCGCCTAAGAACTGCTCTGCAGATAGAGCCATGGGTCCAGATATTTCGAATAAAAGATAATTTTAGAAAGTCTGCAAGTCACACTCACTTGTTTAAAGGGATCATATTTAAAACACTAAGGATATTTCCCCAAAAAACTAGTAAACCTGGTAATCTCATTAGTGAGAGATGCCTCTGCCTGAATTAAAGTGCAAGCGAAACAATAGGTTGAAATAAATAGTATGACAGGATCACAGAGTCAGAGAATAAGCTGAGAGTATGGATTTTATTTAACACTAAATATGAGGTAGAGACATAAAAATTTATAGAAGAGAGGTGATAGGGCTGGAGATGGGGAGAGAGAGAGAAAGACAGAGAGATCAAGCTGAAGATAGCCACCATCCATGTATCCAGGGGAATCCCACTGGTTCTTCTTTACCCTGGGCTTCTCAGTGGTGGGGATCCAAGAACTGTTCTTCTGGGGATACCACATTTATCCATTCCAAGTTTTGGGTATCTGTGGGGTAGTAGCAGATGCTGTTCTTGTAACTTGGCGTGGTATGTGCAGTTGCTTCCTTTCCCACAGTTTTCCACACTGGGAACTTTTGTCCAGATACATTAGCCATCCAGATCTGACCTCTCCAGGCCTGGAATTAGTCCCTTCCTGTCATTTTTTTTTTTTTTTAATCTCAAATTCCAGCTGTGGTGGTCTATCTTATGGCACATTTATTCTGTGGCCTTGACAGTGTTTTCAGACATGAAACTGTATTTTAACGTTTTTTACACATCCTTAACATGTAAATGGCTAGGACTGAAAGTCTCTAAAATGTTATACAGTTTTAAAGTCATGTTGTGCTTGCCAGTGTATTGCACCATTCTGGCACCTTCCAGTATCTCTGATGACCACACACAACAATGATGCTGAAAGACCATAAAACAGCTATGTTCCAGCTGCAACTAGATTAAAAACAGAGAAGTGTTTGTTGTTTTTTTTTCCTAACAAGCAGTTCCTTACTCTCAGTATCAGCCTCAGTCCTACCACGTAAAAGCAGACTGACAGTTCTGTCTGTGCCACTGCAGCTCCTGTGTGCTCCATGCAGATGGGCATTCTCTGTTTGTAAGCTGTGCTCTCTGATATTATCTGCCAAAATAATCTCCTCGGCACTCGGTGCTTCCTATCCTCAAATGAACTTTGCTGCACAGTGGAAAACAAATATTCTGTCGTTTCCAGAAACAGAGGGAAGTGGCACAACATGTATTGGAAGAGAAAGACTCTGGGGCACGATGACAATTTACTATAAATAACAGCTTTCAGAGAATTTTAGCGCCCACCATCTGCCTGTATAATACAATGCTGCTTTCATCACCAGGCAAGACTAGGAGTAAATCTATCTGTCTGTCTATCTGTCTATCTATCTATCTGTCTGTCTGTCTGTCTGTCTATCTATCTATCTATCTATCTATCTATCTATCCATCTATCTATCTATCTATCTTTCAACAGCTGATGTCTTAAGTTCCAAAGCATGTTATGTGTTAAAATCTGGTCTCCTCTGCTGCTTCAGTATTGCCTCCCGGGGCAATGAAAAATCCTGTGCTTAAGGCACATTGTCCAGGTTCTTCTCCACCGCCTGGAATCAAAAGAAAAACTTTCCAAACAATATTAAAGTGGTAATACACTGAGAAGTTATTTAATGAAAGCTTTCGGGTGCACAAAATACAGCTGTATGTGCATGCACAGCATTGGATTTCCACACTTTTAATGAGTTTAATTAATTAGTATATCTAGCAGGTACATCCTATAGAAGACTGGTTGTCCTGGTAACCCACCCTTGGACCTTCCCTATTGGAGAGACTCCAAGGGGTTCCTCACCCCATATTTTGTTATGTCTCTTAAATGCTGGTGCAAAACTGGGTGTCCTTGTTAGAAATTCTTTTCTTGAAAATAAGACTAGACAGAATTTTAAGAAGGTGGCATAAACGTGTGAGAAAGGGTAACTTACTATTTTAAAGTGTAAAAAAGTGTTAAAAACTGTACAGCTATATAAAAAAATCTACAAAACTACAAATATATAAAATATATATAAAAGCAAAAAATCTTTAAGCATCATCCACTCTACCCCAGCCATTCCCTCCATATCAGGATGCTGAAGACACTGGAATTCTGGCCAACAACCTGTGGGCCCCCCATCTTCTAGACACTGTCTCAAATGAAGGAGCATTTAAATCTCTGGGCCATCTCCTGCAGATTCATTCAGCCAAGATGCAAGCATTGTCAGAAGGGAACTGTCTCTAACCTTGGCTTGGTCTCTGGTTTGGTTTCCCTTTCAACTAGGCTTTTAGTAATGCTTCCTTGGAAGGCTGCAACATAATCATTGAAGAGCAGACAGACACTGATGGGAAGAGGGGAGTGACTTTCTTTCCCTTTTCCGTGCAGCGTTGTGGTGGTGGCTGTAGTTTCACTTCCCTGGTGACAAGCTGGTCCAGCTATGTCCCATGTCCGAATCTGACACAGCAGAAGCAGGATTTGTTTTTCTTCCTGAGCTGCCACCCTATCTGCTTGCTTGCGAGGCTTGTCACCCTTTTCCAGACCTGCAGCTGCTGTTCCTATGTGCCCCATATCTGGCACAGCACGTCTGCTATCCTCTCAGTTCATGAACCATATCCACTCTCTTTCTGTGCAACTGGCTATCCCTGTGTGTTGGGCATGCATATTACACTAGAGGCACTGTGCTGGGATGGTCATGCCATGGCTGAGGCAGGAGGAGAGGCTCTGTGTTTAACCAGTGTTGTGGAAATCTCCGACCAGCCAGGCAGTGCTTTTTTGACTGCAGGACTTCCTCTTTTACACACGGGCTCCACCATTTCATTCTTATTCTGATGTATAGATGAAAGAAGACCCAGTACTCTTCCTTTTGCTCTTAATTAAATCAGGGGCTAAAATGGTATTTGCTTACTTAATGTATGGGTTTATCTCATTGTCCTAAAATCAGTTCCATATGCAATTTTGCAGAGTACCACTAGAATGTCACTAGTTATATGTATGGTTATTTGGGCCTTTACCTGAGTGAACCCAGGCTGGCTATGTTAGGTACTCATTAACTCTTTGAATCCCACCTATACCTCATCTCTTTATTTGAGGATGCCTCTCACCCCAATTAAATTTGGTTGGTAAAATGCTTTCTGTATATTTACATTCCAGAGCTCTTGAACTAGGAAACAGTTTGTCTCAGTAGTTCATCAGTTGTAACTGAAGAAAGAAAAATTTGTCACATTTTTCTTGTTAGTATATTAACTTGATGAATTTGTCCCTCAATTCTTCTTTGTCTCTCTCTCCTGAAATCTTGCTCTTTACCTTTTTTTCCTTGCTAACTGTGGACATCACTTTTAGTTTAGCTTCTACCCTATTCACTCTATCACTTAAAAATAGAGAAAAAGAGATCACAATCCAGCATTTATGTTCATTGAATGTAGAAGGACACTTTGTGTCCTCACTTTATTAATTGCTGAATTTAATTTGAATTTAACTTATTAAAAAAACCAAACCAAACCAAACCAAACCAAAACAACCTGCCTAGCCTCTTCTTTATTTCCAACATTTTACATTGTGAAATTACATGTCCTGAACTACATGTGAACATTTTGACGTAACTTAGAATATTTTTCTGTTTGTGAAGTTCCCACTGCAAGGCTGCTCCAATCTCACTCACTAACAAGTGATCATCTAGGTGTGTGAGTACCTATCCATTAGTTTCACACTGATATGGGCCATCAGATATGTATTACTCTATTACCTGTATGCATAATAAGAAATGGTTTTAAAGTTTACATTGAAATAAAAAGTGCTTTTCTTTCTTTCCCTTCAGCTTGCCTCATTAGAAAAAAAAATTAAAAAAAACCCCTACATGTGTCTTGGCCTTCTCTCCAGTAGAGGTCAGAACAACATAAGATAATTCCCACCAACTATGTGAGTAATTGCCTTAAGAAAGAATAAATCCTTCCTACTTGATCCCATAAAAGTCAACAGAATTAAGGCTGTTAATAGCCTCAGATCAACTGGGAATTTGTGGAAGTTCCAGAAGTCTGCTGATATGATGTTTCAACTGATGCCAGTGGTACATGTTTGCTGTTCTGTGGCTATCTAAAAGAAATAAAAAAAAAAATAAAAAATAGGCCATCTGAAATACTACACATGAAAATTCAGTGAAAAAAAAACAAACAAACCCTTTTCAACATTAATTAGAGATAAAAATTGGTACTGTAACTCCTTGGGAATCAGTTTTTTGATTTCTGCTTTTAAATCAATATTGCTGAATCATATGATCTGATATATAGGTGCTTTTCAAACCAAAATAATCCACCTATTCACTCACTAAAAAATATGACAAAAAGTGATGCTTGTTCAAAAAGCCTTATTTAAACATTCTTTATAAGTATACAGAAAATGTAAGCTCCAAGCTAATCAAAGGAAAATTTCATTTCAGAATCTTCTATTAGGTCAAAAAAACAAGGCCCTCTGTCTTACGAGTCTTGTTTAAAACATTGTATTTTTAACATATTAAATTGTTAAATTCTTACACATTAAATTGTAATTGTCTTATGGGTCTTGTTTTAAAATATTGTATTGATTAAGTACTAATTTTTGTTTTCCTGAATAAACTTATAGATATATAGTAATATTCAGATAGATAAGTCTTATGGAGGATAATTTGGGAAACGTTTTTGCACAGCAAAGATGTTCATATAAACTGTAAACCGTAGCTCCTTCAGTAGAGGTAGCAAACAGCTCTGCAAAGAACTCATATCATGGTGAATTTGTGATGGCTGAAGCACCACAGGAACGAGAGGTTGCATGCAAAGATATGATTCAAGAAAAGACCACAGACTTTATAAGCTGTGACAGAATAGGGCAGAGGGGTTGTCCTGCCTCACACTAACTCTCTATGGAGGTAAATACAACACTGTTTTAAAAAGTTGAGACATCTCTTTCAGGAGGTATATGAAGGCACATATACCTTAATTTTCCACATTATGAGTGAACAAGTTCAAGAATGCTTCAGACTTCACATTCTCTAACACAAAACAAGTACAAAAATGCAGAAAGGATTCTGTTCTCAATTCAATTGAAGGCAGAAGAGTCAGGTGTCATGCACAACAATGTTATATCCAATTCCCACTTTGTTTTTTTATTGACTACAACAAATAAATGTATGTCAGGAAACGGTACTTCCTCCAGACAGTTTCTGCACCAGAACAAACCCAAGTAACCTAGGCTCTAGCTGCCACTATGCAGTATGGAGTAAGTTTATTTTGTTTTTTGTAAGTCACAAGAAAAATAAAGTAGTATGGGAATCTTACAGCAAGAAATCAGGAAAACAAGTTCCAGAAAAGCATGAATATAAAACTCAGTATCATCATAGAATCACAAGATCACAGAATCACATGAACAGTTCAGGTTGGAAGGAACCACAATGAGTCATCTGGTCCAATCGCCCTGCACAAGCAGGGTCAGCCCAGAGCACACAGCACATGACTGTGTCCAGACAGTTTTTAAATAGTCTTCCTCCAGTAAGGGAGACTCCACATCCTCTCTGGGCAACCTAATCCAGCACATGGTCACCCATGCAATATAAAAGTTATTCCTATTCACCTGTGATTTCCTGTGCATCAGTCTCTGCCCATTGCCTTTTGTCCTGTTGCTCAGCACCACCAAGAGCCTGGCTCCATCCTCTTGACATCCTCCCTTCAGGTACTTACAGACGTTGATAAGGCCCCTCTCAGTTCTCCCTTCTTGAGGCTGAGCAGGCCCATCTCCCTCAGCCTTTCCTCCTAAGAGAGATGCTCCAGTCCCTTAATCATCTTTTACTCCTCCCCTGGACCCATTCCAGGAGCTCCATGCCCCTGTTGTACTGAGGAGCCCAGAGCTGGACACAGCACTCCAGATGTGCCAGACCAGGGCTCAGTAGAGAGGCAGGATCACCTCTCTCCAGCTGCTGGCAGAACTCTTCCTAATGCAGGAACAGCACTGGCCCTCTTGGCCACAAGGACACATTGCTGGCTCATGGACAGCTTGTTGTCCACCAGGATCTCCAGGTCCTTCTCCACAGAGCAGCTCTCCAGCAGGTCAGCCCCCAGCCTGTGCTGGTGCATGGAGTGGCTCCTCCCCAGGTGCAGGACCCTGCATTTGCCCCTGCTGAATGTCAGAAAGTTCCTCTCTGCCCATTTCTCCTGCCTGTTAAGGATCCCTCTAAAGGGCTGCACAGCACATGGGGCGTCAGCCACTTCTCCCAGCTTGGAGTCATCCGTGAACTTGTTCAGGAGGCATTTGTCCCTTCATTGAAGATATTGATACTGGGCCCAATATTGGACTTTGAGAGACACCTATAATCACAGGCCTCCAACTCTCCCCTGTGCCACTGATTACCAGCCTTTGACATCTACCACTCAGCCAGTTCTCCATCCATCTCATTTTCATCATCAGGACAATTTTTTTTTTCATAGCATCTTTGCTAGAAATATTTTACAACTTATGTAGCATTATCTGTTTGTATTCTTTTATGGCACATAACAGAATCACACATTTTATATTTCAAGTGATGGTATAATCTCTGCACCTGTGATGAGCTTTGGATAAATTCCAGCAAGGCTGCTTGAATCTGCTCTTTTAGTTTGGCTACTGTTTCTAGGGTTAATCTACAAATATATGGCCATCTAGCCAGCAGCTGAGACCTCTCTGTTAGATGCTCAAGGAATTGGTAAATACTTTTCCTGTGCCAGCTCCACTTAGCTGAGTGATACAACTGAGGTTCAGTGCCCAATTTCACAGAACAGGCATTTAACTTCCATTTTTCATGGTTTACATTAGGAATAACAGAGAAAAATTTTTCCTCTTCTGGCTACCTTGTATAAATCTTTCCACTAGCAAAATTACTCTGATACCCATATGTCTGCTAAAATGTCCCTAGATATGCTTAAAACTTGATTGTTTCAAGTGCCAAAAGCCAGGCTACCTACGCCTATATGCCTAAACTGTACGAGGAGTAACCAACTCAGTTTCAGGCTGAAATCCTGTCAGCTGCAAGCTTTGCAGACCACAGTGTGAACAGTCAGGCTAGGTCTCCCATTTTTCTGTCCTAGGGTGCTGGTGGCAGATGGATTTTGCTGTGCAGGACTCCAGTGCAAATCTCTGACCCCCAGATTTTTCCCAGTGTCTTTTGCCTGTCCAGACAATGTCACCACAGCAAGCTGCAACATGCTCTGTAGGTGGCACTTTCTGCTTTTCTTCCTGCTTCGCTAGAAGCAAAGTATCTGTGCCAGAGATAGACTCCAGAGCCCAGTGATAATAGGGCTATTCCCTGAAAATGCAGGAAACTTGCTGCTTACCTCTGTGCTATGCTTAGTTGCCAATTACTGATCAGTTTTGCAATTGTTATCTTGGTGCTTAGCATAGAAGATTTTTCAGATTTCTTTTCAATTTTCTAAAATGCTCACTTGAACATTGAGAGCTCAGGGTACCTCCTGGAAATGTTCACAGACAGCAAAGATGTGTTACAGGCAACATTTATGCTATTTTGTGGGTCTTCTGGGCAATCACAGGTGTGTTTCTAGGAGAGATTACCATGAAGAGGAAAAAAATAAAAACATAACCAATTTTTACTGTAGCTCTGCATATAATGTATATGGGATTGTGATATAAAATGTATGATTTTCTCACAGACAGATTATGAAATAAAGAATATTTCAATCCTAGTTTAAAACAGAATCCTTTCTTGTTCTGCAGTACATATATGTTTCTTATTGTGCTGACGTACAAGGCAAGTTAAAATATTGTTGTGCCATCATGTCCTTGAGGTTAGGAACAATTTCTTTATATAAATCCTTCTGTAGAATTTTCTCTTTTGACAGATTCTTCTTCTTCATCTATATATTTTTTGTTGCTGTTGTTGTTGAGGAAGTGTTTGTCTTGCATTAAGACAAAGGAAAATGTATTTACCATGAAGAGGAAGTAAGATTCATCTGTCACAAATGTCATAGTAGCAGAAACAGGTTTCACAGGTGATCAAAACATTCTTGAAATCCACATTTACAAATGCATCAAAGATTGAGATGATTGAACTGAACAACATCCTACATATTAGTAGGTTATCTGTGGATGATTCTGCTCTTTTTTTGCATCTATTTAATAAGTATTGGCAAGAAAGGAGAAAGTATAATGAAATAACACATAAATTAAATGAGCTACTTGCCCTACCTTGCTGCATAGGTTCACAAATGGCCTCTTCTCCTTTGCTAGCTGTGGAGTGTAGGTGTCAATATTACTGATGTCTGCAGGCACTTCAGCCTTTTGGACTTGCATTTAAGTTTGATATTAGCTATGAATTCTATGAATCTGTTCATTATGTCAAGTGTAATTTTTTTTTCTCAAATTTAAATTCTTCATATGTGTATGCTGACCTCTAGTCTTCCTGGAATTGTGTATATATATACACACACACACACACACACATATATATATATATATATATATATATATATATATATATATATATGGAAGAACCATAAATCTTAGGACCTGGGGTTTTTAGGTGATGGTTTAAAAATATCATGGGGATGGAATGTTTAATTTATTTTTGCTTTCAAATGTTATAACCAAAAATGCATTCTTACAAATGCTAAAACATCATAATTGACCACATTTTGCTGCCTATTAAATAATATGAGACATTTTATTTCCACTTCTGCAAACGGTTCAGTGGTGTTTTCTGCATCAAACCTGTACTGACAGCACAACTTTTCTCTTGATATAAAATATATATTCTCCCTCCTCAGCAGGATTCTGGATTTACTTTACGTCTTTTATTTCTGATTTCTTTTTCAAGCTTTGTTTTTTTAAGTTTGTGAAGCTTTTGGTAGACAAAATCTTGTCCACCTTCTTCTCTGGAGCACCTCAGACTTCATCTGATTCTTGTGAATGAGATTTGATGTTGCAATTGTGGATTTTACCAGATGGTGGTACTTCATTGTTACACACATTCACAGGTTTGTGCATCAGTACTTTAAAGAAGAAAAATTTCTTACAGAGAGCACAATGACAAAAAAGTAAACAGAATATATTTGTTTAATTATGTAATGTCTTATTTATACAATAAGAATTTTAGTTTTAAATATTTAACTTATTTCTGAAACTGATGTGCTCTTTTTTTCTGTCCTGACATTTCTTTTACATTTTCCTGGCTGAATACCACTGTAATTAGTCTTATCCTCAAAATAATTTATTCTATGAACCATTCAACACAACAATTAGTTTTAAAGATGTGCATTTTTTTTTCAGTAAAAAAGACTTAAAATGTGTCTTTCAGACAAAACCATGTTTTTGGAAGTTAAAGCAGTAATGCCATGCAAAGCACCAGATTCCAATGAAGAACTTCTGTACAGAGCATATCAATCTTCATAGGAGATGTTTGTCCAAATGACATGGTTATCTGGAGCCATCAAAATTAATGTTAATGACAGCTGATGTTCTCAAAAATATTCTGTTTTAAAAAATCATAGTAAATGAGACTGAAAACTTTGTATAGGCTGTAGAGTGTTCAGAAGTGGTCTCATTGACAAAGCAGTGCCAGCTTGGGCAATTCTGAATACTAGATTTAACAGTGAAAGATATCAGACACTGCTAGATTTGGTGGAATGGAAAGTTTTGAAATCTAGGAGTCAATCATTTTAATACACATCTGGCTTCTCCCATACAGCTCTTCATATGGCATGAAAGAACTCCTCATGAACTGTGAGTCTCTTCTTTCCAGATGCTTTCCAACTGCATTAGTGCCAAAAATTTGCATCAAACTGACTCACCCCACTATTCTCACAGGCAGTTGTTTATTTGCTAGGAAAGTAGGCAATGAAACCACTGTGACCTGGGAAGGCATGTTTGGTGAGACACACAACACATGTCTCCTTCTTCCTGTAAAGTCTGTCAAAGTTTTTTATTTTTATAACCTCCTTCTATGAAATAAAATTTTGCCATATTCTATTGTTGTCAATATACTCCATAATAAATTTGCTTCCGTAGGAGCTCATATTTGTGTTGCACAAGACTAGTACTTAAATACAGGTTTTTCTGTCAGTAAAGTATAAACAGGAAAAAAGAGAAATAAATAACATGTGCAACAAACTAATCTCATAAAAATTTATTCATTTGGATGAAAAAATTTAAAAAGTGCTCTTCTGGTGTCCATAAAGCCATATACTTAAACAGACCAATGTCTAGCAATAAAAAAGCCAGTGGAGGTTAGCTATAAAGCCTAAATATTCTCAGAGGCAGGGAAAAGTAAAAGACAAAATGTGGAACGTTTTAGAATGGCTGTCTTAGTTGGAGGTGGCCACCTTAGTTAGTGGTGGCTAGTACATCACACACAGAAAAGGACACAGACTAGTTGGTTCTTGCGACAATGACATGTTGTCAGACATGATCTATTTTGTATCAGTGAATGCACAGACATTTTTCCTTTAGATATAATTTTATTAAGATAATGTACACCTCTTCGAAGAGGAGTGCAGTTACACAGTGCAGACTGAAGAAACCTATTGTGAGGAAAACACATATCCTGCTTTGATGTGTGTAAGGTTTACACTCCTAAAATAGTTTCTCACAGATCTGGACCTCTCTTTAGGGTTAATGGCATCCTTCTTTTTTTTTGTTTTTAAGTAGAATAAAATCATTAATGTTGGAAAAGATTTGTAAGATCATTGAGCTCAGTTGTCTTCTGTGTGTTTGCTGAGGTCTAGAGAGAAACATAAAGAAACCTAACCCATCAGAAAATCAGCAAAAATGTAAGACTTGAAACAAGCTGTTTATCAGACTGCAAGGTATCTTTAGCTCAATAGAGGGAACTCTTTCCATAAAGACTAATTTGCATGTAAATAACTCCGAAATTTAATTTCTCAATCATAATAAAGGGAGACTAACAGAAAAGCTACGTGTTTAGGGTTTCTTTCTTACATGGAATTTATTTTTGTGAGCTGTGAATACTTGTCTCCTCTACCTCCTTACTCTTACTTTGACCATGACTCTTTGTTCACAGGAACTTTTGCCTTTAAAAGATTGCCATCAACACAGTGGATAATAAAGGCTAAAGATCCTTTATGTTTGAGTCAACTCTCTAACACACACTGTGCTTAGCAGTACACAATGCTTGTCCCTAATATGAGTTCTAAAGCAGGTGCTAGCATGTCTGTGAATGGGACATATTAATGCTCCAAACAGAGGTTCACATGACACTTTTGTTTCATCACACTCCCAAAAAGTCATTCTTGAATAAAGGTAATTGTGGACAACGTTTGTTCTCACTTGGGTCACTTCCTTTTGTGTCAGGTATTTTTCTCTTCTAAGGGTAATACATCTCTAATATTGCTCAAATTTTGCCCTGTTACCACTGTTTATTCTTTAGTCATAAGCATAGAGCACTACATGTTATAAGGAGCTACATTCAGAATGAATGTATAATCCAAAATACTGGGGTCACCAACATGCAAGAAGGCCACAGGTAAGGCCTCTCCACCTTTGGCAAGGTTTGATGATCAGAGGCACTGTTTGTTTGTGCTGTATGGGCCATGATGTATTATCAAAGCTTTTTAACAGTATATGAAAGTCTACTCATAAAGAATGTGAAAAAGTAGGGAATATTTTTCTGTGCTGAAAATGAAAGGGAGGTGGCCAGGTGCCGTACTATGTTTAATAACTTAAAAGTTTGTCAGAGTGTGTTAAATTGCTCTTTATGTCCAGAGCCATCCTGGATTAGGGTGTATTGATAATTTGTAATTGTAAGGTTATTATTCAGTCATAATCTTATGCTCCACATAGAACTATAAGCAATATGAGACTATAAATTAAAATAATAAAAAAACCCCTGCTCTCATTGCTGCTATCTGTCCCTAGCTTTCTTGCTTCTAGAAAATCCTCAGTACTAATCATTTTTCTTGAGAGAGTTGGCTACCTCTATTCAGCTTCTGTCAAGGACAACCCCATGGTATTTTGGTTAAACCTTCTGCCAAATTTCTCTGCTTTGTCTGCTAGTAATGTGTAAAAGCAGATATGGTCCCTTCCTCTTGCATGAACGGTTTCTAGTACCATGTAGGTATCATCTTTGTTGCTGCACTTTGTTTCACAAGCTGGATTTTCAGCAGTCAAATCACCCGACACACAGTTCTGTTTATTGGATCATTATGCCTGCCCTATTTCTCATGCAATGTTAAACTGGCTGACTTGGTTTATGTTGTGCTTCCAGATTTTTTACTTTTGTTTCCAGAGCACTATATTCATCAAGTCATTGTTTTTCTCTCAGCATAACAGAAGTTATAATTCAGTCATTAAGACCTCCTACTAAGTTCACAGGGAACTATAATTTCCAAATTTTCAGAGACCTCTTTTTACTGCTTTACTTTACAGCGGACTTTTCATAATAAGGACTTATCTAAATCTCAGTTTTCAGTGGGGGAATATGTGGAAAACAACACTAACATCCAATAGAACTGTACCATGACTCGAATGAAAAGAGGGAAAACAGAAGGATCAGGCAGTTCAAAAACACTCTGAGAGCAAACATAGTGATAGAGGGGCTGGAGAAGAGCACTTCATCTATTAAAGTTCATGTTAAATCTTTCAAAATGATAGTGAGATCTTGCAGTGAGATCTTTCAGAATCTCAGGGTGATCCTTTGCTTTCGTTCCTCATTGAACTCCTTATACTTCTATTACTGCTCTGTTCCTTTCCTCCTCTTTTTCTTGCACTTGTCTTTTCTGCACTTATCTTTCACGTCCCAGATGGCCTACTCTTCTCCCCAAAAAACTTTTTGGCTGCCAAGCTCACATCTTTCAAATTCCTCCCTAAAACCTATTTCATCAGGGAATTTTCACTTTTTATCCAAGCCAGATGCCTTTCTTGCTCTGAATGTTTTTTCCATATCTTTTCTTGTCTGACTTAAGGCCTGCATATCTGGTAGTCAAGGATTATCAGTAATTTTCTTTCTTAAAACAGAATGAGAATTCCTTACAATTTCACTGTTTTGACTGAAATAGCCTAAGGGTCCCTGTAGCCTTCTGTTGCCATTCAAAAGCTTCCTCTCTGTTAAAAAAACAATAGTGTGTCAGAGGCAGGGAAGGGGGCAGGGATCACCTTACTGATGGCAAGAAAATGACCCTAAGGAGTGCAGGTTTCTAGAGCTTCTTTTCTATGTGGTAAATAAAATTGCTTGAAACATATAGCTTTTCAATAAGACTGCAAAATTATGTCCTTGGTCATACTGCCATGAATATTAAAGGTGTACCTTTAATAGTGTTAAGGGGATAGAAACAGAGCTCACTAGGAAAAGAAATAGTCCTACTTAAATCTACTGGAATGTTTCTCTACATTGTTTACCTAGACAGCCATTGCCTTCAAGAACTATGGGAAAAATATCATTGTGTCAAAAATAAAAATTTAACAACTGCTGCCGACACTGTAGCAGTCAGTTTTCAGGGCCTTGAAAGGACACTCAGCAAGCTCATTTCCCTTGTTAAATTTCATCCTCTATGAAATACTGACTACAACTTTACTAACATTATAAACTATATTTGCATAGAGATCAACTAGTGTTTCATTACAGTAAATTTCAATGGTGCTGTTGTGGCATGTAATGGGAGTAACATGATAATGATTCAGCCCCAGAAAGAAAGGGCTTCCTTAATCGCTTGTGTAATATTTGCAGAGTTTGAGTCCTCCTTTCTTCCTGTTCAGGTCATAAGTCATCATATGCATGTACAGATGTAATTCAAAGACATCGCAAAGATATTTCACTATCAGATGGAGACTCTAATACTATGAACATAGTTACAAACACATCTAATTTTGAAAGGACATTTCTTTTATTAACAGAGTGATTACTACTAACAGTGTGTGCATCTTTTGAGAGAAATCCACCCCTGACCTTTGAGTCAGTAAACTGGCAGCTGAGGAACAAATGGGACCATATTCTTTTTTGCTGGCTTGGGCACCATCATATACTGTGAACTAACACGCCCATTCATGTAAGTCGAACTGGAGGACTATAAAATTTATTGAGCCCTTGTTTGCCTCCTGCAAACATATTTCAACTGTTTAAAGGAATGACATACATATTGCATTTTTTAACCTTACTAGATGCCGAAGGGCAATCTTTACATTGGCATCTCTTGGGAACATCTTTAGTGTGTCATCAGATCAATCCAAATCTATATTTGACTCTGATGAAAACTTTGGGTGTTAAACCTTGGCTGAATGACTGTCTTTGCCTCTCTCCCTTTCTTCCTCTCTCTTTCTCCTCCCTTGCTCCTGCCATACATAATATACACATGAATGCACTTCTCTGACTCAAGGCATTTTTTTTACCCGTCAAGACTGTCAAATGGGAAATAAAATACATATTTACAAAATTTTTGGGAACACTATTAAAATATTTTAGGCATTCTAAGAAGAAAATAGATATATGCAAACAAGGGTCCAGTTGGTCCTTCTCCTATACTCCACTGCTATGCTCTGTTTTTCCTTTCTTTGCGTTATATTCCAAAGTCATTCTTTGCTTGGTCTTGCAGTCACAGGCATTGTAGGTAGGACTGGATTTTCAGTCCTATGCTGACAAAGGACACTCTGAGGAGAAGGGAAACAGCTGCCTACATAGCACACATTCAGAGGGGAGTTGCTTCAGACTAGCCTTAGTCTGCTTCTAAGACCTGAATGGTTACAGTGGTTGGACCACACCAGAAACCACACATGAGCCTGCTGTCTCAATGTCACCTAAGAGGTTCCCAGTTTTGCTCCCTCGTATCCTTCTTCCTGGTAAAGAAGGTAAGTTGGGAAAACCAGGAATAAAATTTCAGAATCACCCTCCTGATCCAAGACAAAATTGAAATGTAGGCTTAATGTAATTTGGCTTATTTATCCTTCTTTGGGACTTCTACTCTTGAATGCAAAAGCAGAATTTGGGTGGTAGAGATTTTTGAAGACCCACATCAACTCTACAAATGGCTTTTCATTTCTTTGAAAATATTAAATCCTTCACTGTATCGATGTTTTCATTAATACTATGTTCATTGCCACTTTTAAAGACTTTCAGATAATTTTGCTATTCTTTTCTTATCTGCAGCTTATTTTTAAAGTTTTTTTGTTGTTTTGACTTTATTTGGCATTTTTTTTCTATGTTGCCTTTTGTCTACTATCTTCTGCAGAAAAATCTCTGCTAGTTATTTCACAGTACACTATTGCTTTTGATCCACTTTTTCTTCTTTTCCTTTATTAGTCTTTCACTTGATTCTTAAATGGGACAAATTCAATTTGTTTGAAAACTATATCTAATGAAGTTACTTTAGAGGCATGAGTATGGGATTTGGAATGGATACCTTTCAAAAACAGATAATGTAGAGGCTGTGGAGAGAAATACTTATGCCACAAATTTTATGTATAGCTATTCACTGAAAAAGACCTTCTAAGAAGAGTTACAGGGTAAAAGTCTCATCTGTATTTTAACTATCTTACTAAAAAGAAAAAATAGTTTAAAAGTGACCAGTGTATCCAAGGGAAGAGAATCCTCTGTCCTTTCAATACTATGCAAAAGTCTCCATATTTGTTGCTTAAAATTTTTTGCTGTGCCATTTCTTATTAACGGGCAGGGCTTGTACTAAGTACAGGGTTGATTATTGTCTAACAAGAGTTTGTTAGACAATTGTTATCTAACATGTTTGCAATTTTTTGAAAATTGTTTGTAAGGCTGAGGCTGTCTTACAAGAGTTGACTTGTGGCTCTGGGTTCAGTCATGAGAAAATGTGAGCCTGTCAGCAGTAGGCTGCATACTGGCTGTCTGTGGGCCACTGTCCCAGAGCTTATCTGGTGGCTGCTGCTGCTGAGAGCCCATCAGAGGGTGCTGGCAGCTGAGCTGCTAGAGAATTGTGAAATGCCAGAACTGAGATTATGGTCAGTTTGGGGCAAAGGTGTTTAAAGAGGGCCTTTATGAGAATAAGCAGCTGTAAGGAAAAAATGAGGAAAAAGGATGAAAAGAGACAATGGATTAGAGGTGGAAAGAAGAGGGAAGAGAACAGGCAAGTTACATGAAAGTATGTGAGTACAGGAAAAATGTAGCAGGTATGAATCACAAAGGAGATTGCCTTCCCTCCCTTCCTCTTTCTCTTTTGCTGTTTCTTGCTCATACATCTGTTAAGATTTGTTATGCACTTACTACTGCAAAGCCAATTTGCAGATTGTCTACTGTTCTGTGTGTTCATGTTTTTCCAGGTATAGTACTGGCAAAATATTGGGGTCTTTTTCCTCCATGTAGCAGTTGTAATTTATTTCTGATGACCTGAACACACCACTGGTGCTTCTGTGGTACATATTGCTCAATGGTAAACTGGTGTAATAGAAAAGAAGGGAGAAGTACTAGGTTCTGTAGGTGAATTTTAATTTTTTTTAACATTATACAGAGTACATTCATGTAGCATGATGAACAACTTTAATAGTCCAAGAAATATATCTAGAGAAACATAGAAACATCTGGTAACTACTCTTTAGTGCTTTTGTTAAGGCCAAAAAGAAAATGCAAGGAGAACTTGCCATCTAACACTTACAAGAGCACATAAATTCAAACTGTACTTGTAGAATAAGCCGAAAAAGGAAAATTTTCATAACACTACAAAGAACTACCACTGCAAACAAGAGTAGATTTTTCTGGATATGAATTCTAAAATGAGTTAGCTGTGAACCAGACATTAAACACTTCTTTTCATAATTAACCACGTTAATTTTTTCTACGCTATTCTTTATATTGTTAATGTAAGAAGGTACCTCATACAGTCAGAAAGCAGAAAAGGTAATGAATCACTTGGACAACAAAACACTTTAGAATTCAGATAGCCTTTTCAGATTCATTTGAAGATGTTAATTTCTGCAACTCAAACATTACGAGTTCTTTTGAGGGATTTTGATTGTGACAGTCTTAACTTCCGTGTATTCATGAAGTCCATATTCTCCCCTAGATAAAACAGAACCAAGAGCAACATTTATACTAATGTTTTTTGTATGAGTTTTGTTTGGATGTGATTTCTAGGGGTAGTGTGCAATTGGCCGGGTATATAACAAGTGCACGGGACATATTTGGAAGACAGCTGTGCAGCTAGGCTGCTGCTGGAAACCTTTTGGAAAGCCACAGAAATGGTCTCCTGAGAAAAATGGGAGACAGTAGTTTTATTTCTGTGAATGGTATTTAATTTAGAGCACTTCTAAACTGGACAGCAGACCAGGAGCAGATTATATCTTCACAAGTATATTCAGCAAGTTATTTGTAAAGCTCTTCTGTTGTCAAGATCTTTCTCCAGAGTCAAAGAATAATAACTTCATCTCCAGTAAATGGGGGAAAAAATTATTCTGTGATGAAAACTCACAGACAGTGAAAAAGGGTTAAAATCTTTGACATGTTGTGAACATATTTCACCTTTATTTTCAGTGATGAGATGAAGCTTGTTTATTTTGGGGATCAAGGAAGTCAGTGGCTTAACACAACCACATCCTAGTTTTTTCAGTGTGGGTTTTGCACACATAGTTCTACTTCTTGTAGAAATGGTTGTCACGTATTTACAAACTTTCTCATGACAAACATCTATCTGGTGATGATTCTTTCCTTGTCCTTCAGTAAGAATATTTTACTGGTCTGATAATTGTGACTTTGAACCCAAAAACTTTGTTAACATGAAAGATTATTTCTTTCAAAATGTACTGCTATAGAGAGCATTTTTGATAGTCTTTTATCTCCAGCAAATAAATCCAAAAAATATTTCTGAAAAAGGCTGTAATTCAGAATTGATTATCTCCCAATTATTGGCACCCAACAAAGGCAAAGCTGTCTTTGATAAAATGGACTAAATTATTGGAGGGTTTCAATTTCCAGTTTTCTAAAGCTCTCAACAGTGGCTTGACTTTTTCCTTTGAAGTCAGTGGGAGCTTTGCCATCAGAAGCAGATTGTGTGCAGTGATGAGCAAGTATGAAAACATGAGCTTTTATCTCTGAAAAAACTACATAAAAAGAAGCTCTGAAGTGTCTCACCTATACGTATCTTTTTTAATCACTTCCATGGTTCATTAGAAGTGTTATGTACTTACCTTAATAAAAAAAGGCTTGCTTGTACTGATTTTTAGTCATTGCTTTAAAAAGAGTTTGTTCTCATATGGCGTCTTTAATGAAGAATGAATACAAGTAAAACAGGATATAATTCAAGTTGAAAGTGGATTAAAACTTAGAAGTTTGAAAAAAAATGATTAGTTTATAATATTTGTATGCTACTCTGCTTCTATTCTGGGGAAAAAACAAAGGTCCAAAGACTACAGAGGATGATTTTCATCATACCTTTTGACCTGGCTGGCACATACTGTAAAAACATTAGTTTCAAAAACTTTTAAGTGAAAAGTCTTGCTTAAATCAAGGATTTTGAATAGTATTTTGTTTTCAAAGCATTTAAAGCATTTAAAGAGGATTTCACAAACTACCCACAGATCTACCTTCATGAAAATAACAATTTCTCTATATATTCAAAAATGGTAAATCATAAACACAATGGTCAGTTTTGCTTACCAGTATTCTGCAACCATAGTAGACTGCAAACTGGTCATATTGAAAAAGTGTGCATCTAAAGAATTTTTCTTACTTATTTTGTAGAGGAATTGTTGGTTGGTGTTTCCTCTACTGACATGATGCCTCTAAGCACTCTAGAGACTAATTTGACAAAATCTCAAACTGGAACTTATGCGTATTTTAAGTAGGGGTTTGGAATTTCGTTTTGAATTTCCTGTGAATCTACAGTTTTAAAAGTATTTACTTACATTTCTCGTCCATTTCCTGACATTTTAAAACCTCCAAAGGGACACTGAGGAGAAAATGCACTATAGCAATTAACCCTGGAAAAACAGGAAAATTAGTTTTGACAGTGTGAAACAATTTTTTTCACTTCTGAAAAATCAGTATTTTTCTGTCACCTCTAAAAAGGCTATGGTGATAGTCACAAACAATATCTAAGTTTGCAAAAATATACACAGTTTGAAGTTCAGGTAAATGAAGCATCAAAATCAACTACAATTATTATCAGAGCACTAAAACTCAGCAAGGGTCTTCAAGCAGAGAGACAATCACATCTTACTCTGATCATTGCAATAAAATTCCTAATTTGTACATAAGCTCTCTCACAAAAGATTATCCACAAATAAGTGTTCTGCATAAGAGTATATCTACCCTTCTAGTAGATACACTCAGGATAACTTCACTATATATTTAGGAAGTTTTGTTTGATTCTAGTCAGTTAAACTTTATTCTGTACCATTGTTGAGAACAAAGACACAATAATAAGTAAAAAAGGAATTTCACAGGCAAATTTTTAGGTATGAAGAATTTGGCAGAATGTGCATCCTATTTCCTAGTCGAGAAGCTCTTTTTGTCTTACGACCTTGTCAAATCAAATATTCTCTTATTCTCTATTTTCATATCTTATATTCTACCCTCCTGCTAGTCTACTGGTTTCAACAAAACAGATTCTGTTCATAGTTAAGGATTCCTAGACCACCAATCATGTAAGAGGAAATCCCGAAGATTCCATGTCTATTCTAAACTTTCTTCCATATAAAGAATACCAACTCTGAAGTCAAGATTGTTAACTTATTTTTGGAAAGCATATGTTCTTAGATCACAGGACCTGGGCAGGAATTTGTGCTGGTTGCAAGCTCTTTCAGATAAAATGTAAATTGGACACAGGTTTTGCATTCAAGTAAAATTGGTTATTTTCCTTCTGACGCATTGTAATAACTGTAGGGAAATGCAGGCCTTTGTCAGTGATTGTCATTGGACCCTACAATGCCTCCAAGATTTCACTCTTTCATTTCTTAGCTTTTTGTTTTCCAACTTCATATAGGTTGCCTCTTCTTTTCCATTGCTGGAAATAGTTGGCCTTTTAGTAGTTCTCCCAGCTTGTATATCCTTTCTTTGTTCAATCACATTTTATCAATCTTTCCCATTAGACGGGTGTACTGCCCAGGCTAATGGCCACTGAACTTCAGATAATTAATTTCTTTACCAATTACAATACCAAAACTCATCTCATAAATTATCAATTGGGCTATCCTCAGATCCTGAAGTAAAGGGCACTCACAGCATTTTCTTTTGTTTTTTGCTTTTCCTTTTCGCAAACAAAATTTCTTTTTTTTTGACTAGGTTTATGGGAAAATTGTATGAAGACTAACAAAAAGTAATTATTTAGTAACACATTAAATAGGAAACACATGGGAAAGATAAACAGAATGATCTACCTCTATAAATATGATGAGGAATAAATATAAAAAAGACCACCCAAAATACTGTGAATATGTCTCATAATTGACATGTCCATTGACATCTGCAGATTTAAAGCAAGAAGTTAAAAAAAACCCATTACTTACCATACTGTTCCAGCCTGAAGGGCAGATGCAAATGTCAGTGCTTTATCAATGTCTTTGGTAAAAACTGCTGCTGCTAAGCCATAGGTGGTATTATTTGCCCTTTTGATAACTTCATCTACAGTTTTAAACTTCATGATTTGTTGAACAGGTCCAAATATCTATATCAAACAAATGCGAACATATTAAGTGAACTAGAATAACTTACTATTTGAAGTAATTTATGTATTTGAAGTTTACTTTTGTCAGATGGCCTTATTCCCAAACACATTCAGTCAAGAGGGAATAAAGTTCTAAAAAATACTATAAATTTGCATAAAGATTTTTGCAATATGAAGGAAGTCAAGACTACACACAGTAAACAGTTAAAAAACAATAAATGAGCAATAAGAACAAACAATGATTAAAAGGCACCCATCATAAAGGCAGTTAACATGGTGTCACAATGTGCTACCTATCTATACTGCTTACCACCAAACCAGTTGGTTTGCTTAATCATGTTTTCTGGACGAGCTCCGTTTTTAAAGTCAAGAAAGATATTAAATATTTCCTTCACCTAAATTTATTACTAGAGTTTTATCCCTGCAGGTAGCTGCACAACTGAGAATGTACTCTGAGTGAAACAACTATCCCTTCCATGTGGCTGTTGGGTAAGCATATAGACCCTCAGGTTCAGCTTTCCTGCTACCATTGTTCAGAGTTCTCAGCCAGAGGTGCCCATGCCTATCACAGAACACCAAGACTGTGTAGGCGAGGGGGCATTACAACATCTAATTAATTCTATTTCAAGAGACTGTGAGCTTTCTGCCTGACTGAGCTTTTAGTGCTGGTTTCTAGCTCGAGTTGTAAGGATTGATTTCCATGGATGAGAAAACCACTGAACATTCCCCCAGTGTTCAAGTTGTGAGCTTCAAAACTCAGATATTCTTTAAACTGTCTTTGTTATCCGTAGCTTCGTTCATTACATTTAAAATAATGTGAGGAGCAGTCTGTATACTGCTGACCAAAGGGTAACAGAACTGCGAAAAAATGAGAACTCTGTGCTGTTTCCTATGTGACTCATGGTAGAGTCAAGTATGGTAGAAACAATCCAAATTCTGTCTCATATACAGCTCTATCATGCTTTACAACCCTTACCCAGTCTCAATTAATTCTAAATGCTGTGGTGTTCATTTTTACTGAAGGCTGTTGACTCTTGCTGGGTGTAGTAAATATGTTTAGCACACTGCATCAGCTTTCTAGTATGAACTAGTAAAATGGACACCAATTGAAGCCAAATTGCAGGAGTTACTAATTAAGATAAACATAAAAAGCCACAGTGAAGAGGTCATGACTTGTCTTTGAATCTTTATGTACAGACCTAGCTCAGCACTCCAAAATGTCTCTGGTTCCTTCCAGACAATCACTGGTGCCCTAGTATTGTCATCTTAGTTGGGGCAGTACCAGATTCTTCAATAATGTGTAGACACCTCTGCAAACTGATCTAACTTAAATAACCCCACTGAGGAAAAGTGAAATGCCACCAGCAAAATGCCTCTGGAAGTACAGTCCAACTAGTTTCTCATATTGCAAAATATCTGCCTGGTGCATACAAGCTCCAAGTTAAGTGGCTCCTTAGGTAGTGTAAAACATCTACAAGTTGTGCCTCCAAGGTTTGCATCCCTATTACAGGTCACTGTGACTTTGATATGTGAGACTTGGACAGTATGGAGCAATGCAAACGATCCAAACTTCAGCATTTATCTACTGCAGGAGCCTTTGTTGGCAGAGCAGCCTCTCCCTCCTTGAGCAATCTGGTGAAAAGGGCACCAGAAAACAACAAAAGCACTTTAAACACCACCAGGATGGAACAGCAGGTTTAATGAGAAAATTTTGATATAATCACTTGACTTTCTAAATGGATGTTTTGCACAGGCATTTAAACAGAGGACTTCAAGTGAGAGAAGAGATTGCAGAAAATTTATTTACCTCTTCTTTGGCGATGCGCATATCATCCGTAACATTAGAAAAAACTGTGGGCTGGATGAAGTAACCCTTGTCTCCCCATGGACCTCCTCCACATTCCAGTTTGGCTCCTTCTTTTTTCCCGCTCTCAATTAGCTCCAGGATTTTTTTAAACTGCTCCTTATCAATCTAAATGAAAAGATATTTCAGGAATGAAAACAGCACACACTGATAACAGTTGATCTTCTAGCTTATTGACCTAAACCTGTGTCCCTGTGAGGTGGAGAAAAATATGGCTTTTTGTCTGTGGCAACAGATGACAGTGAATAGACCTGATACAGGCTATCATTTTTTGTTTCTAGAAAGAATTACTCAAAGCATAACAAGGAATCTGAGGCTAAAGAGAGATATTTAACATAATTACCATAAAAGAAATGCAGCTACACCCCATGATTACAATTTTCCATTAGATAGGATCATACCAGTTCTAAAAGGAGTAACTTGTCTAATCTGTAAAATAGTTAAGCTTTGGCTAGATGTTGCAAAGGAGAAAAATAAGTCAAAAAAGGCAAATTATGAGACTGGAGGAGAAAAGAGTCTTTATGCTTATTCAAATACTTTGTTTATTGCTTTTTAACATGTTTAACTTCCTTAATTTTTTAGTAGGTGTGTATTTATATCTCACATTTAAATTATACCATGAAATTCAAACTCAGTAAAGCCGTAATAATATGAGAGAGGATTTCTGTTAATTTTATATTAGCTGTACACCAGACAAATGAAATTTATTTTTTTGAATCTTCCTGTCCTCTGACTTTTAAATTTATTCAGCTGAATTTATTATCTTGTATATGTAAAACATATTCCAGAATATCAAAACAATATTTTTAAATTTCCCAAATCTTGTGTGGCTTGGAGTGCATTCTTTTCAATTTACCGAGTGTCTTTTATTACACAGAATGACTGTGATAATGTAACTATAAAGAATATGTTACTCTATGAAATGCATGGGAGCGGTTTTGTCCCTACTTTTTCTTTGTCTCTACCACAATGCTTTTGTTCCATGCTTTTACTCCATATCCTGCTTTATAAGCCGATGTGGGAATAAGACTAAATGACACCTATTGGAACAGTGCTCTGAAGTGATCTAGTGAGTTCACAGCATCAGGATAGCAATACTTTTTAATGTTGCATTTTAATATTCATTTGATGGGAAAGCTGTTGGTACAATCTTTTAACAAAAGGAGGGAAAAAAACTTTTGCATTTTAATTGCACAATATTCTAAACCCGAGAGCATCATAATAAAAGTCTGGTGCTTTGGAAAAAAGAAAAAATATTGAAATTCTTATTTCTTCAAGCTAGTCACTTCTAGTGACATTATCTGAATGAAAAGTTAGTGAGCTCTAACATGACATGGGTGATTTTACTTGCACTTTTACAGATCTTGCATTAGACCTTTCTCAAAGCATATCAATTTTTATAATTGTTCCCCTTCAGCAATAAAAAGAACTAGAAAAGAGAAGGAGACCTTAGGCCTATGATATTGGGGCACAAATAACTATCACTCTGATTTCTTTCTCCTTGTACTCCAGACTAACCTCTATAAAATTGTACTTAGCCTTGAAACTACTGCAACAGAAGTTTTAGAAAGATATTAAATTGTGATGTCAGAAATTAAATTGTTGTGACAGAATTATGCTGGGAACATGTAATATTACTCACTTGAGGACCTTGCTGTACATCAGGCTTCAAAGGATCCCCAAGAGTATACTTCTTTGCCCTTTCAATGCTGCGGCGAACAAACTCATCATAAATAGGCTCTTCCACAAAAATTCTAGATCCTGCTATACAACATTGTCCCTGGTGATAGAACAGGCCAATATGGGCAAATTCCACAGCAGCATCCACTGCAAAGAAATGCAGAGTTCATCAGATCATAAATCTGAGTTGTCACATCATAAAATCTTTACTAAACTTTGTCACCCATCTAATTTTCTTTTCTAGCACTTTTTATTTTTATGGCCTTTTAAAACACAGATATACAACCATTTACTTATGTCCAAGCAGCCCTTCTCAAGAGCATCATGGTACATATAGCTGAACACATGTTCAGATATTCTATGGGAAATGGAGACTTAGAATTATTTGCCCTGTCAGGAGTACCAAGAAGAGTATTCAGACAGAAAGTTAATAACCCTGTTCAAGATCCTTCTATTTGCTTTTCATTCTGCATTCATGTTTCATTAAGATGATCATTAATTACATTAAGAGTGAACAGGTTGCCAGAGGTCCATATCTATTCAGCCATTAATTTTGGTGGCAATCTAACTTAAAATTATGGCATGACCAGAAGACATTAAAAATTACTTATTTTTTGAAAAGGCTTAAATAATGTACTGTCAAAGAAAGGAAAGATGCGTTGGATTTGCAATTATAGTAGTTCATATAAAAAAATTGCTACTAACAGTCTGCATCTGCAAATATAATGTTAGGACTTTTTCCTCCAAGTTCCAAGGTAACTCTCTTCAGATTGCTCTTCCCTGCTGCTTCTTTAATCAGTTTGCCAACCTGAAAGGTAGGGAGAGGACAGTTTCATGTCAAAAAATTTGTAATGACCTCTACAATACTTTTTCGATTTCCTCAAAAGTGAAAATCAGTTAAGTGACTTCTACTTTCCCAGCAAAAAAATGCAAAATAAGTTAAAATAAAACAACTGAGAAGTGTCAGGGTACAGGGGACTTGTACCCTATGAACTGGAAAAGTTTTTTAGAAGAGTTTCCCCCTGTAATGTTAACTGCTAAAGATATGTGAGGCTTTTTTGGTTACTACGACTCTTCTTGCATGTATCTCTAATCTAAAGCAGGCACAGGTTGCTGCTCCACCAGTTATTCTCATTTGGTTAAAATTCCTTTGTTTTATGCATGAGAAGGCCTTTTATGCAAAAAGTTTATGAGACAATCTACACTGGCTTTATGGACATTTCCGTGTTTCAATTTCTCTCTTAGATGAGTGAAGAGGAGGAAATGGACTCTGCAAGCTAGAACCCCTATGCTGCTTTTTTTCTACTGATGACATGAGTAAAAGAACTACTTGTTATGACTTGCCCTGAAAAAGCTGTGAAGGAAAAATCGGCATATAGCTCTTATGGCTTTGGTGTGTGTATCAACCATTAGGCAAACTTCCTCTGTCAGCCCTCCTGCCATCATTTCTCATTGCTAAATTGCTCTGTTAGAAGAGAACAGTCACCAAGCTCTCTAGAATACACCCTTTGGAGGGTCACTGAGCACTGGGAGCTGTAGTTGTCACTCTCTATTGGGAACATCTGTGGGATATTTCTCAGATGTCAGGGTTTTGGGTTGTTTTCATTCCCCATTACCGTAGAGCTGAAGGTTTCTGAGAGTAAACATCACTCTTGCCCTCGGTGTATACTGATCCCTGACATGAGGCAATGATATTTATCTTTGGAGTCTACATCCAAAAAGTTAAGAGACCAGATGGCAGCTTTTCCATTTAGCATGCATGTAGACAGACAATATGACGAACTGTGTCAACTGTGTCAAGCCTGCAATGAGAAATCTTCTTATAGCACTCACAGTTCTTCAGAGTGAAGGTTGGGGAAAATTAACAGTGACCTTCCTTTTAAACAGATACATATTCAAACACTCTTCTAAGACCACCCAGACAGTACTATCATTGAAATACCAAAAATCTGTCACCTCACCTAAACGTGTGCAGACTGAAGAAGAATGAGATTTCCTTGGTACTTTCCTGTCATCCCATTGTTACTAAACTTAAAGATAGCAGAACTTCTTAAAAAAAGATGTAAACAATGTTATGAAAAAGTTTTGGTTTAAATGAGTAAGACTTAAAATACCCTTGGTATACTAGAACCTACTGTATCTCATGGAGTGCCTTTGTTTAAAGGTCTTTCCAGCAATACAAACATTGTTTAAATATGTTTAAAGTTAATAATAACCAACAAATCATTAAACAGACTTTGTTTAACAAACCAGCAGCCATAAGAAAGAAGAGAGCTAAAATAATTACACGGAATAAGTTAGACATTAAATCATTGCTGGGAATCAGAGGGGCACATTTCCTGCTTGTATTTTCTTGCATTAATTATAGTACCTCTGTAGAGCCCGTGAAAGCTACTTTATCTATATCCATGTGGTGAGAAATTGCTGCTCCAGCGGTGGGTCCAAAGCCTGGCACGATATTCACTACTCCAGGTGGAAATCCTGCCTGAATTGGAAGAAAGAATTCTGTAAATTTGGGAAAGGATAATAACTAGAAGAACATATGTCACATGGTCTTACTTCCCTTTTCAGTTCTTCAGCCACCTTTTCTTAGCCATATATTTATTCTCAGCCCTAGAGCCCCAAAAGATTTCATTCTCATACAATTTACATCCTCTTTCTTTCACCTGTCTTTTAAGCTATTGAACTACTTTTTTTTTTTTTCAAAGAATATATTACTTTAGTTCTTAGTGCAATTTCCAAAGAAATATTTTTTTTTAATTTTCTCACTCAGATGTATAAAGAAATATTGTTTACTTTTGTATCTAGTTCATTAAAGCTGTTTGAATCAACATATGTGCTTGCTGGCTTCTGCACTTTAATATCCATGCTAGATGGAATTTAATTAATGATCTGCTACTTAAATTCTTTTAAGAAAAATGCTGAAATTCTGGATGTAGGTTGAAAGTACAGTGGGCAACATGAGAGTTTATAGCAAAAAAAGAGGCAGATCAGCTACCAAGCATGAAAAAGCAGGTTGAGATATGCAAAGTTTCAATATCTTGAAGATTTTTTATGCAAATAAGCTTTTCTTATGGTTAAAAACAAATGCATTGTCTCCCATAAATCCTGTATTAGCTATGTTCCATTCACAGCAAAATAACCTATTTTCTCCAAGTATCTTGTAAGAAAAACTCCAAGGATGCGAGAAGAGTAGATGGAATTTTTGTTGATTTATGAAGCAGCTGCACAATCTCAGTGACACTTGCAGAGCAAACACAGAATTAAAATATCAAATAGATTCGTATCCTGCATTATCACTTCCATAAGTCTCTTTATAGCACCAAACAGGGCTTTGGGATTACATGCAGAAGCTCCATATTTTTTGGAAAATGGTGAATTTCATGTGGTGAGTTAAAGCTCCTAAAACTCATGGCCTGCATCTTGCATACCAGGTTGTTACTTCTGTTCAAGCAACTTCTATTCCTTACAGTTTCATGCTCAGATGCAGTCTGTCAATGCTTCCTACACTCATTTCATTTTCCAGATAAATATTTACACTGAAATTGATGAGACAATGAGGTTCTTTCCATTTGCTTAGCATTGCGTTTCTTAAATTAATTTGTGTAAAGAAGTCTCACTTCAGTATTTAATTTCCATGTTTGTTTTAGGAGCTCTTCTCTATATATTAGTAAGGGAGCCTTGTGACTGCTGTTAGGCAAGACAGTGGAGACTACCAGAAGTCACTACATATACATACCCATACCCATACCCATACCCATACCCATACCCATACACATATACACAGTGGACATTTGGGAACTAGAAAGTTAAATTAGACATTCAGATATTTTCCCAAGTCTAAAGCAGCTATGGAAGTGATCACTGGCAGGGATTTGGTCTTCAATGTTTTTATGATATTCTGGATACTTATCGCATCCCCACTTCTGAGCTTTTCTTTCAAGAAATCAGAATATCAGAATCAATATTTAATGAAATCATAACAGAATTGAGTTACTTTCCATGCAAAGTTACTTTTTTCAGAGAATTCGCTTTCAGATACTTATTGTTAAAAATTAATAGAGAAGGTTTCTCTGATATTTTTTAAATCTATTCCTCCTCCCCAGTATTATCTAATAGCATTTACTGTGTGATGCAACAACAGCAGGACTTGGCTCCATTCTGATAATCATTTCTTTTCTGTGTAATATTAACACACAACAGTCAGTATGCTCTGCTGAATCACTTTTTTAAAGCAAAACTATAAAATGTGCCAAGTCATTTCCATTAAAACTCAGCAAGGTTTAAAAATACAGTACTGGTGATTATTGATATCTGTGCCAACCTTTGAAACATCTTAGATTGCATTTGTTCATTTTATTGGGACGAAAGCTAAACTCTTTTATTGTTCTCTTTGGGTGTTTCCTGGACTGGGCACAATAGTTAGCTTTGGAGACACTAACTTTCTGAAGAAACCGGCAAACCCCTTTTTCAGGAGCACAAAGTGTCTTCTCAGAGTTTCTGTCTGAAGAGAATTCACAGGTTTGGCAGCAGCCACCAGCTTGATTTTACAGCTCCCTGTTAATTATAAACTTAGGTGGATGAAAACTTTGTTCAGTTAAAAAAAAAAAAAAGGCTGTACAAACAGGTTATTTTCTGTGATAACTATGCTAATAAAGTCATTGCCACCCACTTCCAAGTACTGTGCACTTGTCTCCTTGTTTGCTTTTGACTTTGAAAGGTACTGTGCTTTTGTAATACAAATATATTTACTGATGAATGGAGTTTACTAAATTACTGTTGTGAGATTTTTTTTGTGTGTACCAGCCTGAAAGATCTACATGCTTTTGCCCTGGTTTGGCTTCACTGTTTTATAGCAAGGTAAGTTCCACAGTGCAAGGCTAGGCATGGAATGAGCCTATCTTACATTACCTTTGTGGCATTTCAGCTGCAGTATACTCTTACATTTCTGAGAGGGGCAAATAACTCTGTTGTTGGCGACTTACCTCTTTAATTAAGGATCCCATGTAAAGGGCACTGAGTGGAGTTTGTTCTGCTGGTTTGACAACCACTGTGTTTCCACAACAAAGGGCAGGGGCAATCTTCCAGATGAACATAACCAACGGGAAGTTCCACTGAAAGACAGATGAGAAAGTATTTCCTATTTCTAATATATCACCAAAATACCTCAGCCTTTTCTATTATAATAGTGCAAATTTTCAACTGTGTGAACTTTTTGTTAAGCTCCTTTCAGAATGAAGATGTTTTGAAAAAACAATTGGCAAGCCATATAAAACAAAGCCTCAGCTCAATGGACACCTTTTAGAAGTGGGGAAAAAGGCAATTAATAGGAATATACATGCAACACGTCTTTTTTTCTCTCCTTGTCTCTGTTCAAACTCAACCTAGCCCCCAAAATAATGACAGCATAAATAATATAAAGTGTTAAAATTACAGGGTTTTCTGTATTATTCATTGTTAAAGTAGAACTGCATAAGTGAGAGGAAGTGGAAATGGTGAGCTATCAAAAGTGGTTTGCAACATACACATAGTCCTCACAATTTTCGTTTATATGGAAACCTACAGTTTGTTGTTTCAATGGAGAGCAAATGAAGAATACTCATAAATACTTCATATTTTGTAAGGGAAATCAGTGTTTGTACTGACTGCGGCTTGTACTTGCAGTAGATAATTATATTTTAAATGGCTATATCTAGTATTTCTAGCTCTTTAGGATAGCTTGACAGAGTGCTTTACTTGAAATAACTTTTGTCTGACCTAAAAGAGGATCTAAACCAGCAGTTTCCCAAGCTCTCCTAGACTGGATACAAACATATTCAAGCTATGTTCTCCAAATCAATGTGGTGGTCTAAGGATATAGCAAATTTTCAAGACCAACTTAAAGATGTCAGGAACATGAGCAGGACCTACATGTCTGAGCAGACCCTATAGACAAGATGACTTTTTCAGAATCTGTGGAGTTGTCAAGCAGGTCAGGTGAGGCTGCTCATAACTACCTTGTTGAGAGGGGGAGGGTGGATTGGGACAGCCTAGTGCATATAATTATTTTCACAGACACCCACCAAAAATATATATAGACTTCACAAATAAATTTAGAACTTGAGTTCTTCAAGTGTTTTGAATGATCAGACTCAGGTAGGCCTTTTGAAACTTCAGTTAAATTTAAGTTCAAAAGTGGGAATTTGGATGTGCAGAGCAGGAGCTTTGTTGGGCACATTCTTTGTAACTTGTACCACCATCATGGTGAATGAGTCTTAGCCATAAACAAAGATTCAGCTGTCTCAGTGCTGTATGGAGCAGAACAGATATTTTAGGTCTTAAAGAGCTTGTTATTTATAGGCTTATAGGCTTAAACATTATAGACTGTAAATATTACACTCTCCTACATGTTTGTTTCTTATTCATTCAGTTTCAACAAAACACAATTCCATCTTTCCAATTATTTCATAAGTCAATCTTTTGAGATTTATTTTCTCTCCTATGCAGGGAGGAGAGGGACAAGATTGGACCAAAGTAACTCATCACAAACTGATGAATCAGAATTACAGTACTCAGGATAGTCTCTGTCTTTCAGGACCTGAAAAATTTCTGATTAGTAGTGTTCACAAATGGACTTGCATAGGCAAATTTTCAAAAACATTTCCATTTGTAACAAGGAACATTTGTGTTTACATAAAATGGTTCCAACTTACAGGAATAATTTGGCCGCACACCCCAATAGGCTCATGTCTTGTAAATGTAAAAAAGTTTCCATCTATGGGAAAAAAAAATAAATTAGACATTCAGACAAAGCATTTGTGAGAAACAGTTAAATCAGAAGGATGATGAAGTAGGGTACCAAACATAGCTGGATACAATTTTACTTATAAATGATAGATATTTTCAAAATCTTAACTATGCAAAATCCATAAAGTACATCTGGATTCAATGTCTACTTTCTTCATAGCTCCAAGGTTTGATTTTTCCAGTCTGACTGTCTTTTTGCAGTGACAACCCTGCTTCTCAATATGGTATGCACAGCACACCAATAAGCATTCTTCATTTCTTTTTTCTTTTATCACCTTTTTTTTTTTCTTTCAAAAACTTCTCTTTTAAATCCTAGGTACATATCAGACATTTTTTAATATTAGATCTTAGCTTAAATCAAATCCATTAAATATAACATTCTCTTTGATTCAAATAAATATGTGCTCTATTAAACCTAGTATAGAGGTCTACATGAGGCAAAAAAGTTGGAAGTATTTATCACTCTAGTTTTCCTTAATTCCTTCTTTATTACCTTTTCCTTAATTCCTTCTTTATTACCTTTTCCTTAATTCCTTATTTATTACCATTCTTTTCTTTTTCTTTCTGAGAGAAGGTAGGTAGAGAGACAATGTTCTCATAGAGCTGCCTAATGGGAAAGGGAACGGAATGAAATTTTAGCTAATGCTGTTTCCTCATTCCTATCTCTTAGTACTTTTCCTAATGCATTATCCAATCACTGAAGTAAATATTACTACTTTGTGCTAATCTTTGCTCAAATATGTAGACACCCAGGTCTCACTACTGTAGCCTTGTATAAACTATACATTGTTATGCCGAAGTATCTACTGCATTTCTTAGATGTACATACGGGTTAAATTTTTTTTTGTCCATAAACAATACTTGTTAATAGTGCATAGAACAAGAAATAAATGTGAAGACCTACACTAAATGTTTAAACTGAGAACTATGACAAATCTTTAATAATCTATCTTAAAAACTTTCTAGAATATTTTCCATTTGAGATATTTTCTGTGTTACACAACTTTCAGATTAAAGTCAGTTATTTACAGCTTGTGTTGGCCTCAGTTCTGTAGTTTTGTTATCTCAGAACTACTCACCCATTGGAACAGTACGCCCATGGACTTTATCAGCCCAGCCTGCACAGTAGCGTAAAGTTTTGATACAGGCACCCAAATCCATTAGATAGGCCGTGGAAAAGAGCTTCCCACCATCAATGGTTTCCATTGTCTGCAGACAACAGCAATCAAAAAGTTAATATCAAATACTGATAATGGTTCTTTTGCTTGTGCTTTGTAATTTAGCTTTTGGTGGTTCACTCTGAGGATTTCAGCTTCAGAACAAACATTTAGATTAACTACCCTCTGAAGAACACATTTTGAAAAGATGAAAGTAGCAATTTACAAGTGAGAAATTTTCATGATGGTTTATTTGTATTGGGCTATGCAGATAGTATGATCACACATTTGTAATGGTAAGATTTAGTCAAAAACATGTCTTCCATATGAATCAGTTACAGAGTTCTACTTTGTGTTAAATATTCTGCAAGCACACATCAAGAGATCAGGCAGGAGACAGTGCAAATAACAGATGTAAAAAGAAGAGTGGATTTCACCAAATATCAGCAAGACTCAAGTCTTGTAAAAATACCCTAAACACCTTGAGTGTTTGATGTGCAAAGGAAAGATCTGAGCCATCTAGAACCCTTAAGTGAAAAAAACTCATTATGAAAAATGAATGCTTATACAGAAGAGAGTCTCTAAATAGCGTTGCTTTCCAGCCAAATCTAAGGAATGTGGTTTGGATTAATTTCCATTCCCCTTACTATTGGGACATAAAGATCATGATAAGTTCTTAAATAGAGTCAACCTATTTTTGACAGTTCAAGAATATTTTTCTCAAGCTTTCCAAAACAGAGATATTGCGGACCTTCAACTTCATGAATGGTCCTGTCATAATATTCAGCAGGAAGAGCCCAGACAATAGTTTTAAGGTCTCAACTATAATTTCAAGATGCAATCAGATTGGCATTCTTTAGCATTTCAGGTTGGATCAACATACTGATCCTCCAAGAACAGTTTTTCATCAACACCTCCCCTGTGAAGTCCCCATTTTTGGTTAACTGGACACAGTTCAGACACCATACTTGGGAAAAGAACAGAACAGAAGACAGCAATCCTTGATGGCTCTTAACAACAAGATTATATAAGATATGCCCTTGCCATTCTAGGCAATATATGTGGCACTGTTTTTGTTCTGTTTGGACAGGGGGAAAATTATTCCCTGGCCTCAAACTTATGAAATCTCTAGCTTTCAGCATCACAAGAGATTGAATCCTAAGCAACACAATCCTTAATGGCTCTTTCAGTACCTTGCTTTGACTTTTTCGGTTGCCTATCGATAGGTCTACTGAGCCTCTGAAACATCTTATCAATAAATAAAGCACTGAAATGGAATAATTTTCATCCTGGTCAAATACATGAACACAGGAAAATGACTTTGCAATGAGCTTTGGACATCTATTTTGATCTCTAGTGAGCAGGAGTATGTGTTACTCTATAGTACTACAGTACAGGTCGGATGAGTGTGAAACTTAGTGGCAAAAGTCTCTCTTCATCAAAGTCTGGAAAGCACTTTACTCATACATACCTTTTCTAAAAAGGGAAATAGTTAATAAGGTGACTAAGTTATAGGAAATATAAATAGTCAGTAAAACAGAGACTTGGGAGGGGCCCTAGAGAAAAGTGATTCTTTCATATTATGAAAATGGTAAATATGAACAAAAACTAATTCAATGTTTCAACTTTCCTGTGGAAAAAAAAGATTGTATCTTCATCATCTTTGCATTTGTAATGCCTTAGACTGTACAATAAAGAAAAAAAAATGGGAGCTCATCCAATTACTTAATGGACAAGAGGGCATACTGCTTTAATTAGAATATGGCTCTCAAAATTTTATCTCTCTCAACTCAAATCTAGCATATTAAAGGACATAAGTTCCACCCACACAAGGTTTCTCCTAAGAAAGTCTACTGCAGTCATAAGGACATATAATGGACAACAGATGCTTTGCAGATTTTACATATCTGAGGGTTTAAATTTTATGAGCTTATCTATAGTATGTTTTGTGGCTAATGGCTAAATACTTCAAACTGTAACTAGGTCAGTCTGAGTGATGATCCTGAATGTTCGATACTCCTCCTTCTCTAAATTTTTATGCTGTTTTCAGAAAACCAGGATTCATCTTCAGCACAAGCAATTATCCCACCTGAATTTTAATTCCAGAATGTGCTTCAAATAGCAGAGAAATCACCTTAATAATAGTATCATATGTGGAGTTTAAAACAAGGAGAAGAGTATACTAGCTTTTATCAAATTGGTGGTGTATTTCTATTTTACATGTAATTTCTGGCCTTAGTGCACAATCTGTAGGTGAGAGCATTGCAACTTATGTGCCTTCTGTTAAGTGTGGCAAAATAGCCAATACACAGTGGTTTGTAAAGAGAGGACGTAAATCCCCAGCGCTCATGTTGTTGTTCTTTCTAAATCCATTGTTGCCTTTGGTTCCAGTTAAGCTTTATCATTCATTTCTAGTTTCAACCTGGAGTTAATGAAGGACCAGTGATTAGAAAATACAGAGTCATGACATTCAAGGTTTCTCCCAGTTCTGACTTGCATCATCCAAAAACATGAACCAGGCTTTGAGTTTAGGTCTCGGTTCGAGTTTAAGCCTTGATTCAGACTTTGGTTTAGGCAAGCATTAACCATGTGATCAACGTTAGTGTGCCCTTAAGAATCAATGATTCAAGTTACTGTGTTTGTAGGTTGTTATTTAAGTATCACTTTAAAGCCAATCAAATACCCAAGTACTTTGTGGATATAGAGTATTTATAGACCAGAGTGCAAGCCAGCTTAGTGATGTCCATTTGCTACACAGAAGAAAATCAAGTATTGAGACAGCCTAGCTTTCCAAAGAGTAGGCGTGTTAGACTTGCTTGTATCTTTCTTTAAAACTCAGGACTTTTTTCCTTGTCCTATTGTTCACATATCATACTCACAGCTAAAATCAGACGATCTCTTTCAACCAAGTCAGCCAGTTTATTCAAGAGCCTTCCTCGCTCTGAAGCATCCATCGTACGCCAGGTTGACCCCAGCTCAAAAGCCTTTCTAGCTGCTTTAACTGCCTTGTCTACATCTGCCTGTGGGGAAAACAGAAACACTTACATCATCAATAATTCATTCTGTCATCAGCCTTTTTTTCCTGTTGAATGTGTTAAGTTTAGCACAAGCTTAATATAAAGTTTAAATAAGAGAAACAACCCCAATCTAATCAAAATTAGTATCAGTAATGTTAAATACATGGGTTATTTTCTTTCAAACACTTCTGTTGCTATTTCAGCAAGGTAAAATTCTATGAGAAACAGATGGGTTCTCAGTTTCCAAAATAAATATATATAAAAGAACTACATTTTTAAAATATAGATTTTTAAGCCCTTTCTATACACTAAGCACTTACATTGATGATAAAATTGAATCTCTTTTATTTTCAAAGAGATGACTAAGTCTGTAAGGTAAATGCTTAATTACTCACCATTTGAAAGTATTTTATGGTGCAATGAAGAACAGGATAGAAAAGCCTGCTCCTCAGGATGTTTCATAAAATGAACACAAATTTATTATTAAGGAAGACAAATCAATAAATTTATTTTTTGAAAGTTTTAAGAAATATTTATGTATAAAATTACTTTAAAAATTAAAAATAAGTCAGGTTTAAAAAGCTAAGCTTAAGTATTTTGAAGTCTAAGCACTGTGTTTGCATATACCAGATAATTTGTTGGTCCATTTATGTTTTTTGTCTCGTATTTTCTTATTTATCATTTGGTTTTTACTATAGAAGAAAAATGAAACTATTCTGTGCAAAGAGTGTTCCATGTTTTAAGAAAAAAACAATTACAATTTCTTGAAAAAAGTCTTTTAGTACCTGGAATTTTTTAGTATTTTAAAATTCTTGTAAAATTTACCAACAAAAACAGTGACATAAAAAGAGGTTTATTCTAGGTGTTTTGTCAGAAACAAAAATAAAAAGAGAAAAAAAAGAAAAAAAAAGAGGTTTCTATATACGCCACATTTCCAAGAGAAATTTTCATGCAATGTTTGAAGGATATCTTTCAAACATTTTTGTGCTGTTGTTTGCTGATATCTCCTCCAGGGGAATCATTATCAAGGTTGACTAAGTCAGCAAATTCAACTAAGTCAACACTGTAGTCAATTGTTTTAAACATGAACCAGATCTTGAATCTTTAACTGGT
This sequence comes from Phylloscopus whistleri, assembly GCA_017589585.1. Classification (NCBI taxonomy): domain Eukaryota; kingdom Metazoa; phylum Chordata; class Aves; order Passeriformes; family Phylloscopidae; genus Phylloscopus; species Phylloscopus whistleri. The sequence continues at coordinate 8,818,868 of JADMLD010001013.1, read as the reverse complement.
GTTGGTAGCCATCAACTGATTTTAAGAAGATGTAAGTGGGGTGTGTTAGTGGCTTGGAAAGCCCAGTACAGACCTGTGAGGCAGAAGGTCACACCAGAAATTTTTCCAGGAAATTTGGGAAAAGATAGGAAGGAATTATATGAATAGCATAGCATATGAATATAGAGTAATACTGATCAGCCACCTACACCAGGTAGATGAAATCCACCAAATTAAGAATTGCATTTCTTCAGAATCTGTCAGCATGTTGTCAAACACCTCGTCACTATCTGTGATCCCTATCATAAATTTTGTGTCTTTGCAATAGCACTCAAGGGTTGTGGCTTGGCCTTAACTGGAAAAGGAGAAGGGGAAAAAATGTCATACAAATACGAACAACGTAAACTAAAGTTACATTGTCTGGTGTTCTTTCTACTAAAAGTGGAGAAATAATTAAAACCAAGAAAAGTAATATAAAAGTAATATAGGGCTGTGAATGAAAAGTAATTAAAAATATTGTTCTTCAACTATGAAATTTAATTTCATTACATAAATCTGCACTATGAGTATAAAGACTCCTTTCTAAGTCAGTTAAGATTTTTTTACAGAAGGACATTTAGTTTACATATGCTGACCATTTGGTGAGTTGCTTTATTATTACTGGGGGCCTTGAGGATTAGGAATGTAGTTTGAAAGAGCCATCAAACTGGAAGAAAACAGTTCTCATCCACATATATGTCTGTTCTTTGTAATCTCCTCTTGTTTTTTTAAAATACCACTACAAGGCAGTGGACAGCCCTTTGTCAACCCTATTGTATGCACAAATTAAATTCCTAAAATCTCTTGTCTCATTATCTGAAGTCTAGCCTCTTGCATATTAGGTTCATAATGGCTGTGTAATTTACTAGATCTGCACAATTCACTAGTCAATTTAGTTAATAGCAATTGTCATTGCCTATTAGTTTACAAAATTATTGAAGAGAAAGCAAACCTGTGTGTTGAATAGTATTATCTCTTTATTTTAATGACTTGTTAGAGAGCTTGTAAGGAAAGCAAGCTACAAAAATCTTAAATGGTAACTGAACAGTTGCAGGTTATGAGTAATTTAATTTGGACATGATAAATTATCAGTGTCTCAGCACTATTTATAGATAGGTGGTATTAAAGAAAAGAAAAAACTTTGAAAATCTTTGAGTTTTTTAATTTTTAAAAATTATTTCACTCCAGGTGAAATAATTAAAAGTCCAACTTTCTCAGCCATGTTTTTTCTAAGGAAATGTTTAAAATGGGTCTTCACTGCGACCTTCATAGCAATTTGTGGTCACTATTGCTCAAATACTAGACAACATTAGAAACAAAGATTATTAGGAGAGTCATGATGAGATTACAGACCAGAGTAAGAAAGATTTAATTAGAAGATGATTCTGAGTGTATTTCTCAAAAGACAAAAATTTTTCAGTGTTTATTTCTATACAGTAAATTAAAAAATTCTGAAAATGTATGTGATTTTTTATATTGGAAACAATTTTTTTGTGAACATATCACAGACAAACTTATAAGTTTTACATTAGTTGTACTGGATAAAAAGGTGTTTAACATTTTGATGTTAAGCTCTAAAAAAATGCTTGTTATACAAAACATTCTAGAGATGCAAATTTCTTGACTAAAATGAATTCATGATTTTGTGGGAAATGTGAAAAAAAAAAAATCACTTTTGGATGGAAGATTGACTTTGAAGTAGAAATGTAGAAAATTGAATACATATGTGCAAGGACCAAACCAGTAATTCTAAAACCAGCTTTATTTCCAGTTACAGTAATCTTGTGAACTGGAAATAAAACCTTCGCTTTTTGTATTCACTTTCTAAGAATATGTATAAAAATCCCACCTTTCTTTGGTCAGCACTTTTAATGCTGTTAAGCACGTTATCTACCCTATTTAAAAAATACCTACCACCTTCCTTACATTTAAACTATATAGTAGCACTAGCAAATCCTGTTTGTAAGAAAAAAAAAACAAACCCATAAAAATACAGATATTAGGTCTTAGGTTTTCATTATATCTTTGATCACATGGCATCTATCTGAAACTTTCCACAACAGAATCTCATAAATATATGAAAAAAAAATGTTTCTTTACAGTCTTCGATGATTTTTTAGTCATCTTCATTGATTCAGTATGCTTTAAGGAGGTCAGTTTTGGAGGAATTAGTGATGATAATTCATCTTTGAACCTTCAGCTTCTAAGTAATTTTTAGGACTATGTTCCAATATGTTTTTCACAAACCTAAATATTTGAAGGAGGCAGTACTGAGAATACATATAGCTAAAATACTCATGGTAGTGACCATCTTCACAAAATTTTTGGAAATTATTTGTCCTTTTCATATTTTCTATAAGGAAAAGCCTTATATAAATGTGCAATGAACAAGAATCTATTACTTTGTAATAAAGAAAACGTAACAGAAAAAATAAAATAAAATCCCAGCTAAATTTTTAGATGTCAATGATCAAAGATAAGAAAAACAATCAATAATATTAGTAAAACAAATTAGCAAAAAATACTTTTTCAGAACGTTTCTCGTATGAGCCTAAGGTAAAACAGTTAATCAGTATCTCTTTACAAAAAAAAATATTATGGTTTATTTAAAAACGGCTTGTGAAAGAAGGTGTACGGGATGAAGTAGGTACATCTGAGGTTATGGTTTATATGACACAAATGGCTGCTTGACTTCCTGCTTTTAAGATACACTGAAAATAAAGTTACAGTTAAGGGCAAGAAAGAAAATCCTACCTTGTCGCCTTCTTCAACCTCACAGATTTTCTCTTCATTTGCAGGGTTAAACACTGCAAATTTTTTACCACTGACTGAATCATGCCATTCATTGTTTATAAATATCTGCAGGGGAAGAAATATTAGTGCAACAGTATTAGTAACACACACACACACACATATATATAGCTGTTGTCTGTTATATCTTTTAGTGAATAAACTTATCTTTCATAGATGAGAGCTGCCAGATTGATAGATGTCTGAACTAAAACTGGATAGCTGTTACTACATTATTCTGAAGAGAGAAGTAATCATATACACCCTTAACCAAGATAATTTTTTTAAATTGACTTCCTTTGGAGAGGCAACCCTTCTCCACAATGCATTTTTTTGTTTGTTTCATGTCATAAAAATATGCTGTTGTAAAGTGGTCCTTCCTCTCTGTGAAGTGCAAGGGAGGTAGAGCCATAAACAACCTATGGAAGAGTACCTGAGTTTCCCATGCTCACAGGGTTGGGAGCAATGAAGGGCCTTTCTGTCATACAGCCTCATAGAAGTAAACCCAGTCCTTGGATTTACTAAGTATAGTATATTGAATTAATAACATCTTGGAGACCACTGTTTTATTTAGCTTTGCTTTGATTTATCTTTGCTCTCTCCTGCAAAAAAAAAAAAAAAAGGAAATCCCAAACCAAACCCCGCAAACAAATAAAACCAATAACAGAGTTTTTTGAAATTGAAGTTGAGACTGAAAAAACCCCGTTATAGTCAATTGAATGAATTAAAGAATCATGGAATGGACAAGGCTGGAAGGGACCACAGTGGTCATATGGTCCAACCTCCCTGCACAAGTAGGGTTATATTAGAGCACATTGCACAGAATTGCACCCAGAGGGTTTTGTGTGCTTAGGACATGCATAAGGACCTCTGGGTGAAATCTGAGGTACTTATCTCTGTTCACAAATGCAAAACGGAGCCTGGGTCTTATCTGTGAGTGCACAAGATCTGTACTACTCTAGAGCTTGCCACCTCCTGAGCACTGTTGGTAAAATGGTCAAAGTGATTTAATTTCTTTTCTAAGTTAACCTTGAAACAGAATGGAAATGCTCATTGAAAAGACCTGATAAATGCACAGCTGTTGAAGAGAGGAGGATAAATAAGTTGATAATAAGTGTTTTGTATGTTGCTTCTTGAAGTGAACGTGATAAGGAATACAGTCCAACAACAAAATTAACCTGTCCTTCTCTGCCTGAACCTCTGTGATCTCTGGGTTCAGGTCAGTGATGAAATGGGTGTGCCATGCTAAGCTGTCCTCCCAGTACCTTGAGCCCACCCTCCTGATGCTGGTGGGCTGGTGCCCTCCCTTCTCACTGTCCTCCAGTGCCATTGCATTCTAGGCATGCCTGTGAGATCTCAATTGCACTCATCTGCAAGGACTTGTCAGGCTCTGACATGCTGTATCAGGTATTTTGAGCTCAAATTGTGCTTTTCTCTAGAGTCAAGGCGTCTTGCCCCACAGTTAGTCGCTGGAGTCTAGCAGTGAGACCAGCTAGCACTCTCCATTAGGACAAAGAACCTTGCTGCTTAGAGTAACAGGAACTTTGAAATAGAAAACCAGAAAATACTTTGGTGTAGGCAAAGTAGGTGATGGCTGAATGAAGGCAAGACAATATCAAGACACCAGAACTACAGGATAAATGCTTTTTTTTGTCACAGAAACTTGAGGAATAAATCCTTCCACAACAACCACATATATTATTAAAATGTGACAGATTTTAGGGAATAAATTTTCTGCATAGTATTAAAACTGGTTGAGTAGCTGTCAATAATTGGTGAATAGTTTATTAATAACCATCAAGAGTGATAAAATTAATATCTCTAAATGGATATGGCAACAATCTGTTAATATATTAGTATATTCCTGTACAATATTAATACAGTTCTGTATGTTTCTGCTTGTCTTTATGTGGGCAACTTATACAGTGTCATTGTCATCTCTGATCATCAGGACTAACCAGCAAACTCCTGATTTAACAAAAGCTGTCTGTTAAATAAATATTTAACTCCATGGAAATTTCTGATAGGTGATGAAGCAAGTTATAAGAATATCTGCGCAAAATTGCAATTGTGGCGAAATGACAAAGACAGCAGTGAAATGGTTAATCTGAAAAAAGACATTGCCAAGAAAAGAGACAAAGTAAAAGGTAAATATTAACATAACACTGCTATGATGTTACAGTATGCCAAATTCATATCTGTCTGTGAAAGGAATAATGGAAAAACATATCATTTTTGGAAGTATTTAAAGTGCTTGTTTAAGTACTACATTTATTGCACCAATCAATATCACACATAAAATTAGTTTAGAATATATTTCTTATTAATGTTTCTAATACCATTCCTGTTTAAAATATAACTTCATTATATTAAATATATATACAATATTGTATCAGAGTTGTACAAATCAAACTACCCAGATGTCTTTCATAAGCTACATAGCAGCCTTGCAAAAGGATGTAAGAAAGACTGGAAAGGAAAAAGTCAAAACTCTTATGTAAGCTGTATTAACACATTTCAGGCAGCTGTACTCATTGACGTGCATGCAGCCATGCTCATAAAATGCTGTGGAGTGTTTGCTACAAACAGGATCTCTAAATCCAGGCAACACTGAAGTACCAGCTAACAGCAGCCTCTAGCAACAGCCTTGGCCTGCTGAGGAAAATAATGTTTGGGATCATCTTGCAATAAGTTACAGTGTTTTGTCAGTGAGTCAGAACTCCACTGACAGTTATTCAGACATAAATGCAAAGGACCTACCCCTCTGTGGCAAGTGCTGTGCAGTGGGTTGCCTGTGGTGGCTGGCTCTGGCCCAGGAGGTTTAGGGCTACAATTTTTTCAAAGATTTAGAAATATCATTACAGATGCTTTGTAACTGTTACTTTATTGGAATTTTAAGAGAGAAGATTTTTCTTTTTTATTTCCACAACCCAAAGAGGTAATGACTGTTCAGATTTCTTTGCAGTAGAACTGGAAATACAGTTTTCCAGTAGATGAGACTGTACACTGTTAGAGCTTAGTATTTTAAATAGAACACAGGCAACATCAGTCAAAAACACTCAGGTGTCTTTATTCCTCAATGTCATAGGGCAGTAAAATCTTGCACTTCTGAAATGATTGATTTCAGTTCTAATGATCTAATACAATCCATTTGGTGTTGAAGTTACCTTCAAAACTACAGCATTACTGTCCTTGTTTACACAGTTGATTTTGTAACTCAGATGACTTAAGCAGAGCATGGAGACACAAGACCTGAACTTTGCCTTTTTTTCTGCCATCCCAGTGGTTTCTTTTCCTTCGGTCCTGGAGTATTTTGAAAGAATTGTGAATTAATTTTGAACTATCTGCTAGATGGGAAGTGCCATGTTTGTATCTGTGTGGCATGAGGGAAGAAAGCATTTTACTCTGCACAGCTTTGCCTCAGACAAGCAACACCACAGCTCTGCTGAAAGAAATTTTAGGGTCTTTATATTATTTTTCATCATCTTATGAAATGCAACTTTTTGCTTAATCTTCCTTAGAATAAGGATTGCCTTTTTTTTGTGGGCTCAATATTGTGCAGTCTGTACAGGGTTTCAGGCTTCAGTGCCTCTCCAAGAAAACTTAAAAGTAGAACTTAAAAAGAAAATTTCTGCTGTTGCATTGAACCCATATCCAATATCTTTCTAACCTGTTTGTTAGGGAGGAATTTTTATATAATTCACTAATATTGATTTACATTATAATTCATACAGAGACATAGTCAAGAAAGGTAATGAAACTAACTAAAATGTGGACCTTCTCTAACTTAGCTATTAAGGGTAACTTTTAAAACACGGAAATAAAAGTCTAAGCTATCTTCTGTTTAGATATCAGAAACTCTTCCAAACTTACAGTATAAGAAAGAGCAAAGCCTCTTCCCACCTTAAATCTGCCCCTGGCTAGGGCAAAACTTTTCTTGACAATACTCTTCAAATGAGCCCAGTCTGCTGTTTTACAGAGATAAAAGTGATCACCAGATTTGAACCCTTGCTCATCCAACTGCTCTCAAGCTTTCCCACGCGGACTATGAAGCAGAGAATTACAGAAACAGCACATTTTTACAGGCCAGGAACAATGAGGAGACACCAGGGTTGAGGCTGGACACGTGTTGGAGGAAGTTCAGCATCACTTGTGAGGTGGTACACTGTGTTGAATAACTGTTATACCTGCTCACTCCTGCTTGTACAGATTGTGACAGCCATCCAGGCACTCTTGAGTACAATAACTCACTAAAACTTTACTTGGCAGTAAATTTTACAGATACATCTAAGACTTAAAAGTTTTGTGGCCCAAGAGGAGGGTAATTTCAAGTGCTCCAAATTCTATTTTACTAGTCTCAAAATATGTCATGGAATCTCACTGTATTCTTTGAGCAATAAAATTAAAATATGTGGCATTTATTAAGGTACTACTAAAGAATGGAAATTTATCTTTAAACAAATAGTCAGTATAGATGCTGCTGTGAAATCTCTTTCTTTTCTCCCCCCCCCACCCCCCGTCCAGGTTTTTCCTTGCAGGAGGTTTATATTTGGCTAATATTTAATGTAACCTTTCCCCCTCCCTTGCAATATGCTATTATTGATGCAGGAATTACAATTTACTGCTGCAATGGACTAATAATCAGAGAACATGCTCTTTCTATTAAACATTATGTATTTTTTTTTATTTTCCATTTAGTGACTCTGTGTTCACAAAGTGAGCTGATATTAGAAAGAGTAAGTTTCTACAGTACCTTTCTAACTCATTACCTTCCCCCAGATAGTCCAGTTACATTTTTGAGCTTTCATGCCTCAACTTTGTTTTTGAAGCTAGTAGCTGCAGCATTTTAAGGTTCAACTATAATTTTTCTTTACTCAGAGTGTCTTACCCTTCCATACTTCCTGATATTCCACACGTAGCTTAGCAAGAGACTGTTCAGCTCTTTTGTCCCCCTCATGTAATTTGACAACCTAATAATTAACTAAACTCAGTTTCTCTGATTAAAGGAGTACTACAGGGTTTAGTGTATGTGAAAGCATCATCACAGAAAGCATTTGTTGAGCAATCATTGTCTAATTCCTCAGTGTTAACTAAGTAAAATATTTACTAAGGCATTTTTAGCTAGCTACCAAAACTCATTGGGTTCACGGAAATCTTTAAAGGAGGCTCATATATCAAACCAATTCAAGATTACTTTACGGTTCAAAATCCAAGCCAATTTCAGTGTTTAAAATACATTTGATCTGATGTCTAAAAGTCAAATTTCATGAAGAGTGTTAAGTGTTATATCATATGTAAAAGGCTTACTCTGAAATATAATTATGCCAATCTATAGATCATTTAATTAAGTGAACCCTGTGAAAAGCCACAAATGATCCCAATTAAAGAAAATAAAATAGAAAGACTGTTAAGTAAAGAGAGTCCTTGGAACATCTGCAGATCTCTCTTCAGACCCTTTTGTGATGACGGTTAGTATTATGTAATGGTAGAAAAAGAGAAGCTGGAGGTTATGAAGATGAAGGATGTGGTTCTAGGTGGTTTAGACAGAAGGATTAATACACCAGCAGTAATTAGTGTGTCCCTCATCTTGATCCTTCCAGTGTTACTAGTCACCCACATGCCATGTTCTAACTTGGATGGGACAGGAGAGGAATGGGGTGGGTAAGAACACAAGAGTGCAAAGGCCTTGTTAAATTGGGGGATGAGTGTTGTGTATGGGGTATTTTCCCAACTCCCAGTACTCTCAGTACACTGCTTGGGCTTTCAGAAAATCCTGTGTGATACTTGAAGACAGGAGGAAAGCATTGCAAATACCAAGCCTCCACAGACATGTGCCAGATTTTGTAAGCAAGTGCATTGCATTTCTACGCAGTTAGAATTTATAAGCAGCTTTTAAGGAAATGGTACCTATTGTTAGGGCAAAAGAAACATTTATTATGTGACACTTTCCTTGATTGCACACTACAAACTAGACTTTTCAACAATGCTGGCTTGTGGTTATTTTTTTGTACTAACAAAATAGATTTTTAATAATGGAATATTTTAGAAGGATGGAAATATTTGCAGGAATTTGTGTCTTGCATATTCAGTTACATCAGCTTTTCTCAAACTAGTTGTTTTCCTCTGGAAAACTAAAAAGTCAAAGAGTAAAATACTTTTTTTGACACAGGAAGGGCAGTAGCAGGCTATTACATGGCAGAACTATATATATTTCCTGTTAAATATTTACAAAGTAAGACCCTGCGTGATTTATTCAAGAAAGACATGTAGAGAAACATTAAGTTTTTTCCATTAGAAAAAAGGATAGCATGGAATTTAAAAGAAGTAATTTAGATGAATACCTGCTTTAGGAAAAGAAACTAAACAGTTTATTTTCTAGTGGTTCTAGAAAATAAAATTATTTCCTTTGCAATGGTATCAAGAAAAATAAAAGAATAGTAACAAAGCTTCTCCAGAGTTAAGAGATCCTTTCTGATCCATTCAAACCTGGCTGTTTCAGAGGGCAAACAGAGGGCTGTTTCAGAGGGCACTTTTTTCAAAGTTCTAGCAGGTATCTGTGTGTTACAATAAGATATTATGATATGCAACCACCAAAGAGTCTTTTAATGCTGGAAACATAAATCTGGATTCAGACCTCCTTTATCTGTATTTCTAAGTCTATATGGAAAGAATTTTCTATTTCAAGAAGTTTATGGTAATATTGCATAGTTAGATTGGTAGACTGTATCTAGTTTATGAGGTACTTTTTTTACCCGAAAAGCAAGTTCAAAACCAGGTTAATTTTCTCTAATGTAAATACGTGACCAGAATTAATTTTATTTTAGTTTCATTTTCACACACCCCTTTCTGTGTAAGCTTATCTATTATAATTATTTGAATCTGATTATAACACAATGCAATATACTAATATTTTAACTTGCTGTTTTAATTCACTGTTCTGAAAAAAATATAATAGAAATATTCCCTTTTTTGCTCCATTTATACTTTCTGAAAACTTATTGATGAAAATTTGTTTCAGGGGGAAAACAACACCCACACCAAGTAAAATATGGAACAATTCTGTCATGCATGCCCATATAGGTGCTTTAAGTAAAAGGATCACTGAAGATCACTTGCTAATTTGTGTAAAATCAGAATTCAGATAGAATAAACATTTTAAGCACTGATTTACAGTGGCTTCCATAGTTCATATAAGGTTAAAATGAGCACATCCTACTGTCTGAAGCGAATGCATAAGAAAGATCAGGAAAATCAAATGCTACTAACCTTGGTGTACTTAATTTTCAGATCTTTTAATGGTTCTGGCAGTGCTGGCATAGCTGGAGCAGGATCGCCACCTGAGCCTTGCTTCTTCATGTTTTCAGCTGAGAAGTTTGAGGACGTTCCTGAAACACAGGTGGAATAAGGTATAAAGGGAATAGAGTGATTTTTGCCCTGACTGAGCTCTTGGCTTTATTTGTGCTTTTTTATCTGAACCAGCCATGGTATATTTGCATACGGGAATATGATTGGATGAAAGAATTCATTGCAAGGAGAAAATGACACTACTTATTTTTATGACCAAAAGCTACAGCCTTTTCAGTGAGCTGAGAGCTCGATGAAGCACATGCTGCTGAAATAATCTGCCTAGGCAGACACTATGATTTCCTGACTGGGGAGCAGTGTTTAAGGCCTCCTCATCTTACCTGTAAAACTGCTTTCTCTCAGCAGGCAGGTATCCAGATTCTAAGGTAACAACTTCTCGTACTTGAAGGCAGGTCTGAAGGTAAAGACAGACTTGTTAACTCTGAAAACAAACCAAGCTCTTCTTACTAGAAGGTTGATGAGAATAATTATCAGAGCTAGAAAACATTCATTAAAAAACAAGCCACCTTAGGTTGTATTTTAATATGTTCAGAGTACATTAGAAGTACTGTAATTAATGTCTGTTTTGTAGATCACAGAGAAAAGGGAAGAGTATGTTGATAAAAAATCCTTCATGTGTTTTTCAAGAAATGTGAAGGAGGGAAAAAATGATCAATCCAAAAAGAATTCTCGAGAGAGAGAACTAAGCAAAAACTTGCTCTTTTTTTCTTCTAGACAGCACCAAAAATTTATGGACAAAGTTTTTAACACAGTGCCCTTTGGAATATCTAAGTCCAAAACAAATTGTTCAATAGACTAGACTTTTCTACCCTGGATGGAACCCACTTTTCTGTTCTGATTATTCAAAGAAAAACATGTATCTTGAACAGGCAAATCATTTTATAAGATACAAGAAACTCCCTTTTTTTTTTTTTTCATCAAGTCCTGCCTTTTCTGAATAGTGGTCTCATAGAACCTGTTTCTATATGCTAGGCTTCTGATTAATGCACAGTGGATCCATGCAATAGGAATAGAATGAAATGATCTTATAGCTTTCATTGAGACTACATAAATGCTTGGAGAATTCACTGCTCATTGTTGTTTCATGTGTCAGGCATCATGTAAACCACCTGTCAAAGGAGGACCTTTAACTGATGGATGAGACATCTCAGGAGCTTAATTTTACCATGCATTAATTATATTTCACATGCTTTCTGAATTGAAGTGCATGCCATAATTATTATTGATGATTTTTGTGTTTGGACATACAGCTTGAGCAAGAGTTTCTGAAATTTAGATAAGTTCAAGTTATTTCTGGATGACAGAGGATTCTGTTGTTACAATAGTCGTCTCTCAGTGAGATGTGGAGGGTTTTGTGAATTGAAACAAGTTTCATCCATTTACCTTGTCCTGTGAATAAAGGGCACCCATTCCCATTGCTAAAACCAGCATGATATTGAAGGTTCCCTGCTTCTTATGTACTATGCTTCTTATGTACACTTATGTACTTTTTGTATTTGTCAGCTTTTCTGCCTTAGCTGTCTGGCTGAGGGCATCTGAACATAGAACAGCACATTTGGAAGTTTTTTGAGCAGAATTTTCAGACTTTAACATTTTGGGTCACAGTGTTTGCCTGCCTTAGAGAATGTCTTTGAGTCTCATGTCTCATGCAGAAAACAGAATGTCTAAATAAGGTTTGTTAATTTTTATTTGGAATATAACTTTTCAGTCCTATTCTTTTGTAGATTTTTTTTCCAGATTTAGACACTAAAGTCTACTCTAGCGATCTTCCTGCCACCAATTTCTCCATTAAGAACAAACCATTTTTCTCTAGCTAATTCCCCTACAAACTGCTTATATTTGTCTAACTGGAGATGCAAAACAGAAATCAGGGGACTTCTCTGGTTTCTCACAGATGAGAGTGTTTTAAATGCATTTTCATTTAGGTACCATTGTACTCCCAATTTTTAAAAAGACCATTTAATCAAGAAGTTAATTATTACAGCTTCTTGTGAAAATGATATATATCTTCTTTCCATATCTGTAAAGGACAGCCTGAAATCTCTTCTAGGCAGGTTTTAAAGATGAAATGGCTGGATGAAAACTTTCATCTTTTCCAAATCACTGTTTTGTTTTCCACATAATTTTATTCACTTATTCATTTAAGATATAATCTAGCCTTCCTTTTCTCTTTCCGTTTCCCTCTTTCACCCTTGGATTTAATGAACCATCTTCACTTTCCTATTCATTTTCAGCCTAGGAATGCTTTCAGCTTAGTGCAGAAAGTATTTTATTTTCCTCATATGCCATCTTCCTGTTTATTGTAGCTTTCTGCTATTTTCATTCTAGGAATTTTTCCCCATCCTGAGTCACAACTCTTTCAGATTCACTTAAATAATGATAAGCAATTCAAGAACTGTAACTATTTATAGGACTGCACTATTATTTCAAGTAGTGAATTATACAACACTTGGATATTACAGCTATTGAAGCTTACATAGTTTTGTTGTTAATATTTTCTTGGAAATATTATATTCTATCCAATTCTCTCCTTTCTTTTGGTCAGTAATTTGGTTGTTACTTGTTACCTTTTCACTGCTGAAGGAAGGAACCCCAGAGACTCCACACCCTGGCGAAGTATGTGTTTTCTGACTTCGTGATAGTGCTTTCTATATTCCAAATCACAACATTTATTCCTGTTCAAAACTACTGCGTTCCCCTGTTTAATACAAGTTCAGAGAGGAGCAAGAGTAGAGGTCCACCATGCAAGTTGTGATTAAGCTGTGATATGCCTTGCTGAATGACATTGGCTGTGGTAAAACACAAGACCAATGGCTACATGAACCTTAGAGTGACTTATGTCACTGTGTCAGGAAGTTAAGTGAAAGTTTTATGCTAGAAAAAAGTTGTAAATAGTTTTTCTATGTGTCTCTTCTCAAAGATTGAAAAAAACCAATAATAATAACCAAACACAGCATACCAAAATACAAGTTCCCCTCATACCTGACCATACATCAAAAATGTTGTAACATTTTCATTGAGATCATTGTAGTCTAGATAGGCAAACTATTGGCCCTATATTAAGGCTTTTTACAGCCCCAGCTTCATTATGTAAGATTTAATTTAATAAACAGAAGTGCACAGCTGAAGGCAGAGCTTCTAGTTGGGCTAGCTGGTAATCCAGCTAATGAAACCAGTGTGTCACAAGAACAAGGCAGATGCGACCTGTGACTAGATTTTTGCCCCTAAACAGAGTGTTAGTTCCATCTGTAATGCCCTGGCCTTCCCTACCTGCCCTGAGATATCAGTCCAGGAGCAATTTTTGATTTTCCTTAACATTTTTATGTCAGTGTATGTTGAGCTAATACTGTCTGAAAGACATGATCTTGTTCTATGCCCTTCTAGCTTTTCATAGAGAAACTTTTACTTTATATTGTAGAAGAAGATTATTCTGGGATTTTTTTTTTTTATTCAGTAATTATTTTGATTTTTCTAAAGGTCATAAACTTGAGATTTTACACCCCATAAGTAGGCACAAGCTTGTATTTTTCTAAACAGTTTTTTTTCTCTTTTGTTTTCTGTTTTTGTTTGTTTGTTTGCTTAAATGACTGCCAGATTGTCTTCCAATTGTCTTTCCACAGTCCAGATAACCTCCATTCTCCAGCAGGAGTGGACAATTGACTTAATCTTTGTATAAAGCTGAAATTGTAATCATAGTAGTAAGAAAATATGGTCCATTTTTTTTCTATAGAAAAAATCTTGGCCTTCATATATTTGATCATTAAAGAAATCTAATGCTTATTTTTTCCTAGACACGTTCAAAGGTGCATAGATCAGAACAGATTGGATGTATTTAGCTTTAATCACCTCTGATGTCAGAGGACATTAGAGTGCAAGGACTTTATTGCAGGTAAACACAGAGTGGATGGTCTCCACCTTTGGATTTTGTCACTTAAAACTCTGGACACTTTTCAAACTGAATATCTCTCATATCCAATGATCAATTAGAATTACAACCTGAATTCCACAATGCCTTCTAAGAGGGAACATAACAACCTAAGTAACCTCTACAGCCTTGCTATAATTTAAAACACTGGAGGTAAATAATCTTCCATGATGACTGGCACAGTACTGTTCAAAGTTCTCTGGAGTAGGAGGTGCACAAGATATGCTGCTGCACTCAGGAGTTGTATTGCATCATCTGTGCTGAATTCAGACTGAGTCTTGAATGCTGAAGTACATGCTTTATAGAACCTCATAATTTAAAAAAAAAAGTCTCTATTGAGACAATATCATGTTACTAAAAATCTTGATTATCTGGAACATTTTTTCCAAATTCAGAATACACAGGGAGTTCGGAAAGGGAATTATTCAGGGATTTGAACAGATCCCCTGTTGATACTGACAGAAATGAGCATTAAGTTAGAAGTGGAAGATCTAAGGATCAAAAGCACCAATATATGTTTTGAAAGTGGAAATCTCTGAGAATCACAAAATCACTGGATTCTTGTTCTGAAATTCTCTATGCTCTGGTAATCTTCCTTATGACATTGCATTAATGGCAGTAGAACAGAAAGAGTCGCCACTGTTTAGTATGATGTGGAAAGGCAGACACATCAGAAAGGAAGCAGAACTGGTGTGAAAATTATGCTTTTTTTGCCCATCTAAGTTGGGAGTCCAAATCTGGGTAGAATGTGCAAGTTCTCATAACTCTAATTGTAAAGCACTGAAGTAAAAATGGCAAGATTTTCAAGGCTTGTCTTCGGTCGTGGAACCTAGGATGTGTATTCTATTTTCATCTGCTGAAAGCAGTTGGGAAACTGTTTTGTTTTATCTCTTGTTTACTCTGGAAGGAGTGGGGCGGGTGCCTTTTGATAATGGCCCAACTGTTAAAACCAGGTAGGGCATTGTTTCTTATCTTTTTTCTGCTAATGGACCATTTAAACACCCCTATAAGCACACATCCCAAAACTTACCCTCCCCAAGATAGTACATTCACATCCATCATTCTATTGCACCCCTAAAAGCACACATCCCAAAAAAACTTACCCTACCCAAGATAGTACATTCACATTCCATCATTCTATTGTGAGATGCTCCACCCAGTGGGGGGAGCCAACCATTCCTACCTGGATAAAACTGAGACTACGGAACAGCATATCTCTCTTGCTTCACCCGATTACCGGAGGAAGACAGGACCCTTCTCACCATCACCGGACTCCCTCTCACCACCTCTGGACCCTTTTGGCTTCAGGATCATCTCCACTCCAACGGAACCACATCTGCCACCCCAGGAGGATTTTTGGACTGCTACCAACGTCCTGACCAGCAGGGCATCAGGTTGTAGCTGACTCTGTCAGGGCTTTTCCAAAATTGTTGTTTGTTTGTTTGCTGGTTTGGTGGGGTGGTTTTGTTTTTCTACCACATTTGTATTATTGATATTCCTAGTAAAGAACTGTTATTCCTATTCCCAAATCTTTGCCTGAGAGCCTTGATTGCAAAATTATAATTTGGCGGGGGGTGAGGGGTTTGCATTCCCTATTCTAAGGGAAACCCCAGTTTCCCTGGCAGATACCTGTCTTTCCAAATCAAGACAGGCTACAGAGCAAATGTCTTGGTCTTCTGCAGGACACTGACTATGCTGCATTTCTGAAAATCCAAGTGTTCCTTTTAATGTAATTACCAGTATCTCTGAGCACAACTAGCAGTGCTCACTATAAAATTTCTGTGATGTGGAGAATCCTCCTCATGGAGTGAGGCAGTAGGCAGATGCATATATATCTATCTGAGTTTGAAATCTGAACTCTGTTAATGAAGAATCTTTCCTTTTTGCAACCTGAACATTAATAGGGTACAAAGAAATGTCTTGGAGTACATTCCTCCATTGTCTTCATTCTTGTGACAAGCGACAGGATTCAAGGAAATGACATGAAGTTGAGTCAGGGAAGGTTTAGGCTGGATATCAGGAAAAGTTTTTTCACCCAGAGGGTGGTTGGGCACTGGAACAGGGTCCTCAGGGCAGTGGTCACAGCACCAAGCCTGGCAGAGTTCAAGAGGGATTTGGAACACACTCTTGGGCACATGGTGCTGCTCTTGGAGTGTCCTGTGCAGAGCCAGAAGTTGGATTCAACGATCCTTGTGGGTCCATTCCAACTCTGTGGAATCCCTTCTGTGTTTCTGTGACTTTCATCTCACAATGACATTTCAAAAGTACAAGAAATGAATTCTGATAATGAGTAGGTTTCAGCACTTCATCATGCAAGCTGGAGGGAAAGGGTGCCATCCAGAGGGACTTGAACAGGCTTGAGAGGTGAACATGTGAGAGCCTCATAAACATCAACATTCTTGCATCTGGGCTGGGGCAATCCAAAGCACAAAAACTGTGTTGGCAAAGAATAGATTGAGAGCAATCCTAAGGAGAAGGACTTGGGGCTGTTGGTGGATGAGAATATCAACAGTTTTGACAATTTGCACTGGCAGCCCAGAAGGTTAACTGCATCCTGGGCTGTGCAAATAGAAATGAGGGTATAAGGTCGAGGGAGGCATTTCTCCCCTCTACTCTGTACTAATGACACCCCACCTGCAGTTTTGCATCCAGCTCTGGTGTTCCCAGCATGAGAAGGATGTGGACCTGTTGGAACAAGTCTATGGAGATTCTCAGAGAGCTGGAACACCTCCTGCAGGGAAACACACTGAGAGAATTGGGGCTGTTCAGCTTGGAGAAAAGAAGGCTCTGGGGAGATCTTACGGCAGCCATCAGTAAAGGGGGACTGGCACAAGAGAGCTGAAAAAGTGAAGTTGCATGAGGACGTGTAGTGACAAGAGGTAATGGCTCTAACTGAAAAAGAGAAGGTTAGATTAGGTATCAGGAAAAAATTAACTGTGAGAGTGGTGAGGCCCTGGCACAGGTTGCTCAGAGAAGCTGTATCTGCCCCATTCCTGGAAGTGTTCAAGGTCAGGTTGGATGAGGTTCTGAGAAACCTGGTCTAGAGGAAAGTGTGCCTGCCTATGGCAGGGGGGTTGGAATTAGATGATACTTAAGGTTCCTTCCAACAAAAATCATTCTATCATTCTATGATGCTAAATACATTTTTTAGAATTATTTATTTCTCTTTTTGCTAGTTGGACATCTGCTCATTGTGGTCTATTTTTTTTTCTTTTTATAGCATGAATAATAACATATAGTCATTTTTGGAAAGGGATGTTGTATTTTTGTATACGGGACAATTTACACATAAAATAATGACTAAAAAATGATCATGAAACATCAAACTAAAATAAAAGGAACTGGGTATATTACGGGACAATGAAAGATTGAGTAGTGATGCAGGAATTATTACACCATTTTAAAAAACATTTATCTGTAGAATCCATTTCAGTTATAGGAAGTACTATTCTCCATAATATAAATTAGACTATTTATTTCATCATTACAGCATTTCTTAAAAGTTGCAGGAATATTTGTTAGAATGTAGTGTATTTTGCATTCTGAAATTGAAATGGTTTGTAATTTTTTTTTTTTTTAGTTTATCATAAAAAAATCATACAAAAGTAAAAGGTATGAGAGCTTCTGTGGAGAAGGTAATCAAGCAGAAATAAATAAAAAGAACTCAGTACAGTCTGCTGCAACAAAAGGGTATCTATTTCTAGAGAAAGAACAAAATTCTCACAAAACTGGGATAAGACTTGCAAAAACCCAGTAACAGGTTTGTAAATGTCTGTCTCTACACTTGCCCTAAAATACGGAATACGACCTACTCTATTTTACTCATATCAATAGAATTTTCCATAATCTCCTAATTCCTATTTATTATTCAATCCTGACATCAAATATTTGCCATTAAGGTTATATAAAGAGTCAATTAATAAGTTATCATATGTCAAAAGTATGGGGTTTTCAATTAAGCTAAATTAGTTTTCATCTCAACAGGACAATTTTAATTAATAATTGTCAAACACTTTGCTAGCTTTATCATGGAAGTCAATATTTATATTTTTTTTTGTAATACTGGACAGAATATCTGGTCTGAGAAAATGAGAACTCTTAATAGAACAGTATTATCAGAATAATGCCTTAGTTAATAAATGAGTACAGTTTTATTATAGACTATAAGTCCATTCTTGGCATCATAGAACGACTTATATTTAGAGTACCTTTCTGTGAACCAGGACAAATTTCTTCCTGTTTTTCCTGTTAAAAATTAAAATAATTTTTTAAACTTTTTTTGGTTCACAGTGCAAATGAGGGAGCAAGTAATAAGTAATGCAATAGTTTAAGGAGTTCTCAAATAATTGATTACAGATAAAGATTTTATGACACAGGGCACAATAAAAGCTCTTATCAGTGAACTTCATGAATAATTTGAAGCAAATCAATCGAAAAAACTGGTCAGTGTTAGATCAGAATCAGACCCAACACTAGTTATTAACCTACATTGTTAGCAACAATTACTGCCAAGTAATTTTCAGCATTTCCTCCATGAACCTTTGTTTCAAAGCCAAGTTTTAGACAGCCTCAACTGATTTTACATAATTGCTATGTGTGCTTTTTAAGCCTCTGTGTAGTGATTGTGTTCTTCAGCTATGAAAGGCTCACAAGTGAAAACAACACTCTTTTTTCTAAGTTTTGAAGAGAACCTAAAAGAAGTCTCTGTACAGCTAAAATTAAAAGTAGTCAGAGGTATATTTAGCATCTACCTTTTTGATATTTAGAAACAATTCTCTGAATGAATATCCCTTAATTTCTTTACATCAGTTTTTATTATATTTCTGTTACTATCTTATATTAATTATCAACATCATCATAACTACAATAGTTTAGAAAAGCTTATTTTTGTGTGTTTTGATTAGGATGTATTAGGTCCTGAGTTCTCTGCAGTGAAAAAAACCCAAATCTTTTTACTCAGGATGAGTACCTTTTCCATACATCATGGTAGTTAAGTGCTAGAACAGAATTTGGAACTTGCAATTAATAGAAGGCATCAAGAGAATGTCAGCTGAAGTTGCAACTGAACTGATGTAAAACTAATATGAAGTCCATGATTATTAATTTTTGTTATCCTGTTGCCCCACTCCGCACTCTAACTTGCTATTTTTTATTTATACTATTATTTCCAGGAAGTTCCTACAGAGCTGGCTAGAAAACATGCATCAGATAAATAATCTGGAGGTCAAAATTCCCCTTTATAAAACTTGAAATGCAATTAGAACTGCTAAGAAAGAACTTTGTAGTAGGAAAGTGACTTATTAGGAATAAGAACTTGGCACAGTGACTAATCACACAGCATTTCCAAATTGACTGTGACACTCAAGTACTTTACTTGTATTGTTATGTCAATGGAGGATTTTGATGGATTTCCAACTCCTCTGTTTCCCAACTTTTTAGTTTAACTTAAACAAACAAACAAATAATATGAAGCAAGACCTGCCTTTGTTTGCAAATTTCAGGGAGGTTTCTGAGGATGCTGTCAGAGTTTGCTGTTTCTAATGAAAAGTGAACTTTAACCAGGTTGTAAATCTATGCATCTCTGGTCTGGGGGACTAGGACTCAGAATTCAAATCCCAATATAGAATAAAACTTTTGCAGCACATTATGAAGACTCTCTGTTTTCCAGCTGATAAAGTCTACTCTCTGTTTAAGGTAAGATTTAGTAAGATTAAGATTTACATTATCCATGTTCTGTAGTTAAAGGCCTAATTTCAATTTTAGATGTAGTGAGTTGGTTATTAACTTGTTATTTGTTATTCCCATTTTTGTCTACTTTGTCATGATTACAGAATCACAGAATCACTGAATCAGCTACTTTGGAAAAGACCTTTGAGGTAATCAAGTCCAAGCTGTGACCCAACACCACCTTGTCAAGTGCCAGACCATGGCACTGAGTGCCACATCCAGGCTTTTCTTAAACTCCTCCAGGGACAGTGACTCCACTGCCCTGGGCAGCCCATCCAATGCCCAATTGCCCTTTCTGTGAAGAAATGCTTCCTAAGGTCCAAATGGTTACAATCCAATTCTCATGTGTTTGTTGGTAGAAATATTGTACTACTGTGTGTATGCGACTCATTAGCATCACTGGTGAATGAGAATTAACAGCTAAAGCAGTTGACTAGGATTTTTAAAAAGATGATGTGATCAGTCTAGCATCCACTGAATCCTGTCAGGAGCTTTCCCATTGTCTTGCAAATGTTCTGAAGGAGCAGTTTTAAGTCCTGGTAATCATCTAATTAAATAATTGCATTTTAAAAGAAATATGAGTTGTGATAAATTTGAAGTGTATTAGTAGTTTCTCTAAGACGCCTTGAATGCATTTCAGGATGGAAAATAGATGATAGCAATGTAGTACAGGATATCAGGTTAATAACATACACTTTGGGAAGTTACCTTTTAGCTTTGCTAGACAAATGTGATAGCCAGCAGAATTACAAAAGCAAATCCAGCAACAGTAAATCTTGGAAGGAACCAAACTTACAGTGAAAACTATACCCCTGTATGTGGTGTATGACATTATTCATTTTTCATCTAAAATTAAAAGTACGTTTTGTGGATGTGCTACCTTGTGCATGCATTTGTTGTTTATTTCAGATAGACAGAACTAGATTCACTTTTTGGGACTGATTCAATAAATATATTTCAATTCTCTTCTAAGAAAAAAAAAATTAGAAAAAAAAAAGGAAAATTCTTTCTCAAAGGAATAAGAATGTTTGAAATGGGAACATTGTAGTCCAATAAAATATTGCAGTACTTAACTAACTTATTGTAATTCTGAGGGGAAAAAAATGCCTGCAAATATTTTCTGACTGCTACAGAATTTATAAGAAAACAAGAATAACATTTGGTTTGGGTTTTTTTATGCAAGGTGTGGCATGTGTTCTGCTTCTCTTTCCACAAACACATGAAACCCTACAGTCTTAGAGTGCTTTTCCTGTTGTGTGATATTTTGTTACATTAGGCTAATGCTCTGATCAACTGTGGATGCAGTCCTGGTAATCTATGTAATTAAGAATGTAAGTAAACCTCTTTTTTAGATGATTTTTGTGTAACATCATCTGCTGCCAAAGTGTCCCAAGAAAAGGCTCAAGTTCAGACTTTTAAAGCAAATCTCTAAGGAGTTTTGGATATTAAAAAAAAAAATTAAAATGATATCTCTTTTAATTTAACTGTACAAAGTACAAGGCAGTAGAATAATTTAAAACCTCCTTATTTCTTTTAATTTGTGTAAGAAAAACTATGAGAACTGAGAAGGTCAAGGTTTTTTATTCCTGTATATTCCTTATATACAAATAAGTATGTTGGTAACATTTTAGTGCATTTTTCAACATCTTGTGAAGTCTGCCAAATGCATATTCTCTGGCATATTGCTTTGGTAGTGAGAATGCTAGGTTTTATCCACAGTAATTACACAAAGTACTGAAAAAACTATTTGAATTATACATATCCTGGATGATAGTTGTATTCTGGGGTGATAATGATAGCAATAAACTGAAATTTACTTGGATGATCAGCACATCATGTGGCGAAAGCAGAGGCTAAAATAAATCAAAGGCAGAAGACAGTGGTCAAAAGCAGAGTTACTGTTTATTCCTTATAAATTTTCAATGAAAAACAAGTGGCATAGAGTTTAAGATATAAATCTGGCTTGAAAAATTAAACTATTATTTCTCTTGTTTGCTTAGCTTGCCAGACTCTACTGACCCAGAAGTTTTGCAGGCAGTGGAAGACAGTATTTAATCTGTCATAACCAACATAAATTCACAGTTGTTTTGCTCAGGATAAGGTTTACATAAACCACTCCTTTATTACTCCTTTTACCATTGTGAAGAAAGATTTAAAATTTCATCTCAAAACTAAGTAAAATTCTGGTGTTTTCTCAAAATGTCCCCTGAAATATTGTATTAATTTGCCATAGGCAAGTAGGAAAACTTTTACTTAAATAGAAGGTAAAAAACAGATTGAAGGGAGGAGCAGCAGAGGAAGGAGAGATTGCCAAACTACATACAAGCTAAAGCTTAGAACACTAAATAAAATAAAGTTTTGATGAGATGAAGATTTAGCTTCTGTGGGATAAGATATGAATTAGAATAAGAGAGTATTTCATGCATTGATCTATTTAAACAAGCTGAGTGAATGTAAGCAAACTTATTAGGAAAAACCTCAATAAGAAACTTTGGTTTTGTAGTTTGCACTCTGAATATTCTCCCATTCTAGCTTAATGATGGCTAAATCCTCTTTTGCCACCTCAGTGAGAGCACAAGCACACAATTTATGTTTCCTTGCAGAAGATAAACATCCGTACCTTTGTGATTTGCCTTTTGAAGAGAACTGTTCCTAAAGCAATTGTCCATTTTTTCAACTGCTGGAAGCTGGAGCTCGAACTGCAGCTCCACTTTTCCATGCAAAAAACCCATTTTTTTGCCTGAGCAGAACAACTTTTCTTCCACTGTACTCTAATCAGTTAATAACAATTGTTGGGAGTATGCAAGGGCACTCGATCTCTTCTCTAACACTGAAACTTCTCACTTTTTTATTCACCATCCCTTGATAAATCTCCTTTCCCTCTGTCTTGTTTTAAACCATTGCAGCATACTAGAAATGTAAGTGGTAAAGCTGACAGCTACATACTAGGTACACTAGAATATGTTCTATTTTGTTCTTCTCTCACAGGGAACTGCAGTATCAGTTTGGACTCCACTGTCTATTAATTCTTACACTTTCTTGTCTGTTTTTCACAAGATTAACTTTCCTTTTTTATTCTTTCATCAATAGCAACTCTTTCAGCAAAATGTGCATAGCTGATTTTTTGTGAGAAACCAAATTAAAAAAAAATTAAAAACCTACTTGCAATAATTATGTAATACCTGTGTAATATCTGTCTAATGTTTTCCAGCATTGTAAGTTCTTAGAAACCCAAACCTCTCTATACATTCCTTTTCAAAGTGTCCTTCTTTTCCAAGGACACCTAATGATGGAAAATAATACTCTCATATCTCTTTGAAAAGAGAAGAAAGTTTCTACTCAGTAGATTTTCTCAAAACACTACTCAGGAGTGTTCTGAGAAAAATTACAGAATAGCTGTTCACTGAGGAGAAATTACATGAGATTCAAGTGCTGCAATTTGCAATGAAGAGGAAGAAAAATTTTAAAATGAGAGCATGAGATAGAAAAGTAATGTAAGTTCATACAAAGTCGAAGAGTACCGTTAAATTGTCACAGGATGGAAGTAAATTTACCAATACATTTAGTACTCACAGTTCAGAAATGTTCAGTGCTTGACGAATTGCATTTTCCGTTCCCCTTATATAATCACAACTATTCAATCATAGACAGCAGTTTTTGGATAGAAGGATGATCAGTTTAAGAAGTTCTGAAAGACAAAGTGCAAAAGTTGCTTTAACAATATTTTTCTCATGATTCATTTTCCCATTTCTTCTCTTAGCATGTAAAGCAATATAGTATGAACATTTTATTCTATTGGACTATAAAGTCTTGTTTTAATGTAGCTATAGTTGCACAAGTAAAGCATTTAAAAACAAGACATCATCAAACACACTAACTCTTTTTTATGAGGGTAGAGAAATAGCTATCTTGCAATGCTACCTCTGTCACAAGTGTAAGACTGAATAAGGGCAAAGTTTCAATTGGGCTTTTCAAATCAATCCTTTTTTCCTATCCAATCCTTAATTTCATCATAAACTGAAATATAGGATTAGTTAAATAATATATACTGATAATACATTCTGAAAGCTATGTACTTTTGAACAATATTTCATTTTATACAAATACCACAAAGAATATTTTTTTAAAATTAGTCATGGAAATTTGTTTCAGAAAAAGTTTTAAAATTTCAAATATACAAAAATGTCTAATAACTTCAAAATAACTTCAGAAATACCTCCAAATAAAAGTTCTCTGTGTTCTTCTTTATTTTTTCCCCAGACATAACCAAAAAAAATAAGAAAAGCTGTTTCCTTTGATCTAAAAAAGATATTACTTCTCAGGGCTCTAAATTTTATATGCTAATAAGTTTTCTTTAATTTTGGAGTAAATATTAATGCTAATGGAAGTTTAAAAAGAAGACCAGTTAAATTCACTGACTCAAATTAAGGCTTAAGCAATGCACTAGCAAGCAAGAAAAGATACTAACCTGAGTATTATGTAAAGACATTTTTTCAAATAGGTTTGTGCCTGTAGCTGTACAGCCAATATGGAAAATTCAGAATGAATATTAATGATAGAAAGTACTTTGCTTGATGATGAGCATTTGCAGAAGCCTGCAGTCTGTGTAATGCCATGCAGTGGTTTAAAAAGGAAGTGTTTCTAAAAAGGGATGGTCAGCAAAAACTGGAAGGATATTTGGGTAGTTAACTCCATTACAGTGAGAATGTGCCCACTTTGTCCTAACAATTTCAGTTATCTATCTCCATGATTAAAAATATAAAAGCATGCATAATTCTCTGGATAAAAGATGAAAACTTTTTTGTGTTTATTTTTATGCTGTTACATGAAGATGCAAAAATTTCTGTATACAAGAGGTTGTACTCACTAACACTAAATCTTTTTCCAGAATTCCTATTAACAGATTATGGCATATTAATCATCAAAATTTCCTACTGAACCTCTGGTTTCTGAGGAAATTAGCAATCAAATTAATATTCTGCATGTACCTGTGCACAAGATGATTCTGGTTGATCATAGTATTTTTCTATATAGTCTAAACAAATCCTTTGAGTTCACAAATTCTATTGCTACAGCTCAAACATTATAAGCTTTGTTGCCTTTATTCTTTTATTACCTCTTTTCTGTTTTTCTGGATTTTTTTGTTTAGCTAGCAATATCTGCTTTTATGTACTTTTTAGCAACTTGCCTAAACATATAAGCAATGAATTTTTAAATAGTACTTAGTCTGAGTTTTAATTCTGAAGTGAATTTAAGCACTATATGAAATCCAAAAAGATCATTGTTTCAAGCGTCAAAATACCACTGTTTCATCCTACAAATATATTTATCTCTGTGAATCTACCTCTGTATGTCTCAAAAGTAAGTCTAAATTACTTACAATGCAAGCTTAGGCATTAGCAGCACACGACAAACTATCATCATGCCAAACTGATTTAGAGCAGTTTTTAGTATCAAAGTTGCTGATCCACTAGGAGCAGTGTCTCTTAAAGGATAATTTATAAAACAATTGGCTTTATGCTTTTGTAATATCTCTGGTAAGACAACCACACGTATGAATCACCATGTGCCACTAACACCTACAGGGCACAGACACCTTTCCATTACCTGTGCATTTTAGAAGTTACTTTTCTCTAAGTTCTGCAGCTGTTTACTATCTTACCCTGCATTTTGAAGCTTTCACAGAATGTCATACTGAGCGTGGCTCAAGCTGAGCTTGCTGTCGAAACTGTGTCTGAACTGAACTTCAGAGATAGCAGTGAATTGAGAGCATTTGGGACTGTAGATTCTGCTTTGTGTTACACAACAATCTTCTAGCCATTCCTCTCAGCTTGTGACAAATGCTTGCCCTGGTTTATTGCATACTAAAATGCAAACTTCTTACACTACAGCACTATCTTTCTCCTAGTCTTGCCATACCAGTTTACACGTTGATGGAAGACAGGTGTTTTGTGGGCACTTCTCAGAAAATTGTGCTGGTTTAGGCATGGAACAATTTCAGGGGCTGGCCTATTGGTTTGACATGAGGAAAGCTACAAGACATGATAGAAACCATGGCTCTAAAATGAGCACGTGAAGGGATAAATATCTTTACTCTTGAAGAATCACCAATATGCTTACTGTATGAGTGATAAAGTGGAAATTTCCTCCCTTTCTAGAAGTTTTTTCTTTCTAGACAGCTTTTTGATAGATTTTAGATTAACTTAGTTTTACTATTCCCCCGTAATATTTTTCTTTCTGACTGATAAATGGATTTATATAAGTTCATACAAGTTTAATGGTTTCTGTGTAGCACTGGAAGTGATATAGTCTCAGATGTCAAAACTTCATAAAATTATTCATGTCATAACTGCATAAAATTATTCATTTCACCTAGTATATAGATTTTTAAAGTCCTGAATTTTTATTAAAATACATTTATACGTTTTTCGTATGCCACTCTTGCATTATAATCTAAAACACATACAGAAAGAGAAAAATCATATAAATTAATCAGTCTTAATTGCCAGTAATGAAATAGACATGTTAATTGTAATATGTAAATTCTTTTAACTCCATGGGTGAAGAAAGAACAATTTTTCATCCGTGGTGTAAAGTAGACTCACACATATCACTAAATTTTTGCATTACTATAGAAAGAAACGATCAAATGGAGGAACAGTATAAGGACCAAATCTGTCTCCTTGCTGGATTTAACACAGTTTGCACACTACTGTACCAATAGCTGGGGAAATAAATAATCAAACAGTATATTAAGAATAAATTGTAAAAATCTCCTAAACTTCTTGCAACATCCCCCTATGGAGATGTTCGTTCTCATGTTGTCTATGTCCAGCTAGAAACTTGTTGCCCCCCTGTCCCCCAGTCAAACCTCCAAGGATGTCTTTTTTGAGGAGATAATATCTTCTCCAGTGCTGTAGCACACTGGTATGTTCTGATAATCAAGCTTATATTTGGTCATTCATTAAGCATTCCCTTTGTGTCTCATTAGTTTGATGTCTTTGTGAAAAAGAGATGTTTCTGGCAGAAAGGAAATTATTTTTTCTTAACGTATGTAATGACATTTATTGATGGCAGTACTTTCAATGTCTCTGTTTCTTTTTTTTCCAATAGATTTTTCATTCTATATCCTGAATATCAGATTTCAAAAAAGACAATTGAAAGTTGCTCAACTTTAAGGCTTTATTGCATTAGCATTGCTAATTAATGGATAAATTATTAACACAAACTGCTGTCACACAATTTCATATGTATGCAGACATATACACACTGGATTAGCAATTTAATGTAACATTTATTGTAAATGTGGCTGTCTACAGTTCATGGATCTTACACAGAAATCTTTGAAGATTCAAAGAATTTTTGCAGATACATATTTATGCATTTATGTAAACACATATGAACAGCCTCATAAACACTCAGAAGCACTCACATTTATGCTTAATGCAGGCACATATTTTTGTATTAGTTGCATAGCTATACCTGTCTTTCCTAAGCATGCATTTCATCCAAAGAGCAGGGTATGTAGTCAGTCAAAAAAAAAAAAAATGTAAAGCCTTACCTTCAGAATCAGGGCTTGATTTCTTAGACGTGTTAGAATTCACTTCCACAGCACACTCTGCCCTAAGGTCTGTGATCAGCACTACAGAAAAAACACCAGGCATGACCTCTATATATACACAATTCACTAACAGAAACAAGTGAATACTTAGATCCTTTCAGTTCGACATTTATCAAATGATATTACTATTAGAAAGAGATCCTTGAAGCAAACAATCTGCATTGAATTGGGAGTGATCTTGATGATACACTTCAGGGAAAAAAAGGACCTTATTGTACAACACAGCAGATGAAAATACCCGCAGCCATTGCACGTACCACTCATTCTGTTAACCATGTAATATAAATTGTCATTTTGACATGTAGACTATTTCTCTTCCTCTATCACCTCCATGTCAATCCAATTCACTCATTCTTGCCAATGATGAAATGAAAAAAAAAAAAAAGAAAAAAAAGAAAAGGAAACAGGGAAAGATTGTTATCCCAGATCTGCATTTGCGGAACATTTTAAAGCCAGTTAGGTTAACTATTGGGAAGATGTTAGTCTAGATAAGAGAATCCCCACTGGTTTTCTGTCTCCCTTAGACAATGAAATCACGTAGTTGTGTCTGTGCCTCTGTTTTGGATTGTTCTGTTTTAACACATAACAGATTGAGGGCTGCCTACTATTCCTAATTAACTCAAACTAATGAGAGAGCGAGTGGAGGGAGTGCCAAAAGAAGAAAAGAGATCATGTGTTGGAAGAGATTGAATTACAACTTAAAGGGGATGGAGAAAGGAAAAGAAAAAGGAAGAAGGGGGAGGAGATGCAAATACCATTAAGACTGAAAAGTAGTGGAGAAGAATCGCCTGAGAACAGATTTGCCTTTTATTTCTAACAAGAGGCAAAGATATCTTGCAAAAACACCAAAGAAACATAAGCAATACAATATTGCACTAATGTTAGGCTATTGCTTCCTTTTAGAATCTGCTTCAACACCCACTGCTGCCCTGGTTCTGCTCTCACTCTCCTATTACCAGGAAGTTAGTTGTTTGGCTTGATAGCACAGCCCCTAATTAAACCAGCAGAAGTCAATTTTCAGGTGTGCACATACTGTGTGAAATGTCATGTTTAGAAGGGCACCTTTTTCCCCCAGGCCCAGAAGAAGACTCTGGCCAAAGCTCCCATGTTTCTGTGCCTGAGGTCTCCTTTCTCCAGGAGCCCAGATGAGGATGGGAGCCTGTGGGAGGCAGAGAGGACAGCAGGAGTGTATTTGTTGTGCTTGCAGCTGAGGCTGTAGGATTGCCTGGAGTGAGACCTTACTCTTCAACAGATGTCCCTGCTCCATTGATTCAGGTTGGGCAGCAGCAAAGAGAGGCAGAAAGCAATGTGAGAAGGAGAGGTTGAAGGGGAGACCAGATCATGACAGGGAGGAGAAGCAAGCTGGTGGGGGGAGTCACTGAGGACCAGCTTGAAAGAAAGAAGTGCCATGAAGGAAATAGGTTGTCAGACCAAGGGAGTGGAAGACACAGAATGAGTCAAACTTTCACATTAACAAAATTAGGGAAACACTGAGAAAGGCTGAAATCAGCATGGAGCTGAGTGAGGAGGAGTTTGTTTTAGCAGGCAGTGTATTGTGGGGAGAAGAAGGCAGGAAAGGAGAGAGGTAGGAGAGGCAAGGACTGGGGATGTAGCCTAGCCCCCACCACTCTCAGCCCAGAACCAGAAACTCTTTGCTATGCCTGCATGTGCCTGCACACATATGAACACAAGCATGTGTGCAGTGCTTGCTTCTTTACTGGGGCCCAGACTGGGGTTAATAACAGCACAGAAAAGTTTAGCAAAAGCCATGGGGATGTGACAGGTAAGCAGGAAGAAAACAGCCAGCTAGTTTTGGCTGGCTGTGGTTTTTTTCATGTAACGAGGCCAGGTTTCTGCCAGGCTCTGTGCAGATGAAATGAAGCCGTGGGCTGCAGCAGGGCAAAGGACGCGCCGCCGAGCCCTGACAGGCTGAGGTGTGACCTGACGAATCCTAACCACCCTGGACATCCTCAGGACAGCCAGGGCAGGGACGGCGTGAGCACAGGGTGCCGGGACACAGCCTGGGCTTGGGCTCAGGGGAGAGGGAGCTGCGTAGGGATGATGGGAAAGAGGGCCCTACAGCACCTCGTTTAAGACTGAACACAAAATGCAAATTTATTTATAAATTCAGCCAATGGAGGACAGAACTTTGCACCAAGGTTTACTTAGATTATTTTTTTTTTCCAAGGAAATTTTTGGCATCATTTTTCACATGGGGGAAAATAACTTTAAAAATTCCAATGTCTTTATCTCATTAACAACAGAGTAATTTTTTTTGGCTTGGGTTTTTGGTGTGTGGTTGTGTGTTGTTGTGGTGTGTTGTTTTTTTTTTTGTTGTTGTTGTTGTTTTGTGGGTTTTTTTTTTTCAGTTTGTGGTTATTTCTTTTCTTGGAGCAGGATATGTCCTGTATCAGAGAAATACAAAACTTAGCTTTTGAAATGTGTTCCGCAACATAGGCAAATGATTAAACAGCCTGGTATCTGTGCCCCAGATATATGAGCACCTGTATCTTAGCAATCACTAAATGGCTTTGGACATCCATAGAATTTAACATACTGGATTGGTGAACAGGCATGACCACAATAATCATAAGGAAACATGTCGTAGGCAGTGCAGCTGTGGGAATAATCTTTTTCAGAAATGTGTATATGTCCAGGTCCACATGGGCCAGAGAATTTACTTACCTACAAATATATCTTACTTGAAAACTTTCAGGAGAAGCTGTTGCAGTATGCTGAGAGATGTTCTGTTTTAACCTGGAACTAACTGGCTGTTTAACAAAACAAGAAAAAAGAGAGTGTGAATTGTAGTTTTAAAATCAAAAATCATGGAAAAAAATTGTGGTTACCTTTAACCAGCTCCTATCATGGGAACTACAGGTCTACTGCTAGTTGGTTTAAAAGCTAGCCAACAGAGATATGAAGGAATACATGTATAAATAGAGGACAATTGTGTTTTTGCATTCTCTGCTATCATAATTTCCTGAAAAATAAAGGAAATAGTGAGAGAACAGATTAATAGAGCAAGGTGCTAATAATGCTAAGGTGATCCTTGTAGGTCCCTTCCAACTCTGAATATTCTGTGAATGATTACTGAAGAGAAAAACCAGCAGTTTTTTACTACAGTTTATTTCTCTTAGTAATGCAAAGTCAATAGATTGTACTTTTGTTTGGAGTAAGGTAGATCTGACCCTGAGAGAGGGAACAGGTCCCAGTTGACTGGAAGCCAACTTTGTCCTAACTTTCAAAAACCACAGAAAGAATGACCCTGGAAGATTATTCTGGAAGGTATTAAAAAACACCTAAAGGACAATACAGTCACTGGTCACAGCCAGCATGGCTTATGAGAGGGAAGTCCTGCCCCTCAAACCTGTGGTTCTTTCATGACAAGGTAAAGCACCCAGCTGATCAAGGAAAGCAGTTGATGCACTCTTTTTGGACTTAAGCTAAGCTTTCAATACCTTTTCAAAGGTGTTTGTCCCAGTATCCTTATGGACAAAATGTGCAGCACACAGTTGGATAAACACATCATGGACCGGGTGAGCAACTGGCTCATGGGTCAGGCAAAAGGGGCTTCAGTGAATGAGGTGACATCAGACTGATGACCTGTCTGCAGAACCAGTGGGGTTCTGCAGAGCTCCATTTTAGCCCTGTGCTCTTCAACATCTTCATAAACAACCTGAACGCAGGACTGGAAGGGATACTAAGCAAGTTCACAAAGGATATAAAACTGGGAGGAGCTGTTGCCTCCCGCAAAGGCAAGGAGGTCCTGCAGAGAGACCTCAGCAAATAACAGTGCTGAACAATCATCAACCGTAGGAAATTCAACAAGGAAAAGTACCAGATTCTGTTCCTGGGATGGGGCAACCCTGGTTGTATTTAATAGAATGGGGAATGAGATTTTGGAGAGTAGTGCTGCAGAGAGACCTGGGGGTCCTGGTCAGCAGGGAGTTGAATGTGAGTCAGCAGTGCCCTGGCAACCAGGAGGGCCAACCATGTCTTGTGATCTCTTCTGTTTGGTGACCAGTGACAGGACCTGAGGGAATGCTATAAAATTGTGTTGGGAAGTTTAGGTTTGGATATTAGAAAAAAAAAAAGTTCTTCACCTAAAAAAGAGGATGGTTGGGCTGGAATTGGAACAGACTCCCCAGGGAAGTGCTCACAGAACCAAGCCTGACTGAGCTCAAGAACCATTTGGTCAATGCCCTCAGGATCATGGTGTGACTCTTGGGGCATTCTATGCAGGACCAGGAGCTGGACTCAATGATCCTTGTGGGTCCATTTCAATTCAGAAGTGGAATCCCTTCTGTGCTTCTGTGACTTTCATCTCACAAGGAGATTTCAAGAGTATGAGAATAAATTGTGACAGTGGGTAGGTTTAGGCTGCTGCATTTCATCATTCAATTTCACACTTGGGAGTGGTGCTTACAGAAGCCCTATTACAGTAAACATACAGTGCTGATTGTAGTCAGCACAAAGAACCAAGACATTCAGCTGGGTGCAGGGTGCCAAACAGGCAACTGTTTTACCATTTTTAGACATGATTATTTATAACATAACATTTCTGCACACATGACACCATTCTGTGTCTTTTTACTGCAAAATACACGGGTTAGAAATGTCTGGTTCCAAACACCTTTAAGAACACACAAAGAAAACTAAAGAGTTGGTCTGTGTTTATGCCAGTTTTAACTGGCAGATCCTTCTGTGCACACATAGGTAAATGAGAAGGATCAATATTTTACAAAGTTGTAAATTAACTTATCTTTCTGAAATGGGTTTTGTACAGTGTACAGTTATGAGGTGAGTGAGGGTCTGTAGTGACGCAGAGTCCTCAGGCAGGTGCAAAGGAGAGCTGCTTTATCATAAAACCCAGACCTTTTCAAGCAGTTAGGCCTTTATCACTTACATATTTTTAAGTCATAACAAAGATAATTCAATCAACCATCATACACCACAATGTGAACATGTAATGGTTATATAACTTGTTTTTCTACATCTAAATCAGTTGAGTCACTTTTTAAAAATCCTTTTTTGCTTAGCCAAAGTAGCAGGCCTGACCCATGATTTTAACTAGGCCTTCCCTTTGTAAGGCTTTACTTATAAGCAACATACAATCACTTTTTTCCCTTTATCAAAGAGACTTTTTCACTCACTCATAAATACAGATGAATATTTTATGCCAGTTGAAAAATTGCATTCATGAAAAAACAGGAGAAAAGGGAAAAGTGATGACAATTTGGCTGGAGTCCCAGAACAAATAGGCAAAGCTCTATAGAGAACTGATATTAAACCTGTTACACACACACATTACACTGCATATTTACACAAAGATAATGCAGACAGTCCTGTCTCACTAGACCACACCAGTGTGTAACTCTTCTTTGGCTAGGTGAAGCTGTGACAGTCTGCTTTAACCATGGATAACCTTGCACATAAAGCTGCCAGAAATGGAGTTTTGCAACTGCTATGAGACTTTGGAAACTAGATTGCCATGGGATTACGCATCAAGTATTTGACTTCTCTTGCTCTCAGGAAGGCTGAAAATGGACTGAGGATATAAGAAGGGGATACAGCCTCCACTTGCATGTTTTGCCAGTCTGCTTGCTAAAGCAGTATTAGATTAGTCTTTCATTTTCCAAGCTGATGCAGTAATGGGCATGAATTGCGAAAAATTAATATCAACTACTTGGAAAACTAAAAGTTTTCCAAAAACTTATGTATATATATGCAGATGGAAGCCCCAAATATCAACTTACAGAACGTAACACCCCGCACAGAAAAAAAAAAAAAAAAAAAGAAAAAAGAAAAAAGAAAAAAAAAAAAAAAAGAAAAAAGGAAATGTGCACTTCTGTAATAATCCTAATGCAGGAGAAAAGGGGAAATACTTATATCACACAGTGTAAATAATGAAAAACTACATTCAGGTTACCGGATGTTGTGTTGCAATCAATGAAATTACACCAGATTAAAACTTTAATCTACTACGCACCTGTTCTACACACCTGTGGCAGTCATTCATTAAAGATTGAGTTTCACTGAATAATATGGAATTTTTTATTCCTCTCATTCATATCAAAGTATTATTTTTTTAATTTCTGTAGCTATTGTCAAGTTATTCAATCAACATTTATTTTGAGGAGACATGAAAAGTCAAGCCATTATTGTTTTCTGCTTGATAATTATCATACACTTCAGAAATAAATTTTACTTTTAAAAGACAATAAATATTCTAACTATATTGAAAGTTTATCTGGAAATCTATTATCAAAACCTTCCATCGTAATAGGAAAATACCTTCAACATGTTTGTTACTGCATGGTAACAAATATCCCATAGATGTGCTGATTTGTCAGAAACCACTTGAACATTGAATTTTACATTTTGCTAGAAAAAATGGTCTGCAAATTCTGCAGGCTGGAGCTCAGTGAGTCTGTATGAGTATGAACCTCTCTGAGACTTCAGAGAGCATGAAAAAGGATCAGTATCAGAAGTATGCCCTCTCCAATGTGGTGTTTTACAAATGCTGAGGTCATGCAGATAAGAAATCTAAGCTTTTTTAAAATAAAGATGGTATGAAACCTTTAATTTTGTAATAATTATTGGATCACAAGGTATTCTATTCTGCTGCTATTTTGTGTCCTAGCAGGAATTTCCTAAAGCAGTTGCTTTAACATAGTTAGTTTCCCAATACTCCTACTTAATTGCAACCCCAGTGAAATGCTACCAAAGTTATAAGATCTTTTGAAAAAATGTGTTGTAGCCCAGGTGGAATGGTACCACCATTACTAGACTTTGTGGGAAAAAGTCCAGTAGCTACCAGCTTGTATTTTGGCCAGCACAGAAAATGACAGATAACTAAAGCAAATTGTCTCACAAGCCCATGACCAGCAGTCCAAGCTCCCTCTGGGAGCAGCCCTCTGGGCTCTCCTGAAGCATGACACCTGTACTAGTACCCCCAACGCAGTGGGATGACTCTTGGAGCCTGCCAGCTCTCCAGTGGGCAATACTTGAAAGACTGTCACTGATTATAAGGCCTCAGCTGATATTGCCCCAACACAAACATACTCCTCAAGGTTCAACAGGGCCCATTAGGAGACGCTAGGGGATTTAATGTGAGCATTTGACTGAACTTGAGGGAATGTTGTATGGGTTCCTTTAAACACATGGATGTATATGTATAAAACTCTGTGTGCATGTGTGAGAGTTGGTTAAGGCATGAATGTTCTTATTCTGAATTCATAATTAAATCACTGTTATAAAAGCTGCATATCTATTTGAATAAGTGTATAGATGTTAAATTAGTCAATGATTAAGTGCTACTATACCCTTTTGAACCCTTAACTTCTTGTATCCACATCATTTGTACTTTAACCCTCTTACAGTCTCTATGTAAATCTCTACATTGATTCTAGTCTGACTTCCTTATGTATGATTCATCCATAAGAGTGAACCTTGCCACTGAGCTCTGTTAAAATTGTACTTTCATGAATTTATATAAAAACCTGCTCTTTTGCCAGAAGCGTTGATAACAGCTCTTTAAGTAGCCTAACAATTAATTTGTGACATTTGTGCATGTGTCAAGCATAGGCATTAGTGCCCAGACAGATGTGAACACATGAGTAGAGTCAGCAGTCTTAGCATGCACTCTTAGCAATTCTGTACATCCTGCTTAAATGATGTCAGCACCGGACTGTGACTATCCTACCCATTCATACATGCAGCAATTACCTGAATGATGCAGCATTTGGCAGCTCATACCCAGGTTTTAAGTCCATTCATTTCATGTAAACCCTTTCTATATTTTTCTTTTCCTAGCCTTGGAGTACTGAAAGATCTAAAATAATTATCAGCACTCAATGTAGACTTATGCCTGAAGCTAATGTCACACCAAATTTACATCAGCACAACTCACTGAGTTTAGCAACACTCCTGTTAAAATATTCCAGCAGCGAAACAAGGTCAGATCTATATAACCAGAGGTGACTTCCATTTCAGTTGTGTTTTTTACTATTTGGATGTTGTTTCTACAGATGGCAAATATTACAACACCTACTATGTCTCCGTTAGTTCTGGAGTGGATTCCTGAGAAACATAAATGTGGTGTAACATTGTGCTCACAAAAGCTAAATATCTCCCAGTAGATAGTAATGCACTCTTCACAGGGTAAGTCAAATGTTAACATATGGGGAAATTGCCATATTACTCATCTTTTCTTTATTCAATCACTTGCAGATCAGTGGACGATAAGGGTTTTTTGGCTCTTGTCCATCAGATTTTGTCTTTGTTCTGCTGTAGAATGTACTAGCAGTCTCCAAGTCAAGCGAATAGGAGCTTAGGGAATTCAGACAAATCTATCCCCTAAATAATGTCTGGCATGACTGAATCTTCAACTGCATCAGTTATCATGGGTTAATTTCAGGCACTGGTAGGTCTACCAGAGAAAGACAATGTATGTTAGTTTGGAAGAAATGCAAAAATTGTGCAATACAGTATACTATTATACTAAATTTTTTTCAGGACAAAACAGACTCTTGAAGTGAACTACATGTCTAGTACGCCTCAGTGTGTCACATTCATGCAGCATACAAAGTACAGTTTAGTTTAACTTGATATCTATTGAAAATTAATGTAAGCAGCAAATGTCTGGTACCCTAAACACAGTATTTAACATGCTGAGAAATAGTACAGATATTTAGCACTTGCTCCATGTTTACTGTGATTCAGGTTTTCACAAAAATGCTTAAACGTTCAATTTGCTATAGAAATCTTGAATATCTGTCTCTGAGAAGAAGTTGTCTAGGAAAATTATAGGCACAA
The DNA here is from genome assembly GCA_017589585.1 of Phylloscopus whistleri. Taxonomy (NCBI): domain Eukaryota; kingdom Metazoa; phylum Chordata; class Aves; order Passeriformes; family Phylloscopidae; genus Phylloscopus; species Phylloscopus whistleri. The sequence goes on along the minus strand of JADMLD010001013.1, from coordinate 8,782,602 downwards.
CACCACTAAATTTGTTGCCAAGTGACAAACCTTTAGCTCCAAAACTCATGGTCAAGTTTCTATAAAAAATTCTGCTAAAGAACCTTAACCCAAAACAAATACAATGGATGAGACTTTGACGGTTGTTGGAAAAATAAGTACAACAGAAAACTTTATGGGAAATGCTTCAGTCATTGTGTTACTTTTTACAATGTGTGGCCTTGTAGTTGTAAAGGACGGGACCAGAACTGTCAGGAAAATAAATGCTGGAGCTTTATGAAGTGTCACATGTTGAAGGAAGAGAGGACCAAGTCCCCAGATCCCAAGCACTACCCAGGCTGTGAATACTGTAGTACTGTGAGAGCCAACAGGTTGGCTCTGCAACAGGTGATGCACTAGCATTTCCAGAATGGGACAATAAGAACATCTCAGGAGAGCAATCTGTCCTTTAGCCTGGAAGTGTTTGTGTTAATTACAGTTTTAAAGTGATCTTAAAATCTTGGAGTTTGTTGTTCTTTTTTTAATGTAAGTCATGCATAGTTAACTGTGAGGAGATCAATTTGCACCTTGTCATGGTAAATTTAGTTGAATTGGAGCTAACCAAGCTGTGAAAAGAGCCTGTCACATAAAGCTTTATGTATCATTTCTTCATACAAACAAGCCTCCCTACTTTTTTCATTTTTTTTTCCCTTAGGGCTGCCTTTTTATTCCTGTTTTTCTTTGAAGACAGCAATGTGTCTGAATAAACAGACACAAAAAAAATAATAATAAAAAAATCTCTTCAGTTTCTGTTTCCTTCTGTGGATGACCACCTGCAATAAATTTGAAGAAGAGATTTTACAGATCAAAGGGATTTAATCTAGCTGATTCTTTAGTCATTATTTTAGGTCGAGGTTTATTACCTTTATGAACTCTCATGTTCTCCTGAATTTTATATTTTTTGAAAGACAGATCCTTTCTCAGTAAAGTGTTACTTGAGTGTGACTACTCAAGTCAGGTATTTTCTTTATCAGAAGAACTTTTGTATTCAAAGAAGTTTTGCTGCTCCCAGGCAACTGGTGTACTGATTTAATATTGCTTGGATCCCAAAGATATTTTAACACTGTGTACTTAGCTGACATGATTGCTTTATGATTAGAATTTAACAGGTTTTTCTTCATAATTAAACATTCTCAAAAATACTATAAAGATTCCATGATATTAATTTGTTAGTGTATCAATGGAAGAATTTTGGTATACACATGCTTAATCCTCATCACTTCTTGCATCAAGTTTTCTAACAAGTGGCAGTAGTAAGCTGCAAGATGAATGAATTTTAAAGTGAATTACCTTGCAGCCCATATTTTATAGAAATATATTTATTGCTGACAACCTGATATATTAATACAGTGTGTACTATAAACATTACCTACATAATATTAAGAAATGTTTAGTAAAAGTACAAGTCTTTTCCTTTTTACCCATTCACCATTTCCATTGATAAGAATTTGTTGATTTCAAAACCTAGTTTTCACAGTTGAAATCCCTGAAACCTGAGGTAACCCAAGTTGCTTAAAAGGCTGCAGTGGCAAATAGTCTTGTGTTGCCAATTCATTACTGTTCATAATGTACTTTCAACATTTTAAATGCTTTGCATGTGGATAGGATTTGTTAAGGCATTATTTGTATGCAATCTCTTTTGGAATAATGGAAAACATAGAAATTTAGGGCTCAGTTCTCATTTAATTTACATCCATACTTAGCAAATCCCAACTAACAGTGAAATCATATAAATTTATAGCATGAGTGTGTATATATATATATATAGAGAGAGAGAGAGAGAGAGAGCAAGTTGTTAGGCTTTGTGGTAAGGAAAGCAGTTATGGTTGTGTCTTTTATGCTACATTACCAAAATTGTTATGGTCAGATTCCCAAGAGTTAATAATCAGTTATTTTGGGGGTCATCTACTGTTATCTGAGAAACACCTTGAAGTTCAGTTTTCTGTTTAATAGTTATCAGTAACATTTTTCAGAAGGTATCTGATGTGGCTTCTCAATCCAAAATAACTGTTATTAGTTTTATTGCTCCATAGTAGCAACAGTTTTTCTTCTGAGGTTACATCTGTCTTTCCTAAAATCTTTTTATTTTCCTTACATCAGGTATTTTTTACCTTCATTACCAGTCCAGATATTCTAACAGTAGGTCAACAAAAGAAAGACAAAAGAAAGTTCAATGATAATTTCTGGTTAACTTTTGCTGTCTCCAACAAAAAAGAAAAAAAAAAAAGAAGGCAGTTAGAGCCATTATATTTATTGGAGCAAGAAGAGTATGTAGTGTTTTCAATCCTATTACTGTCTGTCATTCCATTTTAGTGTTGTAAAGTGGATTTTAATCAAATGTAAACAACCAGTGTGAAAATAGTGACAGTGTCAAATTTTGGGAGACCTGAAGGTTCTGTTGGCACAGCTACAGGCACAGCAGAGATTGTGTGTGCACCTCTATTATCAAGAGGCTGATCAAGGAGTTTTCAAATTGTGGCTAGGCACTTAAAAAAGAAAACCAAAGTAGCACAGGAGGAAAGTCTTATAGTTGTTTTAGAATTGCTAGTATAAAATAAACCCACAGCAAAGAAAAACTGTTATAGAAAATCAGTTGTATGTACACAACTTGATAAAAGTTATTTTTTTTTAACATCCGAGAGCAGGACCTAGAGTTCAGTTTGCCGCCATGTAGAATATAGTTTAGAATAAGACCTATTGCATTGCCTTACTGTAAGGTTGAATATTGTACTTAAAAACTGAGCTATTTCAGTTTCTGCACTATAAATAATGCTTAAGCAAGGCTTGCTCATATCTTCTTTAACAGTAAGACTTGGAGGTATTTTTGATAAAAGCTGGCCAATGTTTAACTACAAAACTAAATCTTATAGCAAAATGTAGCAGGAGCATTAACAAACCACCTATTTTAACTGACTTTGTTTGCTTGTTTCTTTGCTTGAACTATTCAGCAGAAGTTGGGGTTAGTTCCTAGAAACCCACTTTTCTTCAAGTTTCAATATATCCTAAGACTTTTTATCACTTTAATCAGGAGCTTGCATTACCAGAGTTCTGTTCTTTCTTCCCACTCACATATAACCAGAAATTAGAATGTAATTGCTTTATCTGACTGAACACTTTTGTTTTTGCAATAAGTTATTGCAGTGTCTTATGCTTTTATTTTATAATTTCTTCATTTGGGCTTATTTTTGTATTTATGATAAAACTTTTTTGTTATAATATTTACTTCATTCTATGAAACTCATATATCCGTATGAAGTTTTAAGACACTCTGCTTTCTGTTTAATCATCTTCTGTTTTCTGAATTTCCTGTGTACTAAGGCATGTGATACTCTATAACTGATGGACTCTCTATCTCATTAAAAAACAAGGGCAAAACTAATTTAGCCTGAAAAGTCCAAGTCTTCTGAACATATGTAAATAGACAGGTGGTATTGGCTTGCCTGACCAAAGGCAGGCACACACAGTATTAGAAAAGATAAGAACCTAATTCCCATTTCCGCCCACCCAGCCAACTCTATTACTTGAAGAATAACGTATTCTGAATTTCTTTTAACTCCATGATCGTGACTCTCTGGAATGACACTGCTGAATGGGTATCTTGTTTCTTCCAACCCCTCAGCTTATTGATACTGAAACCCTTCATTCTGGGGTAGAGAAAACCGACATCTCTGGTGTACACAGGTGGCTCTCTTCACAAGTTCCTGCCTAAAATGTAAACATATACTGATTAAGGAGGATAATTCATAAAGTTCTGAAGATTGTCTGAAGTCAAATTGCTGTGTATTTTGTTGCCATCAATTTAGAATATTATTGTTTAACTTTTTTTACAATTGTTCTCCACTCAACATGGAAGAATGAGGTTAAATGAGACAATAAATATCTGCAATCAAATATATATAAAAAAGGATAATTTGGGAATTTCAAGTTATGGCTGCTTGTGTATTTACTATTTATCTAGTGCTCCTACAAAGCCTTTTTCTACTGCTTGCAGCAATGCTTATGAATGTTGTTGGCTCCTAGAATTCACTAACAGAGAGAGGAAGGAAAGGGGACTGTCCCATTGCCAATATAAGTTCCTACACACCTTATTCACCTGAGCCACATATTCCTCTCGTATTTGTACCTATGCTTTTAATTCTGTTTAAAACTGCCAGGTTTTCATTATGGTGAGATCCCTACCTTTGCAAGGAGCCATGACAGGAGAAGTCATTAAAGAGACAATGAAGGGAGAATGAAGAAAAATTCAGTCTGGGTTCTGAATTCATGGGCAGCAGACCAAGCATGCTCCAGAAAAAGAAACTGGACTGTGGAATTTTCATAAGCTTCAGATTGTTCAACCCTTTTAGGAACATCAATCTACTTCTGAGCTGTTGGAACACTCTTTTCTAGAAGTTCAGAACAGAAATTAATTAGATGGCAGCTACTGAAAATACTTTCTATCTTTTCTGTAAAACTGCCAGTTTTATTGTCAGTTTTATCTTGAGACCTCATCAAAGTTTTCTTTGTTTATTCATAGCTGCTTACAGCTGCTTACACCTGTATGAGAAATGTTTAGAATCCTATTCAAGCCTATACAACCACATCACAAACTATAAAGCTACCTCTGTGTGTTGATGTGTAGCTTAAACACTGCCTATATTTAGCAGTGATATTTGGGAATCATGTGGTCAGGCAAACCTTTACATAAACCACAGATCTGTGAAGTGATACTAATGTAGTTGCTGTGCGATGAATTTAACTGCAATTTAAGCTCAGGCGAAATATAAATAAGAATGAACTTTGTTCATTATCTGCTAAGAGTAAAATTGTATTGGTGTTTTATTTCATCAGTGTCTGGAAGTTTCTTATTCCTCATAAAGCAATTTCCTGTTCACAGACCGTTAATGATTTAGTTGCTTTTCTGGACCATTCTGTTCTGTATCTGCTTTTTGGTATACAGATAGCAGCTATAAAGTTTTGCCCTTATTTCACAACATAACACAAGGTGTTACATTTCCAGACGCAAACTCAGTATAAAGCTTTAAAATGTGTTTATATTTTATTTGGGTTAAATATCTTGACAGTAATACTATTCCATAATTTAAATTATGGAATTAAAAATTCATTATAAATTAGTAGTAACACTGTGTTACCCATTTTACTAAGCATAGTGGCGGATTCAGTTAGAAAATAGTGTAACATTGTAGAGAATCAGAAACTTTAGATGAGATCTGTGGCAGAACAAAGTAAATAAGAAACTAAGATAATGAGATACATAGAAGTCAATAAAAACCAAGACTCCTGCAACACAGGCTTTTTGAAGTCATTGCCAGTGATTTCAAACAATCTGTACTTAAAAGACAAAGTTAAATATCTACTACTATTTAATGTGCAGCCACGCATCCTTGAGGTCTGTTCTGTGAATACTGCCAAAACTGAGTGAATTTGGTGACTTTGGATGGATGATTTCAAAGAGGAAAAAAAATGGCTGCTGGATGATTTCTTCTCACCAGGAATGACACTAAGAGTGTTATAAGGAATTTTTATACTTTCTTGCACAGTGGCTCAGTGTAAGCAGAATGTAAGAGCAAGAAATGCTTTGTTTCAGCGATCTATATTGCACTGAAGTGAGGAATAATTGCAGTACGACTGGACAATTTTGATGTCATTAGAGGATAACACCTTGGAATACATCCACAGAGGATGTGTTAGAGCAGACCTCACTGAAGGCTGCCTGACAGAGCATACTGTGTCCCTTTTACCAAGATGACTGCAAAATTAAGTCGAAATAATTTAAAAACATTTCCAGCATTCATTCGCAGTAGTATAGGAATATTTAAAGATGAACAGTAAGGACTAAAGGAATCACAGTTAACATGGAGTTGTTGGAATACACAGGAAGAAGTATGCCCTGACCTTGGAATTTAGCCTGAGGTGAAATTCCTGCTAGAGAACTCTTCCTACAGCAGTACACTGTCCTAATAAGGATTTTTTTTTTTTCAGAAGAAGGGATGTAGATCCAAAATGTTCTCATAGAAAAAAAAAACAAAAAACCCCCACAAAAACAAACAAACAAACAAACAAAACCCAAACAACCAAAAACAAATAACAAACAAAAAAACCCCACACCTGACTGGATTTTCTGTCTGTTCCTGACTGTTAGTTTTCTGGAGTACTGAAATTTCTCCATGGATTCCATCTCCAAAACTTCTGCAAAAGCTGAAAAGATATATAAGATTATAATATAAGATTGCTAAAAAATCTGAAAACTCCAGTTCTTACAACTTAAGCCCAAAACATCAGTCAGGAGGCCATTATGTCTATTCAATTAATATGGTTTGTAGAGAATTTGGAAATTCCCACTCCTTCCTCTACTTTTCCCACTGTCTACCATTTGTAATCCACAGTCCATTCTGGCTGAAGACAGAATGGAGTAATTCACACTATATTTCTTCAATTATACAATGCATTATAACTCAAGCCTCCTTTTTTCAAAAGTCTACAAGGTTTTTCCCTGAAGGATGTATTCCCAGCTGGATTATTTTGTCTGAAGCAGCTCAATAATTTGCTCCAGAAGAGATTCTGAAACCAAACTTAACAAGTACAGTAGTCTGGCGTCTCCCAGTAAATGAGAGAGCTCTTTGGCTGTGTAGTTGTGCCCAAGGAGTTTGACAGAATCACAGAATGGGTCAGTATGGAAGGGACCACCTTCTGGTCCAACCTCCATGCTCAGTCAGTGTCATCCCAGAGCACACGGCACAGGACTGTGTTCAGCAGTTCATGAGTGTCTGCAGTGAGGGAGACTCCACACCCTCTCTGGGCAATCTCTTCCAGACACCTGCACAGTAAAGAATTCTTCCTCAGATTCAAGTGGAACTTCCTCTGCATCAGCATCTGCCCATTGCCTCTTGTCCTGTTGCTCAGCACCAGCAAGAGGAGCCTGGCTCCACCCTCTTGACATCCTCCCTTCAGGTACTTAGATACATTGATGAGATTGCCTCTCAGTTCTCCCTTCTTGAGGTTGAGCAGGCCCATCTCCCTCAGCCTTTCCTCCTAAGAGAGATGCTCCAGTCCCTTAATCATCTTTGTACTCCTCCCCTGGACCCATTCCAGGAGCTCCATGCCCCTGTGGTACTGAGGAGCCCAGAGCTGGACACAGCACTCCAGATGTGCCAGACCAGGGCTCAGTAGAGAGGCAGGATCACCTCTCTCCAGCTGCTGGCAGAACTCTTCCTAATGCAGGAACAGCACTGGCCCTCTTGGCCACAAGGACACATTGCTGGCTCATGGACAGCTTGTTGTCCTTCTTTCTGAACCACTGATATTCCTGAACTAAATTTGCTTTAATATGAACTTCATATGTATTCAGCACACATTTTTCACCCTCTTTTTTTAAATGTGACACAGAAGACTTATTTCAAAACATTAAACCCATACCTCAGAACTATTTTACCTTGAGGGCTGGAATATTCACTAACTGGTTAATCTTTCTAGTTTGTGGTTGTCTATAAAATTTAAGAGAACTGATTGCCACTCCTATATTTAAATGAGAAGCAAAGATGAATATCTATTTGAACCAGCCGAAAAATGATCCCTTGGTAAATATGGGAGCTAAAAGTAGTTCTCCAACCCTTTCCTCAGAATGTGCCTGCATAAGTAATTGCTGTGGTTTAAAATGCAGCTAGAGATGAAAAATCATGTCATCATTCACTCAAACCCTTCTCTCTTCCCTCTCCACCCCCATGGAATAAGGAGAAGAATCCAAGCAAGGCTTGTATGTAGAATCAAGAACAGTTTAATAATTAAAAATAAAGTTAAATACAATAATATTTTTAATTTTAATTTTTAATTTTAATAATAATAATAATAATAGTAATTTAGAAAAGGGGGAAAAACTGCAAGTGCTGCACAATGCAATTTCTCACCACCCCCTGACCAATGCCAAACCCATCTTCCTGAATCCACTCCAATTTATCCTCCAGGTAACTCCTCCAGTTTATATAGTGGCTATATTCTATAGTGGCCATGTTCAATGGTGTGCAAAATCCCTTTGGTCAGTTCAAGCCAACAGTCCCAGCTATGCTCCCTTCCAGTTTCTTTTGTCTACCTCCTTATTGGCAGATAAGGAAAAAAAGTCCTTGAGTCAGGATAAACACCACTTGACAAAAAACAGAACATCAGTGTGTTATCAACACTGTTCTCATTCTGAATCTAAAACACAGCACTGTAACAACTTCTGAGAAGAAATTAACTCTACCCTACTTGAAACCACAAAAGCAATGATTGGATCCACCCCTTATTCAATACCATATATGTCATGCCAAGTTTTGATCTCCTCAATATCCCATCACCTTTCCTACTTATCTGTTTTAACAGATATACATATAAATATCATTTTCTAAGTTTATGAAACACCTTTGTCAAATGCTCATAAAATGTCTGCACAAAAGAACCCCAATGAAATAAAACAAAACCAAACCCAAAAACACCAACCAGAAAAACCCACAAAATTTTGAATTCATGTAGTCCATGATTTTGGCCTTTACTCTTGATAATAATCTTTTGAGCAGTAAAAGTGTTGTGAGGTATTGGGTGATTGTATGTTGCACAATAAAGTCAGTTCTGATTCCAGTACTTCTGCACTAGTTCAGTTTTATCAAAGGTCATTCTTCATTGGTGTGATCAGAGGGACGTCAGCCTCTGACCTACAGAAGCCTTGTGGCTAAGAGAGGTACCATGAGGTGCTCAGTGAGGTGATGCACATGTAGGCATCACAAAAGTGGTAATACACAGTGCTGCAGTTATTAACATAATTCAATTTAATTCATCAGATATTCTCACCAAAAATCAAATCTCCTTGGGGCACACCCTGGACTTCCCCATTGTCCCATATTACCCACAAAACTGCACCCCAGTGATTGAGCAAAAGCACCATCCCACAGATGGGTTTGTCTTTGCCTGATGCAGGAATAATGAAGACAGTTTCCTCCAGCATGTTTTTAATGTGTGCTACAGGAATTTTATTCCTGTAGGAATTTTATCCCTTTCCACAGTACGTAAAAATTTTGATTGGACTGGGCCAGCCTGATTGGCAGATCCTCTGGTGTTGACAAACCAGGTAGCCTTTGCTAAATGTGTATCACAATGTTTGAAGGTCCCACCAGGCTTTTCTCTCAGTGTAGTCTTCACAGCCTACTACATCCTTTGATCTTTTCAGAGGCTGATCCATGACAGGGAATGTGATATACTCCCTCGATATACTCCCTCCCACATTCTTTAGCCTAAATGTCTATGAGGTGGTTTCAGAAGTGAGTTTCATTTTCTGATTTAATTCTTTCTGGAGTACCCTGTTGCCATAAGACTTGTTTTTCACAGCCTAAGATACTGTTCTGGGTGGTGACATGGGACACAGGGTATGTTTCTGGCCATCCAGTGCTTGCTTCTATCACCGTAAGCACACAGTGTGTGTATCATGGTTCTGGGGGTGTGTGACGTAGTCAGTCTGCCAAGTCTTCCTATACGTACATTTCAGCCATCATCCTCCATACCAGACAGGCTTTACCCACTTGGCCCTGCTTGACAGCAGCACATTTCATGATGGTGGATAACTAGGAGGTAGTATCTAACTAACTAACTAACCTAACTAACCCATAGTTAGGTTACCCTCTTGATGTCCCAAGGTGTCATGGACCCACCATGCTGGGAATAACTCACACTTATCTGTCAGTCCAAATCCAGCAGAGCCACTTCAGTCCTAACAACATGATCCCCCTGCTGGTTGTTCTGGTGTTTTGTGGGCTGACTCTTGGTTACACGAGCATCTCTGCAATCTACCTTCACAGCCATGTTCTCCACCTGGGCTGTGGTGTCTTGCCACAGCAGCCCAGACAGACTTACCACTCTGTTACCATTCTGCTTCCTTTGTTGCAGCCACCCTCACAGGGTGTTTGCCATCTCTGTGGATCAGTATGAAGTATTGTCCCTTTCTCTCGCTCAGCAATGTCTAAGGCCAGCCAGATGGGTTTCAACTGTACAAGCTGACTTAATTCACCTTCTCCTTCAGCTGTTTCTGCGACTTCTTAAAAAGGGACTACTCTACACAGCTGCTTTTCATCTCCAATACTTTCCCACAAGATGGCAGGATCCATCAGTAAAAAAGGCATATTGCCTCTCACTTTCTGGTAATTTATTATGTAGTGGGGCCCCTTCATCATACATTATGAACTTCTCTGGTGACATTCTGAAACCTTTGCCTTCTGGACAGTCAGTGATATACTTCTAAGATTCCTGGAGAACTGGGGTTTCCTTTCCAAGATCATTGTGTGGTCAGTGTGACCTAGTTACTCCATATAGCACCTGTTGCATGATGTGTAGAGGAGATCCTCCCTTTGAACTCCCAATCCAACATGAGTAACCAGGCTGTCAGTCAGAGTTGTGCTTCAGTACCCATCACCTCTGAAGTGGCTCAGACAGTTTCATAAGCTGCCAGTACCTCATTTTCAGTTGGAGCAGAGAGGATTTCAGATCCTCTCTATGCCTGAGTCCAAAAACCTAGAAGTCAATCTTGAGTGTTTCCTGGTGCATTCTTCCAGAGCCTCCAGGTAGGGCCATCCTCTCCAGCTGCACTACAAAGCACATTTTTTACATCTTCCTCTGTTTGGATTGGCTGGAGGGCTACAGCATGAACTGTCCCGCTTGATTTGCTCAAATGCTTGTCACTGCTCAGGGCCCCATCTGAAATCATTCTTCTTCCAGGTCACTTGACAGAAAGGGCTTACAATCAGACTGTAATTTGGAATGTGCATTCTCCAAAATCCCACAACACTTGTGCTACACTTGAAAAAACTTCTGCTACATATCTCACTGAGGGCGACGTTTTGTTGTTCACTTTTGAGTGGGAGAAAATTCCTGAAACAAAGTAAGGAGACGTTCTGTTTTGTTGTGATGATCCAATTTGTTTGAAGTTGAGATGCTGTATATTTGTAATATACAACATTTCACCCGTAATATATTCTATAAATATGCTGTATTTATATAGCATATATATTTATATGGCAGCTGTAATATATGCTATAAATATGTTATATTTACAAGCATAAATTAATCTTCAGCTACTATAAAACTTGCTGTTTTCATTTCTGGAGTAGCAGGCAGACCTGGTGAGACATCCTTTCTTAGTAGGTCAAAGGGATCACTGCAATGGTTACTAGAAGTTGGCACTGTTAGAGAGTAGCTAAGCTTTCCACTGATTTTTAAGACAGACTGATCAACTCAACTTGTTATACAAGTGCAGGTAATAAGGATGGATCCAGCATTACTGCCTAAAAAATAGAATACATAAAAGGTATTAATAAGAGAAGTCTTGGGAGTAGCACTTCTCATAGAAAGACAGCAAGCAAAATGTTCCACCAAGACGTAAATAATTCAGTTCTTGTTCCTTTTTACTGTACAAATGGTGAAATATTTTAAACATCCAGGATCCCAACATACTGCTTAAAAATGAGATTAAAATACATTTTTCATCTTCTAAGGATAAGAAAATGTAAAATTGTACCAGCTTTACATTGTTTGTTTATTAACCAACAGATAAAATTTGAAAACTGTTATAGGATGCTATAAATACATTCCCATCATGGGAGGAGACATGAGTCTATTAACTTTCAGAGGATTATTAATAAGCAGACTATAACAGATGAAAAGAACAAAAGAAAATATAGCTTCATTGTATAGAAAGGCTGAGTGAAAAGTCACGGGGCAATACAGTCACACCTTTTCACACGGAGTAAATAGAAAGAAAAATAAAGCTCAGCTGTGGAAACAGATAGCTGAAACAATGAAAGCAAAGCACTCCAAACATGCAGAGAGGTGTGAGTGGAAACTGAGTGAAATGACCAAACACGGATATAGAAAAAAAGCAATGGCTAAGGCACTATTTAAGGGAGCTTTGGGGCAAACATATCTCAGTCAGATTAGTTTAGATAATATGTCATTTAAAGGAAGAGCTAAGAAAGAGATTTAGGATAAAGTGCTGACCAAAAGCAGGAAGGGACTGTGAGCACAAGGACAATTAGCTAAATTCTAAGGGGACCAGCACATCCATGCAGCTTTTGTGGATATGCTCAAGGAAAACCTTTGTAGGAGGCCTGCTTCTTTCTGTCTTCAGGTTTCCAACCTACAAAAAACAAGAACAAAATAACAAATAATTGCTTAAGCATGAGGATTAGGTAACTTTTCAGGTTGAAAGGAGGCAATAATCCTTTTTCAGAGAGAAGAAATGGCAAATGAATTGGCATGACTGATTTTGTCTGTGAGGCTACAACAAGATTGTTAAACATATGTTCAAATGTGCTAGATCAGACTAGTAATTGCACTTGAATAAAGTAGATGATAAAACAAGGTCAAATGAAAAGGTTCTTTTAATATTTTTTTCTTCTTTATCAGAAAAAAAGATGGCTGAAGATTGATCTAAAATACATATTGCAGATTTTTATAAATAATTTCAACAGAACCAAAAGCCAGATATGGTCTTCATACTGAACTAAAAGTCTCTCTTTGCAGTGCAGAAATACCTCATGAACTTCATCCTTAAGGTTTGGTAATCCAACATAATAGAACTTTCTCATCTTCTACAAGTCAAAAACACCACAGGATCATGACAGTAGTTTGGGGATCTTTTTTTTTTTCTTTTTTTTTTTTTTTCCTTCTTCCTACATCATTGCAAGCAGGATATGAGTTTAGCAAGGAAACACTGTAACTGTTCCACCCAAAGAACAGTTCATACTTTAAGTAAGAGCAAAAGAATAGGATTATTGGATATTTACTGTTTTCATCTAAAACCAAATAGGAAATGCCAAAGAAAAACATCAAAGCTCAAAGGAAATCAATTGATATTAAAATGTGGAAGTTCAAAAAAAAAAAAAAAAAGAAAAGAAAAAAGACCAATTGCACCTCCTTGTGGTCTGCAGAAAAAGTGATGAGTCTTAGGCACATGGTTGTTGCAGAGCTGTCTGAAGCAGATTAGTGGGAGGGTAGTGGGGCACTGGCACAGAGTTGTGGATGCCCCACCTCTGGATGTGTTTATGGCCAGATTGGACAGGGGTTTGAAAAGCCTGCTCTAGTAAAAGGTGTCCCTGTCCATGACAGGGTCAGGCACAGGGGTTGGAACGAGGTGAACTTCAAGGTTTCTTCCAACACAAGCCATTCTATGATTCTACAATTATTGCAAAAATTACATAATATAGTAATATATCTGTAGTTTGTTTGCTATTTGCATAGGAATTGACCTGTAGAAGGGATATTTTTTTGAGCAGTATGAATACATCAAAGTCAAAAATCAAATATTGTCACTGTTCCATAAAACTGTGACCCAAATGCCAGCCACATCTCTCTGCTGCTTACTACTCACCCATTTCAAGGGCACCATGTCAGGTATTGTGTTTTTAGGTGGTTTCATTGTGGTTTTTTTGTTGTTTTGTTTTTTTTTCCCCCTTTTTTGTTCCTACTTTCAAATACCTTGCAGCAGAATATCTGCCAGAGATTTTTTGATTATACTGCCAGCCACAGGTGCCTGTGAGCATTCAAAGCTATATTTGGGCTGCTTAGGTATTGCTAGGATCTTCAAGGATCCACTAATTTTACCTTGCTCTCCCTTAAAGGCTGTATCTGCTACAGTCATAGTTTTGATACAGTTTCACCTTCCAAGCTGTGAACAAAACAAACATTTAACAAGGTGTCTCCATCACCTCCTTTCAACGTCATGCAGAACCTGAGCAGTATTCACCAAACCAGGTGTTGTATGTACACTAACCCTGGAGCTGTATGGGAGAATCTTTTACTTGGAAATCAAGTATTTCCACTTGTAAAGATGGATATTAAGAAATCTAAATTTATCAGTAAAAAATCAAATCAATCTTCCCCAAAAATATAAAAACTCCAAACCTACAAAAAAGTCAAAAAAAAAAAAAAAACCCAAAAATCCCAAAGCCAAACAAACAAAACATCCAACAACAACAACAACAAAAGTCATAAAAATACAGTTCTCTGAAGAGAGATTACAACATCAATGACAAAGACAAACAAGAAAACACAGGTATCAGTAGCTTTAAAGTTTAACTTCTATGTATCCTTGTGTTAGGAACATTTAGGGAGACTATGGCAATTTTCTATTCTCAGCTTTCTTACTCCAGTTGAGATCATGTACATCTGCACATACAGAGTTATTTTTAAATCTGTAATATAGTCTTGGTTTGAGTAATCTCCTTATTGTTTGTTATTTTCAGATGGATGAAATATATCTGCCTAACATAACTAATTCAGATGTTCTGAAATTGATTTCTGTATTTATAGAATTTTTATAGTGTGAAGGTGGGTTCTGTGGACTAGGAAACAAATAAGGAATTAATAAAGATATTTTTCTTTCATTACTGTTAAATATTGTTAGCTGGAAAAGTACAGAATCTATTTCAGAATACTCTGTTTTTTTCTGAACCATCCTCTTATTTATAAAATATTGCAAAATAATTTTTCCAGCAAAAGTAAATAATATAGGTCCATTTTCAGAAAACACTGGCAGAACCTCTATATTCTCTTTAGTCTGAAATGCTTATTTGAAAGTTATCTTTTCTGTCATTTCTCATTCCCTGACCAGAAAACCTGAGGAAAGCCTAATTTCCACAAAGAGTATGCATTGAAAGCATGGCACTTGTTTAACATAGAAGACAAAAAGACTTGAACTCCTTTGAATTATCAGTCTTCGTGTCCACAGAGAGAATGAAATGGCCTAGTACTAAAAATCTTCAAATAATATTTGATGTTCATAGCCACACTTCCATTGTCCAATCACAGCCAGAGGATGCCAGTGTTTTTGTTGTCGAGATAAGATACAGAGAATGACTTATTCTGTGGAGGGCAAAACTTGTCCTTGAAGACAGAGAAATTTATAATGTGTCTGTAACCCCTGGTTGTTGTTGCCTTTAGCACTGGTCACAGACTGTGACAGGAATTACTTAGATACTGTGATGCAATTCTGTTCATCTTTCCTGAAGCTGTTGAGAACTTCTTATCTGGAAGTTCCAATTGTCGTCAGGCTTCTTGGAAGTGGTGAAGTCTCTCATATCTTGCCTAGGCATGAGATTCAACATCATGAGATTCATGACCTGACATAATTTCT
Source organism: Phylloscopus whistleri (assembly GCA_017589585.1). Lineage (NCBI taxonomy): Eukaryota > Metazoa > Chordata > Aves > Passeriformes > Phylloscopidae > Phylloscopus > Phylloscopus whistleri. The sequence continues at coordinate 8,767,436 of JADMLD010001013.1, read as the reverse complement.
GTAAAGATCATGGTAGGATTTGGTACTCCAGTACAACTGGAAATAGAGCTTTCACCCAGGTAATCAGGGGAACTTTCAGTAGAAGCACTGGGACATTTAGGAATGTCTTAATTAACTGTGGGCTCTTAATTCTGCCAAATTAGTGCCTTGCTTTGCCTTGATTGCTGCTTTGATAGATGCAGCAATTCACTCTCTGTAGCATTTACTTCTATCTTTTTTATGTGCAGCCCCTTACATAAACTGGGCTGTGATAAAAAACCTCAGTTTACACTAAGATAATATTTCTACATTAAGGAATGAAACAAATGTGTAAAAAAACCTCTGCATTCAAGGTTCATCACACAAAAAATTTGGAAGAAAGTGGATGTCATGGTGCATTTTGAATATATAATCTTCAACCCACTACAGTGGATTGACCCTGGCTGGGTACCCACCAAAGCAGCCCTCTCACTCCCTTCCACAGTTGGACAGGGGGGAGAAAATATAATGAGGGGTCCATGGGTCCATGGACTGAGAGAGATCACTCATCAAGTACCATCATGGGGAAACATTAGATTCAAATTAGAGATACTAACTGAATTTATTGCTAATAAAATTAGTGCAGGATAGCAAGAAGTAAAATAAGATCTTAAAAATACCTCTGGAGAGAGAGTTACCTGCTTCATGAAAAGCATGGATATGTTGGTAGACAAGAGGCTAGGTGTCAGAGGCTCCAGCTAGCCATGCCTCCTGCTGCAAAGGGGAACTGCTACCAGAATGAAAAACTGCGACAGCTGAACTCATCACTCAAGAATTTATTTCCTTGGATACTGTTCTTGTTCTTGATTTATTAGTTTTTGTGATTGGCTACGACTTGCCTGGGTGAGGTTGCTGGCTTTTGTCAGCCTTTCTGTTCTTTAAATGGCTCCTGCTGTTGTATGAAGTGGGAAAGCCATGGTGCTGGGTTATGATAGATAAATTTTACATGAAAATATCTCTCATGTGAAAAATGGATTTATTCAGGGTGCAAACATTGTTGGTAGCAAGTCAGAGTACAAATGGTATGTGCAAATTAAGCACAGATTCTCATAGCAAATATCTGATCTTTCTGCAGTCTTATCAAAGCTTGTCCCCCTAGATTCAGCAGTGTTTTTTCCTAGAAAACTCTTCGGCATCTATGAACATCTGCATAAAAGAAAGCTGATGAGGCATGCAAACTAGAAGGGATCAGACTCTTCCTTTAAAGAACATAAATTTGCTAAACAGATTGGTTCTTCTGAGGAGAGTCTCTTGGTTGTCAGTAGCAATTTTAATGGCTTTAAATACAAATTTCAATACTTGTACTTCAGGGCCAAGGGAATCATCAAAATTTTAATAGCTGTCCTCAAACTGAGCACTCTGGACAGCATCTTTTGCTGGAGGTTTGAAATATATCATCCTTGGTCGATTTTTGCCTCAGGTGGGTTCATGTATTATTTTTGTTTCCTTTTAAAAAGAAAAGGTTTTGGTGTTTAATGGAATACATGTACGTAAACACTGGGTGAGGGTGCTTAGTTTCAAACCCAAGTGGTTAAAATGTGAATTGCTCGCTCTCCTCTTGCTCCCAAGGAAGTGCAAATCCCCTGACTTTAGAAGAAGACAAAACCTTTCTGAAAATGGGTGTTATTACAGCTGGATTGCACACAAAGTGATACACAAATAGGCCATGGTTTAATCAGGCATCAAGTGCACACTGATATTTTCTTTATGGTTTGAAAAGTAGGGTTTGTTGAAGTTTTTTAAACTCTCATTTCTGCCATAAAGGTAAACTAGAAGCACAAATTCTGCTTGTATCCAATTTTAAAAAATCATTCCACACTGGGTTTCAACAGGTTAAAATATCTCTTCAGGCAGATGGGACCCTATCTGATTGTTTAGACTGAGGGACAGTTCAGGTCTTATAATTCAGGCAACTTTCTTACCTCCAGGGTCTCTTGGCACAGTGACTTCAGTTTACAACTGCTATGCATGGCTCTATTGCTCCAAAATTTCCATGAGTCTTTGTAGATCTTTTGTTTTGCCCTATTTTTTGTATATGCTCTGTGTCTGTAGATTGATTTATTAAGCATTTAGACTGGGGATTTTTGAAAATAAACATTCTCTTAAATAGAAAAATGAGCAAACTAAACAAGGAAATACATTAGCCTATATTTTCATTCCTTCTTTGAAAGAAAGTGTAATATGGCTTGCTTGTCTAGAATTATTTATGTCAAACATTATATTGGTGTGGCATTTATACATGCCTGTCTCAAATGAGCCATTTATGGTCACTCAAAATCACAATCAAAGGTAGATTTATAAATACGGATTTGTAAAAATGCAATTTAACAAAGTTGGATGGCAAGGCTAGCTCTATTACTTACTACATGGATGAAACATACAACACAAATTGAATCAGAATTGAGCTAGAATGAGATTAATGCATAAAGGTAAGGGAGACTCTCCCACTGAAGGACAAATTTCACAGTGGACCCCTTGCTTTCTAAACTCCTGATGGAACTTAAATGTTGTTAGATCCAATCTTAGTCTCATGGATGAACAATACTTACAGAAATCAACTATATGGATTTCATTAATATTAATTTAGCTTGTTATCAGTCATTTATCAAGGACTTGTTCCAAGTAAGAACTCTCTCTGCCTTGGGTGAGGAAGGATATCTCAGTCTCAGGCAAAGAATCTCAAACTTTGAGAGACATGCTAGCTTACAGGGAGAGTCACTGGAATGCTGTCTGGCTGCAACTTTAGAGAGAGATCAAATTTGACTTACCCATAGATCTGTTATTAATAGAAAGTCTGTCAACCTCAAAGAGCAACCTTAGGAATGATCTCAGCTCAAGGGGAGATTGCTGCCATGCAGCCATCCTACCTTGCAGGGAGAGCTCAAAGAATGCTCACAAAGGCTGTCATTTTATGGGATAAAATGGTTGGTTCATAGTCAGCCAAAATGCATGCAATGGGAAAGGAGACTCGCTGCTGTAGCAGGGGCCCAGGCCCTCCATGGCTCTAATGAACCATGACAGACCAGAGCATTGTAGCACTGGCCTCAGTCATGCAGCACTGCCCAGCCCATGTGCAGACTGACCCCATCACATCTGCATGGTGGCTGCAGCAGGACAGAAAGCCAGACCCCCCCAGGCAATGACGTGGCTGCACCGACCGATTTTGTCTATGGGGAGTCCCACCAGAGAGCCTCTTGGGTCACCCCTTCTCTCAGCAGTGGATCTGCAGTTGGGAGCTCTCCTTTTGCATTGGAAGGCCACCCACAAGAACAGCTGAAGGTCGAGAGACCTTGCCTTCTTAAAAAGAAGGAATTGTGCATTCCAGCTTACCCTTCTAAACCTTCAGAATTCTTCAGTCAGCTATTTAAAAGCAATTTTTTTTTTACATCCCATATCATTAATCAGCTAATAATGAAGATTTAACTGGTTTTGTAAAATAAAATTTTGTTTGGTTAGAAATTCTCCTCAATTAATAAGTCTCTGCTACAGTTAATTATACACACAAATAGTGGAGGTGGAGGCTCAACACAGCTCTCACCACACTTACTTGAATACATTTGGTGAAACAGAACAGAATAATAAATACATAATTTATTAATATTTCTACAATTATTTTGTTTTAATAACTTGTTTCTCTCTGGATAAACTTTTGATCAGAGATCTTAAATGCTATATAATTATTTCATTTTATTTGTTTCACTATAGCATATTAATTAAGAAATATTCTTGTTAAAGCATTCACTTGGAGAAAAGAAGGTTTCAGGAAGATCTGTTTATATTTTGAAAAGTTTAATTCTATAATGGCATATTATTTGAGTTTCATGGAGTTTTTTACTGAACTGTAATATACTGATACATCATATCCTGTATATGTTTTTGATAAACACAAAATTGTCACGGCAATGAAAAGGAATTTCAGCTAACGTTTTCAAAAAGGAGAAAAATAAAAAATATATAGTATATTTTAGTATGTCTTGGCGGGGGCAATTGTGGATAGGAACAGACATGTTTTGCTGTGCATTTCAGAGTTACATGGTGGAAAAAGATTCAAGCAAATTGTTCATTAACAAATGGATACCATATCCTATCAGGAACATCTTTAGATATGAGGGTGGCTAAAAAATTCTTACAAACGTGTTACTGACTGAGGATCAATTTTTCTTTTTGAAGTGCTTGCACAGTGCTGCAGGTGAAAACCAGAGAAAATGAAAAAGATAATATCTGCAAATTCGGCTATTGCTTTAAACCTGCAATTTACCTGTACAGTAGCTTCTGCTGCATTTCCTTTTCCAAAAATAAAAATTTTGAATTTCACATTTTTGTTAAGCTCATGTACCTGCTGAAGTATCTCCACATCTGAAAGGTGTTAACTTTTCAAAATATGGAATGTGCTTTTCTCTGGATAAGAAAGCAGGGCCATGCAACTGAGGTGGAATAACCCTGTGCACCAGCACAGGCTGGGGGCTGACCTGCTGGAGAGCTGCTCTGTGGAGAAGGACCTGGAGATCCTGGTGGACAACAAGCTGTCCATGAGCCAGCAATGTGTCCTTGTGGCCAAGAGGGCCAGTGCTGTTCCTGCATTAGGAAGAGTTCTGCCAGCAGCTGGAGGGAGGTGATCCTGCCTCTCTACTGAGCCCTGGTCTGGCACATCTGGAGTGCTGTGTCCAGCTCTGGGCTCCTCAGTACAACAGGGGCATGGAGCTCCTGGAATGGGTCCAGGGGAGGAGTACAAAGATGATTAAGGGACTGGAGCATCTCTCTTAGGAGGAAAGGCTGAGGGAGATGGGCCTGCTCAGCCTCAAGAAGGGAGAACTGAGAGGCAATCTCATCAATGTCTGTAAGTACTTCAAAGGAGAGTGTCAAGAGGGTGGAGCCAGGCTCTTCTTGGTGATGCTGAGCAACAGGACAAGAGGCAATGGGCAGATGCTGATGCAGAGGAAGTTCCACTTGAATTTTAGGAAGAATTCTTTTCTGTGCAGGTGACTGGAAGAGATTGTCCAGGGAGGGTGTGGAGTCCCCCTCACTGGAGATATTCAAGAACCATCTGGATACAATCCTGTGACGTGTGCTCTGGGATGACCCTGTTTAATCAGGGAGGTTGGACCAGATGACTCATTGTGGTCCCTTCCAACCTGACTCACTTTGTAAATCTGTGATTTAACCCCAAACTATTCTGAAAATGACTTTAACCTATCTCCATTTAGAAGAGAAATATCTTCAATGGAAGTTGTGGATTTGCAGATTTATTATATTGTGTGCTTCAGCTTTTGAAAGATATTATAAAAAAGGAGGCAATAAAGTTTTGCTAATCCACAGAAATTGCCTGGCAGGATTTTTCATGAAAAGAGACTACAGTGCTACTGTTAGCAACTTTTCTCTTTGAAAGATTATGCGCAGATTCAATCTTCTGTAAGTTAGGAATATTTTGTTTCATGACTTAGGATGTAAATAAATGGTGAATTAAAACGATAAGCCCATTTTATCACTAATTGTTGGAAATTGAAGAAGACCTTTGTCATGGATGTAAAATTAATTTGTGAAAGCTTTCTTTTAATCTGTTCTTCCTAGTATATTCCTCATTATTAATTCATGCAGTTACAACAATAACACAATGTTAAGAAGGCATTACAGTGACTTCGTTTAACAGAAAAAGAAAAAATTAATAAATTTAGTCACTATCATGACATATTTTTTTAAATAGTAGTGGCCAATTTTTAATATAATATCAATTCTATTTTTAAACTAAAGAACTTGTGCCTCTAAGATCAAGTATGATTTCACATCACAAAGGCTATTAAAATAGCCTCTTCAGTAATTTATACTGTAGAAAATCAAACATAGTTACTTTCAGTTGGCCTCTTTGTACTATAAAATACATTTAAAAATAAACTTGAGTCTTAAAATATATCCTACTGCTGTCTCTGTATATTCTAGTACATTAGTTATTATGACCATTAAAATGACATTCAAAAGCAAAAACTGTATTAAAAATATTTTTAAGAACTAATTCCATAACTTTTTTAATCAGTGATAGTTTGTTGTTTTTAACTGATAGATGATGTTTAACGTTATTTTAATTCTTCCTCAAAATTTTAAATATACTTATAGCTAGTGTGGCATATAAAATGCTTATATATGAGTTCTTCTGTTATTCTGCATCATGATGAATTTAGCTGTATTATTTTCTTGCAAAACAAACAAGATTTGCATGCCAGTAGTTTCTAATTTTTATTGTTATTTCAACTTTTTTGAAACACATGCTGAACAGTTGCTAATTGTCATGGCGCATCACTGCAGACCATGATATTTGTTGAAAATTCTTATCAGGCTGAAAAAAGACCCCAGACCACATATTGGGCAATTCTTGTGCTTTTACCATACACTATATTTTACTATACTTAAATTTGGCAACTAGCCCATAGTTCACACTCAAAAGCTGTTGTCTATCAAGTCCTTAAATTTTACAATACTCTTCATCAAAAGTGGTGGCTAAAAAATCCTTACCTTCTTACATTACACTTTAATAGGATTTCAGCGCCCTCAACAAGCTGCTCAACTTTGCTGATTAAAAAGCCAAAACACAATGCCACAAGCTCCCCACTCCCACAACAAAGTTCAGTACAGAGTATGGGGTAGAATATAACAGCCGTGCTTAGCCCTGTAAATGAAAGGGAAAACAGAAATAAAGGCAGGAAAAAGAGAGAGAGAGAAGTAAAGAGTTCACAAGTCCTTAGACCCCACATTGGTCCTGCTGCCTGGATGGTCCTAGGCTGAGGTAGTGAGGAGGAAAGCAAAAGAGGAATAGAGGAAAGAGAAAGGGGGCCTGATCTTCTTCTTTTTACAGTTAACATACTGCAGCTTGTGATGTAAACTGTATTTGTTCTGCCATTTCATTCACAGACACACAGCCAGCCCTTTGAACACTCCTCCAGGGAGTGAGTCAGGAATGACAATGATCATGACAAGAATGACAAGAGAACACAGGTCTCAGGTGGAAAAGAAAGTTGGTTCAGCACAGCACTGTCCCACCTCCATGAGACTCTCTCTTCCAATGATAACTTCTGCGGAAAAAATGCTTATGCCTGGTCCTCCACACTAATCATTGGAACTGTAAGTGTAATTTTAATTAAAGATGTAATATAGGAATCTATATTAAAATCTGACTTTGGGTGATATTTTTCAGATAAGTAGAACACTCTATTCTGTATCAAAACCATGTTTTCCATCTAAAAACTACCTACAGGTTAAATAACAAAGTTATTTATATAATAACTTTTAGTCATATCCATAAATTCAAATTTGGATAGTAAAGGTATAACATAAAGTCATTTTAAAGGATGAATTTCTTCTTTCTCTTCCACTTCCTCTGTATTTGCATTGCACATCTAATATAATGCCTATGAAATTTGAATTATTTTTTCCTGTGTATGTGTTGGGACTTGTTTACACTCATGAAACTGATTTCTGTATCATTAGCCAAATCAAACATTTTGAAAGAATAACTGATTATAATAATATATCTAATGTAAAATATAATGTCCAATTTTATAGGTTTGGATACTACTACAGCTAGATGTATTCTGGTGTTTAATTAAATTTTCTTTTCCAAACTCAGAGGACTCTACAGCAGGAAACTGGTAAACGGTCTGAAAATTTGTCTCTATAAAAATATCTTAGACATAGATGAGGTATGATCTCTTTAACTGGAGAACTTCACTTGGATCTATGATTTAAATATGGAGGAAAGCCCTTCTGAAGCATGCACCTCATTTCTCTTATAGTCAATGGAGAAGTTATCAGTTTTAATGGACTCCAGAGACAGAACTCCACGTAGAACACATAGAAGACCATGAAACATTTCTTTTGGAACTTGTCTGGAACCTGTCCATGGCCTTTCGTAGAATAGCATTATGCAAGCGGAAGAAAAATGGGGAACGAGAAGCATATCCCGTGTGTGATGCTGGGGTTGTGGTCAAATGGTATGGTGCACATAATAATGTATAATAAGTGGTTCTTTGGTTCTTATACACTAGTATAACAATACTTTATTGTGTATTATACTTACTATACACAATAAAATATTGTTATACTAGTGTATACGGACCAAAGAATACACCAAAAAGAAAAGAGCTTCATTTGGTGAAGTTATATATCTAGAAGAGGCAATCAAAGATACATAAAAGGATTGAGAGGTACTAAAAGTCAGCAAAAAATGCAGTTGTCACAGCAAAAGACCTGTAATTTAGAACTGACAACTCTCGAGACACTGAAGAAAGCAGTTTCACCAAGAGTGCTTTGTCTGCCCCTTGGAGGACTTGCTTGACTTGCTGAGAATACTACTAATGTCCTCACACGTCAATGGGATGGGATGGGTTTAACTGCCAAGTGCCTCTAGACAATTTCAAATCAGGTTAAGTTTTGCGTGTTTCAATGAATTAAAAATGATTCATACTGCCAAAGCTGCATATATGTCCTTTGCAGAAGGGATGGTGAAATGCAGAAACAGAGAAATAAAACGGCTAGCGGAAATGAAATAGAGTCAACGGTGGGAACTTGGTAAGTAAGGAGAAGGCAAAGAGCTCAGATGCTGAAATAATGAGATCAAGACAAAGGAGGTGATGGTGAGAAGGTTCCGTTGCACTCAGATTGCATTCATTGCACAGATGAGGGTTGGGAGGATTAACTGGTATTAACCTTGAACATACCAAAAAAATTACAAGCAGAAGCATAGACTCTTCTCAATAAGCAGTAGCCACACCTGCATTAAGACACACAGAATGCTAAGGCTATCCTGTGATCTAGGTGCTCAGGGAATGAGGCCATGCTCCAGTCTGAACCCATGGCCACACTGCCTCAGTCTGCCACCAGCAGAGAGGGAGCTGGCCCAGGCAAGCCTGAGTTCTGCCCCAAACGTGGCAGGGATGCGACTGGCTGCTGTTTGTTAAGGTGGGCCCAACACTGGAGACACTGCAGATACAGCATCATCAGGACCAAGACTGCTCATGGGCACAATGTGAGGCAAAAACTGCCACTCACTTTAGGATTATATTTGTAAAAAAGAAAAATATTTTAGCTGTAGCATTTGGACAGGCTAATCTGCATGATCATAATTTGCAATTATGCACCTGTGTCTACAGCTGTCACTTTGAGAATAAATAAAGAAATAGTAGTTCATTTCTCACAGTACATTTCTCACTACTGAGAAATGTAGCCTGTGAAAAATTCTTTTAACAATAGATCTAGCTGTGCTGAATGAAGCCAGGAGGCTATGCTTTCTCATTTATTAACAATTTGGGGTTTCAGTATTTATTTCATATCATAACTGAGTAACAATTTAATAATTTATTTTCCTTCCCTAAAAAGGTATTTGCTAATTTATTAAGCTTAGAGCAGCCCCCATGAAGCAGGGCTCCTGGAACACACCTTAGATCAGTGCACTTGCCAGAATTCTCGTAGCAGGAATGTCAAGGTTACTTGCAGTGCCAAATCCCGTATACCTCTGGTTGAAGTGAAGCCTACTATTTATGATACTTAGGATGTCATGAGAAAGATTTTTGGATGAAAACATTCCTTTTTTTGGTAATTTTGAAATAACTTCTGAGATATTTCTAATGTTCTAAATATAGGTGATATAAACCCCACAACTAATATAATAGTTCCAGATTTATCAAACAGTAATAGAAAGACACTTTTTTAGCTGTTATTAATTGCTTTATTAATGGGTATTAATAAAGTAATTCCAAGATTTTAATTGCTATTCATGACAATGTCAGAGTATTTTAGAATAGGGACTTTTGGCTTACATTTTACTGCTGAATTTTTTAGGTGTTCATTTCTGTTTGTTTGTTTTGTTGTTTTCTTTTGTTTTGTTTCTTTTTTTTTTTTCCTGTGCATATAAAAAATCTTTACAGCACATTCAAATAAAATTTCAATAATAAATTCACAGGATCATATTTTACTCAAGAAACATTCATTCGTTTATTAACAAGATGAAAAAATTCTATTTGTTTGGTTGTTTTTTTTTTTTTTTTAGGACAAATGATTTGATGTGCTAAATTAGAGCTATACAGAAGTTTTCTTTAAGAAAAGTACTTGACTTTTACAGCTAAGATTTTTCCCTGATGAGAGAAAATAATTTTTAAATTAAGTTTCCTGATGTGATTTTTCTAAAAAAATATTATTTGTTTTTTCATTGTACTCCTCTGTAATTTGATTACATTGCTTTTTAATCTTTTCTTTGTTTCCATACATCAGAGGAATAGTGAAGTAAAATTATCTGGGACAGTGTCAAATGCTTTGCACAAATCCAGGCAGATGATGTCAGTTGCTCTGCCCCTATCCATCAATCCTGTAGCCCCATCACAGAATGATCACCAAATGTGTCAGGCATGATTCCCCTTTGTAAAGCCATCTTGGCTGTTCCCAAGCACCTCTTGGTTTTCTGTGTGCCTTACCAAAGTTTCCAGGAGAATCTGCTCCATGATCTTGCCTGGCACTCAAGTGAGACTGACCAGTGAGTGGTTCCACAGGTCTTCTGCTTTCCCCCTTTTACAAATGGGGGTTATATTTTGCTTTTTCCAGACATTGAGGACATCACCTGCCTGCCACAATTTTTCAAATTTAATGGAAAATGGCTTAGCAACTATGACAGCTCCCTCGGGACCCTTGGATGAATCTCATCAGGTTCTTTCCATGGACTCTACATATTCAGGTTCCTTAGGTGGTCTAAAACCTGATCCCTTCCCATAGTGGGCTTAGGATCTTCATTCTCCCAGTTCCTAAATTTGAGTTTGTTCTCGATTTGGGCTGGAGCGCTTCCTGTTGAAGACTGAGATATAGAACTCACTGAGAACCTCATCCTTCTCTTTGTCCAGGGCAGTCAGGTCTCCTGTTTCCTGCTGCAGAGGGCCTGCATTATCCCTAGATTTTCTCTTGCTTGCAACATACCTACAGAAGACCTCTCTTTTACCCTCAATATCCTTGGCCAGGTTCCATTGTAACTGGGCCTTGGCTTCCTTAACCTTGTCCCTAGTTTCCTTTGCTTCCTCTGTATTTGAATTCCCCTGTATTCCTGCCAGGTCACCTCTCCTTTCTACTTCCTGAAAGCTTCTTTTTTTGCTCTGAATTTGCTCAGCAACTCCTTTGGCATCCATGGAGGCTTCCTGACATTTTTTCCCAATTTTCTCCTTGTTGGGGTTCACAATTTTAAAACAAAATGACACTGTTTTCTTATTTTTATTTTTATCACTTATTGTATATTGATTAGCTTAATTACATGTAAAGTATGTAATGATTGGTATTTAAAATTACATTTTATGGATAATTTTAATTAAAATCTAGTTCCCAGCCTTAATGTTGACATTATAAGTAAGTAAAGACCAATAGCCTAGTAGAGAAATTATTCTTTTTTTCTTTATCAGATAATTAAAAACAGATATAAAACTAGCAACTTGCACATGACACCATGAAATTGCTTCAGAAAACTTGCATAAACATGGATTAGGTGAGGGAAGGAGCTAAATTATAAGCTTTGGGATCAGATATGCAAAATTTTAGAGAAAAAATAAGAATTTCTTCATAGATTGAATTCATTCACATGAGGACCTTAAATATCTAACAAAGCTAAACAATGAAGTTAATAAAAATATTTCTTTTTGGATATTTTATTTTACACTTCTATACATAAAACATTCAATTACTTTGCACTATACAGTTCAATAGCTGAACCACAGCTCAAAAATCTCCTTTGATTAATAACAGAATTCTGGCTTACTACATTACTTCCTGTCTTTAAAACTGGTTTAAAACTGCCCTGAACTGTTTCATTACCAAAAAATCAAAATCAAACATTGTCTATGTGTATATTCTGCATACAGATTGCATATAGCTTTTATAAATATTTACGGTTTTTTCTCTCTTTGTGGTGGACTGGAACTGGTTCAGTCCTGTCTAAACCTTGGACTTGTTATCAGTGTTGCTACTTTTTGGAGTGGTATGCTCACAGCAAACCACTCAAGATCACCCTCTTTACTCTAGCTGTCTTTGTCTACAGCATCTTCACCATAATACATCTACATTTCAGTGACATCTACGTCCTTGTTTCTTTTCTCTTGCATTCCCTTCCAATAGTCTCACAGTGCACTTCAAGATTCAAATGCAAAACGCCCTGAGTACAGTAATGGCACTCAGAAACAGACATCGTGTTCCCAGAACCACAGTTCCCAGAAGGACAGTTCCCACAAGGACAGTGGTAAGTGCTCATCAATTTGTTTGCACAAAAGCACTGTCATAGCGATGTTTCATCCATACATAGTGTTCTTTCTGGGTAGGTGATTCAAACCTAGAAGATGCACCTTATGAACAGACATGCAGTAAAAAAAAATACAGCTTGTGGATGTCACTATTTGAATTACAGGTCAGTTCTGGAATACACGCTTTTTTCAGCTTATGATATGGAACTGGATGCAGCTGAGTAGTTCAAATAAACCACTCAGTTCCAGGTACACATTCTGAAGAGATGACAAAAAACCTCAATCCAACTCTAAAAGCACACAATTGGTATTTAAATTTACACTGTGCATTTACTTCCAGGAACTTAGCATTATCATCTTCAACAACAACCATCATCTTTGCATTCATTTGCTCCTTATTACAACTACTATTTCAAAGTTTATATTTTTAAAGTTTTCTTCCTATCTATGATTTATTAATTTCATATTTTATTTAAACAAAAAAATAAAATAGAGAGAGAGTGTGAAAAGTTGAAACACATATCATGGTATAAAAACCAGCACTTTAAAACAATTACTAAATAATTTGAAGTGGGACATAGCAAAGTTAATTTTGGAGGCTTGTTCTTCACAGATGAAAGTTAGCCTTAGGAGCCATCTCTCTGCAGATGCTGCTTGTGGAGGCATATTAAATGCCCCACTTTAGACAGCAAAAACTTCTACACCCCATCCACCTGTAACAGAACTATTCCTGTTTGACTCAAAGACTCCTTTCCTCAGTCTCAGACTCTTTCAGGTCATTGCTAAGCTATTCTGTTTCGTTTCTCTCTTTTAGAAGAATTCTTAAAAATATTTATTAAAAAGCATACAATTTTCAAAACACGACTGCATAAACGACTGCATAAGTTTCTTGATATTTAGTGAATACGTATTGAATACTTCCAATTTTTGTCCACTCAAAAGATACTGCAGAAAGTGCTTTTTGTGTCAAGCTTTCTCTCCAGTAGATCCTCTCTAAAATAGGGAGCTTGTTTCAGTGTTGGTATCTCTCTTAGTGTTTCTTCATTATCTGGTAAACCTAAAAACTCAAAACAAAACCAAACACAAAAATGTAACAAATGATACAGTTAAAATTTAGCAAGAAATATAATTTACAGTTTTTATTCTTTATTTACCAATGAAGAATTATGCATTAACTTGACATGATGGTTGTTATCATTATCTTACCCTACTTACCTATGTAGGGTAAATAATTATTTAATATAATTTTGATTCTCTTTATTTTGAGATTCAATAACCAAAATATCGTAAATACATCACTGCCTCTGGCTTTTGATACATTTTTAATGTATATAGTTGGGTCAATTTCAGCAGAGAATCATAGAATGAGTCAGGTTGGAAGGGACCACAATGGGTCATATGGTACAATCTCCCTGCTCAAGCAGAGCTGTGACACATCACATGGCACAGGATTGTGTCCAGATGGTTCTTGAGTATCTCCAGTGAGGGGGACTCTACAGCCTCCCTGGGCAATCACTGGCAGAGAAAAGAATTCTTCCTCATATTCAGGTGGAACTTCCTCTGCATCAGCATCTGCCCATTGCCTCTTGTCCTGTTGCTCAGCATCACCAAGAAGAGCCTGGCTCCACCCTCTTGACACTCTCCTTTGAAGTACTTACAGACATTGATGAGATTGCCTCTCAGTTCTCCCTTCTTGAGGTTGAGCAGGCCCATCTCCCTCAGCCTTTCCTCCTAAGAGATGCTCCAGTCCTTTAAACATCTTTGTACTCCTCCCCTGGACCCATTCCAGGAGCTCCATGCCCCTGTGGTACTGAGGAGCCCAGAGCTGGACACAGCACTCCAGATGTGCCAGACCAGGGCTCAGTAGAGAGGCAGGATCACCTCCCTCCAGCTGCTGGCAGAACTCTTCCTAATGCAGGAACAGCACTGGCCGTCTTGGCCACAAGGGTATCCTTAACCTATGGACAGGTTGTTGTCCACCAAGACCTCAGATACTTTTCCACAGAGCACAGACCTCTCCAGCAGGTCACCCCAGTCTGTGCTGGTGCCTGGGGTTGTTCCTTCCCAGGTGCAGCACCCTGCACCTTCCTTTGCAGAACTTCAGACAGCTCTTCTCTGCACATCTCTTCAGCCTGTGGAGGTCCTTCTGAAGCACAGCACAGCAGTGGTACCAGCCTCTGCTCCCAGCTCAGAGTCACCAGCTAATTTTCTGAGGAGGTATCTGCCCCTTCATCAAATCCATTGAAAAATAAGTTAAATGATACCAGGCCCACTATCAAACCTTGAGGGACAAGTCTAATGACAGAACTCCAACCTGACCCTGTGCCACTGATTATGACCCTCTGGGATCTGCCATTCAGCCAATTCTCTATCCACCTCACTGCCTACTAACCCAGTCCACACTCCCTGAGTTTGCCTATGAGGATGTTGTGAGAGACAGTGTGGAAAGCCTTGCAGAAGTCGAGTTAGACAACATCCACTGCTCTCTCCCTGGGAGATCCATCCCGGTAGTTGCTTCATCATAGAAAGCTATCAGGTTGGTTAAGCATGATTTACCTTTAGTGACTCCATTCTGACTGCTCCTGATCAGCTCTTTGTCCACAAGGATAGAGATGGCCTCCAGAATGAGGAGCTCCATCGCCTTTCCAGGAATTGAGGTGATTGTTTTCTGTGCACTCCTTCTTGACCTTTTCAAAAACTGGGGTGACATTTGCTTTCTTCCATTCTTCGGGCACCTCTTCCCAACTCCATGACGCTTCAAAGATGATGGTGAGCAGCCTTGTTATGATTTACGCCAGCACTCTCAGCACTCATGGGTGTGAGAAAACTCAGTTCAAACAGTTACCTTTTTTCAGTTATTTACTCTAATGTAAATTCACATGAGCCAATGCTTATTTTTTAATAAGCAAGGAATCCATGTATATATGCATGAAACCGGAGCTGCTGGAGCATGTCCAGAGAAAAGCAAGAAAGCTGGTGAAGGGCCTGGATCACAAATACCATGATGATTGACTGAGGCAACTGTGGGATTTTAGTCTGGAGAAAAGGAGGCTCAGGGGAGACCTTATTGTTCTCTGCAACTACATGAAAGGAGGTGGGAATGTGATGGAGGAGTACCTCTTCTCCCAGAGAACAAATTACAGGACCATAGGAATGGCC
Organism: Phylloscopus whistleri; assembly: GCA_017589585.1. Taxonomy (NCBI): domain Eukaryota; kingdom Metazoa; phylum Chordata; class Aves; order Passeriformes; family Phylloscopidae; genus Phylloscopus; species Phylloscopus whistleri. Next base: position 8,752,008 of record JADMLD010001013.1, on the reverse strand, counting down.
ACAAGTTGAGCCAGGGGAGATTTAAATTTACATGGAAAGGAAAATTTCTTCATGTAAAGGGTTGCCAAGCATTGTCAAGTTTGTCCAGGGAACTGATTGAACCACCGCAGCTGGAAGTATTCTAAAAAAAATATATGTAGATGTGGCACTTAGGGACATGGTTTAGTAGTGAACTTGACAGTGCTGGGTTAATAGTTGGATTGAATGATCATAAGGGTCTTTTCCAACCTAAAAAGTTCTATGATTCTAATATATTCTACTTGCAACAGACATAAGGGCCACCAAGATGCATAAAGACTTGTACATGAAAAACAAAATAGGTATACAGGTGCAAAATAGAACAGGGGAATCCTTTCATACACAGAAAACTGTAACCCTGTAATTCATTAGTGAGCAAAACTATGTCATTTTTGCATGCAAATGTGCTTAGACATCACAGAAAAAGAGCAAATCTCAAATCACTTAAAATAGCTAGAAAAATGAGCACATTAGCAACTTATCTAAAACCATGTTGGGTGATACATTGTAATGTGTTACCTTGATTTCCATTTTAAACTTCTGAATGAGTTCCTCGGAATGGTGTCTCTATCTCCTCGGAGCATATTGCAGGGTCTTCTGGAGAGTTCCCATAATTACATAGTTACACAGGATCAATATATAACCCAGTAAATCTTCTAAGTTAGAAATAATAATTTTTTCAAATAGAAGAACACATCAGCTGTCCTTTCCCTAAATCACCAAGACCAAGCTTTGTGTTGCAGAGTCATAGAAAAAGCAAATCAAATATTTGAAAAAAGATTTTATGCTAGTCCCACCAGAAGAGCATAGTGTGTTAAATTCATGCAATGGACATTTCTAAGTTTTCTTGAAAAGGGGTTACTGCCTTTTGAATTCCACATTTGTTATTTCATTCAGCATATGTCTGCCAAATCTGGGGAGATTCTGGGTGCATCTACCTAGAACATGCATTGAGATATTTAGACACAATATAAAAAGACATCTATCTTCAAAATGATAAAGATACCAAAGGAAGGATGCACAGTGGAATATAAATTTGGAAGCCCTGTGTTTACAAGCCATGACTCACTATTAAAATTCATACAATACCTCACTAAAATGCACAAAATGGAAGATGTGGCATGGAAACCCTTAAGGCATGGCAACAAAATGTTTTTGGATTTTTTTTACTGCTGCACTGTTGTTTTATGTGTTCAAAAGTATGTTGGCTGTGGATAGTTACACTTCTGTTATATGAGAAGAGGATTTCTCACCTGACCAGGCTACATAAAGACAATCCCTTTTAATCCAGTTGGGGATTTCTCCTGTCTGAATACAATCAAACACAATTTTTTCTGTTTCGACATATTCTAAATCCGACTTTGCTTTCCCAATGTTTCTGAAAAGCTTCATTGGGAGGTGTGTCCTAGCATTGAAAAAAAAGAAAAAAAAGAAAATTAAAAAATAAAATTAAAAAATAAAGAAAAGGGAAAAAAAGTATAAGTTACTTGTAAGGAAGTTAATTTGTAAAGAAGCTAATTTGTGAGGAACTTCCTGCAGAAAAGGTAGAAAGAGAAGACGTTGTAGCACAGTGCTTCCAAATAAGCTTATTTCAGCATATTTTATAATACAATGGATAAAACTTGCACAAACCAGTCAAGTTGAAATGCTTTTCTGCGTTTTGTACAAAGTATTTCTATGTTACTGATTTCTTTCATAATACAGATGTAGACCCTACTTGAATACTTTCCCCCATAAATAAACATGAAAACTGTAACAGCATCTTCAACATATATTTTCTTTCTGTGAAAAGAGCTCATTATTTTTCTATGTTATTTCTATCTTTGTTTTATTACCTATCCAATATACCTTGTGTCATCCATAAGTTCGTTTCCACAAAATTTTTCATAGGACAGAATGTCAGCCTGAGCATTATTAAAAACTTCTTCCAGATCAGCTCTTTCATCCTCATTCTTCCTCATAAACTCATGGATGTATTGTTGTGCCCCAGGGACATCACAATATATGGTGTGAACCTAACATGGATAAAAAAATTGCAGTTCATGCAGTTCACATAACTGAAAGGCTAGAAAAACATGGGTTATTTTCCATGGTATCATTCTCATGCTTCTTTAGTTTATCTTTTAAAAAAATGCCAAATAATGAGTGCTCAAGTTCATCTTTAATTCTATGCATTATTCTGAAAAATCTTACCTGTAAATTAATGTATACAGAATAACATTTTGCCATTTTTAAGACTATAACATTAATAAACTAAACTGCACTCTTTTTCTTTAATGAACTTCTTAGAAAACCCATTAAATAAACTTTCATCTTTGCAGAAACTGTATTCTTACCATCTTGATAAGAGATTTCAAGAATATCAGCACTGTCATTTGAGGTTTCATTGCCTTGTTAAATCTTCTTTCACTTTGTAGGAGCTCAGTGACTTCCCTCTCTCGTTTCTGTAAAGATTCTTGTATCTCTTGCAGGATGTTGTGTGCCTGCCAAAGATAACACTTTTCCACTGACCAGTCAGTCTTCCCTTCTTTATTGGGTGCCTGCAGGCAACAAAGACAATAACCCTTATACAAAGCCAAGATCTAAATTTTGATTGCTTTCATACAAAACTACCAAGATTTTAATGAGCAAGGTGGAGCAGAAATGGAGAAAAGCGAATGAAACACTGAATAAGATGGTTTCTTTGGTTACAACATTCAGAGTATCATTTTTGTAAGTCAAAGAGGTGGTGGATACTTGAGAGCATTTTGTAGCAAAATGTCTACTCTCAAATATATAATAACAGCCATAGCACACTATTGGTGAGTCCTGAACCAATGAGTTTGTTTCATTATTGTGATGTTTTAATCATTCATCGTAAATGTATCATTCTCAATTACTATGAGTTAGGCCCATGGTTGATTTCAGCTTTTGCTAAAATCAGCATGATTGCCTTTGAAATATCTGCAGTAATCCCATAAACAACCAGATAAATGTCCATTTTTGTGCTCACTTGTTCTGTTTTTAATACTAAAACCTCTGACACATCTGAATTTTCTCCTTCTGCCCTTTCAGACTTTTGTTGAAGAATTCTTTTCTGGAAATTCATGAGGTCTCGCAATCTTTCCACATGTAAACTGATGTTGTGTAGTTCCTGTAAAGCTGAATTGAAAACAATAGGAAAACAGGTAAGAACAACTTCAGCACTTCTAATCTGCAGTTTCGACAATACTGTCTCTGTGAAATTATCCCCCTTTAGAAACCAAGAATTGATCACAAACCAATAATTTTTAATAATCAATATTCCATTTTCATCAATAATTCATTTAAATTTATTTAAACTCAAAGAATTATTAAGGATTCATGCTTTGTTTTGCTTTACATTTCCAAAGGAAAGGCTACAAGTGTTGAAATAAATCTACTGAAAATTTATGCTGACTGTAAAAAGCAAGGTGTGCTAAGGAGTTTGAAGTCATTACAAGCAGTATTTGTAGCTTCAGCATTCTTTCATTATTCCACATGCGCACACAGTATTGAAAAGGAAATTGATTATTAAGAAAATTATATTAATTTCAGCAGGTATGCAGCTCAGTAAGCAAAAAACCAAACAGGGAAGAAACAGAAATAGATCAAGAATCTGCATCTGAAACACTCACTCAGTGTGTGCTGTGTATAAAGGTAATCTAGTTTTTTATACAAATTTTCTAGAATCCAGACCTGCAAGAGAGGAAATGAAGAATAGCACAAAATCAATACTCTACCATTTTTCATTATATTTCCTTGGGGAGAATAATCAATAATATGTAAATAATGTTTTTACTACTTATGTGTACAACCTACACAAACAGGCTATTGAGCAGTAATTACATGTCACTGGAAAAGAAAATACAGAAATAAACCAGAGACTGCTCAGGCACCAGTGTTTTCACAAGAACCTCAGTCAAGGGGTCCTATGCTTATACTTTCTTAAGCATTTGTCCACACTACTGAAATGAAAACAGATACAAAATGATTGATTCTCATTAAACAGTTGAATAACAAAAGCTTTTGGAAGGATTCCTATGGCAACTCTGCAGAAAAGGTTGTGTGTGCCAAATCTTGCCAGCACTATCTGCCTAACAGAAAATATTCTGTATTCCCACAAGACTTAGAACATAGTGTCCTCATCACTTTTAGCTCTTCATTATAGTACTTTTGCTACATTTCCTTGATATATAATAATTAGGTCAAATGATCTGTAAACCCCACCTTTTTTTTTTTTTTTCAGTTTATCATTAAGGAATAGGATATTATAACGGTGGGCACAGGTCACTATGTTTGAAAAGCGCAAAAAAAAAGTGAAAACCCCTAATTTTAAATACTGGTGCCATGCATAACTTAAACAGAAGGTGGTGCTTGGACACTTGAAAAGAGAAACTAAAAATCCTGCCTGAGATCTTCACTCAGAAATCATGCAGAAATCTGCATTCAGTTTCACGAATTAAAAAATAATCTGCCTCACAGACCCCACCCCCAGGCCCCCTCCCACCCTCACCACTCCCCAGTACAAGGTTGAGTAAGATCTTCCTGAATTTGTGTCAAGAGAACTGCAATGAAAACTGGCTGTAACAAAGCAGTGTTGCAAAATTAAAGGAAGTGTTGCACATATTGAACAGAGCAGAACCCTGTGCAGAAAATAACAAGTATCTGGCTATACTATCTATTAAAAACCAAACAATTTTTTTTTACACCTATGCTGTTCATAAATTAAAGTGTCATTACTCCAAACAAATTTGGAAAGCCTCAGAAACTTTAGGGAGTTTTTCCTCAGAACTACTGAATAAGGCAGTTTTGCTGCTGTGTCAGCCAGATGAAATGCAATATTACAATAACTTAGACAATGAGAGGCTTTTGTTGATTTTTAATTTCAGTTGCTAAACAAGGAAGAAACAATGTACTGTACTGTAATTTAAAAATTCTTCAAAAAAAAAAAGACATAAAATGTGGAATGCAAGAGAAATTACCATCTAATAATTTTTAGTGGAAAGAAAAATATAGTAAGACAAAACAGCATATGTAATTTTCATTGCTGTTTAAAGGGTGAAAACCTACATTTTTCTCTGAAAAATAGGAAGGCAAGTGCATAGTAGTTCTATATTCACCAATTTAGATGTACATATCTAAAGGTAGACAGGCAGGCAAACAGCACACGTTATTGGAAACAATAGCAAGAACACCACCTGACTCCAAACAGAAAACACAAACTGTTTCTCTACCTTTTCTTCTCTCCAGTTCTCTGTTCTTTGTTTCATTTGGTGAAGAAGATCTTCCTTCTCTTGGATCAGTTGTCTGTTTCTTTCTCTCAGGTTCTGAAAGCAGTAAAATAAGGCAAAAGGGATGACAATTGCAACACTATTTTTCAGAAAGGCATCCAGTTTGAGTTTTTTTGTTCCACACCTTGAAAAGTCATAACATTTGGACCAGGCTACTAAGGCCTGTAGACCTTAAAAAAATTTAAATTCCTCATTTAGCAGTGACCATCTGTAGCCAGAGGTAGTCTGTTTCTAAAGACTCTTTCTAAATGCTTGAGGACCCTGAACCTTTTCCTCAGTAGCAGAACAAAAGGACAAACAGGATAAACCTTAATATCTTTTCATCACCAAATAAGCAGCACACATCCTATATATTCTAGGAATATCCTTCACACATAACTTACATGAAAACAAAGCTATTTCCAAGTGCATGGCATAGCTAGGTCAAGCTATGAAAATTAGTTTGGAACTATATTGTGCAAAGCTTTATTCAACTTCAGAAGGAGAAAACCATAGCTTATTTTAAAATAAAATTTTACAAACTGCATGTCTTCATAACTGTGTGTCCATAAGAAGAGAGCATCAATTGTAACGCCTGTTCCTGTAACCTCTGTAAGTACTTGCCATGCTTATCCCCATGTAAAACAGAAATACTTGTTCACCTTAACTGTATCATGCCAGTGTATGTTGCTCTTGTTCATCAGCTCTTGGTAAGCTTCTAACTGGGATTTCAGACACCTCATTTTCTCATTGTAATGTTTCTTTAGAGTAGTTATAGTCTCCTCCTTTATAAAAAAATATTATTGAGAAAATAAATAGTGAATGAGAACAGAAAGTCAGGCATGATAGAGGAAATAGCTTCCACATCAGACTCCCTTTAGTCTCTTTATTCAATATTTTTTATTCTCTGCAGACATTTACTATTGATCACAGGAGGTTTGTACTGCCATTTATTGCAAATTTCAAGCAAAACTTACTGCTAAAATAACATATATTTTATGTATTTTTCTGCAGAAGTAAAAACCAAAACCTTTCTCAGAGCAGATCAGAATGAATTCACCCAAGCACAGCTAAGCAATTTTAATCGAATTAAACTTATCTCAGACAGGGAAATCTTAGAAGTAGTGTAAAAAAAATCCACACAGCAACCAAAATGAGAGCGATTCTGTGAAGTAAGATCATTACAATCACTGTGTTTCCATCACTGCCCAGCATGCTGTTGTGTCTTGCTACACATCTGTGTTCTTTCCTGTTGTCTTTCTCTTCCCTTAGTCACGTGCAGTCAGTTGAAAGTGGAAGATGTGACTGTGCCAGGGTTACATTCCTAGTTCAGAAATGGATTTTCATTGGTAAATGCTTGTCCAGATATGACAACCTGAGAACAAGCTGAAATATTGTTCTATTAAAAGGGTATCTAGCCTTTGTACGCTTCATACAGGAGATTCTCTAGATTTTACTTGAGAGCCCAGAGAGTTTGTTTACTTCCCCTTGGTGGCTTTAGAAGAATTTCTTAATCTCCTGTTTCTGTTTGGCCAGAGTAAACTTTAATTGTATGGAAAGCATTCCTCTTCATAGGAACTGACTGCCTGTCTTACTCTGGATCAGAAAAAGAGAATGTACTGGTTTGAAAGTAAACCAGTGGGAGATCCCAAGTCAGAACTACAGTTTCATAGGAAAATTAAAATACAATGAAGCGGTACAAAGCAGTACAGAGTCAGAATAAAACCTGATACCGTGTTGGTCAGGATGTTGGTAGCAGTCTGATTAAATGGTGGCTACAGTCCTTCTGGAATGATAGATGTGGTTCTGTTGAAGCACTGATCCCATAGAAGGGTGTAATTTTCCTCTGAAGGTCCAGCGATGGTGTAAATGAGTCTGGTCTTCCTCTGGGAATCCTTTGGAAAAAGGCTGACTGTGGTGTTCCAAATCTCAAATTATATCCAGGTAGGACTGCTTGGCTCCTCCCACTGGGTGGAGCATCTCCCAATGGGATGATGTAATTTTATCAGTCATGCAGCGAGACTCAATGGCCCATTAACAGAAGATATCTCCCTGGGGGGAGGATGGGTTGTGGAAGGATAAAGAACACTGCCCCACCTGGTTTCAACAGATGGTAATAGAATACATACTTTTGGTTACATCTTGCATTGCAATGTAAGACAGAGAATGATGTGACAAATAAACAGAAACATGTAGCTGTAACTGCAAGAATAGATTCCAGAACAGAGTAGTGAAAGATGAGGTAGGTAATTCCATCTCTTTTGGGAGAATTATTGCCTAACAGAAAGCAGAAATGCTTCCACTAAGGAAAGAGAGGTATTATGGAATTCTGCTCACAGGAATAGCATCTCTGGATCCTTATTGTCACCTTGAAGGAGTTTACAGGTGAAGAGCTTCTGCTATGCTATATACTCTGCTGACAAAATATTGCAAGGCTAAACTAAGTAAAATGTAGACAAAAAAGCCAGAAAGGCAATGCAGGCTGGCACAGCCCTTAACATGCTGTCATTCTTGAGAGGCACAGCCTACAGAAATGCAAATATTGAAACCATGGTGTCAGTCCTGACATAAAGGTGTCATTAAGAGAAAATTTTAGTAACAAGTTTTAGAAAAATCTCTGCCATTGTGCCAGAGACAAAAATTAAAACCAGACTTCTCAAAGTTGTAAGATAAAATACACTTCAAGATACACTGACATTATTTACAGACACTAAGAATGGTACATGAATGGAGATGTAATTTGAATGAAGTAGATTTTATCTCTCTGTAGCACTTTGATTAATGGTCAATGGTCCTAATGCTCCAGGACAATTACCTGCTTTTCTTTCCTTATATCGTCTAGTTTTCTGATCAGCTTCATGTGTCTGTTTTTCATTTGCTGCATGTCTTTTACAATCTGTAGAGGAAGAAGGAAATTATAAATTCAGACCACTAGCAACATCAGTTGCTAGTGAATAGTAAATGAATAGTAGAACTGCAGGTCAAAACTTTCAGGCTTCAATATTTTGAATATGTTCCTCTATTGAATATTCACATTCCTTTTTAATGCTGTGATCTAAATAGAAAATGGAAGACATAGTTGTTATAATAATTCTAAAGTTCTTGAAAAAGAGGCATTAGGTAACATTCTGAGGCCTATAACTTGGAAAAAAGGGAAGCAATGGGGAAGATGGAATTTTTGCATTTAATAGTTAGAAAAACAAAGTGGTTACAGAATACACTCCATTTTATTTTGAATCTCATGAAAACAATTCGAAGTCCTACAAAATTGATATAACTTAAAGGTATACTGGCATTTTTAATGACTAATAAAAAGAGATGTGTACATCAAGGATGGACAAATTGAGCATTTTCCTGTTTGAAAGTGAATCACTTAAGCTTTAAATTGCATCAGGTTCCTCAATGAATCTCTTTAATTAATTTTGTTTTTAATTCAATTCATAATAGTCTCTAAAGGAAAACTCCACCAGCTTCTGTCCTAGCTTCTGCTGTCCACCTTTTTTTGACATACTTGTCTGGTACGTGTAATGTCAAATTTCTTCAAATGTCACATGAATGAGACTAACAGATACTGCTCAGTCAATTACAGCAGTAATGAACATGATCACACGTAAATTATAAAAAAATCTAGAACTATTCCAGAGATTTGCTTGCTTTCAATTCTTCATTTAAGTTTCACATGATGCAGATTCTGCTGACAGTGAGCAGCTCAGCCAAATTAAAACTAAAATAATAGAATCTCAGATTATTTATTGTGGCTGATACATTATTTGAAAATAATTGTGGTTGTTAGCATGGATCTAGGCTGACAGATTAAATCTTTATGAATATTTACAAGCAGTTGACTTGGGAGTAAGGAAGCTCTACCATCTGACACTGTCACAGTTCAAATGATATAAAAGTAATCAAGCAGCAATGCAGTCTTGGAATATACTCTCCTATTTACCCTTCATCCACAAAAACTATTGTGGAAGTAGAGGAATTTTAAAGAGACACAATCAAAAGTTTAAGACACGAGAAGCCTCTTTGCGGAGAAGATTGAAAAGCTCCAGATGGGCTCCAGATCTCATCACCCACAGAGGTCTGAGCAATTTTTGTCATTTGCTTCAGGTATTTAACTTGTCTTACAGCTAGCTCAGCAATCTGTATGTATACATAGCCCATACAAAAGAAATCACCACTGAACTTTTTTGACTTATTCTAAAAGATTGAGAATACAAGGCCATATTTAGGGGAATAAATAAAGCTAGGAAACGAGTAAACCAGGATATGTGTACATTTGTATCTATTTTATATGCAGACGAAGACGCACATATGATGCTCCATAACTTAAATATGGCTAAATACAAAATCCGAAGCTATTCTAGTTTCTACCACCAAAAATATTGTAATAGGAACAAAACCTCACACTTCCAGTCACATACCACTTCCAGCAATCAAGAATAAGAATGAGAAATATATATAAGAAGTTACACAGTTACAAAGGAGTTTTTATCTTTAGACACCTACCTGGGAAAGACATTTAAGCAACTTACAATCTGATCTAAGTTAAGATGGCACTTTGATAGTAATGTTCACATTTTTATATCAATATTCAAAATCTAACTGCAGGCTTCCAAAAGCAAATCAAAAAACCAACCTACTGAACCAAGGGATTGTGTGAATTGAGTTTCTACAATGACAGTGATTATGACAATTCATCCAGTTTATCCTAAGAAAAAAAACCCTTGATCAAAATGTCAATTTTTAAAATATTGTAAATCATTCACTGGGGACTTTCTTTGAGGGAAGGGGGTGTTTGCTTTAGGTTTTTTTACCTTGATGATATGCAGTCTAGCTAAGCTGTACGGAATGTATGGCACTTCTTTGGTTGTACGTTCCTCCAACTCCGTTGCTTTGTGATCAGCAGCAGAACAAACTTCAGATGTGTTAAACTGCTCTAGTTTAAAACAAAATTTACCTTATCAACTGAAATGCACTGCAATTTCACACGTACGTATTATATTTTAATTTTTTTATTAGCGGTATTAACTATCTGCAGGGATTTTTTGTTGGTTTTGTTTTGTTTTGTTTTTTTCCTAGTAACAAAATAGGCTCCTTGGAGGAGAAATACAGCAATTCAGACTTGTCAGCTTTTATCTCTGGATACCATCATACAAACTTATGTTTGACAATTACTTGTTCCTGAATACTCTGATATTCATGACTTACATATATTTATGTTATAAAAACTAAAAATTAAAAATCAGGTTAAAAAACTCATACAGAAACATGCTGCCTCTTATGAAAACTAGCTTTTACTACATTTTTTATCAGAGTATGATATACATTTTATTTTTCTTTTAATCTTCCTTTTTGTTAAATAAGAGTATAAAATGACTACTTTTCCCCCAATCAGATTGTTCTGGTTTAGAGTGGAAAATTAAGTTTCACAATTCTCAATCCAGTATCATTATTAACTAACAGGAGTATGAGTTCAAAAATACTGGTATAATTTTCTAGATAGTGACTTGTGTATATCTAAGCTAAAGAATTTTATTTGAAAATCCGAACAACACAGCTTAATTCAATCAGAGTTTACACACAAGGGAGAACAAAAGAATAAACCTCCTAATTTTGTTTAAGGTATTATCTGTTCCAGAAAGCAAGAATAATACTTGCTTTTTAAAATACCTTTGTCTTGAGTTCTGTCTTCACTCCAACCAATCAGGGAATTCAGAAATGACCACTTGTTTATATTCATTCCAAGCTTGTGCAACCATGAGTTTCCCTCTCCATCTGTTAACAAAATTCAAGTGCTAAAATACTGTGAAAACCATTGACATTCTTGCTCTGATTCTCTTTGGCTAAAAAGTGTATTAAGTAATTAAGTAATTAAAAGGAATACAAAATTTGAGAGACTGGGAAGTAACTGAGAAAACCACAAGCAAGAGAAGGATGTGAGGACTTGTATGAGACTTGAATGGTTCCACTTGATCCTGAAAATAGAGATATTGAATGCAAAGGCTGTATTCAGGACTTTTTTTCTCATCTTCTGCAGGAATGTTTTCAAAATTTTATTTTAAAAGTTACGAAATAATATCTTGGAAAATGTGAATGTGAATGTGTGTGTGTGTATTAAGAGGTGGGGCTGCATCACATTGTTACATGAGGTGTGTCTGACTCAGTTTTATTTATGAACACTCTCAATGCATGCAACACTCCTGCTGAGAGAAAACCAAGCCACAACACCTTCTGACGTTCTGATGCGAAAGAGAAAACAGTGTCTGAAAGAAGTCCTCTAACTCTTTGAATTGGTAAAAACAATTATCAGAAATTAAGAAATTTTGTGCACTGGGGAAATTTAATGTAAACCTTTCCTGAGTTCCTAACACAATTCTCATTTAGTTACATACTGTAGTGATTTCATACTAAAAAATATCTGTCTCTGCATGTTGCTTTTACTAGCTGTACTGTAAGAAGATGCACTGTTCTAAAATACAGTTTGTTCTGCTACTAGATGGGTCATCAGATCCTGTTCAGGTACAGCCATAAAAGTCTTACTTTTCAAGATCCAATTTTGGTGATTTATAAAAAACATTTTGAAAAGAATACCTTTGGCTCAAGCTATTCTTTTATCTGAATTTTCATTGCTATACATTACATATATAAAAATACTGGCTTTTGTTCTGCTAATAATGTCATTGAAGGACACAAAATCTGTATAGAACAGCTGCTTTTTAAAAGACATGATGTCTCACATTTATGTCCTTTTGGTTTACGTTTTGTTTTCTTTCTGTCATCTTGGAGACTCATAGCAGTCCTTCAATTCACATAATCCTACTTTAGGCAAAATTGGCCACTTATACATCAATGCTTACCGGCCAAGAACATAGGGTCTATATTTTCCTTAGGATAAAGATTGATTTGACATCCAGATTCCATTTCTAACTTAAAAAATACATTACTATATCATGTGCTGATGCAAATGCAAAGTTTATCTTCAATCTAGACAGACCAAGGGAGGAAAAATATTTGAAACTCCAACTGGTTAATTAATGAATGCTAAAAAAAGTCTTCTGTTTAACTCCACATTTCACAGAACATGTAACTCTCAAAGCTACTGAACATGCCTTTTCACACCACTCGTGTGAGTTAACTCACTGTGGTGTGGCAGAGATGAGACATCTGTTACAGTTCTTTCCATTTCTTCCCAATGCCTCTGGTCAGACTGTTCTCAAAGGCCATTCCAGGTGCGACAGCTCCTTGCAGTTTAATTCTTTTAGAATGAAAGGCTCCTCAAACCAGAGGTCTCTCTCAGATTACAGCTAGGTACAGATTATACAAAAAATCTAGTCCTGTTCTTTTGGCTTTAGTTTTAACAGGTACAATTGTTGCAGTGTGCTTTTAAGGCTTTCAAGGTGAGCTCCCTTTGGGGGTTTTCCCCCTCCCCCAGGGTAGGTTTTTCCCAGCCAATCCCTAGGGAATGATTATAATACACAGGATCTCTTGGGCAACCTGGAATTCTGCAGGGGCTAGGTCATTGAGGAAATTGGCCAGGGCAGAAAAGGCCCACCTCTCCTCAGAAGTGATTTGACCTTTAGGCTGCCCTTTAGCCCTCGGGTCATGCCCTGCCCTTTTCTGATAGGCAGGCTCAATGCCCTCCCCCATCCCCCTCTCCCGGGGTAAAAACCCGGGGACAGGCACATGGTCCCTTGCTCTGCTCTGAAGTTCAGAAGTCCTGCTGGAACTGGAATAAATCTCTGGATGAGACTTTCAGGGGGTCCCAGTTTCTATTTCCACTGATCGTCCAGCCTTTCTGAGAGGGTCACTCAGGATTCACCCTGCTACATCTCGCCGCCACACCCGGGTCTGACGCTGCCTGGAGTCTTGGAACAAGCCCAGACCTGTCCTGAGGGGTCTGTGCCTGTGCTCACAGTGCCAAGGGAATATCCCGGTGTGACCAATCACTGGCCTGTTCTCCCAGCACAGCAACCACACGAGATTCCTCAACAGAGCAGTGATTCTTCGCTGTTTTATATACAATGTTAAACCACTATGCTTAACCACTGTGTTTAACCACTATGCATCTGTTGTACATGAGACGCTTGAAGATCATGTCCATAAAATATAAATGAATCATGACAGGAACCCTTCCACTTAGTCCATACTGATTTTATCCATATTCGAGGTATATCAGCACCGATGACAATGTAGACTATAATGTCTATGCAGTTCTGCTTCTGTGAATCTACAACACAGATACTACCACTATCTTTTGTGGAAAGCAGTGAAGTACAATCTCATTCTGAATATCTGAGGCACTACTAGTACTACTTACCCTCCTCAGGTGTGTTTTCTACCACAACACTTTCAATCACACACGAAGGATGTTCCTGTACATCCTCTGAGTAATCAATAACGCTGCCTGGTAGAAGAACAGTGGAATGCGTGGTGGTCTGTGGTTTAGTTTCAGTTTTTAATTTAGGATCAATTTGTACTGAATCTTTGGGGACTTGCCAGCCTGAAAGATCAACACTTTGCACCCATGCTTCTGAAAAACAAGCAACATAATAGTTTTTAATAAAATGATAAGACAAGGCATTGAGTTTAGAGTGTTAAAAACAGATTTTGTGAAACAAGATGAGATCTGTAATATAACACACCAAAATGGAATAAGATCAAAATACTGCAAACTGTCAGCAGTTTAATTAAACCTGGGTCACTTTCTTAGAAACTGATCAGAGCAAACCTTTAATTTTGGGCCTTTCCTTTCTGTCTTTTTTGAAATCTAACATGATTTGATGATTTAATCTTGGTTTGACTGTCAGATTTAGCTGAATTAGTAAGGAACATCAAGGTCCATGAAATAAAGTAGTTAGAATTCACCATCTATCCTGAATAAAAACTGGCAAGTCTCAAACAGTTTCCATCCAAAAGCACATCTCAAACACACTCCGCAATGCATAGCCATTGGCCAGCTTTTGCCTCTGGATATCTTGAAGATATTCGATCTCTTTTTATGATCAATTTCTGTTTTCCCAGAAAAAAGTTTTCTTGATGAATTATAAAGAAACCAAAGATATTTATGAGCAAAAAGACCCTTTTTTAAAAAAGAATACCTTGGCAGCCTCATAAGTTTCATAGAGAAACATGCTTGCTTTTTTAGCTCTTCAAGCTTTATGGAACAGACAAGAAGAAAATAAATACTTGATTCTGAACATGAAATACAAATGACAGGCTTTTTTGGGAAGCAATTAGAGCACATACACAGAAATGAAAATGTAGGTGTATAAGTTCAGCAATTGAACTTATGTCATTGCAATAATTTCAGCTATCTGGCTAGGGTTGTCAGCACTGGGACTTCTTCACTGCCTGTAAGCATTGCAAAAAAACCACTAAAGCCTTTAAAACTTGGCTTGTGACTCCTTAAGAGGCCTGAAACTTACACTTAAAAGTGATCATAAGGAATTATGACGATAGCAAAATTATTATTGAAATGACCATGGGCCTGTTGAAGTTCTACATAGCTAATGAAGCTGACAGAATGTTTTCATATGATGGGTTGAGAAATGCAGCTCAGAAATGTAGTATAACAAAGACCAATCTAGTTTAGCTAATCCTTCCCTCACACTATCACCACAGTTTGATTTTTTTTTTTTTTTATGTTTTCTTGATCAATTTAGTAAGTAGCACGACCCAAAGAAGCAGCACAAGAATATGTTACTAGATTGATACCAGCTTCTGCTGTGGTTTAAGCCTGTCTCACAGCTCCGGCCCCTGCAGCCGCTTCCTCACTCCCCTGAGTGATGGGTGAGTGAATGAGAAGGAGAAAAGTGATAACAATCATGGGTTGAGTTAAAGAGAGTTTAATAGGTAAATCAAAGAGCTACATGCAAGCAGAACATAATAAGGAATTAATTCACTACTTCCCACAGTTAAGTCAATGTTTAGTCATCTAGAGGAAAGCAGGGCTCCATCGCATATAATCATTACTTAAAGGCAAATTCCGTAAGTCAAAAAATTCTTTTCTTCTCTTAACTCTAAATTTTTATTGTAGCACACAATATCGTATGGCACAGGATATATCCCTTTGGAAGGTGTTGTGGTTTAGGAACGGTAATCCTCAGTTCAGTCCCTGCACCAAGACTCTGCTAAACCACACACCACTCTCTCGCTCTTTTAATAACTTTGTGTAGAGAGGCTGTCTGAGAGAAGCAAGTGTCTTTTTTGCTTCTTGTTACAGCACTTTCTATTGATGCACGGACTCTCTGCTATTCAACATTACCAATAGTGCAAATGCGTGCACTGGGCTTTCTTATAACAATATCAGCAGACTGAACAGAGACTGTCCCCCGCTCTGTGCTGTGATGCAAAACAAACAACAAAGGTGGGAAAGAGGGCTGGTGGGACTGTCCTTAGAGTGTGGTTCATTAGAAGAGCCAGAGTGAAAGAGAAGACCATTGCTTCTGGACTTGGACAGAGAGAAAGATATCAAGTCTTTCCTCCTTCATCATGTGGAAAATGGAGCATGAAACTTGACATGCGTAGAGAGTAACCGTTCTCCCAATGTCCCGACGAGCAAAGATCATATTGTTTCCCTTTGTGGCTTACAAAAAAAGAGAAAACTGTCATTTTTATCCCTGCTGCTGATCACTCAGAAAAACAGGAATGTAGCAATATAGTTGCAATATTCAGTATACCTAGTGGTTGGAAAATGGGCCTTCTGAACACTCATCTCTTTATTGTGCATGGAATAGTGGCTTTCTCTCCTATTTACCAACTGGATTGTTTCTGAAGTCCACTCCTTCCTCATTAGTACTACGTCACATTGGTATCAGCTGGTATGAAGATTCATACCAGGATATCTTTTATAACTCCATCTCATCCCCAGAAAGTGATTTAGATTTAGCAATAAACTTGGACAGTGTATTACAAGTAGAGGCTTGTTTACATTGTTACAAGCTACAGTTCAGTTCTTTTCCAGATGGAAATGTATTATGCAAACATTTTCTTTTTACTCTGTCTGGTCAAACCACATTTTTACCTCTAACATTCTCAGGTTACACTGCCTTAAGAAACAACCTTGCCCAGTTGTATTGCTCAACAGAGCTGACAATCAAATGTGTTTAACTTGTTATTATTCTTCAGTTCTGGTGTGAAGGTTAAACAGTCAGTCAGGGTATATATGTGTATATATATATATATATTTATTATATCGGCAAGAAGAAGAGAATATATAGCAGCTATCACCTGATAAGTTGCCAATATGGAGCAAAACACCCATGTCAAAAGTTAATATTCCAGCTTGCTACCACAGACAGCAAAGCTTTTCTTGCTATATTTTGTTGATTTTTCATCTTGAAAATAAAGGCATACATTTTGTACTTTAAGTCACAGAGATGCTGGACAAAATGTAAGAATGTAGATTTAACTTGCCATGGATAAAGATGTGTGTTTGTTTATCTATTGATAGACAGAGTTATTCCTTCATGCTGGTTAGACCTGAGATTCCATAGTATGACCAGTCTGCTCATTCATTAGTCAGCTGCCTGACACTACAAACAGACCACAGTGCCCCACTAATGGTGCTCTTCATCTCTAAATCAGACATGGCAATTCAATCTTAATCTTTACTATTGCATTTAAATTTTAAGCATAATGCTTGAGAACTGTGTTTGACATCTGAGGAAAAATGACTTTTACAAATATTTGGGTGTATGGGAAGGCCTAATAATAGGTATAAGAAGACTGTTCCCTCATGATTTATGGACAGAATCTGCACGTTGCATAGAAGAAGCTGTAAGTCTTCCTCATCTTTCCCTGCACTGCTTTTCAGCACCCTCCTCCCTAAGGTGGGGCATGACAAACCACCCTGCATTTTCTTTACAGGCTTTGCATAACTGTTCATTTATTTTTAATTATACACCCTTGAAAAGGAATTATACATCCTTTATTTTTTAATTATACATCCTTGAAAAGGAATTATAGAATCTGGTCCTCTGCTTTCACTTATGCTAACTCTAAATACGTACCTAATAAAAGTCTCAAACTATCAATGATTGTGGATGCTGCATGTTTTAATATTTGAGACCCAATCTTGGTTACCTGTTGGCCCACAAATATGGCCACACCAGAGTTTGCATCAGGAAAAAAAAAATGAAGCCTGAACAGTCACAATAGTTTTTGTAGGAGGTTATCTGCAAAAGAGAAATTATTTTAAGAGTACAAGTGCAATTTAAAGACAATTTTAAGACATCACTGTTAGGATACATGTTATCTCTGTGGAAAATCTAGGCGGAAACCCACAAGTTTTGGCAATATAATTTTGTTGTTGTTGTGACATCATCATCTCTTCTTTGAGGCAGAATCCTCTGGGAAACCTTGTTTGCCTTGCAGGTTAATTTTTTTTCAGCAAACAGGAGTTAAAATTTCAGGGAAGAAATAAGCAGCAGGGACCTAAGACTTTGAGAAAAGATCTAAGTTTGCAAAAAAAAAAAAATAGTCCTAGATAAAATAATGGTAATAAAGGAATTAGGACCTATTTAACCCATTTTTAATCACTTGTTAGTGAAAATGATTTATGTTTAAAGTCCAATTGAAATTCCCTTTCCTTAAATTCAATGCTTCCTGTCCCACAATCAAATTGATGATTTTTGAAGATTTCTGAACTCAGTCTTCTGAGAAATAACTAAAGATTCTTACATCATTAGACCATTATTCCGCTTTTCAGACATTCACCAGAAGCCACATTCATCAGCCCTTTGATGATTTCCCTGTACAATCTCTCTTATTCATCTTCTAAGATTGCATTTCCTGAAATTACATGAGTTTTGTGCCTAAAATACTCAATAACTTGTTGAACTGTGAAAAGCCAGGCCTATTTTTCTAAAAAATCACAAAATATTTGTAAAACCTGCAGTGACTTAGAAGACCTTAATTTATCACACTTTTCCAAATGTTTATGAAGACACATATACAACTTTCCAAATTACCCCTAGGATTCAAATATGTATTTCCTAGGTTAGCAAGACAGCTTTTGAAAAATAATTAGCTGTGTTTAAAACTATTCTTACTCATTTGTGCTTATCTTTCTGCCGTGTAATCAACTTAGCTCCTTTAGTACGTATTTCATATGAATGTGTTCTTTCCCTGAAAAAACAGATGGTTGTCCTCTTCACACTTTGCACTCAACTTAATTTGAGAAAACACTGGCCTGGCTCCACCCTTCTACTGTCAATAGCTGTGTGTCAAAATGTAACATACATGAGGAACACTTCTTGTTTTTACTAAATACATACTAAGTCCTAAATAATTACCTTCATCCATGGTGATGCATCTGTTTCTCAGGGTTTCCAGAGAGACGAGAGTTAACTTCTGGTATTTTCTGAAAACCTCCCACACTGTGTACATAAATATTTAACCTGAAAAAAAATGCAAGAGCCTCACTAGGCAACAAGATACCTGCAGAAAGTAAAATAGACATGGATCAGGTTTCTTCTCACTGACTCCTGTGTCAGGCAATGTCTGTTTTGCTAGCAGACTAAAACTTACTAGGTGAAACTCAAAGCTGTAGGAAATGAAACTGTAAGTGAAAAAAAAAAAAAATACAGGTTGGTTTTATATAGATCTGAAAGCACAAATACCCACAAGGCTTTCATTAGAATAATTTATAATCTCTGCATTTGTTTCAGCTGGAAGAATGTGAAACATGATTCTCTTGCTACACTTCCAGTAGTTAAATTGATAGAGTTCTAAGTTGTATTTTATACAATTTCAGCTCTTATTTTCGTATGAACTGAATGATTAAGTTGGTCCAGATGAAGCTGTTACTGCATTAGAACAAAGTTTTTCCTGCTTTTTACATTTTTTTCAATATATTGTCATTTCCCTGCCCTACTAATTAAAGGTAAAACAAGCCCACACTTTTATCACTGACTATGCCATTATGCTGTGACTGGCCTCAGCTGAGACAGGCAGGTTATTTTGAACTGTAAGTCAAACTGTAAGCCTCTTGCAATAACTCCAGGCACAAAACTTCTGATATATTCCTATACTAAAATGAACAAAACAGCAGCAGAAACGGGGAGAAGCAAGTACTATTTAGCAATTGCAAAAGGAAGTACAGAATGAAATCTGCAGGCTGACATGATCCAGCCTAGGCAGGTGAGATCAGTGGCTCAGGATTTCTACCTCACTGCTTTTTTGTGTACCCCACCCTTATGACAAAAAGGACTAAACCCAGGAACTTGCCTCGAGATTATAGTACAAAAGGAAGGCTTTTGGTATCGCTAACTCAACAAGCAGTTTCGCTGTGAGCTTACAGGAAGCAGCTTCCTTGTGAACCTTTGTACAAATAATCCACAACTAATTTAATTTCTATGACTATTTGCTCTACTGTGCTCATTTGAATATTTTATAGCTTCACCGGGATGTAAAGAACACAGCATGGGACCTATACAAAAGGCTTTTATGAGAGCGGTTTTTTTTTTTTTTTTAAAGGAACTATTTTGTGATTTTTTCTTTTTTATGATAGCAAAGGGTGTTTTTGCCTTCCTTCCTCTTTCCTCTTACCACAGGGAAAAAAAAGAATAAAGAATGGAAATGGAGAAAAAGAAATAATAGAGAAATCAACCATGGGAACAAATGAGGGTGTTTGACTTTAAATATTCACAATCTTACAAAAATAAAAACATATTTGGCAGATTGTATTTCCAAATTATTTTTACAGTAATAAATTATGTAAGACATGTTAGCAAAACAACTACTGTTAAATGAAGAAACTGACAAAGCAAACAGAAAATACTGGACTCCCAGCTGTATTTAAATAGGGTATTTTAGGTTTCTACTTAAATTTTTAATTTTCACTGTGATGTTTCTTGCTTTGTTTAATCTTTGAGGGCTGTGTAGTAGTCTCATTGTTGAACTAAAATGTGACTGTGCTAGCTATTAAACAAACACAATAAAACAGATTGGTAGTGCCACAGATATCTTGAGATCACTCCTTTCAGTATGTTTGTTTTGGCTGGTATTCTTGCTAATTTTACTTCAAGAAGAATCTATATGTGACAAACATTTACTTTTTTACTGAAAATACCCTTCAAAAGATCCCTACAGTAATCAGTTATACTGTATGTCTTTTTCTCAAATTACCATCATTAGGACTCACTATACCACTTTTGTATTTTGTTATCCATGAGAGTTCATGTATAATTATGTGAAGATAAATTTCTATTTAGTTTCATTTAGCTAGGAGTTTCATGTTCCTCTTTGTATATTCCCAATGACTTTGATTATCATGAGAAACTTATAACAGCTTCAGCGATAAATAATTTACACTGGTATATAATTGGGCTACATTTGAAATGTTGCATCTGCATCTTTCTCCTTAGAGGAAAATCAAATGCAAATCAAACTCTGAATTATGTACCTTTAGGAATTCTATAATGGGACAAATTACAACAAATACAAACATGCCTTGAACCTTTAGAAACAAGCTTAAACAAGCTTAAACACTTTAAAATTTCCCTTTAATAACTGTGACTTGCACCATGTCACCCACTGTGCCCTAGTGGTATTTCTTCCCCAGCAGTTTGAGGCAATCCAGTCTAGAGTAAAACTGAAACAAAAGGAGTTTTCTGTGGTTTTAGCTCGAAACACAATAAGGAATTCCTGTTCAACATCACAATACAGAAGTCTGTAGGAAATTTCCTGGATACAAATCATATTTTGCTGAAAGTCAACAATAAACTTATATTTAAATTGAGGAAAAAAACCACATAAAATGGAGGAGGATAGAAGAAATACTTTTTCAAATGGAATACTGCAGTTTAGATTTTCACTATCAATACTTCGGTTTTGTGAATATTTGAGGGGAAGTTTGAAAGTACATGAAAATTTTATTTTGTCTGAGGTTAAACTCTTCTAATGTTCCATAGAAGCAGATCGGTTTTGCAATCACTGACTAATTGTGAATTTGTTCTGTCTCCTAATTCCAGCAGGTAAGCTTCTGAGTGAAACAGTAACAGCTAAGCAGTCTCCAAAAACGACTCCCAACCACAAACCACCCCCACTATTCTGGGAATAAGATGTTACAAGAGTGAATGGAATGTATAGTTCCCTGAGGTTTTTTATGACTGTTCTTACCACACCTTGAACTTAGACAATGAGCAAAACATGATTTACTATTATGCACTTATTATGTAATTCTTGCTTCTTCATAGTAGCGGGACCCAGGTGAGGGCTATGCGACTCAGAACAATATCCCCTTGACTGAAGTGATTCTGAAAATTCAGAGCATGATACTTGTTCTTTGTTGTAGATAGGGAATAAGATATGTTTTACTGTTTTAACCCATACATCTTTTGTCAATAAATCCACTCACTGGTATGTATCTCAACAGCAACCAAAGCAGCACAGTTTGCTGAGGGCATATTTATAAATGTTTATAGTATTAATTTTCTTTAAAAGAAAATGTGGCACAAGAATGGCAATAGATGTAAAGCTACTTCAAAGAATCAATTTCAGAATGCCAAATAAACTGGGAAATCCCAGATGGCTAAATTTAACCTGCATATTGCAGTACCACAGGTGGTTCATCAAGTTAATTCTTTGTTAATTAGTGTTGTCTCTTCTTTCTTTGAAGTTACAACAACTTAATTGTGCAGCAGGGTTCAGTCTCTTGTAAATCAGAGGACTGCTCATCCTACTGCTTGGTTTCTGTCTTGGTTTGGAAAGACAGGTATTTGCCAGGGAAACTGGGGTTTCTCTTAGAATAGGGAATGCAAACCCCTCACCCCCCGCCAAATTATAATTTTGCAATCGAGGCTCTCAGGCAAAGATTTGGGAATAGGAATAACAGTTCTTTACTAGTAATATCAATAATACAAATGTGGTAGAAAAACAAAACCACTTCACTAAACCAGCAAACAAACAAACAACAATTTTGGAAAGCCCTGACAGCGTCAGGTACAACCTGATGCTCTGTTGGTCAGGACGTTGGTAGCAGTCCAGAAGTCCTCCTGGGGTGGCAGATGTGGTTCTGTTGGAGTGGAGATGATTTTGAAGCCAAAAGGGTCCAGAGGTGGTGAGAGGGAGTCAGGGTGATGGTGAGAAGGGTTCTGTCTTCCTCCGGTAATCGGGTGAAGCAAGAGAGATATCCTGTTCCGTAGTCCCAGTTTTATCCAGGTAGGAATGGTTGGCTCCCCCCACTGGGTGGAGCATCTCACAATAGAATGATGGAATGTGAATGTACTATCTTGGGGAGGATAAGTTTTGGGATGTGTGCTTTTAGGGGTGTTTAAATGGTCCATTAGCAGAAAAAAGATAAGAAACAATGCCCTACCTGGTTTTAACAGTTGGGCCATTATCAAAAGGCACCCGGCCCACTCCTTCCAGAGTAAACAAGAGATAAAACAAAACAGCTCCCCAACTGCTTTCAGCAGATGAAAATAGAATACACATCCTAGGTTCTACAACCCAAGACAGTTTCCATAGAAAAGATGGCCCAGTTCCATTCCTCCTAAGATCAGTTGTGACATACCACCAACTCTCTTGTTTTGGTTTGGTTTTCTGTCAGGGAGGATGTTTGGACATTTTCTCCATTAAGGGCATCGACCTTTCCACATCTTTTATGAACAGTTCAATTGTTGAAGTCACTTGTGTTCCCTTGACCTGAATGACTCTTCTGTTATTATTTACACCCTCTGATTAGCATTGTACACTGCATAGGACAGTAAAAAGTTTATGCATTCCAACTTTTTCTTGTCCCCTTAGCATGTTTCCCTGAATGTGCACTGAGTTTTATCTTTCATTGTAATTTACTATTTTTGTCACAGCTTCATCATCAAACAGGTCTATTTTGCTCTGCTGTGATTTGGAAGAAGATATGTGTAACAAGGATTTCCAAAGGGTTTTTTTTTTTTTTTTTTTTTTTTTTTCCTAGAGGCTGCCTAGAAGGTCCACATTTTCCTCATATAAATTACTCTGGCACACATTTATAGTGGTTCTTGTCTGGAAGGCAGCCTGAGACATTGAAAATCTTCTGGAAGCATTTCTCTGAACTTGAGTTCATTTAAACTGAATGATATTTCTAATCTCCAAAATGATGTTACCTTGACATGATTTCTCATGCGGCTACTCTGCTTGTTTCTATGAGAGGACGGTTTATTTGTATTTCTCTGGGCAGGGGGCTGCTCACTGACATTTTGTGTCTTCTGGGTAGCCAAGCCATATTTAACCATGAGACTCAGAATACACCATTACACTTCTAAAAATTTATGGAACTGCAGAAATGTATTTACTGCAACTAAGTGAGCAGTAAGTATTAAAGCTGATTATAGAAACAGATGCATGTTTGATTAAACTGTGGAATTCCTGTTGCCTGAGAATTATTGCTAATTCGGTATTTCATGAGGCAATAATAAAATGCAAATCCATGTTAAAAGACAGAGGTGTTAAATATTTTATGCAGTGTAAATAAAATGAATCCTTGTTAGAAAATTCGTCAAAAATATTTATGATTTGTTTTGCATCAGTATCAACAAATGCATGTTGCCCAGTCTTTTTCCTATTTATAAGCTTGCAAAGAGGTTCAGAACTGAAATATGATCTGAATGAAATTAGAATATTCAATTCAAATTCAAAACAATATTAATGGAAATAAAACCTTTAACAAAGAATCCATAAGAGATACTACACAGTTTTGAATGTGTCCTATTGTGTCTAATGAATATATTTTTTTGTTTACAAATTAAACTAAAAAAGAAATTGCATGTCAAGATTTGAAGCAATCCAGCACATAATATAGAATCAGAGGGATACATATAATCACAATCTGTCTCTAGATGGACCTCACTAATATCATGCAGATCAGATGCAAATTAATAGATAGTGTAGCTGTTCTCACTGAATTTGATATTTAATCTCTTAATGTCAAAGGAAGAGATGAAGGTCTGAGGAGGCCCTATACCTCAATATGCAGGAAAGATATTTTTCTGAATAATGTAACTGAGACACACTTCCTGAAACAGGATTTGTACAGGAATTGGTAAATATGTGTTAGTAAAAACAGAGTATTATCTCTGGAATGTCTTCTTGGCAGTATTACTGCCTTCAGTAGGCCTGCTGTACATCATACACACTCTTAGATCAGCATCATCAATATTAATGTCTCTGTTGCCTGAAACCTGAGTACAGGTGCTACACTGAAGGTCCTGGGTGCCTAAGGAAATCAAGTAATGTCTTCCTCCTCAGTTTTTTAGCAGGCAGATAAAAGTTACTGAAGATAAATGAAGTCATAAGGTGCAGAAGAGGAGAGAGGCAGATTCCAGTTGGCTCTGGAATGCAATCAGATGGTTCAAAATGGATGGCTGTCCTGGCATGAAACAGGCAGAGCTCTGTTTCATGATTTATTGCCTGACCATACTGTCAGGAGCTCTTTCAGGATAATGATACTTCATAACAATGCAATTTGTGACCATTAATTTTCTCTTAGAGTTGAAGGTTATTTGTAAAATGGGGTCTTTGCTTTAATGTAGGTAGAATCATAACTTCCTAAATTTCCCCAAACTTAACTCTTCTTTAAGGCACCTTGGGTAGAATAAACACAGAGTTACAGCAGGTTGGTAGCAGCCTCTGAAACAGATAAAAGGGCTGCTGCTCTAGGTCTCAAACTCTGTGAAAATTCCTGACTCATTTTCCTACAATTTTGTGTAGGATGGATTGCTTGGGGAAATCCCATCTTCCCAACTGAGATGTCATTACTAGCCTTAAGAGAAATATTTGGCATGGCCAAATCTGGCAGTTTATCAAGTGACCATTTTCTTTTCTTTTTTTTTCTGAACATTTCTGATTCCCTCAACTGCATTCCATGCATTGAGTGTTATAAACAAACATACTTATTTTTGTCACTTTTGAGACATTTGAGCCTCTACATCAGTGGCTGCATGCTTTGCCATTTCTGAATAATGGGAACTCAACAATAAACAATATGCAAACTGTGATAGCTTTGTGAAGCAAATGACGGAGTAACAGTTAAAAACTTAACAATAAACAATTGTTAAGAGCTCCATCTAATTAAACTGCATTTTTTTTATGTGGCAGCATTTTGTACAACAAAGCACTCTAGTACAGATGGTGACTCAGTTGAGCTCCAGGAAGACAGTGAGTCAACCAACATCTGTCCACCCATTAAGGAGGAAAAGCAAATGCAAACAGCTTCTGCAATGAATAGTAGCACAATGCCTTCTTGTGACATCACTCTGAAGGTGGAAACATGGGCCTGAAAGACAATAGAATTACATTCTAAAAAACCCCCAAAACAATAGAACTAAATCAGAAGTTAAAAAATACTGTGATAAAATGGGATAGTAATCTGATTATGGAAAAACTATATCAGAAAAAAGAGTCGATGTGTTTTACCATGCACCTGTAGCACACTGATTCCTACCCTTAGCCGTGCTCATTAATAGATGGGGGAAACAGTCCCAGAAAGAGTAAAAACAGAGATTCTGGCCAACACCTGACCCAAGTGAAATAAGACTGCTAGTGTCATTCTGACATAGAATTCAGGTGGGCTAGAGTAATCTGAATTTCACACATCATAATTAAATAAACAAATCAACATACACCTGACAGCTTGTTCACTGTATCATTGTCAGCTGATGGGCCTCTTCAATTATTCAGCTTACTGAATATATCTAAAATGATTTTGTGCAATGATATATTAAGTGTACAGGGGGAAAGGAAATAACAAAGCATAGGAGAAAATTGCTCTCAGAGGGTTAAGGAGGCTGGGGACTCTCTGGGGGCCAGAAGTGTTCCCATGGGGGTCAGCAGGCAGGGCCTGGCAGCCCCTCCTATCCTGTCACTGCAGCCAGGAGCAGGACACCCGGGGTGGGCACTGTAGGCAGCTCCAGGCACCTCCCTGGGGATGGGTATGTGACAGGCCATCAGCCCATAGGCTGGGTCCCACTTTCTGTCCCAGCCCTCTGTAAGGCAGCGACTCAAGTGGGGAATGAGGGCTGAGGCAACTTCTGAGGGCAGATCCTGGGGCTGTGGTGGACTGACTGCTGTGTCCTCCAGCTCTCCCTTTAGGCTACTGGGATGGGGACCTCCTTGACTGTGATGAGCAGATTACTCTGAGCACTACACATTTGGGTGTAGGGAGGAAGATGTAAGCTATGTTGGAATGTGCATGTGTGTTACATTCATTACATTTGAGAGATTTGTGAAGATCCCCTCTAATAATAACCACCAGCCTGTTCCTCTTCCTCCTCATATAAGTAACTGTTAGACAGAGGTTTCAAGGGCAGACTGCATTTCATGTATGTTCATGTGAAGTAGATCAGCCATGCTAGGGGTACCTGGGCACTGCAGCCAGTCAGCAGGAGGAGGATGAAAGTCTGCTGGGAGTCCTATCTGCCCATTGCAGACACTTCTGGTTCAGCAACAGGTATTTCTTCACTGGGCATCATGCTTCAGCCCAGTCTGAGATGTTAGTGATATGCATGGTGCTGTGCTGTGCTGGCTGGGCAAGGAAGTGCTTGCAGAAAACCACTGCTAGCAGATATACCCTCATCTTGCGCAAACCACTCTCACTTTGAACTTCAGAGTTTAATCTGATGGCTTCAATCTCTTTCTAATTATGTAGATGCCAATTATTGCCCTTATATTAAGCCTGCCTTTTCCTATGTGTTTCTTTCCAAGAAGAAGAAGTTATTTATATGAAATACTAGATGTATTTTATTCCCGGGTTATTTCTGCTATGGGCCTACATGCAAAAGATGCAGAGCTGATAGCCACCGGATCTCAGTGAAGTGAGGATGCTGCCTTGACTCTTCACCCTTTCTTCTCTCAAAGTTTCACTGAGTTTCACTATATCTTCTCTCAAAGATATATCTTAATATATTCACTTTTGTAATTATATCAGACATGTCAAAATGTGAAGAGAATAACTCAAGTTTAGTTTTCTTAATATTTAATCATATGATCTCAAAAGATTTACACAATTTATTAAAACTGGGGATGTGGTCAAGGAAAGAGAGAAGAGCTACCATGGGTTGCTCATTTGTTGTCTTTTCCCTTCTGAAATCTGCTCCTACTTTCGCCACCACATAGTTTTGCAATGACTCTTTTTTTTTTTTTTTTTTTCCTAATGTTTCTCCACTTTGGGTGGCACCCAGATGTAGCTGCTGCAGATGATTACCAGGGCTGTGGAAACACTGGTTGCTGGGTGGAGTTTCCTGCACAGGGTGGGTATAAAAGCTTTGAGAGCCCTCTGCTCTTTTACTCCTGACTGTGCAGCCCTGCAAGGCAGTGTGTGAGAAGGAAGGTAGGCTTCTGTAGTTCATTATTGCTCTCTATAGACCCAGCACACTTTAGAAATTGTTTGCTGAATTTGTCAAGTGACCTGGTGCAAACTTTCTGTGGGTTGGGCTTGCTGTCAGGGAAAAAGACGGATGTGGGCAGGAGAAATGCTTTCCATTCTGGAACATTTTACACAAGGGCTTAGACAATTACTGCTTTTATTTAATGCAATTAAATAAAGAGAATAAAAAAATGGTTAAAACTTCAGAAGCAAACTTATTTGGAATTGACCATTTCATATGCTTTCTCTTTGCCTTTTTAGTAGGCTGCTGTAGAAATCTGCAGTAAAACTGGAGTTCCTAGAAAACTACTATGCTGTGTATGTAAACTTAAAAATTGGAAACAGCTGTTGTTACTTCAACAACAGTTTGCTGGATTAGGACTGTAGAGGAATTAATGAAACTGATGAGAATCAAATCTCTTAGAAATCAGAAATAAAATTTTAGAAATCAAACCAATCTTTCAGAAGCATGAGAGCAAAATGCTGCTTTTCTGACTAACGACTTGGCAAAGCCATGTAAAAGCTGTATCATCTGGGGATATTTTCTGCTAAATCTTTCCACAGAATTTTACAAGGATGAGATTATTTTTCTCCCTGATATTTCCATCTTAAGCAGACTTTCCACTGCAAAGTAAATGATTCTATTAGATCTTCTGCCTATTTTTCTGACTGTGTGACACAACTGTAATTTACATCAAGATCCTGGTATTGAGCCTTTGAAAGTAACCAGGCATCTGACATGCTTCATGATATGGTTAAATAAGCACAGATAAATGCTGTAATTTGACATAAACTGTGGTGTAAACATCTAGTTTGTATCTTTAAATATTTTTAATAAGATATGTTCTCAACACCTTAAAATTTTTTGATTGGTCCTGGTGCATCTTCAGGGGATTAAGAGCCAGACAGAAAGCAATATTATGGTGATTTTTGTGAAACAACAGTTAGGGCTTTCAGTCTGGATGTCTGTCTGGTTTTTCAATCCCATTGCAATGTTGATCATTCCAACTGGGAATCAGTTTCTCCAGTCCTTTTCATACTATATTAAAGTAATATTTGGACTGAATGTATCCCTCCTGGATCTAGGTTTTGTTTACATGATCTCTTTGCATTTTAGAGTGGCAGGACAAAGTATAGGGCAAGACCTTGTCTCCATCAGGGGCCTGGCTGTCTTCCTAGATTCCAGTCGTCTTTTTTCTTATCAGCTGTAGTTTCTTCCAAAGCAGAAGAAGAGTTTTATTTGTAAGTTGGTTTCTTACCTTGCTAAACTAATTCAAGCAGACTAAGGCCTTTAGCTCCTCCCAAGGGCCACTGACTACTTTGACTCATATTAAAATTGGATTGTTTCTTTACTAGATGGAAATAGATGGATCTACATGCCAGTGTCTTAATTTTAAAAGTCTTTAAGGCACAGATTTTTTTATTATTGTATAATTTAAATAATAAAAAAAGGAAGTTTTAGAGGCATAATAAACCAAATTTAGTGTAGTCTAATAGCCTTCTGCTCCAGCCAGTCTCAAAGGCATCAAAATCTTTAGAGCTTGGTGTTAAGGGTGGGTGTGGCTATATGTAGAAGAAAGGGATGTGTTAGCAGTGCTTCCTGAGGTCAGCTCTCCCTGAACAAAAGTCACTATGTAGAAAAGGAAAAAATGAGAGGTCTCAACCTCTTCTCAGATCTGATGCTAGGAAACTGAATCTTGTTCCATAGCTTGGGGTGTTTCTCTGCTCTGTGAGTCAGTCAGCAGACATACCAGGACATGTCAGCCTTGATGACTCAGTGTACCCAGTATGGAGACTTTTAACTGTTTCCACCCCTTGCATATGGCCTTCATGTGTGCTCTTATAAAATGCAGCAGAATTTCGGGTACCATGTGCTTCATCTGCCTGTGTTAATGTCTGTCCACAGAAGGGTGCAGGAGTCACTCTGACAACTTGAGAAAAGTGCAGGTTGCAATTATGATGTAAGAAAGCTTTTCTGATCCTGAATTAATAGCAGGTTGTAAAAATTGGTCCTTAAATCTGACTGGATAGTCTATCCATTATTTACCCAGCTGAGACCTACTGTAAATAACATACAAATACAGATTTTAAATCAGTTTTGGCTTTTCTGGCTCCACAGGCAGAGCTAAATTCCTTCACGAGGGAAGGAAACAAAAGCAAGAGTTTTTTAGGCAAGAGGGAATATGGCTGGCTTTTACTTTGGAGAGAGCTGCAAGCAGGCTGTGTGAGGTATTTTTCACTTTGTTGGCTGCTGAATGCAGAAGCAAGCTTTATGGTTTTGCAATGAGGGAAAGAAAGAGCTGGGCTGCAGCTACACTCCTTGGTCCTACACTTTGTATCAGTTCAAAAGACTGGTCTCTGCCCTTCCTACGGGACAGAAGGGCTGTGCTAGCAGCATAACTAATATAATTTTTTATAATTGTGTATATGATCTCTACTCCAAGACTGCAAAAAATTTTGTCTCGTAACACCAGTTTCAAAATCAGTCTGATTTACTCAGCAACCTTATCTCTAGTTATTGCTTGCATGTATGGTTTTAAACTAGGTCTTCCCTAGAACCTGCTGAGGAAAAGTGTTTTTAAAAATAATCTACTTTGAATAACTTTATTTGATAAACCATTGATTTCTTCTTTCTATTTCCTCATTATTTCAGTTAGCAAAGAGAATATTCCCCATACCAACAACAGAAGTTGTTACGAAGCAACCTATTCATTATTTTTGAGTACTTAATGTTGCATGACCTCTGATTTTTTTTCCTGTTCTGCATAGTGACTTTTGGGAAAGCTGGGTGTACTTTCTTTTTGAGCAGTAAAAAGCAAAACTTGATTTTCTTTTCTCTTCTTAATTTGGTAATGTTTTATTATTATTTTGTACTAATTGTAGAAAATAAGTAAGAAAAAACAATGTATATAAAACTATCCAGATTTACTCATCTTCCTTAGAAGATGTCTAGTCAAAGAAATTACATGGCAGAATATTTAACAAGAGGATATTTTTTTTTCTAACATAGTACACAAGAACCCCAACCTCAGTAAATTATGAGACAAGAACCCTTGTTTACCAGTGAATTTCAAAATGATCAAACTAAATGGGCATAGATGATAGATTAACTAATGAGAAAGACAGACTAATTGGTTTCTAGTAACTTCCCTTTGTAAGTAAGTGCTAATGCTAATGTATTGCTGTAAGCAAATAGTACTACTGCAGCTCTTATCTAAAACTTCCGTAGGTAGCTGAGAGTGTAGGTGTGAGCAAGCAGCTGTGGATCATCACATCACTCATGAAACATAAAAGTTACCTGCCTCCAATAGCACAGGCCAGTTACCATGTGGGACATTAACCATGAAATGTCATAGTGCTAGAGAAGTGTTTTTGGGGCTAAAAAAAATCTTGAGTTGCACTGGTGCTGAAAATGATGAAAAATGGTTTGTAATTTGATGCATCTCTTCCTAGAAATTCTGTCAACATGGCTATGGTATCAGAATTTCTGAAGCAGGCATGGTTCATAGACAATCAAGAACAGGAATGTATCGTAAGTATTACCAATTTTTGAAAGCACCATCCTTATTTTTCAGTACTCTTACAAGTGGTTTAAAAGCATTTAAACATCTTTCATAAATGCAAATGGAAGAAAAACAATGGCAAAACTCCAGCAGATTAGAATTGGAACCCAATTTTATTGCAGTGTGTAGTCTAATGTAATCATATAACCTAGGAAGTTTACTACAAGATGAAAAATTGCTCCTCTTTGCACCTATCAGTCTAGTTATCAATTTCTAGGCAGAACTAGATAGTGTGATTAAAATGTAATTCTCAGTAACCAGTCACTGATTCACTCAGATTGGCTTCTTTAATGTAGTAATCTGATGCTGAGTTGTGTGAACATGTTCAGGTAATGTATGAGAAAAAAACAGGGACTCTTTGGCTGAGGTATAGGAAGCCATGAGTTGGATCCAAGGGACGTAAAGGAGGAAGTGAAGTCACTAGTATATATCCTAGCTTTCATACCACATGTCAGAGTGATGGTGGAAAGAGCCACAGCACGTAATAAAAAGCCTCAGACAATGAATACTGTTACACATTAGAAGGGGGGGATATGGTTGTGAGGAGTCAAGAGTTACTGTGCCAGATGATACGGAGAATCTTTGTGACAGCGAGGTGAAGATACTGAAAGGGAAACAAAGGTAAAGCAGTACACTGTGAAATCACACAAGTTGCCTAAAAAACTTACATTTTGGAAACAAAATTATATAGGGGAAATTTCAGTAAACAAAAGTTTTCTGCTCTAGGCCCCTATAGATTTTGTAATTTTGACTCCACCACATTTTATGCACAAACCTTTGGCTCCACCATCCTGTCCCCCTTCCATTCCCAGGGTCCTTAGACATTCTTGGCTGCAGTGGTTAGAGAGATCTTTGTATTGCTGGTAGATAAGTTTGGCATGGAAACCAGTATACAAAGGTTAGCCTGCAAGATTGAGAAACAGGCAGTGAGACAGTCCCGCTCCTTTGTTGACTCAGCACACAAGACACAATGATCTCTTGAAAAGTATGCAAGAGACTGATCTAAGTATGCAGTCTGTCTGCTCTTTTACAACTCCTACTGAGGCAATTGTGTAGGGAGATGAACATTTAATTTAGAAGTGTACAAAATTCAATACAAACTATTGTATTGTATTGTAAAACATGTATTCATAAAACCTTTCCCTTTCTCTTAGGATATTTTATTTTAATGGCAAAGGATTAAAAAAATTAAAATACTAGTTTTATAAACAAGAAAGACTATAGGTGACTGTGGATCATCTAGATAAAGTACTGGTATCTTCTAATAAGAAATCTAACCATATATGACAACAATGGGAATGTTCTATAAATCTTTCATCTAAGAATCTTGGGGCATTTTATAGTTCTGTAATAGCAGTAGACTAGAATCTGTTATTTGGTGCTGTTAAGTGCTGAATGACTTATTTAGTGCTGTTAGGTCCTACCCATAACCTGATGTGTCATGTTGCTGACATAGGGCATGCCAAATGGTCTGTTGTACAGTTCCCAGAGATCTTCAGACATTGACTAGGGAGTGCCCATCTAGGAGTAGATTCACCAAAATCAGTGAATAATGTTTGGTGAGGACTGTGGCTTATGCCTAAAGTTTCAGAGAAGCTGGGTAAGAGGTCTCTGCTTCCTTGTAGGGTTAGGCTTGAACACTTCGCCAGGATCTTGAATACAAGTAGTGCTAGAAAGCTTAGATATGAATCACCTGAGGGCACTCATAAAGTGATACACAGTCAGTTTGCATAAGATGAGCGAAGAAATCAGCACTTTACTGGAAGTGCCTTTAGGATTCCATTGTGGGTTTAGAGCCTATAAAATTTGAGCATGATTTCCTAATTATGACAGTTAATTATTTTCTTATGCAATCCAACTTACACTAAGAAATAGGTGTTCAGGTACCTGAAACAATTTATGAAGTACTTTTTTGTTTAATATGAGAGCTGTGAAAGGAATAGATCCAATGTATATCCATTATTGAACCCGTTCAATTACCTGTATCTGCAAAACTGTATGTTCCTTGATGATAAAAGGCAATCCCAAATGCATAGTGTATTTGGGCATTCAAAGCTGCTTCTGTACAAAAATAATCTTTGCTATGAGCAATTTATTTATTTATTTAAAATTTTAATTTTTATTTTCCCTCTGCAGAAGAGTTCAAAAGGTATCCGTGGAGTACAGTCATACCCAAATTTTGATCCATCGGCTGATGTTATTGCTTTGGACAAAGCTATTACTGTAAAGGGTAAGAGGAGTAAATATTTAACCTACTACATTAGGATTCCTTCTTAGATAATTTTGAGAATAACATTGAATAAAATTTCAGAGCAAGAGGCAGTGGCAAGCAGGAGAGATGCTTCTACTCTTAAAAGCTTGGCAATACATTAAATTATGCTACTTGGTGAAGAATCTCAACTCTTTGATAGCCTGATGATGTATTATCATTTCAGACTTTAATGATATATTAAAGTACTTGAATATGTTGAAGGAAGGTTTGTAAAAATTTAATTTCTAGGGAAGGAAATAATATTGCAGCATACCATACTAATACTTTTTGGCTTGATTTACATAAAATTCCTGCAAGAGGCAGTGATTATGCTGATAATATATTGTATGCTTCTGTTACATTTCTCTCTTTTAATAAAATTCACATTTGGCACTTTGTCTGCACTTGAAAAGGTTTTTCAGTTTGACTTACTGAGATTAAAGGAGTATGCCATCTAGTTTGTTTTTTAGTGTAGGTTTCTGTTTGTTTGGGTGTTTGTTTGTTTGTTTGTTTGTTTTTTGGTTGTTTTTTGTTTTTTTTGTTTTTGTTTTTTTTTCAGTTTAGTTGAAGACCTACACTCAGAACACTTTAAGACTTTTTGTGTGAAATTTCTGTGTCCTGGATGGACCCTTTTTTTGGTTTCTTAGCTACATCACTAATCTTGTGAGACGATTGCAGTTTTCTTTTGGTTGTATTTGCATTTGTCAAGAAATCAAAATATGACATAAACCAGATAATAATTTAAAAAAACTTAACTATCTAAATGATCAATTAATTAACTGGCTGTATTCTGAATATATTGGAATTTTGTTTGGTGATTCATAGGTGTGGATGAAGCAACCATCATTGACATCTTGACTAAGAGAACAAATGCTCAGCGACAGCAGATCAAAGCTGCCTATCAGCAAGCTAAGGGGAAGGTAAAGTATATTCAAACCAAGCTTAATTTTCACCCAGAATATCAGTGTTTCTCCTGGCTCAAATGGTACATATGAGTCAAGATAGAATACTGAATAGGATAGGAGAGTTGTAGGACCATACACTGTTCCCCAAGTATATCAGCACTGGTACTGGTATAGGGAGGGGTTTCTAGTGTTTTTTATGACATTTTTAGATAGGTGGCAGAATAAATCAGATTTTTAGTTTTTTGGGTTTGTTTTTTTTTTTTCACCCCACTTAATTTTAGGTCAAATTAGAATATAGCCTATCTTTAGAATTTCTGTTTTTGTTTAGGGTGATATTACATAATGTTCACTTCAAACTTCATGCAATAAACAATGAGTTCAAATGTTATACAAATAAGCAACTCAATCATAATTGTAATGTGGCATTATCTTCTCTTGAAGAATGAGCAGCCTATTTTGAGTCTTCTTCTGATGCTGTAAATGTTTCAATATAGCTGAACTGCAAAGTGTGAAAGCACTCCAGAATACTTACTGAAAAACCTTCCCTGACACTTCAATTAACATAAAGTGTCAAATGCAAAAAATTTGAAACCTGAAGTAGGGCTTCATAATTCTTCCTATTATAGGTATAGGAATGACATAGACTAAGATTGATCAGACTAATTTTTGGACTGCTGCTAAACAGCAGCTACACTTTTACTATTCATTAACTTAGTGTGTTTCTTATTGTTTCTGAAACAGAGTCTAGAGGAAGCTTTGAAAAAAGCCCTGAAAAGCCATCTAGAAGATGTTGTTGTGGCTTTGCTCAAAACTCCAGCTCAATTTGATGCTGAAGAATTAAGAGCCTCTATGAAGGTAAGGCAAAATCTTCAGAGAAAAACTTTCTTAGAGAGCATCTGTATTTATCAAGACCTATAAATAACACTGGACGTAGATTTCAAGGCTTGTGTATTATTTTTAGTTTAGCTTCATTTTGTTCAGTCAATCTGTACTGGTAACTCAGTTTATGAGAACATGCAATCCCAGTAATCCCTGCTGAATTTCAGAGCTGGAGGAGATCCTTTTGTGCGAATGAACTCTTTCTGCCTCCTGGAAACTGGTTGCTAATGGGAGCCATAGCATTTACATTCATGTTTACATAGGAGCAAGAAAAAAAGGGAAGGAGGTTGTTTGTTTTTTTTCCATAGATTTTACATTCTTATCTTTTATGTGCAACCTTTGATCCCTTTAGCACATCTTTTGGGCACCAGTATATTGAATGTGATAAAAATTTAATTCCAAAAGATCTGAAATTAAATTATATGGAAGCACAATATTTTTAATTTTTATTTCTCATTCCATCTGGTTCCTTCAAAGCCAAGCCAATGATTTTCATCTTATTTCTGATAAGAATTTTAAGTTTGTTCTATTGAATAATAACTCTGAAACTATAATCACTTTTATTAGGGGCTTGGAACTGATGAAGATACCTTAATTGAGATTCTGGTCTCCAGAAACAACCAAGAGATCAGAGAAGCCAGCAGATACTACAAGGAAGGTAATTCAGAGCAAGAAATAAGTATTAAGAAGCAAGAAAGAAGATATACCATTGTATAATCCTAAAGAAAACACATTAGAGTCACAGCCTCACTTAGTATGAGGAACTGAGAACAATATAGGAAACGAAGCTTCACAAAATTTGACAGGGTTGCTGGGGAGGAAGGTCATGGTGACTTTTGCTGACCTATGTAGATCCCAATAGTGAAGGAAAAGATGCATCACCACTGCTGGAATTGTGGGTGTCTCATGGAATAAGTCAGACATTTAGGTGTTTTCTTAGATGCATGTAAAGCCAAGCTAATTTTCTTCCCCTGTAACTAAACCTTGGCTGACATTTTAAGATTAAAAGCATAGGCTTGAAAAAAAAATTCTACTGAGTAAGCACCACAGACATGTTAGCAGTAGGAGCAACCAGTGAACTATAGGAGGAAAATACTTGAAAAAATTACTACAACGTAATGTGGTGTCTTTCTTATATGTCAAGTTTAGTGTGTTGTCTAATTAAATCCTGTTTTCTGAGATGATGAGGTAACTTTTACCAAGCATTTGTTCTTAGATGCCTATTAAAAGCTTGATTTGTTTGGGAGAGTTTTGTGTTTGAGTTCAATACTGATAAGAATAGCCAGAAGTAAAAATGAAAAAGGCTCAGAAAAAGGTTTGTGTATTTTACAAGCAGAAACCTAAGATATCGCTACCCAGAAAATCTTAGAGATGGATATTTTTCAGCACATTTTAGGTTTAACCTCCAATTTCACAGCACATCTCAGGATTTAAAGGATATGTTACAAATAAACTCCTTTACTTGTAACCAAATGAGAGAAAGTAAGAAAACCACATTTCTATTTGGCATATTTAAGTGGGAAATTAAGAAAATACTGAGATCACAGAGTGGTTTGATCTTTAAAGATTATGTAGTCAACTAAGTTGATAACTTTGAAATAAATTATTTGATTGCAGTGCTGAAGAGAGATCTGACACAGGACATCATCTCTGACACATCTGGAGACTTTCAAAAGGCTTTGGTTGCTCTAGCCAAGGTATGCTATGCTTAAGTATTTTGAGTGATAATATCTATAATCAAAAATCAATGTTCTCAAGACTATTTTAGACAGACATGCAAGAAATAAAGATTTATGCAATATTTATTTATTTGAATTGCTTTCTTTTCTTTCATATCCTAGACCATAAGAAACGGTTCTTAGACAAACTATAACAAGATTTTATTTCAAACACCTTTTAAAAAACTTTTTTGTAAAACAGTATTTCCTTTTTATCAGTTAGGCTTTTAAGACTTTTTTCGTGCTATCTTTAAGCACTGGCAAAAGTAACAGGCATAATGTCATGTCATTGTCAGCTGAAGAAATGTTTAACATCAGAGACATAAACGTTTTTGTCCTGTTAATGCACGTTTCTAGTAGTAAGGTAATGGGACAAGGGCAGGGAGTTAACAAGTGTACAAAGTGTTTCGTAAATTTACATTCAGAAGTGGATGAGTTCAAACACTGGACCTTCCCCCAAAAAATCTTTTATAATTAATAAATATTTCATTTTTGAGTATATGAACCTTATACTTGCATATAAGGATATTTTTTGATACGTCAATTTTCATGGTTTGGATTTCCAGTTTTAACTTTCAAGTCAACTTGAAAGGAGTTGAATGATCATCAGGGACCAGGTCACAGGTTTGACGCCTGTGGTTTCATGTCAAGAAACAAATATTTCCTGTGGCTTTTTAGGTAGGAATTAAGTAATAGGTTGCTGATGGCTGTAGAAGTATATACTCTGATTACAAATACAACAGTTTTATTCACAGGATGATTGACATAATTGCTCCTGTTGCCAGTTATGTATTGGTTTATGTATGAGAGTGGTGCTGCAGAACTCTCAGATGTTGAGCTTTAGTGAACTGAATGATTGTGAGTACCAGTGAAATTTTATTTATTTCTTTATGTAGGGTGATCGATGTGAAAATCCTCATGTGAATGATGAGCTTGCTGACAATGATGCCAGGGTAAGGTCATACTTGGCACTTTGCAGAACTTCTCCTTTTGACTTACTTGGGATTCCACTGGCTGTCTGGATCCTGTGCATTGCAGACCTAACAAAGATTTCAGTGTCATACAGCAATCATTTCTGAGGAGATAGTATTTTACAAAGTTCATGTAAGTTATATGAAAGAAAACAGATCTCCACCCTAATATCTAGCTTTGGAAACGTTTCTGCAAGACCTCATCTAGTTCATGAAGAACATGCAGACCATTTGAAGTACAAGTCAACAAGTGGAGGAATCAGACCCAGTCTTGCTTCTGTTTATAAAACAGCTCTTGAATTAAGGGACAAGGATGTGCTCATCTATGTGCAGAATTAGCTGCCACGCACTGACCAGTGTGAACTCTGCAGTATGTTAGATATAAATATTGCTTTTTAGTGACAAACCTTTCAAGATTATTGGTAAACCTCACAGTCATTTTCTCAACAATTCTGAAATAAACATCTGATCTTTTTCTTATTTTTTCCATCATTAGTGGGACTGTCTTTGCTAAAATCTTGATAAAACTTAGCAGTCGTTGCTGAGTTTTCACACTTG
The DNA here is from genome assembly GCA_017589585.1 of Phylloscopus whistleri. Lineage (NCBI taxonomy): Eukaryota > Metazoa > Chordata > Aves > Passeriformes > Phylloscopidae > Phylloscopus > Phylloscopus whistleri. The sequence continues at coordinate 8,713,527 of JADMLD010001013.1, read as the reverse complement.
CAATTTAAGTTTAGTTGACTTCAAACTGATTTTTTAAAAAAACCTAGCCAAGAAAAAGCCATTGAGAAATACTGCTTTAATTCCTGTTACATAAGGAGTTTAGTTCTGTCATCATTTGAATGTTTCTAAGTTCAAGAGTTCAGTACTCTTTATCTTGATGCAGAGTGTTAAATCTTCATGCTGTCTGGAGGTCTTTTATAATTACTCTTAGAGAGGTTTGAAGAGGTGAGAAAAATAGAGGAGACTGATTTGGTTTTTACTTTCCTGGAAGTAAAAGTCAGTCCTGGAAAGATGAAGTACTTAGTACATAGGTTTCTCCTGCATATTGCACCAGTTAGTTGGAGAAATAATTTAGTCAGTCTTACGAAATCCTACCAGTCCTGAACTGCTGCTGTTTTGTCAGTCTTAAGAAATCCTACCAGTTCTGAGCTTTCATGCAGACTGCTATCATGACAAATGAAAAATAACTTAATCCAAGAATGTAGTATACCCAGAAAAGCTAGATGATGATTATAAAATTTCTGAAAATACGTTTTGTAGCTGCACAGTGTTCACTAGGTACTATTATGACGTAAGTGAAATATGAAATATTATTTGGCAGAGCTGGAGGTAGTCTGAGGTAGGGTACAGTTTTGACCTGGATTAGGGATAGTTTTCATTACTAATAAGCAATGGCCCTCAAAATACAGTATTCCTATTTGAGTTTTACTATTCTAGTGTTAACCTTGCCATCTTCTTTTCTTTATGACAGGCCTTATATGAAGCAGGAGAGAAAAGGAAAGGAACAGACACTGGTGTGTTTGTAAATGTTCTTACTACAAGAAGCTACCCACATCTTCGAAGGGGTAAGTTGAACGAAGCTTCATGCTTCTCTAGGATGATTTTTGAACATCTCCTTTTCATGAATTCCGAGAAGATACAGATTATGAAGACATGACTCTAATTGGAAGTATGCTTGCTGACAAAGGGAGTGGTTGGCAGCCTAGCTGTTCTTTCAATAGTAGAGATGAGCAAGATTTTTTAGGCTGTTAACAAAGCTAAAGTCTCAGCTGGGTCATAATGACAATGCCAAGTGATGAGAGCTCCCCCAAATGGTCTTGTTTCTTAGTCAGTTTGCCCTAGACAAGGGCTATCACTCAGTACCACAGGCTCTGTCTGGTTTAGTCAGTTGGCCACTTGCACCCCAGCCAATGGGAAATGAACCTTTCCATCCTACCAAAGTCCCATTCTGTATGCTGACTCCATCAGTCCATGCAGGAACACTTCTCTTTACACTGTGCTGTCTGAAGAAAGTGAGAAAGATGACCCACAAACAGTCCTCTGTTGCAGCAGTGAGGACAGAAAAGGACAGAGACAGTGCAGGGAGAATATTGGGTTTTTTTTCCTGTTATTTAGTCTTTCAGAAGTACGCCAAATACAGCAAGCATGATATGAACAAGGTACTGGATTTAGAGCTGAAAGGTGATATTGAGAATTGCCTCACTGCCCTTGGTAAGTGGTCTTGCAGAAACCTACTGTATGTTCTGACTAAACTTAAACTTTTATTTCTGTGATAATTGTTCAGATCAGAAACTGTACTTATCCTGCTTCATTGAGAAGCTTGCTAAATAATACTTTGGAAAGTCTAATTTAATCATAGTGATGTAATTGACACCTAAAATCAGTTGAAGTTGATGAATGAGTAGAAATACCTCTCCTGATACTTAGGAAAGTCTTTTAAAGAGAATAGATGGGTTGCCAACATAAGAAGACCTTTACAAGAAATCAATATGCCAAAAACTGTCAGAACAGGTATAGTTTGTATCAAAAATCCAATAGTTTTAAACTTGTCTCCAACCAAAGCCACTCTTCTCCAAGTTTCATGTTGCAAGAATGTTGTAAGGAAGGGACTCCCTCTTACCACTGGATCAGGGATGTAATTGGGAGCCAGGCACCCATCTCGTTCTTAGCTTTTATATCACAGAAAAACATACTTTGAAAAAAAGAATAATTTCCATCAGATCCCTCTTAATATCAAAATGGAACTACAACTTTGTTTACAAGATATCAGATTATAACCTCCAGCTCTGCTATAGAAGGCATAAATGCTTTCTCATTTTTCTTCTTGAGAACTGCAACACCTTCCTTAATTTTGTGGCAGTAAACTAGGGAGAAATGTGTTGTTTTTATAGTAAGTTTTCTCCCCTGACTGAGTTACTTTCTGAATAAACAGAGAAAAGGATCTTCTTGTTCTCATACATTATGAAGAAAGGTACCAAAGTACATAAACAGGGTATGCGGGTAGGAAAACTGAATGGGTTTTGAAAGTGTTTTATTGGTAGATTTTATTACATGTATAGCAGAAGTGACCTTGTCTCACTGCTTCATTACAGTGAAGTGTGCCACAAGCAAGCCAGCTTTCTTTGCAGAAAAACTCCATTTGGCGATGAAGGTAATCTAAATAAAGACCTCCTCTTTGTAAATGTGAGGTGCTTTAAAAGCTGAAAAGTAAAAAGTTAGCAAGAGGTCTCTAGACCCTTTGTGTGATAGAAAAAGACTGCAGAGAGAAATTCAGAGTATTTCTCTTACTCCTATTCCTTCCTTTGAAACCTTATACTTTCTGTTGGAGGACTTGTCTGTTTACTATAGTAAACAGAGGAGTTCAGGAGGGCATCTGTCCATCCACACATCTTTTACTGTTACAGTGACAGGTAGGAGACTGGAGCCCTTCTTATGAAACAGCAACTATAGTAGTAAGGGGAAAGGAGAGCAATTATAGATCTTGGCAGGAACCTTGTGGAAGCCTAATCTATAATGAGATATCTATGATCCTTCTGGCAGTTAGTGAGGCAGCTAGAGATCATGAAATAGTCTAGTATGTAGGTATTGTTGTAGCTCCTGTGACTTGGTTAGGAGCAGTATGTAAAAAATTGAGTGAAACATTATGAAAATGCAGATCATTGAATTGTTAAAAAAGTAATTAAAAAAGGCAGTGAAGTCTAGGCTGTCCCTAACGTCTATCAAGCACAGTGAAGAAGATAGGTCTGTTTTTAGGAAACAGCTAAAAGAAATGTTAACAAATATTTTAAATACCCCAAAAACAACAGGATAGAGGTACCCTATCAGAAGTGAATTGTGCTCATAGGGAACATAAGGCCTCCCTATTATGAGAGATACTAAAGGGAAAGGAAAAGAGTATGTCCATCTATAGAGAAGTCTGACAGATTAACATACAGAATTTGACTGAAAATATTTCAGTGACAAAAGCATAATTCTTTTCCCTCTTTCTCCCCCTTTTTTCCTTTGTTTGCTTCAATAGGGTGCTGGGACCCGGCACAAAGACCTCATCAGAATCATGGTTTCACGCCATGAAGTGGATATGAATGAGATCAAGGGCTATTACAAGCATCTGTATGGCATCTCTCTCCGCCAAGCCATTATGGTAGGTTTTCTCCCATGTGACACATGAAACACAAAACAACTGGATAGTTCTTGAAGTCCAGTAAAGTTCTGTTAGTTTTCTGCTCCTCAGTCACCAGTTCATCCTGTGTAGCTCATTGTAGATGAGTACTTTGTTTCCAATGGCCCACAAGGCTGGGTGAACTAATTCCTTTCCCAGGTCAGAGTTTTTGTCAAAAGGGCTTTACAGATAGTAGCGATACCTGTCTCAGCATATCATCTTACGGTAGAATCTAAGAGCTGAATGGAGAGTACAATATCCCCAAATTCTTAAGCAGTACCTTGGCAGGAAAGTGGAGATGGCTGCCATGACAGCTCTAAGGGAGGTATTTGACACAACTGGATACTGGCTTTTAACATTTGGGGTACTCCAGTAAAAGAATTTTTAATTTTATTAACATTTATTTGACCTGTTTCCCTTATGACCTAAGTGAATTAAACAAACAAAAATATTTTGTTGAAAGGGATTGACCACCCAATGTACTTTTCAGAATATTCAAGTGGTGAGGGACTAGGAGAAAACTAAATTGGCAAAGCACCTTTGTGGAGAGTAGTAGACATTACTAAAAACAAAAGACATCTTGATTGAAGCATACTCCCTACATGTATGAAAATGCCTTTTGGATTTTTATCGATGTCTGCTACTTTTTCAGTTAGGTGCCAAAGGTCACTTTTGATCTTCCCTTAAGCATGTGTATTACCTGTAATTTGGTATGTAATTACACTGCCTCATCCGAAGTTCCAAAGTGGTGATTGCATCCAAATGTCTTGAGGAATAGCTTGGCTACACTAAACAATTCATATATCTCTGAAAACAACATTCAAATTAGAGAAAACAAGAAATGCATGTAATAATTACACTGCATACTTAATGTATATTATCCATTTTCACCAAGCTAAATAAGCAATCCCATGGTGAGTAGAGTATCACTGTACTGTTAGCCTTTGTTTGAGATGCTCCTAGACACAATGTGTATACACAGGGTGTTACAATATTAATGAGGATTGGGCACCACTGATCAAGAAAGAAAGTTTCATTTTATTTAGAGTAAAAGCCTAAGCTCCCGGTTAGATAAAAATCTTCTGTGCTTCTCTTCTTGATTTATGCCACTAGATGTCCCAGCATTTTCACTAGTCTTATCTACCTATGTTCCACTCTAGAAATGTATGCCTTTATTTCTAGATCATACAAATAACTTCATGTGAGCATGCTTGGTTCCAGCTCCATCTGTGGTTAACTGGTGTCTTATCAAGTGATTAATTTATATAGACAGAGCACTAATATTTGATCAATATGTATTGAAATTTATTTTGCTTGAGACGATTATTCTAACAATTGTGGGGTTTTCATGCTTAAATTTACAGGATGAACTCAAAGGGGATTATGAAACCATCCTGGTGGCTTTATGTGGAAGTGATAACTAAGTTTCCAGTGCTCCTGAAATCCGCTCAAGCTCAGTTGCTGAAAATCTTTATATTTGCATGTCTATGTAAAACACAGGCTTTACAGACAGAGGTTTCTGTGGAATGGCACTTAGTGTATATATATCATGTTTAAAACCTGTAACACAGAATGTTTTTTTTTTCAATATCCTTAATCTGAATGGCATCAGTATTTCTGGTTGCCATTATTTATCCAAAGTGAAAGAATGCCCCCAAGTTTCTATTCACATGATTAATTATGAAAATGGCAAAGTTTTTTTCTATGCTAAGCAAATAAACTTTTAAAAATAAAATTCAGCCCTGTGTGACTGTATATCCTTTGTTGCTGTTCTGCATTTAATTTCAATTTGTGTGAGTACAGTGTGTGAGGGAAAAATCAGTAAATAGCTTAATCAAAAAAATAATGTAGTAATATCAAGTATAGCTCTGATCTACACAAGATTTCTTTTTGGCAGAGTGCAAGAGGGTTTCAGCAGGAATGTGTCCTGTGTGAGAGCTCTGCCTAGCTATTCAACTTCAAAATGGGAATGAGGGAGCACTTGGAATTTTTATTTAAAGGAGAAGATAAACATGTTATTAATATGAAAACAGTTGCTATCTGATTACAGGGGCTTTGCAGGACAGTGCAGCAGAAGAAATGTTTACTGTGCATTGCCGCATTCAAAGCACTTCTAATTTTAAGGCATCTCACTATTTTTTAAAGTATTATATGTATGCATCTTAGCTAGAGGCAAGAGTATTGCATTTTGATTCTATTCTTTGTCTGCTTCTAAAATGCAAATGCTGATTGTTTTGAAGAGGAGGGATTGGTTTGTGTAGTCAAGAAGTCACAGTTTTACTGCAAGCCAGCTCAATCCCCCTAGGCATTCGCTTCTGTCTGAGAGGCACAAGTTTCTGTACAGTTAAGGAGCTACTTCCTTTAACATTTAAAAAACCAAAAGTTTTTTTTAAAAATTCCATTTGTATGGCTCTGTCATATGGCTATTTCACAATTGTTTTAGATGTTATGATCCATTTATTGCCATGGAAACCTGCAGCCCATTATTATAGTGTGGAAACTTTCATACTGCAAAAAGTAGGACTGAGTTTAATGCTTGTGAAACAGAGCACCATCTATTTCACTGCCAGAAGGCCCCATGATGGTCTGAGTAGATGTGATAGATGTTTCTAAACAAAAATCAAAATAAAACAAAGATTTTTAGGTATGCTAACATAAATGGAAAGGCCATTTCCTGGCACTAAGAAGGACAGTCCTTGCCTTAAAGAGTTATGCTGCACAGTAAAGGGGAGAGACAGAGAATTAAATGGACCAGTGCAAATAATCTTAGTTTTCAATCAGCAGTGAAATGTAAGTGAAAGTCTATATATACTAGCTCTGGTAATTATTAATTGTCTAGTCTACTAATTGTCATTAATATAAGATGGATTACCACAGAAGACCAGTAATCAAAGACTGTTTGGTTGGTTTTTTTTTTGTTCCTATCTTTCTGCATCAAAGGAGAAAATGTCACATAAAATCACTTCAAATGAGTTATAATAGGTCCCTAAGGACTCCATTCAGTAGCATGCTTCCCTCTGTGCTGAGCTTCAAGCATGATAAGAGTTCCACAGATTTGTACAAAGGAAGTACATGTACAATATTTTCACAGCTGTTTTCCCAACCAGTATTAGATACTAAGCACCAGTATAAGGAAAAATAAGAAAGCCAAAATAAAAAGGACATTTTTCTAAATGTATCTCCAAATCAAAAAGTTAACTGCAAGAATGTTGTACTGTAAAGAACTTCTTGATGCTTATTCAGACAGTTCAGAGGAAGACTTGCTGGGGCACAGCTGGAATTTTCACCACTATTTTAGAGAAACACAATTTATGAACTTCATAATCCCTCTTCTGAGATGGGGCAGGTATTTCATAACACCCTACAAAAATAAAGAAGCCTTTAATCAGGTAGGGACATTGAATAGAAAGAATGTAGCGTATCATGTTTCAAAGACAGATATGATTTTATTGGAAAATCATGTATTAGAATTGGAATTGCTTTCAAACGTGTGAGGAATGGTGATCCACTTGATGGGGAATGGTCGTCCAGCCATTTAAAGGTGATGGAGGGGAGGTGAGTGGTGAAATCAAGAGAAAATGTCTGGGCAATGTCAGTAACTATGTTACAGTAAAGACCATAGTGAAATTCATGAGAAGGGCTTCCTTGCTTTTTTGTAAATTGGTGGGAGAGGAGGCTACAAAAGGGTCACAAGAAAGGCAACAAGAAGACTGAAATGCCATTTTTTAAGTCATTGTACACTTGCAGTCTATCAGCAGAAAACTTCTGTGAGGGCACAGCTTCAACACAAACATGTAAATGAAAGAGCCACCATGCATCTTCACCACGAAGAGCTTTCTTAAAGGCTGGTAACTTTGGAGTAATTTAGAAATATACTGGAAAACCATTCCTTCAAAGAGCAGTAGTTCTTTCACAGCTGTCTAATAAAACACACTAGAAATGCCACATTTGTCACATTTAACTTATTGTTACTTTATGATCAGCCATCTGATGCATGCATTGGACAGTTTTTTTAGATTCTCTTTCATTGTGAATGCATTTCTGACCATTTTAGCTTTGCCCTCACAAAACAAATAATGGATTTACAGGAGGCTAGGAAAAGGATTAGGAGTTTCCAAACGGCATTTCCAAAAAAATTTGAGCTCTGGTGCCACCTTGTGACTATCGAGAACAAGGACAAGAGATTTCGACAGAAATTCAGTCTCAAACAGCGGCAGGTCTTACACTACACAGTTTCTGAACTGTCATAATAGAGAGATAAAGTAGTTCAGCATATTATGGAAAATGGGGGTTTTCTATTTCCCCCCTGCTCCAGCGTCCGTTTTTTCACTGGTTTCAGAAAGAACAAGAAGGAAAAAATAACTACCTGATGTAGTTATCTCTCAAGGGGAGAGGCAGAGAGAAGTTTCTTGAAGCACTGGCACAGACAGTTGTAGAATATGAAAAAAACCCTCCAAACCCAATGCAGACCTCTATAAAACTGTAGCAAACGTGTATGGATGCTTACAACAAACCCTGTACCTGAAAGACTCATCCATCATGTGGTATGTCTCTTTAACTCAGCAGATTTGGGCAAAGAAGGGTGAACTTCTAATAGACACTGCTATAGAAGGTGCTGTGGGAAGGAGATGCAGCTAAACAGACCTTGTGTTTATCTAGGGTAAAGATAAAATGACATAAATTTGTTTCAGGAAATTAGGGTGATTTTCCATCTCCATTCCAGAGGTGACCTGTGCCCAATTCTATCAATTGCTTTGTTCTTTTATTGTGCTATTGCTCTTTATGCCCATTTTGCTTCAAATCATTGGAATAATGAAGACAAAAAGTTATTCAAAAATCTAGGCTTTTAAAGTTTTTCATTTAAAAAAATTACATTTTTAATGCCTTGTTTTGCAACCTATTCAAGTGCCTCCTTCATTCAATGGGATATATAGAAATATAGAAAAGCTTAACACCAAATACAGAAAAGCTAAACACTGCTTCTAAGGAGTCTAGATATACAAAAGTGGTGGCAAGGTGCCCATTACCATATTTATTATTGTTTTCTATGCTATACTTCACAAATTAATGAGTCATAGTATTTCAGCATTGCCTGAATAAAGAAAGGCAGAAATTAGATCTTGTATGTTCCTTGATTATGCTGTTCAGAGCTTTGATGTTCACTGTGACACTAACAGAGGTTTTCTGAGCAGGTGCAGCTAGTAAGTGTTGCATAACATGCATTTGTGACTGACAATAATAACTTACCTTGGCAATTAAACTTGTTCTGCTTCTTGCAGACTCTTCTTATTCCTTCCTTCTTGTCTGCATTAAGTGGTTGTTGGTCACTATAAAAAAATTGTCAGTTGATTCTTCAAAATAGTTGATGAATGTAATTTCATATATAAAGAAAAAAATTAATTTCTTATTTCTCAGTTTTATCCATTTTAAATTTCAACACTTTCTTCTTCTTTCACAACCACCTCTTTCCATATTCTAACCTATGCTAGAAACTGGCTGCTAAACAATTGACAAATATCTTAGAAATTTCTTGGGGGTTTATGTCAGGCTTCAAGAAGTCCAGTGGAATTGTAAAGGTTCTTCTAGTATTTCTGCCATTTTACAGCAAAGATCTTCACTCTTTGTGGAGTCATATATATTCAATTATGGGATGATTAGGGGTGTTTTAGTATATTTTTCTTTGCATTGAACACTTCAGTTAGTATGAGTTTATTGGCAAATGAATGCTTTTGACTTCCGAATTGGTAATATTACTTCCAAATACTTGCTTATTTCAAATAATAACTGGATATTAATAAATAACATACATTGCTAATTATTCCTGCTAACACTATCATGTTCTTCAAAAAAGACTGGAGGTTTGTGTGTGGAATTTTTTTTTTGCATAATCTGAAATTACCATTATGTGGAATAGTTTGAAATACAGGATGTTTGCCTCTAATTGACTGAGGCAAATGCTTCTGGAGTATCTGAAAAACAGGATACTTGATATTTTGGAAACCTGAAGATTTTGTTAATCCATGGTTTCTCTAGGTCTAGAAACAATGTGATGGCTAAGTGTTTTTATTATACTCTGATAAGAACCTGTGGCAAATTACCTGAGCTTGTTTAATGCCACTCCACAAAATTTAAATATTAGGATTTGTAATCTATAATTTTATTTATGTTCATATTTAGCCTACTATTAAGGAAAACCCACAAATATAGTATATTCTTACAAATATACACAAATATATACTCTTAAAACTGAAAACTTACGAAGATAAAGAACTCCCAGTCTCCATAGATTTATTAGCAAAAAATGAACTGGGGGTAAAAAGTACTTTCAATGAAGCGTCAGTGCTGCAGCAAAGCTCTACACTGGAGAAGCATTAAACTTTTCTCTTTAATGCAAAATATAAAATGCTTCTCTAGGACATGGTTTGGCTGTAGGTAAATTGTCCATTCTGCCTAAAACCACTAGATGTAGCTGTTGATGCTTGCAGCAGGGAGAACGCACACACCCAAACACAGACCCTCACCTGAGTGCCCCCCTCCTCCTCCCCTTCCCCAGCTGGGTATTTGTTGGTTCATGTAAGTGATGTTTTGGATTTATTTTTTTAAGCAAATCTGCGCATTGTTGCTTTCCTTAAAATATTATGTAGGTCTTTTCGCAGTCTGTGGATTTGTCAGACCCTCTTCATTAGACATGCTACAAGGAGGTAGCGTAAAATTTAAACATGATATGACTGTTCATGAATTAATTATAAATAATGACCATTGAAAATAAATTTACACCTATGCTTCCAGCAATTAGCCTGACATTGTGACTGGAGTGGTACGGGGCAGGTTTCTCTCGCAGCATTGGTGCATTTTACATAGCTGGGACGTGGCAGTAATCTGATGAGCTGCAATTGCTACAATACCAGATGGATCCCTGAAAATAGGAGTCCTCTTCTAATCTGTCTAGATTATTGAATTCAGTGGCCACTTGGCAATATATCAGGGAATGCTTGTAGAATTGAATCAAAATAAATTGTGACATCCATAAATGTTCTGTATCCCATTTTACCATTTTCATGGGAAATGCATCTAAAAAGTTACCCATTGCTTTTATTTATATTGCTTTTAAGTTGCTTTGTTTTTCACCTGTGCCACAGTAATATTTAAAATGGTATTGACAGTACCACTCTGTAAAATTTTGCTAGAATTGCCTGCCAGTTTAATTAGGAAAATTATGAAACTAAAAAATACAAAATAATACATGGAATAAAAAAACCCCAAAAATTTCCTTATCAGTAAAAATAACCTATGCATGTAAGCATGTACAAAACATTTTGAATAATTTTCCTCTGCAATGATTAAGAGAAGTATGTTCACAGGCACATGTATTTGCATTTAGATGCTTTTCTAGAGTGTAATTTTTAGATATACATCTAGGGAGAAAGAGACAGAAAAGATGGATATGGCAATGGAGAGAGTCATGCATTTTGCTCATTGCCATGCTTCATTCATGTCCTATGAATGAAGAAGTACTGAAGCTAGGGATCTGATGTTGCTATTCATTTGTAGCAGATAAATGCAAACAAATATTTAGTATGCACCCATATCTGTACATTTACATTTACTGGGAAAGATGCATGAGTTTTTGGGTTTAGTTTACTGTTAGTGAAAGTGCTTTATTTGTTATTAACATGAGTTTTGTTATATGTACAAATGAGTGGTAGAAGACTGGCAACTACACTCCTACCTGAACAAGAGTGAATACCCTGCAGGTACAAAAGACCTACAACATAGGGTGTCATGCTGTGTGCACCAGTCCTTTGAGCCCGTGTCCTGTTCTCAATTGTCCTTCTGGGACTTTGTACAGATCCTAGGGTGACTGCTGTGCTATAAATACACTTACATCAACATTTGTATATCTGTATGTGCTCCTTTGACTCCATGGTTCACAGCTGATTTGCGCAGAAGCCCTGATAACTTGTCCAGACATCATGATATCTTGTCCAGACATCACATGGCAAATGCCTGGTCCCGGCAGCAATGCAAGTGGATCATCAATGCAAGAAACCACAGTGAGAGGATTATAGGTATTTAAGGAAATCCAGAAGCAAAGCTATAGGAATGCTGCCATGAGATACTTTAGAACTCAAAGTAAAATTAATCCCTGAAGAATTAAGTTAATAATGAAGTACAGTGATTTCTTAAGCATGATTCCCTGCTCAGCCAAGGAAAATTCACTGCAGTCTCAGTCTCACTGCAGAACCAGAAGAAAAACAGCAGCAATTTTACCCTTTCTAGTAACCTAGTCCCTGCTGCTGCTGACCTCAACACAGTTTTGCCCTTTCTATGCCAGTGTCACAAAAGAGGTTGTTTTCCGTCTCCTCTTCTTCCCTCCTATTTCCTTGCCTCCCCTCATATTTAGGATAGCTTCTGCCATTGTGGGGTCCAGGTTTTAAAATTAAGAACTGCATTACAAAACCTATGCGAAACAGGCCAAAGAAATTACACAGAAACTACCACAGAAATGTCTATCAAGCAAAATATGTGAATCAGGGTATAAAAAGTAATTTTTTTTTACTTTGGTTTCCCCCATTGTATTCAATCTGTGCTTCATAACAGGGATCTGCTTTCCTTAAGTCATGAACTCTGTGCTGCCCCTCACAAAGGTACAACAAAACAATTTTAATTTTTATGTTTATGGTACAAAAGGTCATGAAAACAAGCTATGTTTGTACCATTTTTGACTAGTCCATTTCAGATACCTGGAAATGCAAACAAAACAAACCACTGCAGTTTAAAAGCTCCAGCAATGACTCAATGATTTTATAAAAAAAAAAAAAAAAGGAAAAAAACCCAAATGTTGAAACCAATGTCATCTGTTTTACTGTAACCTTTATTTTAACCAACCTCATCCAAATGTTGGGGTGGGGAGGGGTGTTGTTTGGCTTTTTGGGGTTTTGTGGGGGGTTTTTTTGTTGGTTTGGGTTTTTGTGCATTTTTTCCCATTGAATTAAGAGGAATGCATTAAGAAATTAAAAAAATTGATTCTGAAATTGAGTTGTTCACTGCCACATAACGGTATTTGCTTGGAAAAGAATTGCAAATAGAATGCATTGCAAACATCCCTGATTTGTTTAAACTGTCTACTCTTGCTCTGAGTACTGACTAACTTTTTAGGCTGCTATAATTACTATTATATTATCAACCAATTGGTTGATACAATTCAAAACTGATGTTGCGCTGCATTTCATGAACCAAGAAACAAAGAAAGTTTGAATATGGCTGAAGGTCTGCTCTGTCCCTTGTTAATTTTCTGGTCCCTGGACTGATGGGATAGGTGACTTTTCTTCATGGTGTCTGCAGCCTACAATAGGAATCCCGGTTGAATGTATTATGGCACTCGCAGTCAATGCTTAGGACTGCTGGTGGAGAAAAGTAGGATGCAGGCAGTGTGATCTATTTACAGCTGTCACATCTTAATAGAAGGGCAGCTGCATCCAGCATCAGAGTTTCAATAGCTTTTTGAGGATGTTGTAGGGAGTACTAAAGTGCTTTGGTCTAAAAGTTACATGTGCCTGACCCACTGTGATGAGCCTAACCTTTGATAAAGAGCTTGTGAGATACAGGTCAGTATAAGTGCTTTCAGTCTGGAGAACCAAAGAGAAATATGGGAATGGTCCAGGTTCAAAAAGCAGTCCTAAATTACAAACCTAGGCTAATGTTATAGTCTCAAATAGCCTGTTGCCACATACTCCCCTTTAGGTAGACCTAATAATCTTCAAGTAGGTGAAAAGCCTTTTTGACCCTGGAAATTTTTTAATGCCTGTCTTGGATTGAGACAGTTTAAAAAGGTGGGCAGTCTGAAATGAGTAACCTCCCTCTTGATTCCAACCAATCTCTTCCCACCAATGATAAATGAGATATGAGTAGATACAAGTGAAAAAAATAACAGTTTACTAACAGAATGACAAGAGGCAAGGGAAATAACACAAACTCACGATCTGCCACACCAACAGAGACCCTGGAAATGAGACTGTGCCCATCAGGGATAGCCTCAGGCTTGTAGGACAGAGGGACAGGATGGCCCATCCAGGGCTGGCAGCCTCCCCACACAGGCCCAGCAGGATGAGCCCAGCAGGCAAAGCTGCTCAGGGTTTTCTGCCAGGGCCTTGGCTGTGGACAAGCACCTGTGGAATCCTCCCCAAGCCAGCCCAAAAACCCCAGCTGCAGCCTCTCCGAGATGAGGAAAAAACCCTAAGAACTGAAAAGGGCAGAAAATATCTTTTGGCTGAGCAACGATCAAACAGCACACGAGGCAAAGAAGCTCCCCGTGGGAGACAATTTTAAGAACACCCATGACAGCCGCCCACCGCCCCCCCCCCCCCGCCCCCCCCGCCCCGGACATGCTGACAAAGTATCTGGCTGTAGGGTCTTACAGACACAGTAACAATTTTTGGGCACATATAGATATGGAATACAATAACATTATGGATCACAAGAGAATGCCTCATAAGGAAAAAAAAAAAATACAAGGATAAGGCTGTTGGTGTTTGGCATGGACTCATCTGCTGGTGCACATGGACTTTATGATGTTTTAACCAAAATTAAAACTATCTTCTTCTTTATATGTGATTTTTTACAAGTATTATCATTCTTACCAGAACTAAAATTACCATATTTTGTTGAGTGAATACTTAACAAGAATATATTTTTTCATGTTATGGTTTATAGTATTTGTACAATGAAATAGGCAGATCCAAGAAACAAGCAAAAGATCAGCACAACTACACAGTATCAAGTTGTCTTAATAATACATCTCAGCACTTACTCACATACAGTAGTTATCTGTTGATGGTATATTACAAATTGCATCCCCAAAATGACTGTCAATCACCATTTAACACAGGACTGTCCTTAGGGTTCCCCCGCAGATGCCTTGCCAACTCTTTGGCTCCCATTAGTCTCCAAAATCTGTGCCTCAAAACATCTCACAGTTTTAATAATGAAGCCATTTAGCACATTGTTTGCTGTGGAAGCATAGTTGCTGTCATTTTACTAGAAATATTTATGAAAGCATGAGAACACACTCAAATCTAGAAAATACAGAAGGGTGACACCACACACTTTGTAACACTGCTAAGGAGTGATGCTGAGGCCAATGACACAGGAGGTGCAGGAGCAGAGAAGAGCCCAGAGTGGCTGTTGATATCTTTTGCTTTCTGATTTCACTTACCTTTTCAAATTGGTTTCTAATTCCACTGACAATTCTGGAGGACATCCTGAAGAAACGTGAAGCCATTACCAAAGCAGGGGTTATGTTTTCACACTTGTTCTGGACTCATGGGAAATTTTCCTTAAATTCTCTTTGCACTCCTAGAGTGCCCAGCCTTTACTCTGGAATTCCCACTCCTTCCAGGATGTTATCCTCTAGAGATCACAGAAGAATTAAAAGGCTAATTTGTGTTGCATACATACATTCCGGAGACAACAGCTGTCTAATTTTTAAATGGAGCTGTATGTTTTGGCACTGAAGAAATATGACTATTCCCAAAACTCATTCAGCAGGTGCCAATGAATAGGGACGATTATTCAAATTAACTTTCATTTAATTTTGTGCGTCTAGCCAAGAATCTTAGTTCTATGGTCTTTTAGAAACAGAAATAGCAAATGAACAAAAATGTGATAGTGAATACCACTGCTTATGAAATGTATCTCATGAAATTTGATTTTTCTTTCTTTCAGAAGAACAATAATTAAAAAATGACCTAATGGAAATAAAAACTGCTGAAAGGGATGTCTGTAATTTTTCAATTTTCCCACATTCTTGAAGAAAAACTTAAGGCAAATGGATGTCAATAAAACCCATAAAAAATACATATCTAACATTACAATGCCTACTGGCATTGTAAGAAACGTATGTTGCTTTGTCTGGCTGTGTTCTGGATATGAAATACTCCCCCATCTCCCTACCCCCTAAAAAGATGTTCAAGTCTTTTCTGAGGTAATCTGTCTCTTTCTTTTCTAATTTTGCATCAAAGTAAGAAAGTCAGCATAACTACTTCTGATACATATTCAGATATTGTGTACAACATATTGGTAAACAAGCACATGCTCCTGAAAATTATAGACTATTTAATGATTGACAATTGATTGGAAGGAAAATGAAAAAAGTAAATACTGATTTCAGACTTCTCTCATCATCTCAAATTATTATTCTCTCTTTCAAGCCAATTGCTTTTTCTAATCCAATGCCAATTCATAATGGCAATTAATTTGCAATGAATAAGCACCAGAGTCTCCACTCTCCAATGTAATGTCTGTAGAGGTGAAACAGCCAACTCTGTTTTTAAAGCTGAAATTCACAGTTCTGTTCCCACTTCTTCTGAGCTCACTGACATCAACAGAATTGCATTTGTGTAACTTTGCTGCTACAAAAAAGCACTAGACTCTGCATTCCAGTCTGTTGTGGGTTTTAGTTCATCTGGTTATTACTCTTCTGAAGGCTGTTTAGGGGAACACTGTACTGTGCTGTCCTGAGTTCTGTCTGGACTGCTGCTTTCACAGGGATAAAGGTGAGAAGACTACTTGTAAGCAAACAAAATACCAGAGGGGGCAGAAGCTGTTAATAGCAAAATACAACAAGCAATAACAGGTAAACCCGTCACAACTGCATTGTTTTCAGACACAGCAACAGAAATATTTGCAAACCAGGAGAGCATCAGGTTGCAATGTGGCAATGAGGGGCACTGGGGGCTGGGGGAGATGCTGCAGTTTCTTTCAGATGCATATGGAATAAAGTCCCTGTTCACATCTCTTTAGAGCCAAGGCTGTGCTTTCTTCTTCTGGCTTGTAATTACAGTGACATAAAATAAGCAAAGACAGTGGTAGTCAGTCAGCACCCAAAAATCTGTTGTAACATACTGAATATCTTTTATCTGCATTCTTGACATAGCTAAAATGTTAGAACTTGGCATAAAGTGACAAGACAATAAAAAAAAAATCCCAGCAACAAAGAATTACTGTGTTATTCTTGTGTATTAAATTGGAGTCCTGTCTGCAGTAAGAGATGGTCTAATCAGCAAGGGAATAAAATGGTCTCAGGTCAGCCTCAGTGAATGACAACTTGGCAGAAAAGACATTTCAGCATCTTCCTACCTTGTCCTGAAGTTGAGTGTAATAGCTGTTGATTGTAATGGTAGTTTGAGCCATTTTATATTACAGGAACTGTCAAAATCTGTATGATACAGTCTATATGACTCTCAGATTTACAAAAATAATCATTAAGAGTTGCAGCTAATGCAATCCATAGCCTTCCTAAATACTAGATGGAAGCCCTCTCTTACCACACTTTTCCCCTAATTTCTGCATTTATCTGTCTTTTGCTGTGCTATTATAGTAATTATTTGATTTGCACTGTTTCATTCTAAGGACCATTGTGTGGATTGCTGGTTTGTTCGTGGTAGGGACCTGTCATAACCTAGGAGAAGAATCTCCTGCTGTTATGTAAATAACATTTAACAAAGCCTATGCTAGAATGACACTTTTGACCTCCAGATGACACATCATTACAAAAGGAGCATTTAGAAGTTGCTGCTATTTGTATGGTCGCTTCCAGGATGCCAGTTTTTCAGCTGAAATTTTACATTATTTTATAACTGAAACAAAATACTAAATAGCAATCTAAAAAAATATTGTTCTTCACCTTCCTGTTCCTATCACTGTTATTTTTCTTTCCCTGCTAGAACAACATGTAAAAACTATCCTTTACATTCAGTTGTCCCTAACACACAAGATTTGGTTTTAGTGGTACCAGCATTTTTTAAGTTTGTATTTGTGAGTATGATGGTGCAACCAGCCTGAAAGTTTACAATACCATCAAACCATTATTTACTACAGCAGATTTTTCACATTTATTTTTTATAGATAAAGTTTAAAAATAATCTAGTGTTTCAAGACTGTAAGTTGACAATCTGCCCCTGAATTCACCTTTTTAGCCTATTGAATATCTACAGTTGTGGCTTCCAAGTGTTTATTTGACTTTTGACCATCACTTTATTCAAACCAACTAGTCTTTTAAAAATTAAAATATATACCATGATGAGGAGAAATAAAGTGAAACAGATGATGGTTCCCCTATAAAGAGTTCATCTGATAGATATGTCAGAAAAAAAAAGCAAATTAATGAAAAAATTTGGCATCACTGACATCATAACATGACATTAATTTATATTTTAATGGGTCTTGCTAGATCTCATAAATAAATTTGCTGACTATTTCTGATCTAGTTGCTTCTGCTTTCATTTACACAGTGCTCAATTGTGGAGGGTTGGGATGGCCACAACATTTCTATAATCAGTAAGAAATGTGCAGCTGTTAGAAAAAAACCTGTCTGCAACATTAGAGAACATTTCAGTATAACTCTTCAGGATTGAGTCTAGCTTTGTTAGGGGTCTCTTCAAATGGAACTGGTTTTCAAAATTTAAAATTCTTTTCATAATTCCCCACAACTTCTCTTTTCCTGTTCTCCTCCTGTGTCCCTCACTGTTTTTCTTCACATAAAAAGTACATCTGTGGGGGAAACAGAAATGTAATCAAAATCCTCAGGTTTTTTCTTAATTATGTTTAACTTAGGATTTCTTTTCTGATGTTACAATTGGTTAAAGGAAAATAATAAAACATTGTACTTTTCTACTGCATTTTTATTGGGAAAGGAAAGGGAAAGAGTAGAAATTACAAAAATTGCAAAATTCAATTAAAAAACTTGTTTTTCTAAAGAAACATTTTAGCATCTTATGTGAAAATTAATTTTTTTAAAAAGTTTTTTTGTGAAGCCTTAGTATGGATGTTAACAGAGATATTTCCAACTACTGTTGGTACTGAAGAGAAGACAGAAGCCTTATCATGCAGTAAGAGAAAAGGTAATTTTCATTTGATCCTAAAGTGTAGTCATTAGTGTTTGCCTATTGGATTCTTTTCCACAACAAAAAGCATATTGCAGAATGCTTACTAAAACTATAATAATAATAGTAATAACAGTAACGATAATAATAATTCCAGACTTGCATTAACAGTAAAGTCAACTAACAAAACTAGTGACATAACACAGAATTTTAAGAGTAAGAATATCTCAGCAGGAGGATATTTTTCTTGACATTGAAAGTTTGAGTCTATTGTATTTAAAAGGAGGGCTGTGAATGCAGAAAATAGGTATTTATGATGGAGGGAGCTGATTGTTGTCACAGCTAGATATTTTAATTGTAAACTATGTCTTGGTCTTTTTAATTTTACAGTTTGAAGCAATGAATTGCATCAGCCTTATTTACTCCTTCTCCCACCATAAGTTTTTCACAAGCCCAACTCCTCTGTGGAGATCCTGTGAGGTCTGTCTCAGTTTTTCCACATTTGTTCATCTTTAAATATTCACATTGTGATTAAGAGCCAGAGATCTTTCAAGAGTGTTCCTGGCCTTATATTTATCTTTTTCGCATTTATAATTACAGTGTAATTTTAAGAATCCAGCTACTTTCTGCTTAAATAGTAAGATGCAATCAATAGCCTCCCTCCCAAAAAACCCAATCACCTGAAAAAAAATCCTAAAATCCAAATGAACTCCTTTTTCTCATCTTCATCTTCTTCCTCTCCCCCCTCTCAGTGAGGACTAATAACTACCTGTACTCTGCATGCTGTGGCTCATATTGTACAACTGCAGCATGTAATCAAAGCTGACAGGTGAACCCCCAAGCAAAATTATTTTCTGTTCATGAATAGAAAAAAATCAGAAAAACATGGGCAAAACCATGCACCTAACACAGATCACAGATCCTAGAGAAACACTGTGTTATGCTTTCTCACTATTAAAAAGGCACTTACTGTAAGAGACTCTCATAAAGGGAAGAACCCAAAATAATATTTTCCGGAGCTTTTTTCTTTATGAAACTATCTAAAAGAAAGAGGAAGTTCTTTCATTTTTTTTCTCTCTCTCTCCCTGTGTCTTTTTGTACCTTTTCCTATTTTTTTTTTAACTGTGTGACAGTATATATTTTGATCTGATTTGAAAGTAGTCAAGGGCAAGAACAGAAGGAAAAAGAACTTTTGATTTTAGATCTACACCAAAGCTCAGTGACTAGGCAGGAAGACAACTAAGGAGCCTAAGAGAAAATCAGAGAAAGAGAAAATTGGCCACAACCAACATGTAAAACCACACACAGATTTCTAAAACATGAAGAAAAACTCAAATAGAATTTGATTCCACCGTGCTTCCTCCTGCTGCTCTCACTGTTGAACTCAGTGTTACTGAGAAAACCCAATTTTCAATGCTGCTGTTACACCTCAATGAAAAAAGAAAAAGAAAAAGAAAAAGAAAAAGAAAAAGAAAAAGAAAAAGAAAAGGAAAAAGAAAAAGAAAAAGAAAAAGAAAAAGAAAGGAAAAGGAAAAGGAAAAGGAAAAAGGAAAAGGAAAAGAGAAAGAAAAAAGAAAAAAGAAAAAGAAAAAGAAAAAGAAAAAGAAAAAGAAAAAGAAAAAGGAAAGCAATGGAAAAGGGGAAGGGGATAGGATAAAAAAGATTTTTAACTTTAGGTCTTTGAACTGTATAAGAGTTACCCATCAGGAAATATTAGCAAATCATTTTTGCTTTCTCTATAGCAGACAGTGGACAAACATGGAAGAATCTCTTAAAGACTTTTTAAAGGCTCTTTAAAGGTTCAGGTCACCTTACTCATCAAGTAAATAAACTTTTAAGAAACATCTATGTAAATCTCCTAGTAGCTTACAATGGTTAGCTACAGGAAGACCTTCTCTGAAAAGAGATACTGTTTTCCTGTGATACATGAAATGTACCTCAGGGACTTGCTTATGTTTCAACACAAATTGGATTAAAAATACTAACTTTGTAATTTTGGGAAAATCTTTACATCTTGTATGCTAACCAAAGTTGAGAGTAGAATAATTTTTTTTTTTTTCACTCTGACATATTCTTGCAGCATCTTTTGAACATCATTGACACCTCCAGAAAAAGAGTGATTTTTTTTTTTCCATCAGGAAGATACTTTTGTTTGTGTACATGACCACATTATTTTATCTTTATTCAGATGGATATGGATATTTTATCTTTATTCATATTAATATGTCACATTCTGAGGAGAGGAAAAGATGTGTTTCAGCAACAAAACCCAGAAAACCAAAGACTGTTGGTCTAGGTTTGTAAACGTACAAAACTTCAGACAAGCTTTAGGTACCACAATGCTACATACATTCATGCCTGTACATGAGAGTGGATTTTGATGGGTTTTAGCTTTTCTCTGCTGAAGGAATCAGAGGATAGCAATGAAGAACATGAGAATTCCAGCCAAAACCATAGAGCATGATTCCCACCCAGTTCTCCATTTTGTGACAAAATTTAATAAAACATTTATTGCTCATTACTGCTTTTGGGGTTGATGTTGTGACCTGGTAACACTGTTCATTCTGCAAAATGGTAACAGAACACAGTAAATCTTATAGTTGATTTTTCCCCTCCCTCCACCCCCAAGATTCACTTAAGAGGCTTGAAAAGAGCTACTTCAAACAGCTGTGAAGAACCTGGGCAAAAAATCCATCTTTTAGTTTGACATAGGTGCATTATCCTTGAGGAGATATCCTTTTCATACTCCCCCATTATGAAGACAAGGGAGGATTTTTTCCTCCCTTTTTTTTTTCAGATTCTTCCATTTCACTGCATATTGCACAATCACAGCATGAGTTCTTAATATTTCTCTGTTTTGCAATTTGAAAATAACACTAATAATAAGCACAGATTTTTCCTTTTTTTTCTGATTTAATTATAAAATATTGTAGGTTTATAATAATTTGGGAAGACATAGTATCAACTTAGGAGGTGTCATTCTTAAAGAAAAAGATATGAGAAGCTGTAACCAGATCCTATATATGTGAGACTAAGTTAATTCCTATTTTATGCTGGTAGTCAGTGGTGGGATTCCCTGGGGAGGACTAGGAATGGAGCTTTTAATCAGGTCTGAGAATGGTGAATGTAAACATTTGGAACCAAAGAATATTTTAGTTTCCAAGAGAGATTTTAGTTTCCAAGAGAGATCAGGGGGAGTATTCAGTCCAAACCCTACTCAATACAAGCCCAGTTAATATACCTTGCTCATGTCTATGCCCAGCTAAATTTTGAAGGTCTGTAAGGAAGCTGATTTCATACCCTCTCTGAGCAATTCCTTCCACTGCTTGAACCTACTCATGATGAAAAAGTTTTTCCTAGGATTTACCCAGAATTTCCTAACAAAGCTCCAAGCTTTGTTCTCCTCCTAACCTCTTCATTAGGCACCTGTGGACAGCCATCAGCTCTCTTCCCTGCCTTTTATTTTTTTGAAGGACAAAAAAAATCTAGCTCTCAACACTCTTTGCATGTCCTGTGCTGGATCATCCTGAACAGTGTGGTAGGAAGAATCATGTGTGTGGCTTATTTGCCTCATTTTTTTGTTTGATTTCCCTAATTTGGAAGCACACTCAATCAAAACAAAGTGCACTTGCTGTGTGCATATAGGTAATTTATAGAGAGCACTACCTTTACATTTAAAACAGAAGATGAAAGGGACCTTTGTGAAAATGTGAAAGCACACATTTTTCAGTTTGTCCTTTTTAATTTAATTTACAGGAAATTTTACTTTTCCAGATTGCTACCAAAGATTTGCTCTGCTGCTTGAAACATTAGTGAGCCTAAAATGTTAGTTCTGTCACTGGACAGAAATGTTTTTATGTTTTTCTTCTTTTTTTTTCAATCAGGATATGATCTTGGAACATAATATTTTCAGTAATATATATGTATATGTATTTATTATATTTGTTGAATCTTCAGACAAAAGTTTCTAGATTTAAAATTACTTTTACAGACTGTTCTGTTTAATGAGGTGCTAGAAAACATTTGCTATGTAAACAGACTTTTTAGAAATCTTGAAACTGTTTAAATTAAGATGCTTTTGGTGGAGGTTAACCATTGTAAAGGTAATTTAAACAGCCTGTGTAGCATTAGTGGCAGCTGGAACACCTGATATTGACAATTTATTTCTGAGAAAACAAGTTTAGTTCTTGAAAAAAGCATTTAATTCTTAAGCTGCCTGCAAACAAGTGATTCTTTTCACCTTGTTGAGAATCTGGCAGAAGCATCAGTCCTTAAATACCTGGTATTTTACTTGTGCCAAGAGATTCATGGACAAATCAGGGTTGAAATGAACACTTTCTGAACAACTGCAGTATTTTAGAGAGAATTCCCTTCTGCAATTTTCATTCATATTTTTTAGTAGTGCTACTTCTTTACTTGTATTTTTATTTTTATTTTGTTTGTTTTTTTTCCTAGGGTGTTTTACATTTCCTCTGTTTCTCCTGCACATGCTTTTACTGCTATCCAGTGACCATTTGTCACATTGAAGGTGTGATCATGATTTTCTTAGCAACTCTGGATGGAGATTTTCTTAGCAACTCTTCCCTTACTATGTGGTTAGAGAAGGCATACACAGCTGTAGTTGCTGGAGGCAGGTTTTCAGACACAGCCCTGCTGTTCTTAGAAGGCATGTCCTAGCATCAAACTCCAGAATTTTATTAGTCAGGCTATCCAGCCTGGTAAAATATATGGCTTGGAAAACTGAGGAGTGTTTAATATGAAGTTTCTGGTGGTACCACTCCCCTTATATAAGCAGAATTTTACAAACAGCATTTTTTCAAAGACTGTAGCCTAACTCCTAACCAAGATCTTTTCTGTTTCAGTAAGGTGTTACAACTGCAAACACAGCTCTTACCAGAACAGTTATGGGGAAGGTGTTCTTTGGTTAAGAGAACAAGCAGCTGAGTCAGGTTGAAAAGGGATAAATTGAACTAGGTTAAACTGGACTTTGGCCTTGTTTCAAGACTGTATATCTATGTTTTTCTGAATCTCTATGTTCTTTTGCCTATGCCCAAGACAAATTTTTTCCCCCGTTTCCTCAAGGACTATGTCTGATGTGACTCAAGCCTAGTTCAGACTCATACCCTGTTCACAAAACTGAGACAGAAAATAAAGAGGTGTTTCCCCACAAATCCTTTCTGATTTCAAATTACAAAGCATCAGATCCTCTTGGCTGGAAAATGAAGTGGGAAACAATTTTACAGGAAAAGAAAGGCTTCCTATTTTTCACTTTGGAACACAGAATAAATCTTCCCTTTCTCTTTTTAATTTTTTAAGCCAAAATATTATTTTTTATATTTTTTTTAAATAAACAAACAAAACAGAAAAATATTATGAAGCAACAGACCATCTGTGTGGCTGCATAACTTTCTAAAAAAAGAGAAAGGAATACACATAGATGAAGATTCTTGATTTGATTTTTTTCTTCTTGCTATTTTTATAAAGTTGAGGAAGACTTGCTTTTTATTAAAGCCTATTCATTCTTCTGTACTAGAAAGAGACATTCCAAGGGATCTGTGGAAGATAACTAGACAACATTATTTAGAAACAAGGAAAAGAACTTGTTATTTTCATGTTGCAAACCTGGCTGGTAAGTACATAATTTTCTATTTTTCTGTTGCTAAATTGATTCATTAGAAGGTACCTTTTACTATAGCTCATTTGCTATGAATTAGACTAAATGAGAGAAGATGTTTCAGAAAGTGTTAGAGATACCATAGGTGAGAGTATAATGGACAGCCAGTCTGCTCATTTTTCCTGGGAATGATAGACTATAAATAGCTGTCTTTTGCCCTCCAGTACACACATTCAAGCACTATTGAAGTCAGCAGTGCAGAAATCAACGGGAACTCTGTGTGTATGTATCAGAGCAGATTTTTTGTTAAACCAAATGCTTTGTACTCAGTATAGGAAGATCTAGAGATTACAAGAAATCTGAAATGTTCCAAATAGTAATATCACCCATAAATCCAGCTAATCTTACTCTGTATATTTGACTGCACTAGGGCATTCTTAACATATGTGTACAATACACATCAAAATAGATTTAAAATAGCATACATATAAATATACATAGCATATTTACCTACATTATTAGTTATACTTTTTAGCAGAAAATAGAGCTATTACTATTTATAAAAATGTTATTACTATTTCTTTCAGTTGTGATTATTTTTTGTGGTTTTCAATTCTTGTACTTGTATAAGAGGCGTTATTCCTCTCACTGGGACTGTGTTCTGAGCATGTTTACACAGTGACACTGGATTCAGCCATGTATTTGGGTCTGCTTTCTCCAGTTCAATCTTCTAAACATAGAAAATTGACCATTTTGGCAAAGAGTGAGTTCACAGGAGCATAGAATCATTAAGATTGAAAAAGACCTCTAAGATCATTGAATCCAACCATTAACCCAGCACTACTTTGTTTACCACTAAACAATGACCCCACGCGTCACATCCAAACACCTTTTGAAAACTTCCAGGAATGGTAATCACACTTCTTTCTTGGACAGCCTGCTCCAGTGCCTGACCATCCTTTCAAAGAAGAAATATTTTCCAATATACCCCTGGTGGAACTTGAGGCCATTTCCTCTTGTCCTGTTACTCATTACTCAGGAGAAGAGACCGATCATAATATGTCTTCAGCCTCATTTCAGGTAGTCATGGAGAGAGCTAAGATCTTCCCTGAGACTCCTTTTCTTCAGGCTGAACACCCCCAACACCTCAACCACTCCTCATATGACTTGCTCTTCAGATCCTTTCCCAGCTCTGTTACCTTCCCTGGACTCTCTCCAGCACCTCAATGTCTTTACTGCGGTGAGGGTCTTAAAACTGAACACAGGATTAGAGGTATGGCCTTACTAGTGCCAAGTACAGGGGTTCAGTCTGTCCTGCTGCTCTGGTCCTGTTGGCCACATCCTTTCTCATCTAAGCCAGGATGCCCCTGGCCTTCTTGGCCACCTGGGCACATGATGGCTCATACTCAAGTGTTGCTGACCAGCATCCCCAGCTTTTTTTTCTACTGGGCAGACTTCCACCAATGTTTCCCCCAGTCTGCAACGCTGCAGGGGACCTGAGGGCAGGACCCAGCACTTGGCCTTGTTGAGCCTCCTACCACCCACCCCCTCCCATCAATCCAGCTTGTCCAGGGCCCTCTGTAGATCCTTCCTGCCATCCAGCAGATCAGCACTCCCGCCCAACTTGGTGTCACTGCAAACTCACTGGTTTTAGGGACTCCATCCCCTCATCCAGACCCTCGACACAGGTGTTAGGCAGGACTGGCCCCAGGTCTGAGCCCGGGGAACACCACCAGAGACTGGCTGCCAGCTGGAGGCAGCTCCATTCACCACCACTTCCTGGGCCTGTATTTCAGCCTGTGAACTGTGCATGTGTCTCAGACATGGGAAGCCAGCTTCTCCGGGAGAATCCTGTGGGAAATGGTGTCAAAGCTCTTACTAAAATCTAAGGAAACATCCACATGGATGGACAAAATGGGTCATCCTGTAATAGTGGAAGATCAGGTTGGCCAAGAAGACCTGTCTTTCCTAAATCTGTGCTGTCTGGGGCTGACTTCCTCTGTTTGTCCTGCAAACACAATGTAATGGCATTCCAAGTGATCTGCTTCATGAATTTCCCTGGCACCAAAGTCAGGCTGGCAGGCCTCTAGTTCTCCAGATCCTCCCAGCTCTTGTAGATGGGCATCTTCTTGTAGATGGGCATCACATCTGATAATTTTCAGTCGATGGGGACTTCTCCAGTTAGCCAAGACTGCTGGTAAAAAATGGAAAATGGCTTGGTGAATTATTCCATCAGCTCCATCAGTACTGCTGGATGGACGCCATCTGACCCTGTAGACTTGTGTGTGTGTCTCTAAGTGGTGTATCAGATCACTGACAAAATAATTGACCCTGGATTATGGGGGCTTCATTTTCTCCCTGTCTCTGTTTTCCAGCTTAGGGGCTGAGTGCCCTGAGGACTACTGGTCTTGCTGTTCAAGACTGGGGAAAAGACATTAAGTATCTCAGTACCTCATCCTCACTATGTTTCTGTCTACAACCAGTGAAGGGTGGAGATTCTCCTTAGCTCTCCTTTTGTTGCTGGTGTATTTGTAAAAACATTAGTTGGGTCTTTTACAGTAGTAGCCAGATTAAATTCTACCTGGGCTTTGGTATTCCCAATTTTCTCCCTGCAAGAGAGAAAATACTTGTAACAGGTTAAAATGGTGCCAAAATTGTGGATTTTGAACAAGAAGAAAATTTAAATGGGAATAAAACACTAGGTAGTCTGGGAATATCTGTGTCTTCCTGTATGGCATTTGTTTGCACTTATAAATGCTGCCTGTGAATGTATTCCTAAATCTATTTACTGCTAAATTTAGAAACTGCTTTTTTTGCCTTCATTTCATATTTTCACCCTATTTTACTACATAATTGAGGGCACCGTTGGACAGGCTACCCAAAATTGTTATTATACAGAGAAGACTCTCTCTCTCTTCAGACACTAACGTCTATCCAAACTGGAAGTTGTCTCCCACAACAAAAAGTTGGTTTGTCCAGAGAGAAGTCTGCAGTGACATTTTACTAAACTCAGTAACAACTGAGAAGTACCTCCTGTTGACTGTAGTACTGTGTTTCAATGAACAAATAAACAGCTTATGTACCATTCTTGGCAAGGATGCCCCATTCACTGAGGCAAAAAGGTTAGGCTTACAATTCTTCTCATATGTTGCTCAGCTGGGTTTTTATTCAATGTTTTCCCCTAATTCATTGTTTCCACTCATCTGTATATAAACCAAGAAGGACTGAGACAGAATAATCCTAGAACAATTATATTACCAACAGCCTAGCCTGTGCAGGTAGTAAAAGGCTGGTAAAAGAGAAAGAAGTGAGGCTTCTTGTGATGAGGGAAAAATTTCTTTTTCTGTGGCGGCTTCCATTTTTTTGCTTACCATTGGACAAGGTGAGAATCACTCAGGAAATTTTCTAAAGCAGAAATCTATCTCTGCCTTACTCTACACAGAAAATTATAATCAATTCTTTTAAAGTCCTCTTCCAATGTGTTCAAGGAACACTAAGGAAATACCAGGGGCATGGACTATGGGAGGTGGTCACCTGCTCATACAGCTGTAATTGTTTGGACCGTTTCATTCCAGCTCCCTTTGTGACCACGAAGTATTTTACATTTTCTTATACCTTTTGCCTCACTTGTATGACAGGTAAAACACCACTGCAAAAAGGTATTGCTTTTTGCAGTGGTATTTTATATTTATATTTGGAGAGCTCCAAATGCTCTCCACAATCAATGTAATTCCTTTGGTTTGGACTGAAGCACCGCCTTTTTTTTCAGGTATCAGGCAATCTTTAAGAGAGTGTGAGCTGAGAATCTCTTCTAGGATGTTATACCAGGACATTTGTGTGTATGAGATGCTACTTTGAAATGGTGCACAGAGCAGTGAAGAATTTAGCAATAATATTTAGCTTGTTAGGAAACAGAGTGTATTCATTCTTTTCTTCAGAGCCTTATTTACGGTACACTGGGACTTCTGAGTGAAGGAATGGCAAACTTAATGAAACATTTGATTGGTATTAATTACTTTCCACTTAATTACCTGCCATGTGGATCTTGTTGAGCTATTGATTACTGGGAAACATACATCCCACTGGGGATAGTGTGATTTAACTTCATCCAATGAGTCAATTAGCCCAAGTAACACTGGGAGAGCTGGTGCTCTGCCTCAGTGAATGGGGTTTCTTGCCAAGAATGGTATATAAGCTGTTTATTTGTTCATTAAAACACAGTACTACTGTCAACAGGAGGCACTTATCAGTTGAGATTGGTAAAATGTCACTGTTTCATCAAAGATTAGCAGCAGTTCACAGCAGCAAAGTGGGTGAAAAACACTCTCTGGTTTGAGAGCACAGTTGAATGCATGAGGTCAAGACATTAACCCCTGTTTGCTTCTCATTTGTGAGAACTTCAGTTACAAATTTGTGTCAGCTCTCCCAAGTGCAAAACATCTTTCATTGTCATTAATTCAGAAGCTGTGGGACAACAGACCCTGAACTGTGGCATGTGACATTCAATTAATTCCACCAAGAGTGAAACACATGGTATGTCCTCCACCTCACCAAAACTAAATACTAATATTGTTCTTTAGTGAGGATGATCTTCCTAACTGACAAGAACAGCCTGCTGTCTTCTCATGAATCAATCTGAGAAAGAAAAGATCTTTTTTATTTTCTTTCTTTCATCCCCTGTGAGTTAAATTAGACAAAGAAACTATTATTCCTATTGATAGTTCCCCTAGTATATAACTGAAGGTACAAAAACATCCCTCTTGGCTGGAAACAATAATTAAAAAACCAAACCCCACAAACAAATAAACAAACAACAATAAAAAAATCCCCCAAACCCAAAACAAAATCTCAAATGAACTACAACAAAACAAGAGAATAGAGGTAGAGAATTAAATTTGATCAAGGAAGTCTTAAAGTGAATCTTTCATGGAATAGTTAAAGGATAAATTTTGAGTATTCAAAGCAGATATCTAAAGAAATTTTAGGTACTTTTAACTATGAAGTTTGGATTGAAATAAAATTTGGAGATCATGTTATATAATATATTTGAAAGACAGATTATCTCAGTGGTTATTTAAAAAGATCATTCTAAAATGAAAATCCTCTAGGAAAACTGAATAACTAAACAAATAACTGACCACAAGTGCTTGATTACATTAGATTAGATATATACAAATATATAAGCCAAAAACTGACATGGAGACATTCTTCATTTTTTTTTCTGTTAGAGGAGTCATAAGAGATTACTTATGAGATTATTTACTTGGCAGTGACCTGCATAAAAATTTGTAAACATTGAAAAAAGGATTCAAGTACCTGCCATAAATGATTGACATGTTTTACTCATGTTACACTTTATTTTGCTTAATAGAATATATTAATTTCCACTTTACAGTACTCTTTATACTCTTACATAAGAGTATAAACTAACTTTTAAATGTTTTGGATAGTGAGAAAAGATACAGATTTATTCTAACTTCAAATCAAGTCTTCCATTCTTGAGAGGGCAATTGGGTTTGATGGGTGTGAAAATATTCTTGCAAAATAAGGAAACCAGATAAATTCAACAGATATTCATCTTGGTAGAAGACAAATTGTTTTTAGGGATGAAACAATTAGAAAATTTAAAAAAAAAAGTCAGACATATTTAATGTAATAGTGTTTTTAAATGTTTTATGTTGTTTAAAGTTAAGTACAGTGAAATATATGAAGACTTTACACACTATTAAAACAAGGTGGTTTATTAACATTACCTTTGTATTTGCAACTAAGAAAACAGCTCTGAAAAAGTGGAAGCAGCAAGGGAAATTTCTGAATCCATTTGAGATCTTTTGGATGTGAGTTTCCACATTTTAGCCTTTTGAATCAAATTAATAAAAAACAACAATCTTTTTTTTACTTTGTTCCCCATGTTTTTAGAACCTTGTAGAAGGTTGTAGCAGGCTTTTATAAACTAGTTATGCAAGCTTCATTGCTCTTATAACTTACATTAGTTGTACACACCTGTATAAAATCTAATTTATCCAGCAGAATAAACTTGGATTGTTACAAGCAGACAAAAACCTTCAGGTTTCAAACTGCTGCTGCAATGTAGCATACTTTATGACACTGTTCAGTAGTGTACTGTACTGTCTGGCTGAAAGATGGTTAATTTTCCTTGTAGGGGCCCGTGTGGTGCTGTATTTTGTGTCGGTGCCTGAACAGTGTTGGTCACGTACTGGTGTTTCAGCTGTGTCTGCACAGTGCTCACACAGCATCAAGGCTGGATCACCAAAACTCCTTACTTTCCCACTAGATGGCTTGGGGCTGGGCAAGAGTCTGGGAGGAACCTCAAGTGACCAAAGGTAATCCCATGCCGTACAACATCATGCTCAACAATAAAAGCTGGAGAGAAGGAAGGAAGAAGAGCAAGCATTGAAGTTTATAATGTTTGTCATCC
Organism: Phylloscopus whistleri; assembly: GCA_017589585.1. Taxonomy (NCBI): domain Eukaryota; kingdom Metazoa; phylum Chordata; class Aves; order Passeriformes; family Phylloscopidae; genus Phylloscopus; species Phylloscopus whistleri. The sequence goes on along the minus strand of JADMLD010001013.1, from coordinate 8,683,153 downwards.
CAAGCAACTCCTGTGCACAATGAGGCCCTGTTGCCCAGGAAGTGGCTGGAAATCTGCCTGATGATGGGAAGTTGAGACTAAATTTCCTGGGTTTGCTTTAATTCCATGTGTGGCTTTTGCTTTCATTATTAAATTGCCGTTATCTCAACCAATGAGCTTGTCCATCCCAGTGTCTCTTTAAGGCTTAGGAGAGTTAAAGAGAAAGCACCTGGGTGGGGATCTGAAAGCCACCCAAAGTCAACCCACTACCAATAGCTACAACTATAGCTGGCTTTTGGAGAGTTTGCACACATGGTGGGAGAGTACAGTGTACATACAGTACATATTTATGTATGAACCTCTCATTTTATGGTTAAAGATACTGGAGCATAATTTAGGTATGCTGTTTAATTCAGCCATAACTTTTACTACAATAAAGCAAAGAACAACTTAAAAGAAAGATGTGGCCAACAAAAGGTTTCATTAACTGCTATAAATCTCTTTGAGATGGTCAAGGCATGAGGCCAAGGAAAGAAATTCTTAAAATTTCTCTTCTGAAGTAGTTTTTTAATGTAATATAGATCTCACTGTATCTTATATTAGAGTTCTGTGAAGCCATGAAATAATGTAGCAGCAGGGGATGGGGCAGAAATTACGGTAAAATATTCTTGTCTCTCCAGTATTAGGTTTCTGCAGTGGAAAATTAGCATGCTAAAAGGAAAGAAACTGACCAATTTTAGACTATGGTGGTGTTTGTCTGTATATTACGGAAGAATTATTCAGTGGAGTGTTGTGCTTTAATGTGTTTAATGGTAGTACAAAAGGTGAAAGGGACCTTGTTTTTTAGCTTATGCTGTAAACAAGGTTTCAGGGGAAATTCTTTGAAGTGCAGAGATCTAAGCTGTCTGGTTTTGAATTCCCCCTGAGGTACTACAGAGGGACAGTAGGTATCTGATAATGTTTTAACTTCAAGTAAATATTTTTGGGCATCAAACAGAACTGTTGAAAAATATAAAAAGTGGATTATTTAGAAGTGCTGCTTAAGATAAATAGCATACTCATATGATTTGTAGCATTGAAGTTTTTAGTCTCTCTAGAGTTACAAAAGAGAATGTAAAGCAGTAAAGGAGGTGTACTGATGATGTAACCACAGGGACTTAATCCCCAAGACATTCATCTCTTTGTAGAAACTAAGTATGAGAAGCAGAGTGGCATTCCTCATATCTTGACTATTTCCAGAGATCTGGTCTAAATGCCAGATCTTCTTTCAACAATCCTGACAGCTGCCTTTCTTGGATTGTCTATTTAAATGTGCAGAGAAGTATGTGAGCTACAACGCTGTTGTATGCAGTCAAAATGATATTCAAAGATGTAAGCAGTGCTGACAAAAGCCTGCATGAAGCACTGCAGTTTCAATACAGCATCTCAGGACTTCGGAAGGTGTTACAAATTCTGACACAAACAGATAGGGATAACTTGCATAATGGTCCATTATCTTTTTTTGTCTATAAGTATGATTCTATTTTCTTTCCCTTTAGCTCTGAAAAATAAAACAATAACAAAACACTTCCATAAACAGTTTTAAAGTTTTAAGTTTGGTTATAGTTATTATTTATACAGCTTACGAATATGTTTGAATTCAGTCCATTCCAGGATCACACTGGTAGCCATATAAGATGCAGGAATAAAGTTCTCTTTCTGTAGTGTTAAAAAATGTCTCCAGAACTGACCTGCTTACCTACAGAACTACAAAATTCTCATTATATTTTCCATAAATTTTTCTTGAGATAGACTCTGGTCTAGACTCTTGTTTTTCCTAAGATGTATTTGACCTCTTATACCAATAGCATTACTAATTATCTGAGATGCAGAAAATTGTGGCAATTGAAACTTCACAAAAATAAAACCCTAACAGAGGTTAGGTTTACAGTATTGCTCAAAACACTAACTACTGGCTTTGTCACAACAACTGACAGAGACAATGGCCAAGCAGTGTGCCCAACAGAGTGCATTGTTTCAGTAAAACAAAACATTTGCATTTTTTCAGGTTTGTTTGTTGTTAGGTTTTTGTTGTTGTTGTTGTTGTTGTTTTTAATGTCAGTGCTGCCATTTTTTTCACAAAATAAGTCTGTGAAACATGGGAGTTTATTCTCAACTTCCTTTGACTGCAGCAAGACACAGGACCCCATGTGCAAGGACACAACTTCTGGGTGTGCTAGGACAAAATTGTCATCATGTTCACAAGGAGGTTTTTCCTGTTAAGAGTGAACTGGAAGGGACTGGTGGATAAGGTCTGGATCTAAGTCTTGCCTTGCCGGTGATAGAGAAGCTCAGAAATGGGGGTGGCAGTGGCAAGTTAGGTGGACACAGCTGTGGAGAGTTGGTTAAGCTGGGGATAATTCTCAGCTTTCAAGGATTGACATGAGCTTCCTGAGAAGGAGAAGGATTTCTAAAGAAAGAAGATAATTTTTCCTTAAGTGCATAAGCAATGTCTTGTGTAGCAGGCCTGACCATCCCTTGCAGAAAAATCTCCATAATGCTATGAGCAAAGCCTCAGTTACATCTATCAGCCACCTAAAAGTAAAGACAGAAGAGTCTTCATGAAATGGTTAGAACACTGAAGAGCTACAAGGGCCTACTGTCTTCAGCAACTCTTCAGACCCTGCAACAAATATAGAGATAATAAGTTACTTTCCAAATGCAAAATACACCTAAATGACAGAGATTTATAACTTCCAATAGGATTTAGAGCCCCATGTGAACTATATACTCTAGTTCTTGGGAAACACAATCTTGCAGCACAGACATCTCATTAAGGTTTCTGACTCCTTCGCTGGTGTTGAGAAACAAAAGCGCCCAGATACACTGCATTGACCAGTGCAGTCCTGGCCCTAGCAATTTGTCCTATCACACCTGGAAAACAAAGAAAAATCTCCTCCTGGACTGCTGACGTATGCTTTCTGTAATGGCTTAGACAGAACTGTTGCTACACACTTCCCCAGAGACACATCTGAAAGAATCCCATTTGGACTCCTTCTACATGGTCCAGCTTTACAGCTTTACTGAGGTTGTTCAGTAACCTATAGCCTAGCTAATTATACCTTGAGGCTTTTATCAGACCTGGAAGACTTCCAGGAAAAAAAGTAGTTGTGACCTTCTATTCTATTCTGCTATGTATCACACAAAATGTGATCGGGCCTGTAGCTTGTTCATGATCCCAAAAGGAATGCAACGTATTTGGGCTGCTTTGTTACTTTTTTCCTCTCCTACTTTTTTATTTTCTCTTGTACTTTTTTTTTTTTTTTTTTTTTTTTTTAAGATTTGAGTGTACTTTTAAGTTACCCAAAATATAAGGACATTTTTGAATACATCAGGAGTGGTAAAATGGTGGTGGTTGCTTTAAAAATTTTAAAATCCCCCTACTACTTTCATTTTGGGAAAGGATCATAGCCTTTCTGATCTTGTCACATTTTGCAGAATTCTAAGAAAGCTCCTGTAGGATGGGAATTTTGACCATTTTATTTGGAAAAATTTGGAAAACGTACCACATGTGCATGTTGAACTGCACACTACATGTGTTGTAGTTCAGTAGGGCACCACATCAGAATGGGAGAAAGAGGTAGACTTTTTGCAATGACAAGCAGTCTCTAGACAGTAAGTCTAACTCTACCTGATTCTGGTAGAGTTAGGCTTATTTATACCTCCGAAGACCTGTCCCCCAGAATATAAATCTTACCTGTCCAGACAGATACAGCCACACAAATGAAAAACACATTATCTTGGAAGAGAGCCTGTGTAAAATGCATCCTTCAAGAAAAACAGCCTGTTTCTTAAAACAAAGCAAAATGCAATTAAGAGATAGAAGTTATCTGCTCTAAATAGTGGGTCAACAGGACACAGTATACTTGCAGGAAATACACAATTCCCATTAGTGACTGTAAACACTGTGGGGTCCACATCTCTATGGGTAAAAACCAAACTCTGTTAGCATACAGATGTGTGGTACCTTTTAAAATCTCTGCAGTATCTTCCTACCTGCTGTGCTTAATTTCAGATTCAAGTGCAGTCATTAAAGAAAAAAAAGCTCCAACAAACAAACCACAAAACTGTTTTTGCCTTTATCTGTGTCCTACATTGCACTGCCTTTTCCTCAAATATTTTCCTGGTGCTCCAGCTCCTCAGATATTTTTTGATTTCTTAATATTTTAGGGCCTCAGTTCTCACTTTCCTTTTTCAACTGTCTCTGTCTTAAAGTGATTGTACATTTCTCTCTAACAGCTAAAATCACAAATTTTTCTTTTCTTAAAAAAGCCTTCTTGCAAGCCTATCTTTGCAACATTCCATATGAAAAACTAAAGGTTTTGTTTAGAATTGTAAAAAAACCTCTTATGATCTGGAAGCCCTAAACTCCCTTCAAAGGCTGGTTGCACTAAGCCTAATTCTCATTTTGATTTATTTCACTTTGAGTATAATGGTATTAAATTAGCAAAGAAAAGCAATGAACAAAACTCTGGAGAGGAATTAGCCATTGTATCCAGTCCATTAATCTCTTCTTCAATTCCTGAGAATTGTGGCTCACCCAGACCCAGAGATCAAATAAAATGCCTAATTGGGAAAATCTTAAACAAGAGTATCCTGGGGAGCTTGAATTTATTTGTCAACTGTTCAAACAACTATGTTGTTTATAAGTCTCTAAAACCCTGAGACTTTTCTGCCACTATAACTTCATCCAGATACTTTAAACACAGGAGGGTGATTGAGAATTGCTTTCAATTAACTGGAATAGGGAAAGACACTTATTCTAAAAACACATAGCTGTGTTGTGAACATTCTGCTGAACATGCTGAGAATTTTAGATCTAAACATCAGGTTTGAGGGATGCTCTGAAAACTCTTAGAGTCATAGTAAACACAGCTAATGGATATCCTCCTCTTGTGAAAGCATTTGTTCTAAGCACCGTGACTTACTATGAGAAAGAAATACAGTATAAATGAATGATGTTTTCTAAAAAAGAAATTCAATCACATTTTTTCAGATGTCTGAAAGGCAACAACTACGTGAGCTTCTTCTGCCTGCTTGTGATCCCCTGAATTACCTGTTGGTTTTTCTGGAGGTCAAGGAACCCAACCCACAAGACTGACTTCGACCTGCTATTGCAGCAAAAATGCAGAGAAACAGTTAAACGTCTATACCTGGGTTCGAGTCTGATAAGATCCCATATTCCCATCAGTGCTAAAAAATTAGGCAGTGCTAAAAATTTAGTCATCTAATATGAATTAAATTTTCTGACAGCACAGTTGACTCATCAATAACCTGGCTTCTTTATCTGTTTGCGAAAAGCAAAAGAGCTTATGGAAAAATCTTTGGCCAGGAAACACATGCTGAGGTGGTTAGTTTCCCCTCCCTGCTCCCCCTATTACCTATGTTTTGTGGTCCTAATCACCAGTTTAGATTTGATATGGCATAGAGATAACAAGTGCCACATGAATTGATGTCTCCTTCTTGTTATGGAGGACTTCTTGTTCTCAGCAGCAATAAGAGTGATCATAAGATTACATTAAATTTCTTAAGGGTGAAAAAAACAGATCCAGAACTACAAACATTATATATTTTAATGGTGTCCAGAGGGGTGTCATAGTCAAACCTAAATATGCTTCTGTTTATGCTGCCACGGAGACCTGTGCATGACAATGCTCTTGTTCAAGCCTATAAATTTTCAGAGAGGCTACTTTGAATTGATCACCTTAATGACAAGCTGTATTACAGGGCAAAAGAAGGTCTGTCAGGGACTGTTTACCTGTGGTTGAGAACAGATCATATAACTTCTTGAACCGTCTTCTTCTACGCCTATTCTTTAACAATTTCATCTTTGCTTCCAATAAGCATGAGTCAAACAATGATATAATAAAACTAGTAGGAATTTGCCAGAATGGAAAATACTTCTGGACCTCTGGACCATGCAAGACTAATAAAATACACTTTGTTCACAGATTTATCCTCTTTTTCTTTCACAGGTCTAAGAAATACAACTCCTTGATGAAGGAGAACAAGAGGGAAAAAGCCAGATTGATTAGGGCTATAGAAACCTTGCTCTGAAAAGACCATAGTGTATAAATTTTACGTTTTAAATATTACATGAATTTGCTGATGGTCATTAAGGTTTTATTCCATATGTTAAGAAGTTACCAAAATCTTTCTTTAATTGAAAAGAAAAATCTATTTCTTTGTGCTGGTTTAAAAAAAAAATCTATCTGGAAAATTAAACTCTGCTTGAGCTTCTCTCTTCCCCACCTCTGCCCTCCTGGTGAGCAGAAGTCTAAGAGCAGAGCTTCAGAGCTGAGATACGAACCATTTACTTGAAAAAAACAAAGCAGCAATGAAATAGGAAAAATTAGCAGTAACCGTAACTATATAGAAAGCACACAAAATGAGGATGGTTGTCACACAAAAAAGGTGTTCGCTGACCTAGGCCCCAAGCAGCCTGGGGCAAAGACAGAAATGGCACCAGCCCCACCCCATCCTTCCCCAGAACTGGGGGCAGAGGTGCCTGGGAAGCTGTTTGATCCCGACAGGGTCACTGCGGACAGGTGCTGGCTCCGGCTGCCCTTCCCCTGGGGTGGCAGTGCAGGGACAGGAACAGCAGCAGTCACCCCTCCCCACGGGTTAACAACAGTTATGGCTTATGCCTCCTGAAGGAAACAGTTTATCTTCTTCAAGGACCAGGGTAAGGTGGAAATGACCTCCTAACTAGGTGGCTTTCACTAAATGTAGATCCCAATGTTTGAGTGTAGTTTTTTAATGTTCCATTGTCCTGTTTTGTTGTATATGGGTAGGCATCTTATAAAAGCAAAACTTTATAAAATCAGGGCTTAGGCCTATTACTTTCCTAAGTACAGCTAAGCAGCTAGTTAAGTTCCCATGGGAAGGAACGGAAAGAATGAAAGTCAGTTAACATGACAAGTTATTCTTGTGAGAAAAATAAGCTTGCACCTGCATAAACAATAAATCTATCCCATGAGAATCAGTGAAGAAATTATGTAAACAATGCAAGAATAGAGATATTTGATAGACAGGTAAAATGCCATTTACTAACCAATTAATTGAGTGGCAAGAAAACTACTAGCCAATTGGAGCTACACATGAGGTCTGTGAAAACTGTATAAAAATGAGTTATGTAGATAAAGAATGGGCTTTTCCTGCATGAAGAAATGGAGTCCTGACTACTTAATTACAACACTGTTTAATTTTCCCAGAGGCTGGTGCATGGTAAGGAATGTGATATCCATTCAGTATCACAGTCCCTGGCCCAAGGGTCTATGAGGCTATTTTTGAAAAGAGCCCCACTGACATCTTTCTGGGGTTCTATGTCACCACAAGACTTGCTTTTCAAGGCCCAAGATGGTGTTTGGGCAGTGGAGTGAGGCACAGGATACATCTCCAGCCATCTCCACTGGATAGTGGTTGTTTCCATCACTGTCAGCATGTAGAACTTGGTAGGTTTGCAGGAGTATGATACCGTCAGTACACCAGGCCTTCCCACATTCATATTTCAAACATTTTCTCCCATACCACAGAGGTTTTACCTGCTTGGCCTGCTTGATTGCAGCACATTTCACAGCTATGAATAATCAGGGAAATAGTGTCTGTGATTAAGTCCATCCTTTGATCACGAGCCCACCTGTATGTTGTGTCTCTTCCCTGATGACTGGGCCCACCAAGCCAGAAATAATTCACCCTTTTTTCCCAGTCCAGATCCACCTGAGGCAGTTTATTCTTGGCAGTCCGATCCACCTGTCCATTGTTGTGATGCTCTTCAGTAGCCCAGCTCAGAGGTGCGTGTCCATCTACATGACATGCTTTTACAGCCAGCTTTTCTATCCAAGAAGTGACATCTTGTCCAACTGCAGCAGCTCAGATGGGTTTACCTCTGTGCTGCTGCTTGATCTTTTTCCATCAATCCAGCCACTCCTAAAGAGCATTTGCTACCATCTACGAGTCAGTGTAGCATGCTGTCCTTTCCTCTTGTCCAGTGATATCTAAAGCCATCTGGATGTTTTTCAGCTCTGCAACCTGACTAGATCCCCCTTGTCCCTAAATAGCTTCTGCAACTTGCCAGAGTATAAGGCAGCTTTCCATTTTTGATGTATCACTTCAATACAGCAGGGAAGAGAATGTCTCCTTTCATGCTTTGGTAGTTGACTACATGGCAAAGCCTCCTCAGCACGTCACCTTCTTCTCCTTTTCCTCTTCCAATGGATAGTCTGAAATTTTCACCTTCAGGCCAGTTTGTGACAACTTCCAAGATCCCTGGATGACTGGGACATCCTGTTGAAGCTTGTTATGTGATCAGAGCAGTCTACTTACTCCATCTGTCATCAGTGGTATGATGTATGGCAGGGACTTTCCCTTTGAACATCCAGCCCAGCACTGGCAGTCAGGGTGCCAGGAAGAGCTGTGCTTTGGTGCCCATCACTTCTGAAGCAGCTCAAATCCCTTCATAAGCTGCCAAGATCTCTTTTTCAGTTACGGTGTCACACGCCTTGTATCCTTTGTATCCCCTGACTCCAGAACCCCAGGTGTCATCCTTGAATCCTGTGGCTACCTCTTGCCAGAGATTCCAGGAAGGACCATTCTCCCCACCTGTAGTGTAAAGCAAATTTTTTATATCCTGTCCTGTCCTGGCTGGCCCAGGGGCTATTGCATGAACAATCTCTTGTTTAATTTGTTCAAAACTTGCTGTTGTACAGGACCTCACTCAAAATCTATGTCAGCAGATAGAGAGGGTTTACAGCCTGACTGAAGTTTGGAATATGCATCCTCCAAAAACCCACAGCATCTAGGAAAGCCTGTGTTTCCTTCTTGCTGGTTGGTGGGGACAAGGCTGTTATTTTGCTAACCACATCCATTGTAATGTGATGATGTCCCTCTTAGCATTTTACTACTGAAGACTGAATTTCCTGGGCAGGTCTGCAACCTTATTTTGCTTTATGACAAAACCAGCTTTCAGGATGATCTGGATTGTCCTCTCCCCTTTCTCAAAAACTTGCTCTGCTGCTCTGCATTGCCCTACAGGAGATTATCAATGTACTGTAAGTGTTCTCGCCCTTTCCCAGAGCAGTCTGAATCAGTTCAAGGCAAATCCTGTGGCTGTGTTTCCACCCCTAGGGTAGTCTGTTCCAGGTGTACTGGATGCCCCTCCAGGTGAAAGCAAACTGTGGCCTGCACTCTGCTGAAGGAATGGAGAAAGAACTTGTAAGGGGTCAGCATTTTACAATAATACGATCAAAAAATTTGGCACTGTACTGAATTATATGATTGTATTTTGCTTGTCTTCAAGCAACATTTCTGACTACTGTGTTGGTACAATAAATCCACAGGTCTTAAAATCTTGAAGAAGTAACTGAATAAACTTTGATTTTGCTCTGGAAAGAAAGAGGCCAACGAGGATGGAATAAAGATGAATCTTGAAAGGGGCAGCTAATCTTCCTACAGCTAATTCCAAAATCTTCTCTACCAGACAAAGCAACCAAAGAAGTGACCAAAATCTGTCTGAATCAGGATTAAGAAATCACAACGGCAATTGATATTTGTTGCTTCACTGGGCACATCTAGTGTCTAATGCAAATGTCTGAACACATATTTTAGAATAATAGTTGGTGATCTGAATTTAGGTACACAAAAAATCTAGACAGCTTTCTACATGTGATTTTGACAAATTTATACATAGATATTAACAGAAAATATGATTACATTAACCAATCTAGCTTGCATTATTTTTTGACACAATGTTTCATTTTTCTCCCGTTTCTATGCACTGCACTTTGTCTGAACTAGGGTTAACAAATTATGGAGAGAAGAAGCTGTGTGAAATTTTGTATGATCTAGGTCACCCTTTCAAACTGTGGAAAGCAATGCAAAGTCTTTTGCTAGGTACTCAAGTAAGAATTTTGCCATAGCTAAGCCAGAATTATGCTTTGGCCATGCCTGGAAAAGAAATAAAAATGTGTTATACTTACATCAGTTCTAGTTTACATGTCTTTGTAAGATGATTCAATTTGTGTTGGAGTTTTTTGGGGCTTTTTAGAGGGTTTGTTTGTGTGTTTGAGGTTTTTGTATGTTCAATTTTTATTTTTGTTTGGCAATTGTTTTTTTTTTTCTTTTTAAAAAAGCATGAAATCTATCAAGACCTCAAATTGCAGATCAAAATTCTGATTTTTCTCTCACCGCCATATCTCAACAACAGTAACTAACTGGCAACAACAAGTACAAATTATTTATATATAATGGAATAATTATTTAGACTGCTAGATATGATAACTGACATGCCAATGAATAATCATCTTTATTATGGTCTCTTCTTCAGCAATCACAGAACTGAAAATATAAGCCAAACTGTTCTATGATTCTAGGAAAATTAAATGCTAGTTGTTTTTAAAATTACAGCTTTAAACCAAACTCCTAAACTCTATGTAAAATGACTCATCACTGCAACACACCCTGAGGACGGGAGCCTCAGTCATCTGTATCTGTGATCTAATGTCATGGAACACTGTTGTTTTTCACTGCATTTTCTGAAACCAAGATGTGTGATTTTGTGCTGCTTGTGGAGCCAGGATACGGCAAAGATATATAACCTTGGCTTGTTCTTGGGCTGTCCATGTAGGTAGCTGGGATTCTTCTCATGAAAGTATTTCTCACATGGATTGAAATTTCTACCTGGCATTTATAAATCTAACAAGATCTGGAACTAATTACAGTTTAATGAATAAATTATAAGAGTGTTCTCTTGATACAGTCTCTTGCTTTAGTGGAGAAATAGAAGAAAATTAAGTTATCCTACTTTACATGCATTTATCCCTTTCCTCTTTTAATGGTATTCTTTTGGCTTTTCACACTGCCTAGCTGTGTGTGAAGTTCATAGTAATTATATATTTTCTGAGAAAATCAGATGGAGGAGGGTCATAGAATGATTATCCATGAAGACAAATCCAAGTTTTACAGATTTCTTGTTGCCTAGCACTTCCTCATTTAAAATTCTATGGGAAGTCATGATTACACATTAAATAATTGTGTTATTTTCCATTGATCCTGTGTTCACAGCATAGATGCCCTATGTGAATGATAAGCATGAGGAGCACAGGAATACAGAAGCCTGGTTTCAGATCACTCATGATATGAACAGTTACACCTGACATGGTATCTCACAGTCCCAATATTTCTAGTACATGCAACAACATGACTGTGTTGCCTTTCAGACGTATTTCAGTACCTCCCAGAACAATCTTGTCCATAACTTTACCAGGCACTGAAGCGCGACTGACACAGCTGGAGTTACTGGGGTCCTTCCTCTTGCCCTTCTTGAAAATTGGGATGTTTGCCAGCTTCCGGTCAGTTGGAACCTCTCTGGATTTCCAAGACTGCTTAAAAATCATTGAGAGGTTTTGCAGTGAGATCAGCCACCTCCTTTGAGGATTCTTGGATCAATTCCATAAGGCCCTACAGATTTGTAGGGGTCCAGCTCTAGTGGCTGATCCCAGACAACTCCAGGGTCATTTGGGAGTTGATCATCCTCACAGTCATGGTCCTCAAGCTCAGGGCACTGAGACTCCCTTGGTCTGTAATCTGTGCTGAAGACAGAGGCAAAGAATGCTTTAAACATTACTGCCTTGTCCATATCCCCGTGTGTGAGGTGAGCATCCTCATCCTGTAATGGGCCAATGTTATTTTAACACTGCCTATTGCCATTAATGTATCTGAAAAAACTCCTTTTGTTATCCCTCTCATTTCTGGCCAGCTTCAGCTCCAGTTGAGTTTTGGCTGCATAAATTTTCTCCCTAGAATGGCAAGCAGCATATCTGTATTCTTCCCTTATTTCCACTGGCCTTATACCTTCCCTTTTTATCTTCCTCATTTCCAAGAGAAGATTCCTGTTCAGCCAATACAGCTTTCTGCCCCTCCTGCTTGACTTCCAAAATTCAGGAATTGCTGCTCCTGTGCCCTTTGCAGGTGATGTTTAAAAAGTAGCTAGCACTGATGCACCCCAGCATCAGCACATTTTTCCAAGAGACCTTGCTCACTAATTCCTGAGCAACCTGAAATCTGCTTTCCTTGTGTCCAGAGTTGTGGTTTTGCTGGCACTTTTCCTTCTGTCAATAGAGATTTTAAATTTGATCACTTTGTGATCACTGTGGCCAAGACACCAGTGGCTGTGGCCAATCTCCACTTTGCTCAGGACAATCTCCACTTTGCTCTCTGACAAGCAGTAGATCAAGGAGGGCATTCCTCTGCAACTTCTCCCTTAGGACATGTTCCATAAAGTTGTCATCCAGGTTTTTCAGGAATCTTCAATTTCCAGATGCTCTGAGTTAATTTCTGGCAAATCGAAGGACATAAAAACAAAGGCAGTTGACTTGGAAGTGTCCCTTAGTTCCTCAAGGAGTAATTTGACTTCATCATTGTCCTGGTTAGGAAGCCTATAGTAGACTTCCATGATGACATCCTCATTATTTGTTCCATCTAGCAGATACCAAAAGATACTACTGATGTTTTGTGATCTTTCTTCACAAACATTTGTTCCATATATCTGCTTCACAGACTATAAAAAGACAAAAAATCAGTTGTGGCATATACAAACAGATGTCTAAAATTTACGTATTTTGAATCTGATAATAAACAAATAGGAAAATTTTTCAGCATACATATATTTTAATGAGAGAAATTACACTAAACACATCACGTTATAATGAAGGATATTGCACCTTATTACCAATAGTATCATTAAGCATTAAAGAAGTTTTTATATTTTCTTTCTCTACAAAAGGAAAGGCCTGGGTTTCACTAACATCAATTGCTGCAGTTGTAATTTTAGATCTTACTTGGAAGATAAGTACTCTGTAAGTAGTTTGCCAACATCCACATCCCAGCTAAGCTATTTGAAGTTGTACATGGTCAAGCAGAACTTGAATCAACTTTGAAATAAGACAAATTCTGTAATCACAACTGCACTTATTTTACATTAAGAAAGCAAACTTTACAATCGCATCATTAATTCCCAAGACTATTGCTTCTCTAGAAAAACTGTTATAACAACATGGTGAAATGTGACTCTCAGAACATTGAGAATGAGGGCCAGGGACCGCAGTACAGCTTAGCTAGGACAAAGAGCAAGAAACTTACTTTAAAAGCAGCCAACAGAGCAGGAGAAGGCAGTCCTTGGCCTTTCATGAGGTCTACCCCAGCCGCTTCGTCTCTAATGCTTTCATCAGCTTTTGGTGGGAAGTCTGGTGAAGCCCACATATAATCCAGTTCTCTGTCCTCTGGGAAACACATACTTGGGGCACAGACTAGTGTTCCCATATTTTTAGAAAGAAAATATTTTCAAACCCCAAAATATTTAAAATGTGTTTATTTACACTTCACAAGTTCTGAGCTAGTTTTTACAAAGAATTTTGTTCATAATTTCACACCCATTTTTCTGGAACAGAGGTGTACCATACAAAAATCTTCTAGGGCAGGCTCACAGTGTTTCACCATAATAACAACATGCAATACAATTAACTGCTCCCTTAGCAAGAATCATATTGTTTAATTGGAAACACCGGCCCAAACCGATTCAGAGCAGTGTTTTCCAGCGTCTCTAAACAATAGTAAAATAGGTCAACAAATCTGTCTAGAGGGCACACCTGTATTACCTTACAGCTCTCTACAGTGCTTTTCAGATTGTATTTTTAAAACCAGACTTCCTACTGTATGCTCTTGCCTCACTTCTTGATGTGTACTCCTTATGATTAATAAAAGAGATTTTTGCTTAATGTAGTTTAATGTAATTCCTTCATTCAACTCTTTTTTCTTCCATGACTTGTCCAAACAACAAAAACCAGTGATTCACTGTTTTACAGATTGTTTACATTCACTAATTGCTTTTTCAGTCAAAATTAAAAGTTTGTGATAACCTACATGCTTAGGTTCAGTTCCTGAACATATTTGCTTTTAGCACACTGTATTAAACAGAGCTTACGTGGTGGTAATATTCCCAGATAAACCTCAAAGCCATAGCAAATGAAGAATTGTCTATCTGATATTCATCGAAGAATCATCAAGGAGCTAACTGCTCCTTTTATCACAAAGCCTCTCTCAATGATTTTTGAGCAGTCTTGGGATTCTGGAGAGGTCCCAGCTGAATGGAAGCTGTCTAATGTCCCAATTTTCAAGAAGGTCAAGAGTGAGGAACCCGTAAACTATATGTCTGTCTCACTTCAGTGCCCAGTAAAACAATGGCAAAGATTATTCTGGGAAGTCTTGAAAACTACCCAGAGGACACAGTCATTGATCACAGCCAGCACTTCATGGAGGAGAAGTCCTGCTTGTCCAACTGACTTCTCTCTACAACAGGGGTCCAGTGTAACAAAAAATAATATTGTATTCCATATCTATCTGTGCCCAAAAGTTTTATGTCTCTTTTAGACCCTGTGGCCACAAGCAGGAATGGGTGTGGTGGGCGGGAGAGGATGGCATGGTCGCTTTTAAAGTGTGCTCTCCCAGGCAGCTTGCTCTCTTCCACTGTGTGGCTTTTGCCTCCACGGCTGCTTGCTTTGTTCCTTGGGTTTTGTTTGGTTGGTTGGTTTGTTTTGGTTTTTTTTTGTTTGTTTTTGGTTTTGTTTTGTTTTAATTTTATTTTTTTGTTTGTTGTTGTTTTTGGTTTTTTTTGGTGGGGGGGGTTGTTGGTTGGTGGTTTGTTTGTTTGTTTTTTATTTTCCTTCTTGCCTCTACTCACAGCAGTACCAACTCTAGAAGCTGCATTTCGCAATCAAAAATTGTTTCAGGAGAGAATTTTGCTGCAGCAGCCTGCAGCCGCAGCGCCGTGCTGGGGGAGGCGGAGCAGCCACGCGCTGCGCGGTCACCGCCGCTGCGGGCAGGGCCTGGCCGAGGCCGAGGGCTCCGGGACACCCGGGCGGCTTGCTCTCTGCTGCCGACACGAAAGGGATCGGCCCCACAAAGGTTCCAGCCCCCGACGGAGCACCGACCACCACAGCTGCCGCCCACATTTGCACACAGAGCTGTTGTTGCTGGAGACATAAGTGGTGGGGGAAGAGGCTGAAGCCTTACACGAGGTTGCCCGTGGCAGCCATGGGGCAGGGCTGTCCCACCGTCCCGGGTTGCTCTTTCTCAGGAGGAGTTAATGAGATTTAGCACTTTTGTACAAACTACTGTTTGTATTTGCTGCTATTCTTTGCCTCCTGCAGTTTCACTTGATGGTTAACTTTGTTTTTCACTTACATTGACGTGTATTTGTTTCTGTTTGGTGGAAAGGGAATGGTTATTACCATAATGGGAGGCAACTCATTTGAGAGCGTTTCTTAAATTATCTTAAAGCAAGAAAACAGGGTAACCCACGTAGCTGATCTTGGAAAGCCAGTTGCTACAGTCTTCTTTGGACTTCAGCAAAGCCTTTGATACTGTCTCACGCAGGATCCTTCTGAAAATGTCCAGGATACAGCTGGATAATCATGTTATGTGATGGGTGAGAAGCTGGCTCACAGGTCAGGCAGAAAAGGTTGTAGCAAATGGAGGGACATCAGACTGGCATCCAGTCACTAGTGGGTTTCTGCAGGGCTCAGAGGAATGCTTGGCAAGTTTGATGATATGAAATTGGGAGGAGCTGTTAGCTCCCTTGAGTGCAGAGAGGCCCTGCAGAGAGACCTTGACATATTGAGGGCTGGACAATCACCAACTACATGAACTATATGAAGTTTAACAAGGCACCATGCCTAATTCTGCACCTGGGACAGGGCAACCCTGGATGTATGTTCAGACTGAGGAATTAGAGGCTGGAAAGCAGTGCCATGGGAAGGGACCTGGGGGTCGTGGTTGGTGGCAAGTTGAACGTGAATCAGCAGTGCCCTGGCAGCCAGGAGGGCCAAGCGTGTCCTGTGGTGCCCAAAGGAAACATTGCCAGCAGGAAAGGGATGGTTGAGATGAAAGGAACACCCAAGAATCATTGAGTCCAATTTGTGGCCTTCCACAGGAAAACTCCCAAGAGTCGGACTAAGTGTCTGAGAGCACTGTCCAAAGGCTTCTGGAACTCTGGCAGACCTGGTTCTGTGACCAGTTCCCCAGGAACTTGTTCCAGTGCACAATCATTCTTTAAGTGAAGAACTTTTTCCAAATGTCTAAGCTAAATATCCCCTGACACAGCTTCAGGCTATTTGCCTGGGACCTGTCATTGGCCACCAGAGGGAAAAGATCAGTGCCTGCCCCTTCTCTTCCCCTGATGAGGAAGTTGTGTACCGTGATGAGCATCTTCTCTAGGCTGAACAAACCAAATTACCTTAGCTGGTCCTCAAATGGCTTCCCTTCCAGACCCTCGACCGTCTTCATGGTCCTCCTTTTGAAGCTGACTAGTATGTGGTGCCCAAAACTGCACACCATTCTCAGAGTGAGGCTGCCCCAGCTCAGAGCAGAGCAGGACAATCCCCTCCCTTCCCAGCTGGCAATGCTGTGTCTGATGTTCCCCAGGACACACTTGGCCCTCCTGGCTGCCAAGGCACTGCTGCCTCATGTTCAACTTGCCACTGTCCAGGACCCCCAGGTCCCTTTCTCTGTCTGTGCTTTCCAGCATCTCATTCCCCAGTCTGCCCAAACATCCAGGGTTGCCCCACCCCAGGTGCAGAATCTGGCACTTTTCCTTGTTTTTCCTTGTTTCCCTCCATATGATTCCCGATTGCATATCTGTCTAATATGTTGAGGTCTCTTTGCTGGGCCTCCCTGCTTTTGAGGGAGTCAAGAGTTTCTCCCAGTTGAGTATTGATAGAAAGTTTACTTCACAGACCTTCAAGTTCTGCATCCAGGTTGTTAATGAAAATGTTGAAGAGCACTAACATGGAGGCCTGTCAAATCCTCCTGGTGACAGGTGACCAGTCTGATGTCACCCTTTGTGCCTGACCCATGTCACTATTACCCTTTGTGCCTGACCCATGATCAGTTTCTCACCCATCCCATGATGTGTTTATCCAGCTGTGTGCTGGACTTTTTCTCCATAAGGATACTATAAGAGACAGTATCAAAAGCTTTACTGAAATCCAAAAAAGTACACCAACTGGCTTCTCTTTATCATCTGGCTGGGTTACTGTGCTGTAAAAGAAAATTAAGTTTGTCAAACAGGAATATCCACTCATGGACATGAAAAAGACCTGCATTTTGATGTCCTTTATTCTGCTAGACAATCATTCTAGCTGATTTCAAAGAACCTTTCTCTCGGGGAAATGGAAAGCTCTCTTTGATCATCTCTAAAACCAAAATATGAACTAGATTTTTCTGTGTTGCCTTTTTCCTCTATAGCCACGGGAGAACCACTGAGCATCTAGCTTTACTTACAACAATGAATATGCTCAATGACTTAGTTCATCATGTTTTTCAGCTTTATGTCTATCCTAAAAAAATCTATATTAAAACACAATTTACAGGGTTACATCAAACAAAAAGAAACCTATCCAAAAACCCAAGTGGAGGATTATATTTCATTCTTAGCCTTTTGTACCATTTGAATATTTATACGGCCTCTTTCTGTACTGTCTCATATTGGCAAGACACCAATTTTGTTCATTTATTTTATGTTTGTGTTTATATTGTACTTTTGGAGTGCCTTCATTACTCAGTGCATGCTCTAAGTAATGGTGATGAGAGGGATTTTGGCGGCAGGGAGAAGACTTACCCAATGCACTAGAAATTTATACCATCTTTTTGAGATCTTTCATCTTGTTGAATATATTTTGTTAATATTTCTTCATCTTTTTTTCCTCTATGTGTCCTCAGAAAGAGAAGGAAGCAGGGGTCTACACGGACCAAGCAAATCAGCCACTACAGAGCAGTGATACAATCCTCTGGCATTTTGAATATCTGCATTTCCTTTCCACCTTGTCCCTTGCAGACAAAGAATGCAGAGCAGCTTGAGAGAAAAAAAATCAGGATTTTATTATCACAGAATCATAAAATCACAGAATATTCTGAGTTGAAAGTGATCCACAAGAATCATAAAGTCCAGCTCCTGGATCTATACAGGACAGCCTCAAGAATCATATTGAAAACCTGAGAGTTTGTGCAAATGCTTCTGGAACTCTGTCAATCTTGATGCTGTGACCTCCTTCCTGGGGAGTCTGTTCCAGTGCCAAGCCACCCTCTGGGTGAAGAACATTTTCCCAATATCCAACCTAAACCTCCCCTGATGCAGCTTCAGGCCATTCCCTCGGGTTCTGACGCTGTCATCACAGAGAAGACACCAGTGCCTGCACTTCTGCTTCCCCTTGTGAGGAAATTGTAGAATCTGAAGAGTAAAATTGAATATTGAGATTTCATGGTAAGAAATTTTGTCACTGCACTGTATTTACATTCAGAAAAAAAGTCAAAATAGAAGGGGAATATAAGTTTTTATTTAAGGGAAAACTTCTGAAATCTTTCTCAACTAAGGGGGAGTGGCAGAAAATTGGAAAGTTGCTGGCAGTGGTTGTTACCCAATCTGGCAGGTTTTTAAAATCTGCATGTATAAAGAGCAAAAAACACATGAAATCAGATTAAAAAGATTCAAAGTCCCTTTTGAGAGGAAACTACTTAAAATACATGATGTTATATAATGAAGTAATTAAAAAGGCTACCCATCTGTAAAGCCAAAAGAACACACATATTCCTGGGACACCATAGTCTAATTATGCCACACATGTTCTGTGAAACTCATGTAAGTGCAGCTTTCAACTATGGTTAAAACAAAATCTACAGTAATGGTACTGAACTGTGACTGAAGCAGTACTAAGAGGAGAAAGGAACATAGGTACATAAACATGTGGTTTGTAGCTTAAATGTAGGGCTGGATGAAGGTATCATTTGTTCATTCCCCTGCCTAGTGTTGGATCAATTACACTAGTCACAGCCCTGAAAGGTATCTGTGTGCAATTCCCTATGCCAGAGTTTCTGCGGAAATCATAAAATTTCCTTAGGCATTCTATTTCAAGTTAACTTTGACCTCAAATACCATGTGGTCATTGCTACCACAAGGAACACCATATTTTCAGAGAGATTCTGAAATTCTCATTCTGATTTGGTATTTTTACTTGTATGTTGCTGCCCACTCAGATGACACTCAACATCCTCAGAGCCCTAGGAAGTAAAGATTAACAATGGATTGGAAATATAACCAATAACTTTTCCTCTTTTACTGTCCTGGGAATTTGGTCAATGACTCAATTTGCTTTGCAGGTCAGTCCATTCAGGCACAACTTGTTACTGAGACTACATCTAGTTCCTTAAAGGGCTGCTCAAAACAGCTTTCAGCAAGCTTTGCCCTAAGCTGCCCAGTCTCCTGCACAGCAATTTCTTTTGTGCAAAGGTTAAGAGACCTCAGCTTCTTTCTGTCCTGTTTTAGAAACCTTCCCTTGTGTTCTGTCCAAACATATTTATTTACTGGTGTTGATGTTATTAAGGAGCTTTTCTCTGTCTTCACCTGTGTCACACTATAAATACAGAGAAGTTTTCACAGTGTCATAGACAGTCAATAGAGGTGTAATGAGTGTCACGATGGGCAAAAAAGGTAGAGATTGAGAAGGACAGATTTGCTGTGGCAGAAAGAGAGAGAGATGTTTAGAGAAAAATAACTCCACAGACTGAGAGAAGCCAAATATTTTCAGCTTTTCAATGGTTTCCTCTTTTTTGAACTGTGAAGAAGTACTGTGTCAGCTATCTTGTGTAACAAATTTTTATTAAAACTGTTTTTCTTATTCTTTTTCTCACTACTTTTATTTTTCTTCTAGTTCTCTCATTTTGCTAACTTTCCATATTTTTTTTCCTTTTCTCTCCATTTATCTCCAGGTATAACTTAACTTCTATATTCTCGTAGTGACCTTTACGCATTATTCATGGTATTTCCCTGACCTCTTCCCTTTTCTTCTTACTTGGATGTTATTTCCCTAGTTCTCATGATAGCTCTCCTTTGTCAATCCTTTCTTCAGTCTTTG
This sequence comes from Phylloscopus whistleri, assembly GCA_017589585.1. NCBI lineage: Eukaryota > Metazoa > Chordata > Aves > Passeriformes > Phylloscopidae > Phylloscopus > Phylloscopus whistleri. The sequence continues at coordinate 8,663,174 of JADMLD010001013.1, read as the reverse complement.
CTGTTGAATTTAGGGATAAATGCTGTGTTTTGTCGGTGCTACCTCTCTTTGCAGAAATTAAAGACAGAGAGCAGTTTATGAGCAGAAGTGAAGAATGTATTTTAAATGGAGTCTATGGTCAATTTATTGTTTAGCTTCAGCTCATTAGCAAAGCCTGTACAATTAGAGGTGGAGAAAACTTGGTTAAACTTAATTATTTTCTTCTGCTACTAATCCCACATCCCACACCCACTTCATGTCTTTTCTTAAAGGAAAGCAGTAAAGACCAAGAGGAAATGGAGACAAAATAGTTGGTGACAGCTTTTAACTTAATTAATTTTTGAGCAGGATAAATGGGGCAATAAGCCCCCTGGAAAGAGGTTTTCAGACTGGACTTGGACTTCTTCACATCACAGGAATTTTTATGGATTGTGATATCTCTACAGCCATGCAAGCACAATCAAGAAGCAGAGACACTAATGCCTCTTTGAAGAACTATATGCAAATATAGCTTGCGCTCTACTCTCGTTCCACAAGTATTTCCTTTTTCTTTTTTTTTTCTTTCTCCTATTTTCTTCTGTAATTCTTGAATCAGAAAGTGATTCTTAAAGCCTAGAAGTACAGTGTGTTTAGTTGATCATAGTTTATATTTATGTCTGGACTTAACTACCCACATGTGCCTTAGCGGTGATTTCAAAAATTAATGAATCAATTATTATATTAATACTTTTTTCATTTGGTTTTCCATGGAACATTTTGCTAGTCATTATTCATTCTAGTTGTTCTGAGTTTGCACTTAAATGTCCCTGTCTTAGATCCAATATTATCCCATTTGATATATATAAATATAAATTGGAATGCTCCCAGTAAGTGAGTTAAAAACACCCTGCAACTATATAGAAAACCTCTGTTGTTTTAGTTCTTCCTAATGTCACACTCAGCCAGCATTTCAGTTCACTAAACGAGAACTGAAAACAAATATTGGTCTTTGACAGATTTGGCTGTAGAGGTGGATATTTGGGAATCTGGTTTGGAAAATCAGATTTTTCTGTACATGGTAAAATGATTTAATAAAATAACTTGATAAGACACAACTTAATGCAAAAGAATGAGTGGAACCAAAGTATTTTTTTGATGAGGTGCGATATGAAGTGAGGAGAAGATAACTAAAGGAAAAGAGAAAATAAGAAAAAGAATCAAAAGATTGTTGAGGAGAGGTAAAATCGAGGTCTGTTAATGTCCTGCAAATAATAAAACAAAGTATGTGATTAATTGAATAATGGTTTATTACTTTATTATATAAAATAACATCGGTTTTTGTGTACTGCTTTCAAAATAAGCAGCAATGTCTTAAATGCATGTGTTTGTTCAGATAGATATGACATGAATTTCCAGAATTATGGAAGTTTAAGAGGTTTCAGCAGGGTCAGCATTTTCTTGCTGGCTTTGATATGAGAAATCAGCAGCACACAAAGAAGGTTTTGTGCATTTATATAAAAACCTCTTGCATATTCTGGGAAGGGCCAATTCTCAGCGAAGAAAACCATGCAGGTTAAAATGATATCCAGGATTTCCATGATATATGTGTCACTATCTACAACATATAATCAGTTTCTAGTGCTTGGCAGACACAGCCACAGAAGAGACCAACGTTTACCTGAGGGATGCTTTGCTTCTGAGGTGGATTAACCATCCAATGATATTTTTCTTATAAATTCTGCACTGGCTCTAGTGTCACAGCTGTTCGCTGTGGGCATACCTTCACAAGTATTAATGATAGTGAATGTAAGCACTGGAGGAGACAAATCCCTTCACACTGAAGGGAAAGCAACAGTGCAGTGTGTCTGCAGTGCAATGCAGCACTGCATGACCGATATCCAGTAGAGGAAGCAAACAGACTGCAGGAGCCCTGAGCTGTATCTCCCCCAAAAGTCAACTGCCACTTGCAGCATAGTACCTAATTCAGTCTTAAATTGGAGATTCTAATACTATGCTGAGTTTTAGAGGTTAGATGTGTCAGCCTAAAATTTGGCATCTCCATTTAGCCATGGCAGGTCAGAAAGAGGCTGTACCTCAAACCGAACTCAGTCTCAATATTTCTATTAGCGAATGTAAACCAGTTCCAAAACTACCACAGAAATCTTGCCAGTCACTGGAGAATCTAGGAATATTGGAGTTGTAGTGAAGTTACTCTGACTCCATATGGTATGAAATCGGGCTTTTGTTGCTGTGCCAGCAATGAAAAGCATAATACTGGCAGCAACTCCAGAAATTTGTGCAAAGTTAAAATGTCAATCATGTCTTTAGATGTCTAGAAGATATCTAATACAAAGTCAGAAATTTTTATAGTTGGTGAGGGGTTTTTGATGGTGGTTTTTATTATTGTTTGCTTGAGTCTGTTTTTTATTTCCCAGCATTACTAGTCTTCAGGCATAAATTTAAAGTCATCACTATATGAGGTTTAGGAAGCCATCAAAGTTGTCAAAGTTTTCATAGATGATTTGTGATTTTTAGTTTGCAGAATCATTCTGCTTTTAGTAAAGTGCCATCAAATGGATCAATTTATGTTTTGACAGTTCTGTATGTCAGTTCTAGGCCTGTTAAAAATCAGAGGCACGTATTGAACGGACAGTTAAGAAATTATATTTCTGGTAACCTTTTCAAAAAAGGCACTATAAATGCTGAATTTTTTATCTGATTATTTAAGAATTAGTTTAGTCACTTAAATAGTGTCCTTTTTATCTTTAGAAGCACCTATTTATTGAAATTATTAAACCCATTACGATGAATAATCACAGCATTACAGAATCACAGAACGGGTCAGTTTGGAAGGGACCACACTGTGTCATCTGGTCCAACCTCAAGCAGGGTCATCCCAGAGCACATGGCACAGGATTATGTCTGTATGGATCTTGGATATCTCCAGTGAGGGAAAACCTATAACCTCTCTGGGCAATCTGTTTCAGTGCATGGTCACCTACACAATGAAGAAGTTCTTCATATTCATGGGGCACTTCCTGAGAATATAAAATATATTGCATAATGAAAACACTGAAAATGTTTATTTAAAAAAAATCTTTATCCCTTTTTCTTTAAAGGCTTCATCCACCTTTCAGAAGGGATGCTAAAAACCATCCTGATTTGAGCAGTTTGATTTCATTTGATTGAGAAGCGTATGAAGTTGAGCTGGACCTAATAAAGTCTGTCATTAATGCAGTACAGTATAGGAAGCAAGAAAGAGAAGGAAGGGGAACTCAAAGTAAGGCTGTGTTTTGATTATATCTTGAATTTTCTTTGAGAAGAGTTGTGAACTAAACAAACATTGTATTCATTAAGTGTAGAGTGATCATTCTGAAAAAAATCCAAAATAATGGCCATTTGTTCCATTTCTTGAGCATGGTGAGAGTTACTTCTCTTTCAGTTTAATAAATTTCAATATGATAAAGATTTGTAGGCACGTCTTCCTTTGTTGTCAATTCCTTCGGTTTCAGATAACTGGCAGGTTATACTGAAGTTTAAACAAAAATTCTTCTAAAATATATCTGTCTCTGAACTTCTAAAATTTGTCCTTCACTTGTTCTTCATTTGTCCTTCAACTTTGGCTTCCAAAGCTTAAATAAAACATACCGCTGATCAAAATATTTGATTTTCTCTATGGCTTGTCATGTTACTTCTGTATCTTTCTCTTACATTTTAGCCAAAATCTGTTTCCCACTACAATTTCCGTATTTAAAAAATGCATCTTTTCAGTTTAAATAGAAAAAAAAATCATTCAAAAGACAAAAAACAACAAGCAACTTAATTTTCCTATCTTCATTAAAATCTGTAGGGATCACAACTATATTGGGGAAAGCACAAGATGCAGATGAGTGCATTAAAAGGGATAGAAAATATGGCATCTATTTGGAATTTACAGTTGAGTTGATGGATAGGAAAGTATGCAACCCAACAGTTTTAGTTCAGAAAGTAAGAAATATTTAGATAAACTCTGGATGTGAAGTCTGGCTGATGACCTCAAAGAAAAACCAAAAAACAAAACAAAACAAAAATAAACCAAAAAAACAGCACAAACAAAAACTTCAAATTTAATTAAATATATGCCATTTCCACTGGGAACAGAAAAGTCCTTATGATAACATGTATAGTGAGAAATGAGAGAACTAAATGAGCATGAGTCCTGTCTGTAAGTAGAATTAGTAGATAATTTTTCAGTTTTCCAGAGAAAATGGATGAAAAATTATGGAAAGTTTTACTGTTTTTTCCTAAAATATTTACTTTACCACTATTTTGATCGCTTCAGAACTCTACGAGGCTGTTCTGTTTAACTACTAGAATTAAAATGATTCCTGCCTTTCTACTAAAACAGGTCTGTTTTTGTACAAAAATGCTGATTGGCTGCCAAGTTGATCAGCTTGAATTCCTTCTACGGGTCTAAAGCTATACCTACAATGAAACTTGATTAAGAGTTTCATTTTATCATCACTCAGCTTGTTGTCTTTTCCCTTCTTTCCGGAGACATTGGTGAGTTGTCCTGTGTAAGTTTTGCAAGGTGGCGCAAAGGAAATTGTAGTGTAAGACATGGTGTAATAAGAGAGTTAAAAATATCCTACAGCTCAGAAAATTTATCCTGTCTACAAATAACAGTAAAATGTTGTTATCAATCCATTAACAAAGAATAACTTTATTTAATGAGTAGAAGTCTTTGCATAAGAGCTGATCAACTTTAAGAGAATATTTCATTTTTAGTCTAAAATTAAAAGGGAATCCTATTTTCTCTTTTTTTCTGTACTCTCCTACTGCACAAAGTAGTACAAAAAGGAGTTGTATGGTAATTGGAAATTCTCATATGTGTTTTGAAGAGGTAGTTCCAATTCCATTCCAATTTCCAAATCCTGAGGTTTATAGAATGTACATGAGCTACTAAAGCTACATAGAAAAAATGCAAAGCTATGGGTCCCCAAATCATTAATAATGTCCAGATCTACTAATTTTATTTGCATGAAGTGGTAAAACGTAGTCTAGCAGTAATTGTGATATGCTATATATTTGCCTAAACTCTATAAATAAATTTTAGTTTCCTTCTTGATCTGATTAAAAATCCCTGGAGTTTTAATGCTATTGAAAACCAAACCACAAGAACCACAGAAATCTATTACGGAGTTTTCAGTTCTGCTTGTAATTGACCATGGTCTTGGATCATAAGTGGACATAATGTTGACATTAAAAAAGTAGAGTAAACTGGTATTAAAAGGCTTCAGAGCTCTGATGAACTCTGTAATGACTTGGGAGAACTGGCTAGTTTGCTCTGCTCTTTCTTTCTCCATATTACATGATGACGTGCTGTTATAACGTGAGCTGTTATAATTTTCTTCACAGTAGTTACAATGGGGCTTAGTTTTAGATTTGGGATGAAAAGAGTGTTGATAATTCAGGGATGTTCTGTTCTTTACCCACAGTGTAAGACTGGGGCAGTACAAAGATTCTGGGAGCACTGGTGACCCCAAATGACCCAAGGGATATTGCATATGGCCATATGGTTGTCATGAATATGGTCATGAATTAAAAACTGTGTGAGGAAGAAGGTTTGGAGAAGGATGTTTGGAGTGAAGACATTGCCTTTCTGAAGTCACCATTATGCATGATGGAGCCCTGCTTTCCTGAACACCTGCCTGCCCATGGGATAATTAATTCCTTGCTTTGCTTGCACATGTGTTTTTTGATTTACATATTAAACTGTCTTTATCTCATCCTACTACTTTTATCAGTGGATCACATTGGGTTACTTGAACCTGATTTTCTCCTTTGATGAGAGGGACTGGACTCGTTTACTCCAGTCTCTGCCCTGAGATTAAAGGTCCCAAGAAGAGAAATTTCCAGTGGGAAAAAAAAAAAAAAAAAAAAAAAAAAAAAAAAAAAAAAAAAAAATTGTTGAATACTTCAGTCCTCCCCATGTCAGCTGTCATCAGGTCCTTTGTCTTATGGGGGTACAATTTATTTTGTCTTCCTTTTCTGACTAATGTACCTGTACGAAGCACTTGATACTTTTCACATCCCCTTCCAAATTTAGTTATGGCTAGATTTGTCCCTTAGTTTTCCCTTTTTTCATGCCTACACTCCCAACCCACATCCTCATAATCTTCCAAGAATGTATGTCCCTGCTTCTAGTGCCTATCCTTTTTCATCATGTGTTTCAGCTTAACCAAAGTATCTTTATTCATCTATGCTGGTCTCCAATTGTCCTTGCCTGATTTCTTGCAAAGGTCTTGTTCTCTAAGAAAAATGTCATCAAATATTTGACAGATCCCTTCTGCACCTTTATTCCTGAAGGCACTTTTGCAGAACGCCTGTTCTTTAAGGAACTGAAAGACTATTTTCCCGAGGCTTAAGGTCTTGACTTTACTTTTTGCTTTGCCTATATCCCTTGAGACAGTGAAATTCACCAAGTCACAATCACTGCAGTCCAGGCTTCTACAAATATTGACCTCTCCAATAAATAAATGGCAGCAAACTTTGAGAATAGCTACAAATGTAAAGATCTTCCTTTCAGGAGACTTTTGTTTGTATCAAATTACAGACATGGGCAAGAAAATGAAGTTGAACCTCACCAATACCCAAATATTTTCAGTTAATTTTTTCAGTCCTTGGAATTTCAATACCTTAATGCTAAATATTACAAAGAAAAAAGTACCTACTAACTGATTGTGAGTGTATGATGTTTTCATTATACTGATGTCATGCTGGAATAACTGTACACAACATTTTATTGTGTAGAAGTGTAATGTAAACCAGAAGAAATATCAATGCATAGTGCACTGCAGATGCCATCAAGATCTGTGTGTGTAAGGCTCCAGTATGCCAAAGAACTTACATACATCAGTCAGTGTAAGCACGTTTGGAACTGTGCAGAAGTAATTTCCAAAATGTCTTGATTTGATTAATCAAAAATCAGTATTCTCAAATGTTGAATACTGTTTCATGGGAAGTAAGAGGGAGCAGTGTCAGCATCTTTTACAAAATAAGTGGTGATCTCTTCACAGCAGAAAGGGTAGGCAACCTTTGTTTTCAAATTATACTGCCAAAGGGAGAAGGCAAAGTGAATAATAAATGAGGCTATTTTATAAGATCTGATAATTGTAGTATTTCAAGTAACTGTATTTTTCACTTTTGCTTGAAATCAACTCATGCGAAGGAATTTATTCCATTTGCAGCCCAGCATCATTCCTGAGCATCCAATATGACTTTCAAAGGCAAGTATGAGATATTATTTGCTACCTTGTGCAGTTCATGCATTTCCAAATGGAATTACAAATAACATTTTGGAAGGCCATTCTTGTCATAACCTGGAAGTAGAGCAGTCTTGAACAGAGGTTACGTTTTTAGTTTTGAGATCATCTCAAAAGTTTCAAAGCAGTGTTGGCTACATTAGATGTTGGAGGAAGATTACAATAATTTACACAATATGCTGTGTTGAAAGGGGCCCACATAGATCATTAAGTCCAACTCCTGGCCTTGCGTAGCACCACTCAAGAGTCACACCATGTGCCTGAGAGCATCATCCAAATGCTTTTTGAACCCTGTCAGGCTTTGTGCTGGGACTTTTTTCCCTGGGGAGCCAGTTCCAGTGCCCAAACCCGAGCAGAATCTTTTCCTAATATCCAACCTCAGTCTCTCCTGACACAACTTCTGACCGTTCCCTTGGATTCTGTCACTGGTCACCAGAGAGAAGAGATCAGTGCCTGCCCCCTCCTCTTTCCCTCACAAGGAGGTTCTGGGCTGTGATGAGGTCTCCCCTCAGACTTCTTTTCTCCAGGCTGAACAAACCAAGTGCCCTCAGTGCCTCTTCATATGGCTTCCCCACAAGGCCCTTCACTGTCTTCATGAACCTTTTTTGGACACTCCTAGTAGTTTCATCTCTTAAATCGTGGCACCCAAAACTGCCCCCAGCACTGGAGGTGAGGCTGCCCCAGCTCAGAGCAGAGCAGGACAATCCCCTCCCTTGCCCAGCTGGCCATGCTGGGCCTGATGCCCCCCAGGACACACTTGGCCCTCCTGGCTGCCAGGGCACTGCTGCCTCATGTTCAACTTGCCACTGACCAGGACCCCCAGGTCCCTTTCCATGACACTGTTTTTCAACTTCCCATTCCCCAGTCTGTAGATAGATCCATGGTTGCCCCACTCAGAATTCTTAGTACACTCTCCAGTAAAATGGATTAGACTGATGGGTAATTGTATGAATTGCTGTTGTGTATCGCAATTCTCCCTTAATTTGAGGGAGCCACATACCACTCTCTATATCCAGACTTTTTCCTACTCTTGCAATACCAGCACTTTTTACTTTACACTGAAGATTTTTATGTGACTTATAAATCTCCTCCAGGGGGTGTGGTTATCATAAGATAATCACACCCTTGGGGGATTGAAACTACTTATCTCTGGATCATGACTCCTAATACCCCAGGGGTGTGATTATCTCAGGAAACTCACACTCTCTGTCATGCCTAATTGCTTAATTATTACAGTGGCAAGTTCACACTACTATGTAGGAACGAAGGTTGTGTCAGCAGTTCTCTTAGAAATTTCTGTTTTGAGAAATCTGCCATGAAAACTCTGCTTCAGGCTGGAGCCTGCAAAAAAATATTCTGCCTGGGGGAAAATACTTCTACCAGATTTCTAAAAATTACCTTGATTATACTTTAGCAATATCAGTGATAAATAAAAGTTAACTTTATACATTTATGTTACAATTGATAATCAGCCAAGGTTCTGACAAGGAATTAAATGGAGCCAGAGATAACTACATTTATTTAAAGATATTTATAATTATGTAATGATTCAAATTCACAAAGTCTTTGGGGCAGAATTACAGGGTTCAAATGTCTCTCTGAAAGTTTATTATGGCTTCAATAAGAGTCAAAAAGGAATAAAATGTATTGAATTATAGCACTAATAAGTCCAACCCAGATGGATTGTGCTCAGTGAGCACATAAATGTAAATTGAATTTCTTAACCAGGTTCCAAGAATCACTGATAACATGAATTTACAGTCAGAAATGCTTGTTTGTACAAGTTTCAAAATTTAGACATATCTACAACTTGTAGTTAAAAAACTGCCATTTTTTTTATTTGTAGAGCAAGAAATTGCTGTTCTTTTTAATCTAAGTGAAAATGAAAGCTTAGCACACAATATACTGGTGTTCTTGGCCTGTGTCTTAAGTGTATCTAAAATACTGGTAAGTAATGGTAACTCTGCAACGTATTTCATGCTTTCAGCAGTTTAAATATTCTATGTATTTTGCATGAAAAGATGATTTTCAAATGTTCAGTGTTCAGATGGGTTCATATGAGTTTGTGGCCACAAGTCTGTTTTTTCCGAATAAAATTGAACAAACACATAATATATATAATTGCTTTTTTTTTTCTTTAAGCGAATGCAGAAATGCATGAAAATATCTGTATTTTGAAAAATTTTATAAAGACCATGTCTGGAAAAGGACATCTGCAGAGAATTTGAAAACAGATCAATTATACTTATTTTTTCTTATAAAATAAAATATAAAATTGAACACATTCCATTTTATGGAATATTATTTATGATTCAAAAATGATGAAGAAATTTATTACATTTCTGTCTCTATATTTCCTGGCAGAACAGGACTTGAACTGCTTAGAATGGCAAGGTAAAATCTGTTATTTGAGGGATTTTCAAATACTATTTATATGTGTGTCATTTTCTGGTTTATTTAGAAGTTAAAGAAAACAGTATGTTATTTATTTTTCTCTAAACTGGGTATGGCTGGAGTGACCATACCATCCACATGTATGAATCATGTGAGGAACATAGAATTTTCTAACTCATACTTCTGTGTTAAAGAATCTTTCTCACAGGACCTGACACATTGTCCTGACTTTTTGATGTTTGTATCTCCTATTGTCTGTTCTGTCTGTGCTGTATGTTAAGTTCTCTGCCTTTAAGACTAGTTCCAAGAGTGAAGGGGGAGAAAGAAGACGTGGGGGGGTTGTTTTGAAAACAGCGTTCACTCCTCTGCATTCCTCCTCCAGACTGTGTTTGTCTGAGCCATGGACAGACAGTGGCACAGAGATGTGCTTTGCTCTTAGTTAATTTTTAGCTAGCTGAGAGAGAGAAGCTCCCTGGACCCTTTTTTTTTTTTTTTTTTTTTTTTTTTTTTTCATTTCTCTTAGGACTGTTTAAACCTGTCCTGGACTGAAAAACCCAGAGAGACACACAGATCTCACACCTGTGCCCCCCTGGGCCCAGGACAGCATTTTTCCAGTGCTGGAGTGACTGATAAGAGACAGCAAGCTGAGCTACCCACATCAAGGACTTTCTGCATTTGCCATTTCAGAGCAATGAGAGGTTTTATTGTTTCATATTATTCATTCTTTATGTTTGTGGACACTTTGTTTGTTAAGTAAAGAATTTTTTCCACTTTTCTCCGAGGAAGTTCTTTTCCCAGACTGGTTGGGGGAGGAGCTGTTTGGGTCTGCTTCCCAGAGGAACCCCCTTTGGAGATTTTCTCACAAATTTGCCCTAAACCAGGACACATATAAAGAAAAAAAATCAAAATCAAAACCAAAAACAAAACCAAAAACAAACACAAAAACCCCCAACAAAACCAAAAACAAACACCCCCCCAAAACAAAACAAAAAGAAAACAAAAAAAACCCCACACCTCCCACAATATCCCCCAAAAAACCCAAACCCAACCAACCAAAGAAACAAAACAAAAAAAAAAACCCACCAAAACAAATCCCAAACCTGAGAGTAGCTTGTGTGTAATTGTAGTAGCTCATCTGGCCAGCTCCAAGAGCCAGAAGAGAAGATTATTCCTCAGTGAGAAAACTGAGGAAGTGGAAGGTGGATTACATTAATGAACTGCAGATTGCCCAGGTCTTCTGTAGGTCATAGTTCACAGTGAATAGCTAGCAACAGATAAATAGCAAACTTTCTTTGAAGCCTAAAAAATACTTTAAGAAGCACAAAGAAGTTGGTAGAGATCCAGAGAACGTTATTACTTAAGAAAAAATTGAATTTTCTTTTCTTTAGATTATTTAAAACGTCAATTCTATGAATATAGTTTAGACAAATTTAGAGGGTCCTTGTGCCATTAAAAATAGGACTGTTTAGCTCTGCAGAAAAAAATTCTTCACATTACAAGAACTTGAGATAAGGCTGAATTTTCTACTTCGGTACTGCATTCATTTTCAACTGACAAGTTTTAATTTAACCATGTGAAATACTGGCATACTTTGCTTCAAATAAATAATGCATTTTGTATGGATTCTACCACATGTTAAGACTTTAATCCTGCTTTCCTGCAGCTAAGCAGTCCTGGAAAGATGACTGAATGCTGTGGATGACTGACAGTGCAATACTCATTTGATACTGTTAGAAAAGGCAGTTTAATCTGATTTTTTTTTTATTGTTGTTATTGCTTTATTCATCTTTTCTGCTCTGTTATTATCCACCTGGCATGCTTGTTTTTTACAGTGTCTTCTACCTTGCAGTATGACAGTAACTATACAGATGTATTGACCACCAAGACATGAACAGTGGGTAAAATCAGCTGGTGTTTTTGATCATGGAGTCCAAGATGGTTTATAGGGAAAACACTCTTTTTTGAACATTATTAGTTGCTAAGTGATATGATAGAAGCTGTAAACCCAGGATAAAATGTTGCTATCATGAAGGCTTTTTGTTATGTACTACTAGAAATATGAGAGGGAGATTGGGGCATATTATACAGAGGATAAAATATATATCTCATATAAATTAAAGCAAAGTTCATATACAAATTAGTGAATTACATAATTAGAGATGAAAAAAGGGGCTTGGTATTTCCTGCTAGGTACATGAGTTAATGGAGAGGGGTATACCATATGATGGCACTGTAGAATAAATGATGAAGATTTCTTGTCCATTGGCTCACAATTATAGTCAAAGCATGTTTGGATTATGTTCTTTCAAGAAAAAATTGCTTTTAAAATTACTTACCATAAGTGCTTGCACTCACGATATAGTAAAAGATAACTTGACAACTTATGACAACAATCCTGAAATGTCTGTGTGGGTATTTGTGTGTGTGTAACAAGGTAGTAAAGGTGTTAGAAGGCAGTGGAATGGCAGAGATGAATGAAACAAGAGGAATACAAGGAGTGAGAGAACCAGAGAAGAGAAGAAAGATACAGAAAGCAAGAGAAAAGAAGTTGTTTCTTTTGAGTAGAAAGAGTAGAGAAAAAGGACAAAACCTCAATGAAATTCACAAGAAATAAGAGTGACAAAGCATGAATGAATGAAATGAAGAGAAACAAGGACAATTGGTGGTGGCTTGCCAACTGCATTTCTGATATAAATGGTGAAATTTCAGATTATAACCCTGCATTGTTTTGGTTTTATTGGCTGTTTTGTTTTGCTGGAACATTTTATAAATACTTATTCAAAGATAAAAACACTCTGATACTTTTGTGGATTTTCCATTAATAATACTTGGAACTACTGCTACCAATCAAAATCAAATAATTTTTATTGCATATTTTATTTTTTAGCTCTTACAGCTACACCAAACAATATTAAAAATGCTTAAAAGTAAAATTTGCTTCTCAATGCAATTACCTTTTTGCATAAATAATGACCTTCAAGACTAAATTTATGACCGCATTGACAATATGGTGCCCACTGATGGTTGTACAACATTAAAGCTGAGCATGAGCTTTAACTACATTATTTTTCTTAGGTCTTTCTGCTTCTGTCATCAGAAAAGGCTGAGCTGTGCTGTTTCCTTTAATAACTGAAGAAGAAGACAGTATATACCTCTCTCGTACTACTTTTATGTGAGCAAAAAGGAATAGCTTTGAACCTGTCAGTTTAAAAATAGAATATCCTACTAATTTTTGACTTTTTGTCAATTCAAAATGATTTTTTTAGTTACAGAAAATTATAAATGTTTTTAAAAAGCAACTGCCTAGAAAAGTAAAGAGCATATATCAGTAACTCATGTTTCTTATCTATAGCACATGCCATGCAAAAACCCCAACAATTATGGATAACAATTAGAATATTCTGACCGTAATTATTAGAACGTCTTCCTTTCCTCTAAGTATTGGAAACTTGATTGCTAATTTTAGCAGAATTGTATATATAGAGCATAATACATATTATATAATACATAATATATACAATTATCATATATTCTATACAATGACTACTACATGTGCATGTAGAGATTAATTAAATTGTTGACAAATCTATATAATTCTTCTACTGCTGAAGGAGATTGTGAAGACACAGCATATTTTAAAGAATATTTTCTACATTATCAATGTAATTTTGTGGTAGATAAAATCTATCATAATAGAGCAATAGAAAAATCATATTTTATTGAATGCTAATAGACCATTACAAACTTCATTGCTTCTCTCTAGTATAACAAGTCTGACCTTTTGTCAGACATCAGCTATGCATTATCTTATTCTTAATGAATTTGGAAAATTACATTACAGAAAGAATGACTGTAATGAACGCTCTGTCACTATGATGTGAACATATGTGACCAGGAGTTGCAATAACAGTGTAAAGGTCAGGTAGGAATTTTCATTTCAGTACAACTCCTAAGAAATCTTACATATCAAGGTATCAAGTATGTAATTTCTTGCTCTTTCTTTAATTAAGATAATATTTAACTGAGAAAATATTAAAGACTGAGTCAATATTTGTCTGTGTTGTAATCTTCCTGCAAAATAGAATCGTATGGGGTTGATGGTGGGATGGGAGGGGAAAACTGGGAATGAGTGAGCTGAAACATTCACGGATGCAGCCTCTGAATTCTGTTCCATTCTTGAAGACTCTGTTAAAAAATATCATAAATGTGTTGGCATTTTTAAAATGTTGCTGAATTCAAGGAGTTTTCACCTAGATTATACCATCTCCTTCACTTTTGTGAGTTATGAGAAATGGACCAAAATCTTAGTGTTAACCCAGCCCTCTTTTTATTACCTTTTAGTAATCATGAGGCAAATCTTGCCTGGAATATTTTCTTTTCCACTTAACTGTAGAATGGCTTTTCTTTCATGAATTTTGGTGTTCTATGGATGTTTGCATCACCATCGGCAAATATGACAAAGACAATGGATGAATTTCTGTTTTATGCCAAGTAGCTCTATGTTTTTTTCATGTATTTTAAGGGAAGTGTTCTTTGTTGATTTGGTGGGTTTTTTTCCCAAATGGCAGCTGCAGTAGGAACTCAGAAAATTTGTAGATGATGTATCGCATGTGACAGCCTTTATATAATAATTTATCCTTCATGGCAGGAAGGAATTCCACAAGTGCCACCACTTATTACAATTTTCACAGTTCATGGAGCTTATAGTTGGAGGGAGCTTCTGGGTCATTTGGTGCAAGACTCAACCTATGAATTAAGTTTCCTCATGTAACATCTACCATCTCTTTGAGCACATCTGATGGAGCTTTAGCAACTTCCTTGTTGGTGACTGCATTAACCCATTGATACCTAAGCTGAATTTCTTCCGTCAACCTACCATTTTTTTGGATGATTGCAAGTTTAAGCCTCCAGCTTCCTGAGCAGAGAAATATCCCTCATCCCCACCCTTATTTGGTTGGGGTATTTTAAATTAACATTTACAGTAAAATTAATGATCACCAATCTAGGGTTCCTAAGACAGAAATATAAAGCTTAGTTGAACATATTTAGATAACTTCATAATAAAGAGGTTTGTAGAGCCATTTGATACTGTAGCTTCTTGAAAATCAATATTTTGTCTATTACTTTCATTGGCAGTATCTGTAAAGAAAATGACAGTTACAACAAACCCAAGTTTCATAAAGTTCTTCTACAACATAAGATAAAAGAGACCAGAAAGTTTTGTTTAATAAACTGGAGTTCACTGTGAGAATTACTTCTACATTGGAGAACTAGTGCTCAGAAAACCTCTAAGAATTTTGTTGGAAGAGCTTTTTTTTGACAATAGATAAGAAATGGTCTGTTTGTCTGACAGCACCTTGAGATTTTAGAGTTTTAAAATCCATTGAGCCAAGATCTTCTAAGGCAAAAACTGCTCAATTGACCACTTCATTGTCATATTTCCTTGGCACTTAATTTTGATATCTTTTCCTCATATCTCTTTTTCAAGATTTTTCTCCAGTTACATTTTATGGAGTGTACCGTGTTAATTTATCTTAACTTTTGCATGCTTTCTAGCTCATTGGCATCCTTTTGTAAAAGAAAGTCAGATGTGAGTATATTCCTGTGCTAATGCTAAAATGCATTAAAAAATTTACATGCCCTGCTTTACTAAGTTTTACTAAGAATGTTGTACTTTCATTACATGTTTTGAATGTCCCGATATCAGTTCAATGTAGTAGTAGTTACTTTATCAAGATATTTGTGGATTCAACAACTGGCATATGGAGCATTTTGAGTTGCTGGGTTCCTTCCTTTTTTTTTTTTTTTTTTTTTTTTTTTTTTTTTTTTTTAAATTTTTTTTATGACAGATTTTTCTGCTATATAAATTGACATATATTTCAGCATTTTGTGAATTAGCTTTACGTAGTGTAAATCATACCTGCATCTTGGGATAAGGCAAGAGATTTCTGAGGAATGATCCCTGAAAGTTGCATCACTTCATGGAATGTATTTTCTACACAGAAAATAGAAGAATTTTTCACTATTACTGGTGACTTATAAGAATACAATTTGTCAATGTAAAACCTTGTGTTGAGATGGAAAGTGTCACCAGGGAAGTAATGAAGACTTTCTCAGTACAGTCTACCACCAGCCAGGCAGGCACTTTTTCCCTACTTCCTTACATGAAAGATTTCAATTGCATATCACTGGGCTGGACTCCAACTAGGAAACCAAATTTTGAGGAAGATATTTTCATGTATTTACCTGTTTAATAGAGAAAGAAATTGCTAGAGTGCTGGACTTACGCTCTTGTGACCCTTTGAAGGATAGCTAAGTCCTTTCCAGAGCATATATCTTTTTGTTTGTTTGTTTTGTTTCAAAGCACACTTAAAGCTGTCTAAACTGGAGGAACCATTTCCTAATTTTGTTTTGAGAAAAGACTGATCTGGTTTTGCAGACACTGAGAAAAAGTCAACCTGAGGCAGATACTCAGCATGGACAGTTTTAACCCCAAAACCTGAAGTCTGACCAAGATATGTAAATCATGATGCTTACATGGAAAACATTAGACAGCCTTAATTGTACCAGATTATGCTTCCTATAACATAAATTAATCCATGGTCATTTCTGGCTTTGTTTTGACATCTATACTACCAGTATATACATTTACCCTTAGCCAGAATATCCTTTAAGATCCATCAACAAACCAATAGCAGAATGCTCTCCTTGTAAGTGATAAATATTAATCATGATTTCAAAGTAGATGAAAACTTTCTAGAAATTCTGCTTCAAGAAATTATATTAAAAATTATCATTACCTGTTAAGGAAAATTAAATAGTTCTTGATTGATTCTTAACATTTGTGTCAGAAGACAAGCTGATTTAATGGATGTACTTTATTAAACACAGTGGAGAGGGGTTGAGACAGCATTAGGAAAATGTGCACAGTGTAAGCACAAAGTTTTAAGGATTGAGGTGAGATTATTTCTCTGCCAAGATAATATATTAATGATCAAAGTTGACATTGACAGCTATGGGAAAGAGATAACAGATATCTTACTGTGCAAGATGGGAGCAAAAGGATCCTCTATCTCCCATACCTACCAGTTTGTGCTGAAGGGCATTTAAAGTCTTTTCCCCTGTTGCTATAATTGGTGGTGGAAAAGGAATTCCAAACACAGAGTCTGTGGTCTTTCCTTCCCCTCTCTCCCCATGGCTTCCCAAACCCCTTCCCAGAACTGTAAAGGAAAGCTTCATTCAGTCTTCTTATTCATTGTACATTTGTTTGAAAATCAGCCAAAGTACTAATCTACTGTCAGGTGTAAATCCCACGGGATTTCTTTGGTTAGGCTGGTCATATATTGAATTTGAAAGTAGGACATTTGGCTGGAGAAAGTCAGGAACATAAATACAGTTTGGTCTCCCTGAAATACCTTTCTGCAATATCAGAGTAGAAAGTTATAAAAGCACTTTTTACACAGAGTTAAAATTGAAGTCGCCACACAGCTTCCTCAGAAAAAATTGTGCGACAGATAAAACATGTCATATGTGTATTATGCACATATAAATAAATACATATATTTTTCAGAGTTTAAAAATATTATCACAGCTATACACCCTTTTTATAAAAAAAACAAAAAAGTCCTAAATACTGAGGCAACCCTTTCCCTCTTGGTGAATTTTGCCCCATTGTGAAAATAACTCAATCTTCATCAATTCAAGAGATAAATTTGGGGATATTTTTATGTATTTTTTATTTAAGATGCAACCATGAGAATTGGATTGCAAAAACTTATTTCTCTGTGTCTGTTTATGTCTTTATGTGTATTGTGTTTCAAATAATTAAATACCATATTTTGGGATTTATTTTTACTGCACACATGGGAACATCAAGTAAGAAGTGAAATTCTACAGGACAAGATTAAAAACATGTTAGACAGTGCAAAGACTTGTTTGCTGGTGGAAATGTAGTTAAGGGAATATTTTCTGTAGAGAGGGGAATGAAGAGGGAAAAGATCATGGAAAGCTAAGTACCAAATATATAAATGTAAGTGAAATCCCCTACTTAAGCAGTACTCTGAAAAGGTACAGTGAAGTAGAGATGAGGTGGGAGGCCAAGGTGCAAATTTACTGTAATTCAGAGCAGGGTTTCAGACCTTTGTTTATTTGGGCAAACACTTTCTCCCTTGGATTGCTGAGTATCATCAGAGAGAAGTTCTTTAAATTTTGCTATGAAGTGCATAATTGAGCAAGAGAAAGAGGGATAGAAGGTTTTTGGCTTAGTTATTGAGTTGGTGATCTAGGAGTGGAAATTGCCATAGTCAAGAGATTCTTATCGTGTTTATAGTGGTATTTTACACAGAACTGTGCAATTCTGAGAGCACATACTAGAAGCATCTACTTCAGAACGGCCTGTGTGTGGTAGACAGGACTCTTGGAAAATAATGCTCTAAATCACTTATCAGTTAGAAAATGTCAAACACCAGTTTTACTTCATATCTCTGGGCATTCAAGTAACTATATTGCAGCTGAGGCGGTAATCAAATTCAGATCACTTCTCAATAGGAAATCAGAGCATTTTTTTTTCAAAATATATGAAAGAAATATTAATAAAAATAGGATGTGATATGATATGATTTCATGTTCCAAAGGTAAAACAAAACAGAACAAAAAAAAAACCTACAAAGACTCTAAATCCCAAATCCAAGCCCTAACCCCATCACGTTTTCATTTTGAAGAGTAAATGCCACTGCCTTCTGGTCACAGATTTAGTTAGGCCTGTGGACAGAGTCAGAATTGTCATGTGAGACCTTCAATCTATTCCCTGATCTGAAAAAGAAAGATTTCATGTGGTTCTTTTCATGAGAGATTGGAAACCAAATAAGGATTTAACAATGTTAAACGATGGGGAACTTTCCAAGTGAAGCTAGCAACTACAGACACCTGTGAGGAGTGCAGTTACTAAATGTAACAATTGCCATCTAAGCAGTTGCTTTTTAATGTTTGCTTGTTTGAACATTTACTATTTGCTTGGAACACAGGCAGAACTCAGGTGTTGTATGCAAAATTCCCCTGCAGATGTGCAGATGAAGAGCCCAGGAAAGCAGTCCAATGATGCCCATCCTTACTGAGACAGTGGCTGTATCTCAGTGCAGAAGTTCTCTATCACAGTGGAGGTTCTGTTTCTTCTTGGTTTGCAGTGTACAATCTGAGGTGCAGGGCTGGCAGAAGCTCTGCAGATCCATCAAGACAGGAATTTACCTGTAGGTGTAGCTGCAGGGAAGAAGAAACTTTCCTGCCAACAGTCTTCACATCTGTGCATCTTCCTTAAAAAGAGGATATCTGAGCTTTGGGCAGCACAATGTGCTTAGCTGCAATCAGGTTTGCATTTCCCTGGAATAGTCCCTGTGCCAGTTCATGTGTCATATCACCTGTGTGTCAAAGCACCTTTGTGCTTTGCTGTGAATCTGCAAAGCTCAACTTGTAGGGCTCCTTCCATTCAAGGCTGCCTCTTCCTTTGTGTTCCCCTTCTCTCAAAGGCAGTATTATCAGAAATAATAATTTCTGATAATATATAATAATGGTTTGTGAGAGCCATCCCACACCGGTGACAGGGCTCCTAAGATGCAGTTAGAAGCCCTGGTGGAGTTGATTTCAGTGCTCAGCTTCATGCTCTTATCAGTTAAGCTTGGACATCCACTCAGTGTTTTACTGCCACTGGCATAGTGTGGAAAAGATGGCAAAGCTCCTCTAGCAAACTTCTGCAATTCATTGTATCATGGGCAGTCTGTATAGTTTTAGAGTGAGAAGATATGTCATGCTGCCTCCAAGAACAAACTTCTTCCCTGTTGCTTCAGAATGAGTGCCTGTAGATTTTTGCTCACCATCAGCTTTTCAGTTTTCACCACCCGAGGAATGTGACACTGCAGACTGAAGATGACTTTATTGCCAATTTATAGGTCTTGTAGGCTGGAATGATGAGAAACAAATAAAACATTTACATCCCAGAAAAAGTTATGATAAAGATTTATGTTTCCCAGAGACAGCTTCTACTGCCATAGCTCTTCAAAATTTTTTTACAAGAAATCTACAGTCAGACACTGTTACCTCAGTCATTCCTTGTTAGCTAGACAAGATACTGTTATCTCAGACCTTCCTTGCCCAGTCAAGATAGTTGTCCCTATAGTCAGCTTCCCAGAAGGCCATGTGTATTGTTGTGAATCTGACTGGTGCTATCTTTGTGAAGATCTTATCAGTTGTGTTTGACTAAAGTAAATTATCAAAGCTCTGGTCTTTTCAAGGCTTTGGTTTTCTAAGGATTTCATTGGAGAGAATTCAAAAAATTCCAGTGTCCAACATACTCAGTTTGGATCCTCATTTTGTGGTCCCTCCTGTCACACTGCTTCCAATATGATTCGTGGGCTTCCAAGCATAAACCTGGAAGCCATACACGATGTTCTTGGCTTTGCCCTTCATTGCACTGCTTCCTTTGGCTAGTACAGGGTGGGTTTTCTGACCTGACTGCAGCCTTAACAGCTGGGTGTGACTTACTGTATCTTGATCGCTGCCAATACCTGAGCAACGAGACTGGAGGGAGATTGGGAGCATATGGATTTATTTATTTCAGGTCTTTATGAAGACATGGAAATATAAAAAATATATTTCCAAGCAATGATGTCAACATCAAGCTGGAGGTTACCCCCATACCTTTAATTTATAAAGTTGTTCAAGAAATGCACCTATTTTAATGTAAATAATTATATTTATACTAAACCATTGCCAGATGCTAAGAGCAGACAACTGCAAAGAGAGAGATTGAATATAATCCATATAAAAAGCAGAAGTAAAGACAGTAAATAAATTGTATTTTCAGAGCAGTTAAGTAACGTCTTTTCTCACATTTAGTTAATCATATAGAAATTGCTTACTCTCCTGTTGTGTTGCCTATGTGCAAGAAAGAAGGAGGATGCTCAGAAGAGCTCTAATATTATTGTACTTCTGAATCTATTGAGGCTGCTGAAACATTTAGTTAACTTAGATACAGATAGTAGCTAGCAACATTAAGACCTTTTAGGAGTATTAGTTTAGCAATTGCTGTGTGGAGTATAACTTCAATGTCAACATGCACTGTTAATGGTAAACAACCTCTTTATAAAACTTCAGGAGCTCTTAATATGGGGGGAAATTGGCATTTGTAGTCGGCAGAAGTGTATGGAACATTGTGATTTGCAATATCTATCTTCTGTATAGGACTAAAAATTTCTGGCTGTTTTTGTTCTGAGTGACTGGGATTTTTAGTTAAAAACTCGATGGGGGGAGTATGATCAACTTTGTTAGAAGTTGAGTGTATTGAATGGAGTGATGATGTACAGTTTTATTTGTTTACAAAGAGAAATTGAAAAAATGCCAGCGTGCCGAAGTGTCAATCTGATTTTGTTGGTCTTAATTTTACAGAGGTCACTTAAGATATTCCTGTTTCATGGTAGTTTTTTTTCTTTTTTTTTTTTTTTTTTTTTTTTTTTTTCTTGTTGTTGTTTTGGTTTGGTTTGATTTTTTTGGGGAGGGGTTATTTTGGTTTGGTTTGGTTTGGTTTTTTGCGGGGTGGGTTATTTTGGTTTGGTTTGTTTGTTTTTGTTGTTGTTGTTGTTGTTTAACATTGGCCTTGAGTACGGATATTCATTGAAATAATTTTGAGTTCTAGTATATTCTGTAACTTTTTGTAGAACTTTTCAGTGAGTCATTATGAATTTACAAAAGTTTAATTGACACAGTTCATTTATGATATGAAGAAAGAAGATTCAAGAATTTTCGCTCATCTGTACTATAAAGTTTCTATTTCTTGAGATTCATAGCTAATACGAGCATTTTCAATTAAAATAATTATTTCATATTATAATTTTTAAAGAATTTTTTCATTATGTCTATAAAGGAGATGTATTTCTTTAGTATATGAATTCAGCTCAATAATCTTGTAACTACTCTATTATTAGATACTAATTTAATAATTTACTTATGAAAATAAGGTATCTTATAACTACAGAACTTACATGTTGAATTTATCTTGCCAGCTTATCTGTATGTCCAGTTCACCCCCTCTATGCTGTCAGAACGTGTGCCTGTGACAGTATGTCATGAATGATGACTGTCCTTTGCTGTTTCAGGTTCAGATATCTCAAGCCTAAGGCAGGAGTGCGGCTCCTCGGTCTAGGCGTGTGCCATCTGCACTCACGGAGCGCAGTTCGTGCAGGTGCGGGCTGAGAACGCTGCCTCGGGCTGCGCCGCCGCCACCCACTCGCAGCGATGATCGCGGGAGGGTTTGCAGGAGCGGCATCCCTGCCGCACGGTGCTCAGGGAGCGGGAGGGTTTGCTGGAGCGGCATCCCTGCCGCACGGTGCTCAGGGAGCGGGAGGGTTTGCTGGAGCGGCATCCCTGCCGCACGGTGCTCAGGGAGCGGAGGGTTTGTCAGGAGCGGCATCCCGGCCGCACGGCGCTCAGGGAGCGGGAGGGTTTGTCAGGAGCGCCATCCCGGCCGCACGGCGCTCAGGGAGCGGGAGGGTTTGTCAGGAGCGGCATCCCGGCCGCACGGCGCTCAGGGAGCGGGAGGGTTTGTCAGGAGCGGCATCCCGGCCGCACGGCGCTCAGGGAGCGGGAGGGTTTGTCAGGAGCGGCATCCCGGCCGCACGGCGCTCAGGGAGCGGGGTCGGTGCCGCTGAGCCATTTGCGGCGGCGGGCGCTGCAGCGGGCGCTGGTTTCGTGAGGAGAGAGAGATGCGCTGGGAGCGCGCAGCCGGGAAAAGGAACCTGCGGCCAGGCAGGAGAGGCCGCTAGGTGACACTGCGACCCCGCAGATGGGCAAGTCAAACATTATTTATACTGCAGGTTAAAAAATATGACGGAGTAATAGGTTTTCCTATAGCAGTTAACATCTATTTCAGCTATTTTAAACGATGAAAATTATGGTTTGTGGGGGTTTTGTTGTTGTTGTTGTTGTTGTTGTTTTTGTTTGTTTTGTTTTGTTTTGTTTTGTTTCCTCTGTTCAAATCATGTGGACTATATAGAGAATATTCAGATTAAAAAATAAAAAAATCAAGAAACAACCCAAAATGTGTTTGGCCTTATTTGTTGATCACCATTGAAATAATTGGGTAGATGGGAATTGCAAAGTCTCAGCTCAGAGTTATAAACTCAGCCTCTTAATCACAGGGGGTTTTTTTCTGTTGTTTGCTTGAAGCATCCAGGGTGGTTTTTATGAAAGTATTACAGACAAATTAAAATTTAAAGTCAAATGTTCAGAGTAATATAAATCACCTTAAAAATTTTTGGTTTACTATTCCTGTTATCACTAATGAAAATTTCAATGAGTGATTCTCTTTTTTCCATATTTTTACAGGTGCTGTTTAACATACATAAAAATGAGTACACTGTCTGTAAAGTTTATCTCATCTTAACTTAAACTTTATATGTGTGTATATATAAACACATAATCTAGTTAAACCAAAATAATTGAAAATTAAATATCATGCTAATTCATTCCAAGGATCTGTTTTACCATTTTTCTCTTACCTGACAATGTGTTTTGAAAGTTAATGGGTTGAGTACTATGACAGGAAATGATAACTGAGCTCAGGTTCATGTAAAAGACACCCCAGAACAGATACAATTATAAATGATAAAATAACCTTGGCAGCGGTTCAATCCAATGTGTACCACAACAGTTATTAATATTAGCAGGTGAGGTTTTCCCCCCTTCTTCTGATGTGGGTGGGGATTTTTTTTAGAGGGATGGGTGTATTCTTTTGGTTTTTTTCCTTTGCTTGGTTGGTTTGGTGTGGTTTGGCTTGGCTCTTGGCTTGGCTTGGTGTGGCTTGGCTTGGTTTGGCTTGGCTTGGCTTTCTAAATCCCTCATTTTCCTCTTTGAACTCTTTCCAGAAAAATTTGAGACTGACAATTTTTGATGGAGGACAGTAATTTCCTTTTCCAGTAGCCACATTCTTCATGTAGGAACAAAATACTTTGTTAAGAAGGTTGAAGTGCAAATGAAGAGCTGCCATTCCCAGGAAATGCTCAGCCTGGAACTCTAAACTATAATATTGAACTGTCCTCAGTATGGTGTAGACAGAAATTCTGTTTTGCTTTTAAACTGCAAGTTTCGCATCCATTAGCTACATGGTTCATAATTAGTGTTTGGGCCAAACAAAGAGTCAATATGATGTCATGTCTAGACAACATGTAAATTAATATGAAAGCAATTGAGTTACAAATTCTATACTAATACAAATTAATCTGAATTAAGTTTAATCCACAGTTATTAACTGATTAAATGTGGCTGTTGGTAGCTACAGGGTGCTGACTTCCATCTGTGATTATTAGGGACACAGTTTAATCACTGATGCTGCGCAGGGAAATATTTAAAGCAAATGACATATACAGTGACTCTTAATGTTTGTTAATTGAATGTAGCATCTAAGAATGAAAATTATAAATCTGCATTTTAAAAATATGTAGAAAGTCTATCTTGATTTTCATAATTAGCTTCTTTGAGTAAGCTTAGCTCATGTTTTGTTGATTCTGAGTATGTTTCTCAATTGAAAAGTGCACATTTCTGTAGATGACATTGTAGGCCACTGTGAAAATCAAGACAGATTTCTAATATTTCCATTATTACTCAAAATATGTGAAGCCCGTTGCCAGAAATAAGCAGGTATGTGTATGACATTATCCCACGCTGCCAAAGCTGCTTACATTTTAGAGCTGGATATGCACTAATGTAAACAACACAGTGACAGATGTGTCCACAAAAATTGCAAAAATGTTGATGCAAACTGAGCAAGAACCAGAGTAAATTCTGTGTAGATTCACATAATATATTTTTAGGAAAAAAATGTTCCTTTTAGGCCACGCATATGGCATTTAAATTGTTTTGTCATTCCTAGTAGATTTATTAGTACAGGCAATAGGTAACATGAAAGTTTAAAAAATACAATTGAGGTGGAAATTACCTCACTACAGAAAGCTGCAATGTCTGTGATTTACCCACAAAGCAAAATTACAGGCAATTACTAGCTGATATTTTCTGTGAGATTTTGTTTTGTTCTGTTTTGTTTTGTGGGTTTTGTTTTCTGTATTTACTAAAAAGCAGCTAAAGAGATTAGGGAAAATATTTTATACGTTCTTTGTGACTGAAGAGCTGGTTCATCAGTAAATTATCTCAAAGCTTTGGAATCTATTATTAATCTATCACATAGTGTACGTATAGCTGATAACTGTGAACTACGTGATATCGAAACCAGGGTCATTCTTTTCTATAGACTCTTTTATAGACATCCTACTCATCGCCATAATAACTGAAGCTGTCATGACAGTAGTTTGTGCCTAACATGAAGCCCTAAACAGTTCTGACAAGCTGCAGCTCATTAAGGGACAGTCGTTTTGTTGACATGTCTATCAGCTCTCAGGGATGCACCAAGATGAATAGACCCAAAACAATAGCTCCATTTGTTAGAGCAGTAGCTTCTCTAATACATGATGGGACAATCAAGCCAAGCCGCCTTCAGCACAAAGACATAATTAATCAAATGGACAAATGGTTCAAATATTGCTCTCAAATATTCTGTAGTGGACAGAGGTTTCCATGGAAACATTGGCATTTCTATCACAGTTAATGACCATTCTGTACAATGAAGTTCCAAAAAAGATAGCTATGGAGAGGAAAAAAACCCCAACCAACCAAATAAATAAATAAATAAGGAACTGACAGGTAAAGGACATGTTTGAGAGTGTAACTCTGTTGTGACAGTAAAATTGATGACTTCATTTTCATCTATTTGTAGAATGCAAGGCTCAAATAGGCCATCATGGTCATCCTGTTTGACCTGCTTAACATGGGCCTATAGCTCTGTCTGGAACTAGAGCATATGATTTAGAAAGACATGTAGCTTTATTTAAAGTATTGTGGTTGAAGAATCTATCACGTTCTTTCTTAATTTATTCCAATATTTAAATGTGCTAACTGTGAAGTATTTGCACCATGTTTTGCATTTTGCTTTTGTCCATCCAACTTTGCCTCCCAAGGATTGCCTGGCGTTATGCTGAAAGATTCTGCAAATATCAATTCAGCATCACTTTCTGATAATTTGAAGCTGTTATTTGCAAACTTCATTTTTTCAGTCTGACTAATGTTTCCTACATAGGGATTGCTTTCTATATAATACTCAATGTTAACGTAGAAAAAGAACAGATTTTTATCTCCTGGGGGAAGCATAATGGTCCTTCCCTTCCCTTCCCTTCCCTTCCCTTCCCTTCCCTTCCCTTCCCTTCCCTTCCCTTCCCTTCCCTTCCCTTCCCTTCCCTTCCCTTCCCTTCCCTTCCCTTCCCTTCCCTTCCCTTCCCTTCCCTTCCCTTCCCTTCCCTTCCCTTCCCTTCCCTTCCCTTCCCTTCCCTTCCCTTCCCTTCCCTTCCCTTCCCTTCCCTTCCCTTCCCTTCCCTTCCCTTCCCTTCCCTTCCCTTCCCTTCCCTTCCCTTCCCTTCCCTTCCCTTCCCTTCCCTTCCCTTCCCTTCCCTCCCCTCCCCAAACTATAAAGGTATTTAGGAAAAGAAAGAAGTGTTTTATGAAGTGACACGGAGCAGTTGCAACCATAGGACATTTTCTGGTTAAGGATTTTGGAGCTTCCTTGTGGAGGAAGATTTTGCAGTAACTGTTGGGAGTCTGCAGTAGGCATATTTGTGTTCTGACACACAAGGATACTCTTAAGGACATCCTGATCCATGGCTGTCCTGAATGGCACGGGATTCTCTTGCTTCTTTCTAAAATTGCAGACATTGTAAATAATCTTTAAGGCCATCCTGAAGCTGAAAATGGATGCACAGGTAGTGCAGAGAGGCATCTAATAACAAGGTTTGGTAATTTATGTGGCTGTACCAGACTGCTGGTAGAGAACTCAGACTCTGTCCAGGGACACACATTTGGAAGCTTCTGTGAAAATGTTGGAAGAGGGCCCTAAAATGGTGAATTCATGGTGGCAATCTGCTTCAGGACTTTAAAAGGAAGAAGTGAAACAGTGCTGAAACTCATAAAAAGTTAATTTTTAATATGTCCTTGAATGCCACAATATTGTCTCATCAGAATGTCTCTGCATCTTCATCCAGCAAAAGCAGGATCTGTAAGATGGCCCTTAGATGTCATTCACATGACCTCTCTGTCACTGTGAGCTGCTTTGTAAGTTCAGAGCAATGAACAGCTGCAGGTCTGTCATCCCCTCAGAACCGACCCAACCAGCAGCAGCATCTGCCAGGAAGAGGTGCAACCACCATTGTTCCACCAAAAGAATTCTATAAAACTGGGCAACTTTGTACTTCTTAATAATTTAGTGCTATGAGGTAAAGTAAATGCTTTAAGAGTTGAAAAATATAAACATTAATTTGAATAAAACAACTAATTTCTAAAAGCATCTTTAAAAACATATACATATAACAATATACAGTCTAGTAGGAAAAGAATAACAGATTCAGTTCCCACTGATTGAAAAGGATTGTAACTAACAAACTGAAGTGCTGGTAAGAAACCTCATGGTTCTTCAGAGCAGGTTTTGGATTTATCATTTTAATTTAGTGAATAAATATGAAACCTAGAATTTGCTTCTCATTGCAGAAACAGACATGCTGTGTCAAATGAAGGAAAACATCACTATACTTGCCTGGACAAATCCTGAAGCCTTTTATAAATAATGATTGCCATTTTCATTCTATTCTGTCTGAAAGTATAGCTGAGCATTTAATTGGCAGCATTTTCTTTATTTTTCTCATTCAATGCATTCAATAGTTATATAAATATACATCTGATGTTGCAATCCTCAACCTTTCTAACTGCATTCTTTACAATGCTTAATACACATTATGGATTTCATCTGAGTGCCACAGTGAAAAGTACCAGATTAAGTCCCTCTGTGATGACAGAAATGTAACCTTAAGCATATCAAAATTTTCTGTCACAGAAAAAAAGTTTAACATTTTTTCTGCTCATCATGCTTTACAAATCCTCCCATAAGACCTTATTCTACTTGCATTTTGTGGTAATTAAAAAAAACCCAAAAAACCACAAAACAAAAACCCAAACCAAACAAAACAAAGTAAAACCTGTTCAGATTTTTTCTTTGTAGAAAGTCACTGAAAGTAAATTATCTGGAGCTCTATCTTTTGGTGCTTTTTCAATAGTAATGCTTATTTTTTATTATATATATATATTCTAATCTTACCTGATTTTTAAAAATATTTTTCTTTATAGATAGTTTTATAGATATATATAGGTTTATAAATACTTTTCTCATTGTCACCCTAGAATTCTGTATTTAATATATTTTACTGTGTCCCATACCATGTCCTTATTATAATTTCAACATTCATTATATTTATACTTTCTGAAATTCATGTGTCATCATGCTATTCTTAAGCATTAGGAGATAAGAATATTTTGCCTTCATCCACTTTCCTTTGGATGAAGTCCACAAGTTCCTTTGACTTGATTTGTATTCATTTCAGAAGATAATTTAAAATGGCTCTCATTCCTCAAAATAATGCATTTAGTACAACCTTCTATATTTCTCTGAGTTATTCTTTTTCCCTTTCTCTCCATTCCTTGTCTTGGTTCTTTTTTTTATATTTTTCCTGTCACTCTCCACAG
The DNA here is from genome assembly GCA_017589585.1 of Phylloscopus whistleri. Taxonomy (NCBI): domain Eukaryota; kingdom Metazoa; phylum Chordata; class Aves; order Passeriformes; family Phylloscopidae; genus Phylloscopus; species Phylloscopus whistleri. The sequence continues at coordinate 8,634,861 of JADMLD010001013.1, read as the reverse complement.
CTAATTGCAACCTCTTACATTTCCCGCACTGGGAATTATTAGGAATAATTTTTTCGTTCTTTCTATTCAAATGTTGTGTTCTGCTAATGTTTTGCTACTCACATTTGCTGAACACTTCTTTTTCTCAGAAAAACAGAAGTCAAAACTGTTAATGACTTATCCTAACAGCATTGGGTAAATCATAGTCACATAGTCACATAGACAATGACTAGTCCTTCTAATGACTGTGAAGCACAGTCATGATTGTGTTACTCCTGGGCATTTGTAAGCATTAATACTTCAAATAATCCTGATCTTGAAAAATGATACTTTCATTGTAGGGCAAACAGGTAGCAGGAGTAAGAGGGGAAAGAAATTAGAAGTGACAAGAGGGATAAAACAGAAAGAGAAATAAAGCATAAAGCATGTTATTTGTTCCAACATTTAATTGAGATTAATCCCTTTAGACATAAAAAGTATTTATTTTATTGGTATGACAGTTTTATAGTACTACCTCAGAATGACAGTTTGCTGTACATCTTAGCACATTACTTCTGTTACTCTCCTCTCACTATTTCATTGAGGTTTTCAGTTCAAACCCAAAAGTTTTCCATCATGTGTTTTCAATAATGAGTATTAAACATTTCCAGAAAGAATTATCCTATTTTTTTTTATTGCACAACATGTAATTAATTTCATCTGATAATAACACCCTGGAAACAAGCAAACAAAATTCTGCTTTTCTCATAGTCTCCTATTTCTTCTGTGTGTGTGAAGAGACAGACAGCTATTAGTACCATCCAGAGAGTCAGAGTTCCTGCAAATTGACTCTATGCTAGAAAAGTATCTGCTGAAAATCACTGTAAATGAAAAGGACAACATGATGTGTGAGCTAAGGAGTATCTCTCCAGTAATATGAAAATGCCAGCCTCTGAGTATGTATTAAGCAATTTGTGGACTAGGAAAGACATTATCAATTGCAGTTGCATTTTCAGGTTTTTCACTATAGCTCTGCCAACATAAACATATAATTGGGATATACTTTCAGTGTAGACAGGGCCATAATATTAAACCTGTCAACTAACTTCATTTGCAGGTTGGTACTGATGACACTCAAATCTGTTAAGTAGATGATAAACCTGTGTTTTATCATATCATAATATGCACTGGGTACTGCTGAATAAAGCAGTGCATTTGCTTACATAATTTGATTGTTAGGACTAAAGCAAATGAGAGTGCTTTAATCCTTACATGTTTTTGTCAAAGTAAAGTGATAATCTTTCTAAAGGCTCAGAACTATAATACGCTTGATAATGGATATTCCTTGTTTCTTACCTGATTTTTTCTTTCATTTGGTATATGAGAAATTAACATTATTTTAAAAACAGGGATTTTTAGAAAAAAACTTCTTCAGAAATTCAAATATGAGTATGACTTTCATGACCACTGTAAAAAAAATTGTAAGGATTCACATGCAAATAATTTGTGATCTATGTTTCTTCTGACTTTTCCCCCAAAGCCTATTCTTTAGATAATGTTGAAGTGAAAACTGTGACATTTACTTGCAATTAACCTCAGCTGTTTTGACTAACTTTCATATTACTTTTCTTGCTTTAGGATTGCTGTAATACATGGAATAGTTGAGATACCTTGCTTGGAAATAGAAGATTTGAATGACTAACTAATAAACTGAAAGGATGCTAAGGATTCAGATGGTATCCTGGTGATTTGTGTCCTCTCCATTTAATGACAAAAAGCAAAGGAAAAAAAAAAAAAAAAAAAAAAAAAAAAAAAAAAAAAGTTACTAGCTCTCTATGTGGGAGCTCTCTGTTCTACAGCTAGATAAAAGACCCTCACATCTCAAGCAAAGGAAGTCACACAGCAATAAAAATGTTTAAGAGGGGCTAGAAATCCAGAGCACCTAAATTGGTGTTACTCAGCCTATGGCCAGGTAGCCTGTGACAAGCCAGCAGACACCAAGTGCCCAGGGAATCACTGCTAAAAGACCACAAGACATTTTCAAAGACAGATGCCTTCCTTCAGTTTTTAAAGGTTGCCAAATACTGGTCAAAAAAATAAAAAAAAACCAAAACACCAACCGAAACAACAACAACAACAAAACAACCCCACAAACAAAAACCCAAACAAACAAACAAAAGCACCAAAAAACCCAAGCAAAACCCCCTAAGCTCTGACCTTGCAAATTTTGATTAGATTCCTGCTTTATAAAAGACTTATATTGACTTTACAAGTGTCGTTCAGACTTTCTCCACTAGAATTTAGATGAGGCAATATTTATAAATCAATGCATGACTAAAACTAATTGAATGTATAGAGCATAGATTTTTTAAGTAAAATATTTCTTATGATGTTCTGAAAAGATAATGGAATTAAAATTGCTTTGAAAATAATCACAGACTGGATGAACTGCAGCCTATGAAGTGACAACCACAGACAAGCACAGTGATTTCTCTCTTGTTTTATGATTTAGAGACAACACTCATGTCACAGCATTTCAGCCTGTGAGTGCAAAACTATCTGAGTATGCATGTATTTGTTTTTAAAAGCATAAAATATTTTCAATGAAAATTTACAGTCAGGAGATTCGGGTCCTGATCAAAATCATACAGAATTCAACTGGAAGGACTGCTGTATCTGGTTGGCTGAAATAGAGAATGAAGCAGTTCCAGAAGACTAAGGAAGTTCAAGAACGCTCCCACAACAATGTGTTTGAGGTACAAGAGCATATTCATTGCAGCTGCAAGGTTCAATTAATTATTCTAAGATACTGATTTCAAGGTATGGTCTCTAAACTTTTAAAAGCTCTTTATTTATATAGGGCTTTTAGAAGATAGAATGTGGAAAAGACTGTAGACATGCCTTAAAGTGGGGTAAAACATCCGAATACTATCAAAGCTATGGCAATCAAAATATTAGTTTTATCTGATCACCAGATGACACAGAGTTTTATATACCTTCTCCACACTTTAATGAAATGAATTATGGTAAATTGTAGCAAATTATTGACTCAGATTCTTATTATTGTATTTTAAGCAAAGCACCAGTTCCAGATACTTTTAAGGAAGTTGTGTAAGTACCAGAGATTCTTGACTGTCAGAGAAATTATTTATGATTTGCTGGATGTCAAGTTTTTTACAGGCTTAAAACTTTTGGAAGCCACAATACAAAATGAAGGATAACTATCCATTAGCCAGAGGATGAGGCTTATTTGTTCACACATTTGTATGACATATGCAGTGAGAATGTGTTAACTGAGCCACTGTTTCATGCAGCTCAGTCCAAAAGTGTCCCCCAAAGCTGCAGTTACTCTGCTTTTATCACTGCCTAAATATAGGAACCTGTATGCTGGGATGTAAAAAAAAAAAAAAAAAAAAAAAAAAAAAAAAAAAAAGAGGCACTCTGCATGCTCTTTTGAAGAATTCTACTTCATTTCCCTGGAAAATATTCCCTACATTGTTGCCTTAATAATCTGAGCTGTGGGGACACATGAATAAATTAGTGGATTTAATACCAATCCTTAAATTAATTCCAAGTGATACTTTTACCTTTCAAAGCCCAATAAAATTTATGTTTTATTTGTTCTGAATGCATACCACTGCTTTTATGATTTCCTCACCTATCTTGTGCTTCTGTGAAGGTATGGAACACCCAGAGGTGAGTGTTTTCCAATTGTATGAATGCCAGCTACTCATGACTGACATTTGGAGGCTGTAACTCTAAATTTTATAGTACTTTATAACCAAATAACAGAGAAAGTTCCATGTGAATTTAGAGTTCCTGTATTATTGCTGTTTGAAATAAACATGCTATTTGATTTTTCTAGTACAATATTTTTTTCTGATCTAAAATGCTCATGGCATGGCTTTTCTAGAGCTGAAGGCAGCTAAGATTTCACCTGGGCTACAGAGGTGCCAGGTTTTTCCAGTGGACCAAGAATAATTTTGAGCTTCTAAACAGGTCCCAATTTCTCAGCAAAGTACCTTTGTATCCTTTGCTTTGCATCCTCCTTGACCCATCTTCCTTCCTTTCCCCTGCATGTGAAGGAGTTAGAAATGAGAACTGCAATAGGCTGATGTGCTCTCCAGACATTTCTCTGATCTCTACAGTGCACTCAGCTGCTGTGCAATCTAGAAGTGGTCTGGGAACATTCAAGTTCAGACATCAATCAGGTGCTTCCAAAACTCATTACCACTGCAGGTCTCTCATTATAAATCTCTACATGACATCTCCCCTCCAGAAGCTGAATGCCAAGGAAAAATGTAAATTGATGGGTTTTAACATTGCACAGACAGGAATTGTAAGCAGTAAATTTTAACTAGAAGGACATGGAGGCTCACTGATGTTGTCCCATTATTACTGGTAGACTAATGTGGGAGCCAAACTGATCAGGAAAAAAACCCAAACAGAAAAACCCCCACATCCCCTCTCCCAACTCAACATATGATGAACCTGTAACACTGAGCTTATTCTTTCTATCTGAACTGTACGTTTCAGCTAACAAAGAACACTTTTAAAAAAATCTTTTTATAAGATCATGAAGAGCTATATGAAACTTATCCAGTATCAGCAGTGTAATTTGGACAATTTTAGCAATGTTTAAGTAATTACCAAATATTTACATTAGCAAATTCTGAAATTCTTAGAAAAACTATAAAGCTAGACATTAAACATTAGAATATATCAACATTTGACCTACATCAAAATATAATTTCTTATAATTTTTTCTAATATATTTTATCAGCTCTATATATATTTCCCATAGCCATTCATGTAAGAAAATTGGAAGCTTGATGAAGTCAGTTAGCAGGAATAAAACATGTAATGGTAGAAATGCAATAATACTGACAATATGTTAAAGTCATTGCTGTTCTTCTTGGATTAAGTCACTCTAGATTAACCAACCTCAAGTAACTAAACTAATGTCTGTTCCCTGACTTCTGTTGTTACTTAGAAGTTGTCTTTTCTTCACCCATCTGAACAGCTACAGGTCCCCCATGTCAGAGCTTTTTCCAGGCTCCCCTTCAAGTGTCCTCACTCCTAGCCTTTTTTTGTTAGGTAGAGGACTTTGATATTCATAGTAATAACTACTTTTTTTTTTTTTTTAACTTTGTATTTCTCACTATCATCTATTTCTGTATTGAGTTCTGGCACGAGTGCCAGCACAGAGAACTTCAAAAACAGCAGCACTGAGGTCTTCAAACTTTTGAAAGGCTACCTAACTTTCTTATGAAAATGTTTAAAGCAATATCAAAGTTTTTGTATTTCTCTCACGTGGATATTTATAGGACTTTCCAAATTGAAAGTATGTAACAAAGGAAGTCTTTGTCATCTTCTGTGTTTTTCAAAAATGAAAAATAACTTTCCAGTAAAATTACAGTAAAAAAAATATTTTTGCCTCCCTGAATTAATAATTTATCATGTCTGGAAATATCATTCTTAATGGTCAGATTCTAAAGAATGTATTTGTAGAATGGAAGTATGGGAGATTCAGGACGTGTTTGTATTCTCCACACTTTCTTACAGGCCTGAAATTTCATCACAATAATACTGAAAGAAAAATAATTTGAAAAAAATAATAGATTAACAGTCTGCAGAGGCAAAAGATACATTGGGGAATGCACCTTAACGGGGAATGGGCAGTGAAAAGGATAAGGAAATGGAGCAAGAGTCTGAAACATTGTTGGAAGGTACATTTATTGTGTGGGCTTTCATTGAGTCCAAGGTGGAAAGTGAGCAGGCAGGTTTGGCTGCCTCATCAGCAAATGTGAACTCTCACATGGATCTTCATATCTTGGATTTTTGTGTGGGTTGTATCAAATAAACACCATGAAGTGAATGTAAACTAAGGAAGGGAATAGAGGTTATGCTAATACCTGTCTTTCAAATACCTAACTGACTTTCTTAGAAGTTTCATGGTTTTTTAGCAGTGAGGTTGTCTATTTCTGTTTGATAAGGCATCTAACTAAACTTCTTTTTGCAATTACATCTATTTTAAATAGGTAGGCTTCTATGTAAGTCCACAGAACAGATGAAAATCAGTTAACTCTGAAAGTAAGTTTGGGTACTAGTAACAGTGAGTTCTGTAGAAGACTTCATACACCAAAAACTAGTGTGGAACTGAAATAATAATACTATTTGATTAAGGTAAATAAAAAATAATAAAGCAAATTATCTTTCTTTTACCTCTTCAAACAAAATTCTGATTTGTTTGATGCACTTCATATTTTCAATAAAGAGAAAAATTGATAAATATGCTAGAATTGAATTTGGCAGAAGTCAAGTATTTTATAAATCATGTAAGAACAGTATTTATTTCATTAGATCATATTGTCTAAAACTTAAAGCTTGACTTAGAGTCATTGTGAAGATCTGCATTGTTTTATCTGCATTCATTTCTCAAATAAGATATCTTTGTCATATAAAGCATAATTGTCTATAGCTCTTTCTGCATTATTTTTGTTTTGAAACTCAACAGCAAGGGTTTTTGGTTTCTGCAACACTGATGTCAAGGAGGATGAAAAAAGGTATTTCTACTGGAAGCCAGTTAGCTAGGAGTCATGCTATTAAAAAAAAAAGCAAAGCAGAACCAAAACAAAACATAAAACCAAAACAAAACAACCTTAGCCTATGTCAACAGTGAATAATAAAAAAATACAGTGGTGAGAAAAAATTACACCTGTCTAAAATAAAGGACTCCAGAGGGAAATCTCCATATCTTACCACTAATTTCCAAGTAATGGAATTTTGAATATGTATGTCTTGGATTTACTGGAAGAACACTTAAGCCATGGTTGATCAGGTATCAAAAAATCAGCTGACTCATACTCTTTCTTATTAAATTCTGTTTCTGTAATCTTGTGTGAATTCATCTTGTTTGTATAAATAAAAATTAGGATTATTCCTTTTTCCCACAAATGCATCCAATCAGAAGCCACAGAACAGCACAGGGCTTATCAGCTCACAATGTAACCTCAGCTTCCTACAGAAGGAGCATGGAAACCCTTTGCAGCCATGGAATCATTTTCCCAAAATGCATGTTTGCAATCATTTTACCAAAATATGAAAATGACATGTATGTTAGAATTACATCATCATTCAGGAATGTTTTTTGAATATAAACCAAAAGTGAATATTAATTAGTAATTTCTTTTTTTGTGATTATCTGAGGCATGCCTTATGTTTATACATAGAAAATAGAAAATAGAAAAACTACACATTTTTGGATAACAGTGAAATAAATGCAGTTGCTGTTGTATTGTGTAGCTGAAACTGAAGATTAATCATGAAATTTACCAGTGTAAGCTGTTGTCAGGTAGCAGAAATAAACATGTATTTTACTGAAAACAAATCAGGATTGAAGCTCTTGATGACACAAAATGCCTTCAAGTGATTTTTGATAACTGACCTATTACTATCTGAGGTTGAGTGTTGATGCCACCTGAGGTATGTGAGGCAGAAAACATTCCATTCTGTCTGAATCCATCCCTAAAATTATCAAATAAATATGGGCCACAGGCCTATGCCCATTAATTTTTTTTAGTGTCAATTGGGAGATGCATGCATAACAAACCCATTGAAATTTGTCTGCTTGCAAACTTGCTTGCTTGCAAACTTGCTTGCTTGCAAACTCATCACCAAATGAAGACATCTACAAAGCAATTGTGTCCATCTACCTATCCAGCTGCTCCAAAAATGTTAAGGAGGGGTATTTTTAGCGCAATCTGGAGCACAATCTCCTAGAGGAAACTGTTTGTTCTTTACTTCAGGTGAGGAAATAATAAAATTAGTTCAGTGGGCAGGTTCGTATTCCTGCTGTATCCTGTTCAAAAATCACTGTCTTTTTATTCTGCATTACAGAGAGCAAAAAATAACCACAAAATAAAATGTGTTTTCCAACCACTGATTATACACATTCTAAGAGAAAGAGCAATTAGTACAATTTATGAGAATGTTTAAATGAGTATTTGAGTAATATCTGTATACCAAACTCAGAAAATTGGACTAAAAGAATGTTAAGACTGAAAATCCTGTCAAAATTCAATGAATTTTTAAAGGACTTTCAATTTTTACCAGTTGCTAATGCTATAGAGTGCACTTTTGTTGAATTTCTAATCAGTGCAAATATCAGAGTCCTCTCTGAGGTAGTCATGATGAGGGTAATACACTGAAGAACTGAATTCCACTTCACCTCTGCCAAGCAGTCACCTGTCAAGCTGGACAATGAGCAATCACTCAAAAAGTCTGTGGTTAGCCCCCTGTGCTCCTCATTTTCTTGGCACCAACTGAAAGGTCTGAAATCCAGAGGTGTTGTAGCACAGAATAGGAACATACTAAACATTTTATTCTCACTGTATACTCCAGACAACTAAAATGAAATTTCTTATCATGGACAACACTTCCAGCTGTTTCAGGCTCTGAAACAGAACGTATTCTTATTCACCTTTTCACCTTATTCACCTTTTATTGCCACACATTCCTATTTGATTATCAAAATCCCTTCTTAATCCCTTCAAAATCCCTTACTTGATTTTTTTAGATTTTGCTAAACAAACTGGATATCAGTAGAATTTAAAGCAGAAAACTTTTGTATATCTGCAGCGGTGAACATATACATAAATAGCAAATAGAATTAAAATATTTAGTAATAGTGTGTTTATTTGAAAAATATCTACAAAACATTTTCTCAACCCTTTTAAGCACACAGGAAAACTCAGTCTGTTTTGACTAGCTGACATTTTAAACAAACACATAGAAAGGTAAAATGAAATCCTTATTCAGCCCTATTTAGACAAGTGAATTTGACTAATTTAAATGAATGGATGCTTCTCAGTAGTTTCACCTGTGTGGGTTAAAAACAGAGGCTCTTCTGAAGAAGTCAGGTATTGACATATGTCTTGGGTTATGGAACCTAAAATGTGTATTCTATTTCATCTGCTGAAAGCAGTTGGGGAATTGTTTTCCCTTATCTCTTGTAACTCTGGAAGGAGGGGGGCGGGTGCCTTTTGATAATGGCCCAACTGTTAAAACCAGGTAGGGCAGTGTTTCTTATCTCTTTTCTGCTAATGCACCATTAAGACACCCCTAAAAGCACACATCCCAAAAACTTACCCTCCCCAAGATAGTACATCCACATTCCATCATTCTATTGTGAGATGCTCCACCCAGTGGGGGGAGCCAACCATTCCTACCTGGATAAAACTGGGACTCCGGAACAGGAAGCTATCTTGCTTCACCCGATTACCGGAGGAAGACTGGACCCCACTCTCATCATCACTGGACCCTTTTCTACAGGATCATCTCTACTTCAACAGAACGACATCCTCCACTCCAGGAGGACTCACTTTTGGACTGCTTCCAACACCCTGACCAACAGGGTGTCAGGTTGTAGCTCTGACTCTGTCAGGGTTTTCCAGGATTGCTTGTTTATTTGTTTGCATGTTGGGTTGGGTGGTTTTGTTTTCTACTACATTTGTACTGCTAACATTCCTACTAAAGAACTGTTATTCCTATTCCCAAATCTTTGCCTGAAAGCCCTTAATTGCAAAATTCTAATTTGGCGGGGGGTGAGGGGTTTACCTTTTCTATTCTAGGGGAGGCTTCAGCTTTCCCTGGCGGATACCTGTCTTTCCAAACCAAGACAACATGCTAACACAAATGTCAAATGAAACAAAATTTTAAGTATGTTGTTCCCATTGCCGTCTCAACAACAGTATCCTACTTTGATCTGTCAGGTAAAATGATACTCTACTCACTTAATGTAAATAAGTAATATATTTAACTACAGAATGGTAGTTAGATCTGCCAAGAATTATTAATGACAGTACTGACATGGTTTGATTAAAACATAAACCTTTATAATATTACAGTAAAAAATCCTCTTGTCACAACATGCTTTAGAAAGAATTAGAGCTCTATAAATGCTTTTGTAAGATACCATTACCTGAAGTGGTAGTTTATCACTTGTTTCCAGCTACATAATGCATGCCAGAAATAACTTTGCGTGTTTCTGCATTCAACCTTACAGAAATTCATTGATGCTCAAATGGCCTGACAGTGAAACTAATTAATTATAAGAGCATAAAAACTTATCAGAAACAAAATAATTTTACTGCACATCACATCCAGAGTTTTAGAAAGAGGTATCTTAAACTACTGACTCTTAGTGACTTTAAAATTGATATTACCTAGAGCTTATGATCATGATGGGTACTTTTCTCACTTTGGCAGCTGTTGAGAGGATTTTACAGTAAATAACAAGGACAAAACATGTGGCTGCTCCTGAGAGTTTTATGTCTGTCACTGGTAATTCTTACCATTTAAGGAGGCATGACTTTATGAATTGTTATGTTTGTATTTTGTTTCCATACTCAGTCACAACAGCTGCTTTCTCCATCTCTCTGCTTCTTTTTTCCTTGCACTCTTTGCTCTCAGTTTGCAGGTACTCTGACATTTAGAGGCCAAGTAACTTTACCTATCTTTTCTTCTCCTCCTGTTGCAGTCTTCCTGATGAAGATAAAAGCGCTCTGGGTAAACAGTTTAATTTATCTTTGATGTACTGGAGTTTCATTAACTCAATTATGATTTTGTGAATCAAAAAACTTGTTCTTATTCAAATATTTTCTGGGTATCAATATGTTTGCTGTGCTCTGTACTACTAAATTAATTTTTACTTAATTTTTTTCCATAGCTGTCACATAGTTCTGTTATTTTCAGATAAGGTCAGTTGGATACCCAGTACTATGTGGTTTAATTGAGATGCAAACTAGAAGAGAAAGTGCAAGCACAGCAGGTCTGAGCAATGAAGACAAACTACTCTCAGCCCAGGGTTAGAGCTTTGGAGGTACAGGATAGAAATAGGTATAAATACCCAGGAGGGATATGGGAAAGGACTGCAGAATCATGAGATTTCGATTTTTGGAGACAACTATAGATGCCATTCACCTTGGAATAGAAACTGATAATAAATGCTACCTTGTGGGCAGATGTTTGGATCAGATCATTGTGGCTGATGTGCTGCCTCAAAGAGGCACAAAGACAATCAATAACATGTTGCAGGGCAAGGCCAGTGTAGATCACAAGATCTGCATGTGGTAAAACCAGTTGTCCATCTCCCAGATTGTATAGGATAAAGATATGTTATATTGGCTTTAAATTGCACTTGTATTGTTACACTGCCCTAAGTGACCTGAATTTGAAGTCTGTGCCTGTTTAAAGATTATGAAAATTAATATCAGTGGTTTGTAGAGAACATTTTTTTTTTGGTTGGAAGAAATACAGCAATTAATCAGGAAATGAGACAGGAAAGAGGCTCAAATTACTCTTATAACAACCAGTCAGAGTCACTGGAGAAAAGATACTATTTTATATTTAAACCCATTAGCCATATGATGGTAAGAAAAAATACTGAAACTAGAGATGCCAATCACAATCCAAACAAGGTCTGAGGAGAAAACAGACAAGATGGCTAAGTAAGGACCGGTTCTAACTAAAGAGATGTAGATTCATAGAGTTGGATTCAAGGAAATCACAGTTTTCTATTTCCAAAGATGGTGTCATATTTGTGTGAAGAAAAGGTGCAAGATAAAGAGGTCCACCAGGAAAGAATAAGTTGGTCTTGTGTATGAAGGCATACCAGTTTGGAAGATGTTGCCCATGTTCAGCTACTCATTAGTTTTCACACTGTTTTTCAGTTTGAAAAATTCCTTTTTACTGGCTATTTTTGTTAGACTTGTGAAGGAAGATCCTAATCTACCTCAAAGCTTACAGTCAGTTAAGATTTTCTGAGTCCAGCAACCCTCTTTTGTGTATTTCTGATAGAAAACAAAAGGCTTTATAGTGACACAATTTATTACTTTAACTAACATCAATTAAACATACGGCTAACTGAAGTAGGTATGAAACATGCTCATGTAGTAGAAATAGGTATTTGGGAAAAGGTAGTTTAAAAATCACAAAAAGTTCAGACAGTTCTGAAAGTTCCAATACCATATTCATTGCTATATTTTGTCCAGTTCAATATTTTTTTCAAGCATACATCTTCATAAGGACAAATTAGACCTGCCTCTGTTTGATAAAATACAGGGAAAGGAGAAAAGGCTAATCATGGCTATCTCCTGACGAGATAAGTTTGCTTTTTTCAAGCAGATGGAACTCATGTTCAATTTACTTACATATTGCAATTGTTTCTGTAAAAAGAAGAAAAATGCATAGATGAAAATAAATGCCAAAAAAGCTTTCATGCTTGCAAAAATAATATAATTAATGTAACTTCTATTATTCAGTATTAAACTGATTTTAATATTCCTTACATAAGTAATAAGCTATGTAAGTGCTAGGTAAGATCATTGTACCAATCTTACCTAGGACTTGCATAGCATATATGAAAATGTTTATAAACCACGATGCTGTGGGAGAAGAGACTCTTCCTGTTTCTCTCATTGATGTTTTACATTGGAGCAAGCTGCTGCTCAGATACTTGGCATAGAGCAACTTGACTGAAATGCTGAGTTATTTCCCAAGGTCTGACATGCCTGCAACAGAAAAGGAGTACATGGTACACAGTAGTGAAATTACATATAGACATATACTGTAAAACTGTACAGCTGTACTGTAAAGCTGTTTTACTTGAAAATCTGCCAAAATAATGAAAAAAAGAAATTAAACTTTCTTAGATAATAAATAATCCCTGAAGATAGTTAGGTAAAGTTTCATAGTTAATTCCTAGCCTTAAAAGCAAAATTGTTGAACATTGCTTTTATTTTCTTCTCAGTCCCAATGTTATGGGAGACTAAAACACATCAATTTATGATGGTTTTTCAAGGGCAAACCCCATTCTTAATAGTAATGCTGTAGGTTTGACAAACAGTACAGTGGCTAGGGTTGGAGGATAGTATCTTATAACTAAATTTTTTACTACATTTTCAAAACAGTGATCTAGTTCTTCAGCTATGTGGTTTAGCTCCTGTGTCGTTACTCCTGCAAGGTCATAAAGAACAGTATGCAATGTTAAATTTCACACAGCACATGATGAAATGTCAAGGCTACTAAAACTGTTTTAATATAGTGTTTCTGAAATTTCCATTTCAAAGGCAAGTACAACAAACAATAGAAAATCTCTGTGGAAATAGTTGAGTTTTAAAATCCTAAAACTCTTGCTTTATCTTTTGTACTGTAGGATGACAGGATAGCACAGAAGAATTTCTAATTTTCTTGCTTTCTAGCAATTATGATGAGCAATAAAATTTAAAACATTATTCTTTGACTAGAACAGTACCCATCAGTATTAATTTGAAAGAGGTCATGTCTACATCTGTGTTGTTTAAATCATGCATGCTATTATAAAGGACAAATAGCTGTCAGGATGGGGATAAAAATTTGCAAGCTCTTTTTGTGAATTTTCTTTCCCCAATTTAATACAACCTGTGATGCTAGTGGTTTGTGAATCCTTTATACACTGAATAATCTGCATGAAATTTTATATCACATTATACTAGACAATCCAAGGTAAAGGATACAAAATATTCCCCAGATTCTTGGGGACTGTAAACCTCAAATTTATGTCTTTGGAATCTTCATGCAATTTTACTAGTGACTCAGATCAAGGTGCACAAGAAAATTTTAGTCGCATGGGTTTTGATTTAAGAAATTATCTGGCTTTTTTCATTACCTCAGTTAAAATGCTCCCTACCCAAAGGCACTCACAAAATCCCAAATGTCTCCAGTGGTTTGGTGAAACATAATTGATGCAATGACTAGGACATTGTGCTGTTCTCAGTAGTCTATTTCCTCTCCGTTTGCTGATGTCACACTGAGGTGTCAATTAAAGATGATATGTGCAAATCTTTTACATTGATAATGAGATAAAAGAAAAGGTTGCAAAACACAAGGTCATAGCTCCACAATTAAGGATTAAATAAATGTTGATGATTTATGGAAGAAAAGCAGGGAAGATAGAAATGGAATGCCCTGATTAATTCATTCACTTAAACACGTCCTGCTTAGATGCAACAGAGCAGCCCCTCCATAGGTCTGTACAGAACAATTTTATGCACATTGCCTGACACATGACAAACTGTGTAACTGACAAGAAGTGGAGCTCCTTCTGAGCTGGAGACATACATGTAAAAACAGAGAACTGTTGAAGATTTGCTCCTGAATTGGCTAAGGTACTCACATACAGGAAAAGATGGAGATAACACAATACCCACCCTGCAAAATGTATTGTCAAAGAGATAGTTATAAAGCAGTCATTCACACAGACCCTCTCAGCCCCCCAAAAAGTAGAAGAGGAATGTGAGAAAATGGAGCAAATAAGTGGGATTAAGAAAAGGTGACAAATTTCTTTTTTCTACAATCCCAAATAACTTGGCTAAATAAGACAGCCTCAGTTGATCCCTGTTTACTTTCAGTCAGGCCAACTGGCAGACATGGCCTACTTCATACTCACTAATTCTTATTCTAGACAAAGACTGATTCAGAAGAAAGAAATCTGGCTCGGTTTAGGCTGGCAAAATCCTCCTCCCAAGAATTTAGGTATCCTAAATTGGTTTGGTTTGAGAGGGACACCCTAAGGTCACCTATTTCAAAACTGTGCAATTAGCATCATTCTAACATCTTCAAATAGCTAAAGCTGCTCAGAGTCCTGTCCGATGTGACCTTGAATATTTCCAGGGATGAGGCACCCACCTCCTTTCTGGGCAACCTGTCCAACACCTCAGTACTTGCATTGTAAAATGCTTATTCCTTCTGCCTATTTTCTTTTAGTTTAAAATCACTAAACCTTCTCCTTTTTCTTTGGGGCCTGCTTAAATCTCTGTCCTCATCATTCTTATACATACCCTTTAAGTATTGAAGTGGCACAATAAAATCTCCTCAGAGCCTTCTCTTCTCCAGGCTGAACAGCCCCAAAACTTCCAGCCTTTGCTCACAAAGAAGTGGCACAGCTCTCTGATCATATTTTGTGTCCTTCCCCCAGTCATTCTCCAACAAGTCAATGCCATTCCAGTGCTGAAAATTCCAGAGCTGGATGCAGCACTCCAGGTGAGGCCTCACCAAGATGAAGTGGAGGGGCAAAGTCCCCTCCTTGCCCTGCTGTCCAAATTGCTCTAGATGTATCCCATGACGGGTTTGACTTTCTGGGCTTTGATCATTCACCAACACCTCCACATCCTCCTTCAGCAGAGCTGCTCCCAGTCTGTTAATCTTATGGCATTTGTTGATCCTGGGGATTCAATAAATTAGATTAACCAAGAATATTACATGCCCTAAAATCTTCAAAGTCTCTGTAGGCCCTCTGAAAAGAGTATTGCCGTATTTTCTCAATAGGCAAAGTGAAACTGGAAAATAATTTCCTGCAGATGTTGCTGCAATACAATTTATGCACTGACTGACCAGAGCTGGGAGAAGGCCCTGAAAATTGTTCTCTGCATCTTGTGCAGAGAAGGCCCTGCTTTCCACCAGGGACTCTCTGAATTCTTTACTGCCTTCCTGTGGACAGGCCTACCTACCTGTCTGAGAACAGCTCGCCTCCAAAGAAAAATCAAATTTGTCTTTGGTAAAAGTACAGCCAGATCCTGGAAATTTTTTTAGTTAGGTTTGTTAAGGGAACTGATGAAAACAAAAACTTCTGTGTGCAGAACCTCTTCTTCATACCACAAAATTTCTGTTTTCAGCTGATCAGAGGAAAACTGTTTCCCCTCAGAGTAAATTTTGCCTTGCTGACTTCGTTATGCTGTGCTGCCTGCAGTAGTATAATTAAACAAAAGCCAAAATCCCCACCCCTGGGTAAAAAAGGTAGTCTAACTGAAAACTATGTGTACTGTAAATTTATAGCAATCTCAGTTACCACTGAAATTTCTCTATTATCTTTCTTTTTAGGGAGCATGGTGGGCATAGGAGCATGAATTCAGAGACTAGGACCATCCTATCCCCCCCCTTCTTCTCAAGCATGTTTTGTGGGATATGTCCTCATTTTTTGTATTTTGCTTAAGTAAACACTGGGCTCCAAGACATGTTTGATTGCCAGTTGGAGACTTCACCATCCTACATATAAATATATCGAACAACATTTAGTTTAATTTCTATATAAAAGCATAATTATACATTAATCCTAAAACTTTCTGGTCAGTTTAATAACTTCTTAAAGGAGACTAATGAAATGATGGGTTCTTGTCAGTGGTGGGATCCCCAGAAAATGTGTACAGAAACCATCCTAAGGGAAATATGAGATAACTTAAGAAAATAAAGGCCCAAATGAATGATCATTTACATTAAAACATCTGCGTAGTGTATCTATGTCTGTAAATAAATACATATATCTACACATATATAGATATATATGTAAGAGTATATTCATGTATACCCCTGTGTCTTTATATATACACTTATTGTGTGCATACATACTGACATAGGCCAGATACTTCTGTTTTTCCTCATAAAACACAGTTCTTCTATTCAGTAGCAGTCAAGGAAGGAAAGGTTTTCAGAGAAGTTTTTAATCCTGAATCTGAACCTTTTTTCTCTTTCCTCCAGCTCTTCCACCATAGATAACAAGACATGTACATGTCTTTAAGAACTCTCCAGGAAGCTGATAGTCAGAGCTTTCAAGCTGCTCTCTTCGTGTCCTAGAGTTGGTGTGTGACTTTTTCCTGTCTCTCTTGTCACCTGAACATCAATTTTGCTTTTTTGTTCTGATGAATTTCAACCACTTGCGAATAGGATTTTGCCCTTCTGGGATCCTCTCAATTACCTCTCCCTCCCTCTGCCCCTCCCATTTTATAGCAAACCTCACTGCTGTATTTGAAGCCATTGACACACTGTTTCAGCACATATTCACTTCTCTGCACAGAAAATCCCTTTGGGTCAAGAGTAAGACCCACTGTTTCTTTTTTATACCAAAGAGAATTTTTAAACTCTGCAGAAACTCTGCAATTTCTGAAGCAAGGGCATAAAAAAAAAGTTCACTGCTTTCTGTGGAAAGTCAAAATGTGAAAGAATAAGACTCTTGGATGTTTTGAATGTAGCTTTCCCTACATGTTTTAAAACTGTTCATACATAATAAAGCAGAATACAAGATGTACATACTCATTATTACTCCAAATGAACTTCTATTTTTACAAGGCTGGGACGAAACTTTGAAGAGTCTGGAATCTGCAGTAGAAGACCGTGTGAAGTTACATTACCATTTCAATTTGTAAAGTTATTGTTTTCTTTCAGTGATGGTGTGACTCTAGAAGAAAACTTCTATTTCTCTTGTGCTCACAATTTATGATTTACATATACTTGTTAGGAGGACAGGTATATGTAAACAGGAACAGCAACAAAATGCTGGTACTAATAATAAACCATAATATCAGGTTTACAGCAAATATGTGTGTTAATTCATCACTGTTTGGAATATAAATGACAAGAATAAGGTTTATTGCCTCTTCTTTGTATTTAAGTGGATGGTAAACTATACATCAAACCGTGAACTCTTTACTTGTAGTTACTGAAGCAAATATCCAGTTACTCTCGTGTAATGGCTTACTGAATCTAGTCCACAAATAATTGACATCTACTACCTTGAAGCTTTTCTCTCTACTTGGTAAAAATTGTTGCATTTCAGGCAAAATAAATGGGGTTAGGAATATTTTTGACAAAGATGATAAAGTCCTTCACAAGAGGGGATAGCTACAGCTGGCACATACTGTGGAATTCTGAGGAAGGTCAAGCAGGAGTCAGGTTTTTTGCATTTTGATCCATTTTATAAACCTACAAAAAGAAAATAAAAGAAATTTTATTTTCTTTCTGATTTTAACTTTGCTTTCAAAAGCATTGGGTGACATTTTCAACCTGACATTCTCAGCACACCTTGAACTCTAGCCAATTGTTTGACAAAGGAATAAAGGCCTCATATCACCACAGCAGTTACCCTACCTTCTCTTATTACACAAGAGAGAACTTTCAGTTAAGCAAAGATTTCCAAGATAATTCTATGATCTACAAATTATGGATACAGAGAGATGGGGCTTCATGAGATGGATACGAAACCACACAAGTGAATAAGAGTGAAATGGCTCACCAAATAAATGAGCTTTGACTGATTTTTCTGATCTTTCAACTCATAAACAATATAATACTAGGACCTGGAAATTCTGGATTAGCTCCTAGTATATCCTGTGAACTCTAGTTCATCAAAAGAATTTCCAGGCGTCTCCTTGTAAGTATAGATTAAAGACCCTTTCTTTGAGCTCTGCCTAATAATCTTGCCAGTGAAACTAAATCCCTTTAAATAAATTTACCTCCAGTAGTAAGTGTATCTTTAATTTCTGTAAGTTTTGCAACCTAAGCTGATTTTGCCGATGAATAAATAGTTTCCCATCACAATAAATATTTTCAATATAAAGCATATCTTTTGCATTAGACTTCTCATTGAAGGATTACCTTCCAAGAATCACAAAACTTAGATTTATAGAATATACAGTGTATTTTAATGTATATACAATGTGAATTATATGGGCGGGAAAGGAAAGGATCTAATATTCTACTGAAACTCATGAGTCGTTCCGTATTGAGCCAGAAGCTGAGCATATGAATGAAAGCACAGGGATGTTCATCTTGCCTTTGATCAGAGGTGATCTTGATACTTCTTTTAGTTTGTCTTCATCTCTGATAAGAGAGCCAGCAGGAGTTTTACTGTTTCTAGGCTAACAGCAAAGAAAATAGAAATACCATAACTGCTGCCCTGTATGTGACAGTCAATTTGAAATACTGCATTTCAGATCCCCACACTGAGCTGTAAATTGCTATCTCCACTGTGTCAGACAATAAGAATTTCTGTAGGTCTATGTTAGAGGAAAGAGAAAAGAGGAAGAGAAAAAAGAGAAAAGAGAAAAGAGAAAAGAGAAAAGAGAAAAGAGAAAAGAGAAAAGAGAAAAGAGAAAAGAGAAAAGAGAAAAGAGAAAGAGAGAGAGAGAGAGAAAGAAAGAGAAAGAGAAAGAGAAAGAGAAAGAGAAAGAGAAAGAGAAAGAGAAAGAGAAAGAGAAAGAGAAAGAGAAAGAGAAAGAGAAAGAGAAAGAGAAAGAGAAAGAGAAAGAGAAAGAGAAAGAGAAAGAGAAAGAGAAAGAGAAGAGAAAGAGAAAGAGAAAGAGAAAGAGAAAGAGAAAGAGAAAGAGAAAGAGAAAGAGAAAGAGAAAGAGAAAGAGAAAGAGAAAGAGAAAGAGAAAGAGAAAGAGAAAGAGAAAGAGAAAGAGAAAGAGAAAGAGAAAGGAAGGAAGGAAAGAAGGAAGGAAAGGAAGGAAAGAAAGAGAAAGAAAAGAAAGAGAAAGAAAGAAAGAAAGAAAGAAAGAAAGAAAGAAAGAAAGAAAGAAAGAAAGAAAGAAAGAAAGAAAGAAAGAAAGAAAGAAAGAAAGAAAAGAAAGAGAGAAAGAGAGAGAGAAAGAGAGAAAGAAAAAGAGAGAAAGAGAGAAAGAGAGAAAGAGAGAAAGAAAGAGAGAAAGAAAGAAAGAGAGAAAGAAAGAGAGAAAGAAAGAGAGAGAGAAAGAGAGAAAGAGAGAAAGAGAGAAAGAGAGAAAGAGAGAAAGAGAGAAAGAGAGAAAGAGAGAAAGAAAGAGAGAAAGAAAGAGAGAAAGAAAGAAAGAGAGAAAGAAAGAAAGAGAGAAAGAAAGAAAGAGAGAAAGAAAGAAAGAAAGAAAGAAAGAAAGAAAGAAAGAAAGAAAGAAAGAAAGAAAGAAAGAAAGAAAGAAAGAAAGAAAGAAGAAAGAAAGAAAGAAAGAAAGAAAGAAAGAAAGAAAGAAAGAAAGAAAGAAAGAAAGAAAGAAAGAAAGAAAGAAAGAAAGAAAGAAAGAAAGAAAGAAAGAAAGAAAGAAAGAAAGAAAGAAAGAAAGAAAGAAAGAAAGAAAGAAAGAAAGAAAGGGTGCAGGGTTACAGGAATAAAAGGGCTTTTATTTGCTTCTTTGTTTTAGCTTTGTGAAATTGATGAGGTTTTTATTTATCAAGCAGAAAATGTTCTTTCTTATTTGATGTAATAATCTCAATGTGTTTCTTAATGTTGTTCATCTGGGAGACTTGTCCTTGTCTGAGCAATCTTCTTCCTACCATATTTCAGTAGGACAAAAATCATGAAAAGATATCCTTGATAAAACGGTGAGTTTCCATGTCCTTGGCAAAACCTTCATGCTTTAGATGTGCTGTTAGGATGAGTTTTTGTTCCTTCTTATAGGAGTTATTCTCACAAGCAGCTCCTGTGTAGCTATACCTGGATATGCATTATTGTATGGCTAATATTTTCACAGTGAAGACTGTTATGCTGCTATAGGTAAATCTTTTTCTGGGGTTCTCAGTCTGTTGTCTCCTCAAGTCAATCTATTAATAACTTGAAACTTACTCTATAGGAGAAGAGGCACTGTGCAGCATTTGGAAATACATGTGTTACTGATAGAGCTACATTAAATACATGAGTGACAGCAGCAGAAAGGATCAACAAGGATGTAAAACACCAAGCTGATGCTTAAAATTCTTCTGCTGCTTTCCTTCACTGAAACATATCCATTCCCAGTTGTTACATTGCATGGTTTTGCATACTTTTATGATTGAGTATCTTGGTAGTTCCTATGAATTTTGATAGAGCTCAGCGTGGTATTATCAGAAATCTTTTTATATAGTAATGTGTTTTAAATGAACAAGTATTATATCTAATCATGACAAAAAAGTATGGCTCAAGAAAACATTAACTATAGGAGGGAAATGAATGGTTTGACACAACTACAATCACAGGACTCTAAGAAGAGATCTGTTACACGATGCAACAGTAAGTTTGAAGGTCATGGTATTTATTTTGTATATTTAGTGCATATTTAAAATATATTTTAAGTATCTTTTTTTTTGTATGTTTAGCACATATTCCTGATACATTTAATACATTTTTTCTGAGAATTACTGTTATAGCTTTATTGCACTCATTAAGGAAGAGAGATTGGGCATGTGAAAGTTGCTAGGTTTGGAAGACAGAATTGGTAGTGACTTGGGGAAAGGAATAATGAATACGGGGAAGCATGACAATGTAAGAGAAAAAAACGCAAGATATCTTCTGAACTCACATCTACAAAGAGGACATTTTTTGTTTGGTTGTGGGTTTGGGGTTTTTTTGCTTGTTTGTTTCTTTTTGTGGTGGTGGTATTGTTTTGACTGCAGGAGCTGATTTTTTTAAGGAAATTCTGTTCCAAAAAAAATATTTGAGAAGTATATTTGGTTTTGCCATATAAGGGGTGTGAAAATTTGACAGTCAGAAGCTTGCAGCTAGGGTAAGAAATAAAAGAAATGAGAGTAATCAAAATTGCATGCCATGAAGATAGTCAGTCTGTATAGTGGATATCTTGAAGATGTTTTGGAAGCTTTGTGCTTTCTAGAGGAGAAACTAGACTTAATCAAAAGCAGTGCATTAGGGAGGACCTACGTGTGATGAATGTGCTTTCTAGCTTAAACCATGATTTAAAATCCCGCTCACAGGAGAAGGTTTCTGTAGAAATAGCCTAAATGATAGCTGCATTTCATGCAAATCTGCCAGAAAATCCATGAGAAGCATTTCCCAGGTTTGAGCTTAATGAAGCAGTCAGAGATATTTATTAAAAAACACTTAGTGCCCATGACATGAAGGATTTAAGGACTCTCACAATGAGAATAGCAATAAGGGGTGTCGGATTGGAAGCATTTGCAGAACATGTTTAGGTTATGTGCTGTGAGAGTTTGGATGAGTAGAGGCTCAATGAATGACCTGTTTCAGCAAGCCATGTATCCCTCATAACCATGCAAAGCAATCTAAAAATCCTCCTGGAGGCAATGTGGTAACCATGTACTTGAGCAGAGGATAATTTTTTCTGTTATTCTAAATCTGTGTGTTCATTCCACATAATCTCCTAATGACATTAATAAATGTTCAAAGTTGCCTCATCAAAATACCACATTTTAAATACTGTTGTTTAAATTGCAAAAGGAAGAACCAAAGTTTGGGGAAAAGACTGGTTATAGAATGTGGATGAGAACTTAACTTGGCTCCTTTCTGACTATAAGGAAATTTACTCATTAATTTTGTGATCCCCTGCCCTTTAGTTTTGAACTTCCCAGCATGAAGAGGTTCTTATTGTAGAAAGGAACTCAGTTTAGTTCCTTAAAATTCTTTCTATAATCAGAATTTTTGGGAAAATATTTAAGATTTTTATACCAACCTCCAGCTTTCCAAGAAAATTGGAAGCAGATTGACTGCCTGCATCTATTCATATAAAAACACACTTTTGTTTTTGGGAGGATTTGAAGGAATATTTTAAATATTTTAAAAATTTAAATGGTGTTATGGGCTTTATGTGTAAGAGATGAGTTACATCTCTTCAAGTTTTCGTGGGTCTGCTGAAGGAATAAGTGTTCATGCCATCATTTGTACAGATTTTTATTGATTGCAGTGGAGAAGCTGGGATGAATTTAGTGTTGTCTGCTCAGAAGAATTTGTGGAAATCATAATCTGAAGTAGTATGTATATTGATAGATTATTGTCCATGCAAATTTCTGCACAGGCTAAAATGTTCACTGTTAAATGTCTTATTTATTTGAAGCAAATTTATCTTTACAAAGAATTTCAAAGACTTCTTAAAAAGTGACAGACATGTCATGCATGAACATGACATTGCCTTAAAGTTACCTGTATGGTTTCTATAGTCAGTACATTTTGACATGGAAAGCTCAGTTGGAGCTGGCTAGTACACATTACTTGGTAGATACCATTTCTTTTCCTGTGTGTACTCTGTTCTCTCAGTCTGGTGAATATATTTGAAAAATATGTTTCTGAGATAGTTTAATGGAACTTAAATTTATTTTGTAAAAGAAAGGGCTCTTTGGATGCTTAGATCAGCTAGGCATCAAAGCACAGTTGAACAAGAGGACTAAGATGAAACAAATCTTTCTCAGTTGCCAAGATGTGTAACAGGACACTTGTGATTCCAAACAAAGTTAATTGGGAATATGTCTTTCTCTTGAATGAGATCAGAATTCAGTTTAAAAAATGTAAAGAGAGCTGTACAAGAGAGCAGTATTGCTCTATAGAAACAGTTGTTCAATACCTGCTTCTTTCAACCTACTGGTCATATTTCTAAAAAAGCAACAATAAATACCAAGTTGTCATTTAAAGGCCAACAGAATAATTTAGATTATTTTTCCTGGTAACAATATTCAAAACAGAATATCAGGACCAGAATATCAAAGCCACAATAAAGATAAAAGATATCATATAACAGAAATGTTTCTTTCTCTTAAAGCTGCAACAACTCTATGAAATTTCTGAAGATTAATTACATGGACACAACATTTTAAAAGAGTGTTTTTGTTTTCTCCTATATTTTCTTCTGGAAACAAGAGATAATGGTCTTAAACATTCTACTGTTGATATCAGCCAGAGCTATTAAATGTTAGTCAAGAGTTTTTAGTTATCATCTCTGACCTCCTTTTTTTGTTTGCTGTATTATCTTTGAAAGGATGACATAAACTTCAAAATACACAGTTAATATTGACCATTATTTTAATAGTGAACAGTTTATTTTACAAAGACCTTCATACTCATCTACTGTAAGTAGAATATAGTGTAACATTTTCTTGGATTAAAGAAATTAATCCTGTTGTGATTAAAGTGACTTAGGTAAGATATTTCAATTGTCTGCATGCTGCATGATTCAAGAAAGCACATCTCTAAATATTTTCATCTTCTCTGGATCAAGAATAAAATGTGACTTCAAGATTGGAGATACAGATCTGGGTTCTTTAAGCATGGTGTTAGGGAGCTAGATTCAAAATTTGAAGCACAAATAATTGAGGTAGTATTTAAATTAATGGAGTTGATGAAGAGTAAGGCAAAGAGAATCTTTAATGAGTTTAAAACTTTATGGCATTGTTTTAGAGTTGATGGGAAAATGTTTCTCCAAGAGCCCTGATAATGAATTTCCTTTCAGCATTAATGTTTACCATCTCTGTTTTATTATTTATGTGATAACTCACAAGATGATTGTTCATCACAAAATCCCTATTAATTCTTAGCTCTTGGTGCTGTGGGCACAATAAACATGGTGTTTCTATTAGGCAGATTTTAAATCCATGCAAGAGTAATGAAGAGAGCATTTAAGAACAATAAGTAGGTTAACAATATCATTTACTCATCAGAAGGACTTCCATCATCCCAAGTTATTATAAGCTGTGAAAAAGAAGAGATGGAACTGGATGTAGGATTTCAAGTCTGAGTTAATTCCATTGACTTTAAATGGTCTCTTGGGCCAAATTAATTATTAGTGAGGTAACAGCAAAAGAAAACGGTCCACAGCACTATCAAATTTGCCCCACTTTCATTAGCTTTCATTTAACTGGAGGTGGTTATGCTGTGGAGACAAGCAATTCACATCCACATTACACATCCACTTTCTCTCCCCTTTCTCATGAGTGTTTTGGGACAGAATACTTTTGCTTTGCTTCTGTTGACTGCTTACTTTTATTTTGTTTTCTTGATCATAATATTTTATTCAATTTCATTAGTCCAAGTCGAGCCCTTAAAAATACATAGCTTTGTGTGTTTGTACAAGAATGGGACACAAAACAATCTCTGCCTTAAAATATCTTTTTCGAGTTGTTGTTCTGCTCTTCTCTAATGTAGATGGGAAAACCCATTCTGAAACATTTTAAAAGCAATTTTAAACTGGATGCTATGGAATAAACAAGCCTACGGACCATAACATATGAACAGTATTTAGTGGTTTCAGAGTTACAATGGTAGTGCTGAGTTGATGGGTGATTTAAATGTCTCTTTTTCCAACCTTTTTGGTTCTATGATTCTATATCTCATAAACATAGTCATCTGTCCTAACAAGATGTCTCTCCAGTCTTTGCATGACCCTCATACTAATAATTTATTGTTGAACATTCCACCAGAATAATTTTCTGACCATATTTGATACACATATGGATGATTGCTTAAAGTAGTTTAAATATTTTAAAATTTTGCTGCAACAAGAGCTGATATCCGTGGCATCCAAATTATATTAAATACATCAAAACAAAACAAAATAAATGGGAAAAACAAACAAAAACAACCCAAAACAACCCAAAACAACCCAAAACAAACAACCAAATAAAACACAAACAAACAAATAAACAAAACCCCATGCAACTGATACATTGTTTCTTCCAAATGAAAATATGAAAATTTTTCATCAAGATGAGTCTCTAGAGTTGAATTCTACTACAGCCTGCAGCCTGGTGAACTTGGATTGTTGCATATACTATGTCATCCCAGAGTAAAATCTTTTCTCTGAAGCTCTGAATCACCATGTGGCCTCTTACTCCTGCGCCCTGTACAATGATCATTGTTCAACACTGGCATCAAATGACTCTTTCAATCCCAAAGAAAACATTCTATGACCTCTCCATCTACTTTGTCCTCCTGGAGCAGGTAGATCAACAGCTCAAGGTGGAAGGAAAAAACAGTTTATCTTCCCTTATCCCACTCTTTTTCTGGCCCAAGAGGCCTCTGAAAAAAATGCATGCTGAAATTTTCACAATGGTGATCATGGTCTACAAAAGTTTAGAGAGCTCCACTGACTCCAGGAAACACATGTGCCCTTTGTTGCATCCCTTCTTCGGGTTCCACACAATTCTTCCTGCTCTGCTGCTTTCTGCTTGCTCCCAGTGGGCAGGTCCTGTGAAATGTGAGAGAGACTTACAGGAGACATAAATGGAAATTTGAAAGGTCTCCCTCTTCAGTATGTCATCTTCTCAGAAAATGGAAGAGCTGTTTTCTCCTGTGAGAAATTTGAGTCTATCGGTTATGTCTGTCCAGTATTAAAAACCTCTTTATCATTCCTATTGTATAAAATCTCCTCTGTGTAATCAAGTTTATTTCCTTGACTCTGGTCCTCACTTTTCTCCTCATGATATAGATGTGTCATATAAGGAAACATATTGCTTTCTGTACTTATTTTTAAAAGGAATTTTCATTATTTTTTGCTATTTTTTTTTTAATTTTAATACAAATATTTTCTATCAACTGGAATGTCTTGTCTTCAGAAATGAGTGTACTGCCATATTTGTTTTTTGTACTATGGAAATTCTAAAGTACTATCTTTTTCTAGACCTGTTATTTTTTTCAGTTTCCCCTCTTGAAATCTAGCATTTCAAATGTTCCTTTGATCTTCTCTACATCTTATTCCTGGCAAAGAAAAAAAAATGCCAGTGTTCAGGTGATTGGAATTTTCATTTGCATTTTAATGGTCTGTTTTCTAGTGGGTCTGCTTATGTATCCCTGAAGAGGTACAAAATAAAGCAATTGTTGTTCAAATGTGACCATTAAAACAAACAAAAAAATACGTAGTAATAGTAATAATCCAGATTTGTTGCTATATGCTTTTTTATAGGCAGATTTCAGGTCCTCCCCATGCCAAATTTACTCTTGGTTTATGTCTGCTAATGAATTATACATACCAAAAATAAGATTATTTTATAATGTCTCCTTTTTCCTGCAGTGATTTGATCACTTTGCTGAAGCGTTTTTTATTTTGTGAGTGCTTCAGAAACAAATTTAAACTGATTGTGTTTGGTTATTCATAATATTTTTGTTTCTAATATCTTAATAAATTAAGTGGGATGAAAGTCTTTCCACCTCTTCATGCATTGACAAAACATTTTATGAACATAAAATAATCCCTTCTGCAATCAATTGGAAAGCTGCATTTTTTCTTTCTTGGAGATGACAATTTTTTTACTTGTGATCACTTAGATCTTGAGAGGAATAACCAGATGGCAAATTTACACCAGAACCCATACTTCAGAAAAAGCTGTGAATAGAGAAGGGTGGAAAAAAGGGAATGGAAAACTTTGGAACCTGAATAGTTTTTAATACTAATTACTGAGCCTTAGCAGTTGATTTCCCTATACACGTTGTGTTAAGAGTTATCTACTGAGGGAAGTTATTCCATGGTAAACTGGGGTGCAAATTTACAGTACATTGGTTACTCTGCATTAACTCCCTGTGAGGAAACAGCATGAGGCAACTTGTTTTACCTTAAAAGTGCCTTGCTTGAAGGTGCTCTTTGTATGGAGGAGTTAGTGGACTGTAAATTCTAACCCAAGCTTATTAACATTAAACTGTCTGAATAGATAAAGCCTAATTTGTCTGACATTAATTTTCAAGCATCTATGTGCTAAAGACTTGTCATTGTTGATCTTCTATAGTCACAACTACAAATTCCTTGTGTTCATGCCTGTGTTTATAAAGCAACTCATGTATCCACTGTCTATCGATGGTCATCCTCCTCCCTCATGATGATCCTCACTCGTTATGAAGGACCAAAGGTAGGTCTCATATATGAAAGAAATATAATAACAGCTACACTTTTAGGTGTGTTCCTTCAGAGACAGGAAAAACTTGGTACCAAGCCTTTGTGACGTTATATGCCTAGAAGTTTGAGAGCTATCTGAGTTACAAATTAAGCACCCAAACTCCTTCAACTTGAGAAAGTTGGCATTGCAACTGTCTCAAAATGTAGATCCTGAAGAGCACCCATACACTTCTAAAGGGACATGATTGTGGTAATTGTCAGTGATTGTCTTCTAGTATTTCCAAAGGAGATTTGGAGTTTCAGGAGACAGGAAGTCCATTGAGAATGATTGGGTAACATTTGCCACTGATTACCACGACTGTTTTTTCAGCAGATAATGAGCTGTGTGAATGATAAGCATTTGTACAGCAGGCATAGATTCCAGAACTGACATTTTTGAGCGCTTGATACTGTTTGCTCTTCAGAGTTCAACACATTACGAATCTCCACAAAGTTTGTCAGTACAGAGAAGTAAAAAAAGAAGCTAGACATGGTGTAAAATTTATTTCAGTGTGAAGACCCTTTGACAAAGAAATAGGAAAAAGGGAATCAAAACTTTTTTCCCTTTCCCTCAAAGGAGTGGAGATGGAGTTTTCTGTGAAACAAAACTGATTTCATTTTTGCCAAAAATCCCAAATTCAGTAAAAGTAGCTTGAATGAGTGGAAGAAAACAGAACCAGGTGGTGTTTCATGATTGGGTCTGAATTTAAGGAATATTAATGTTTCACAGAAAATAATAGCACAGAAATTTTTCTTGCTTGAAGATATGCATTTTTTTTCTTGAGGTGTAATGTTAAATGTCAGTTGCCAAAAGCTATTCAAATATTAATTGACTAACCAGCATAGTTTTGCTTTCTGCCTGGTTGACTGTCCTATAAAACTTCCTACATAAAATAGGAAGCGTTTTAAAAAAAAGATTAAAAACTTAATTCCAGGCCATTGCATTGAAATCCAGGAATGACACATGCTTCAAGCCAGCATGGATCCTGACTCATTGTTTGTAGCTGAAAAGAATCATATAGGCTTTGTGTCTTAGCAATATCCTAAGATAACTAATAAGAAATAACATATATTGGTAACCTCTCTAGAATCACTTTTATTTTCAAAGAATGCTCTGGGCTTGACAGCTCCAGGAAAGGGCAGGAGCAGACAAAGAGTGTAATATAAGTCTGAACACTGCTTTGCTGGCTGTTTTTTTTTTTCCTTCTCAGTATCTGTTATAAGTAAAAATAGATTACCATAGATCTTTTAAACCCCGACTAGACATTTGAACTGTCATTTTCACCTCTGATTTCCATCAAGGTATTTTACAGGCATTCAGTAATGTATCCTGTATATATCAAGACACACACACACCAGAAAAAAAAAAAAGGAAAAAAAAGGGAAAAAAAAGGACAGCGCTCAGTGCTTCTGTTCTGTGGTGGTGAGAGGCAGCGCGCTGCACTCTTTGTAGTCCACAACTAGGGAGTTCAAAAGCTCTAACAAAGAGTTTCTATGCAGCCCACGCTTTCTTCTGCTACTTTTATTCTGAGCAAAATGTATTCAGTTAACAAAGAAATGGGAAATAGTGATCTTAAAACAATTTTCATGCCAGAAACTGGATTTTTGGTGGTATAATGAACTGATGTCCTGTAAAAGGTCGAAAAAAATCAGATCAGTGAACGTATTTGATGGCCAGGAGGAATGTAAGTTGTCTGTATTTATACAAACTTTTCCTCTAATAGGACTGCCCAGTTACTTTAATATAATCAATAGGAAGAGTCAGACACATGATGAAAACTTGTTCCAATTCTATCCAAGTGTATGACATGAAAATGGAGAACTACAGTTTAGATGGACCATTAGAAAGCTGTAATGAAACCATCCATTGAATGAACAAGGACATGAAAATGTCCAAGTTATTAATTTAGTATTTTCACAAAAGATTCTTGGGAGAGGCTTGAAGGTAGGCTTCAGAACTAGCAGGTCTCCTGATGATTTATTCTCCAATTTAAGTTCAAGACTGGGTGGCAAGTGAAAAATAATAGCAGTAGATAATTAAAAATAAAATAAAAAGCACCTACAGGTGGAGTACATGCCATTTATTATTATCAGATCTGTCAGTCTATAGAGGCTCCAAGCTGTGTTCTCCTCGTCAGAACAGGGACATGGAGATACGGAAATGTTCTACACTCTGCCTTTACATGGGTCATTTCTTGATGAAGGCAATGGTCATTTCATCAAAATTTGGTCTAGAAGCCTTAATTCTCTCTCTTTGCTACTCTGTGCTTTCTCGTTATTCCAGAAGGCCTGGTAGAGATATTAAAAAAAAAGTAGCTTGCAATTTGTGATCTCTGCCCTATCACCCTTGAAAGCTAACTGTATTTTTTTTACTGGTTAGTTATGCATTTGCTAGGATTATTCTCACACTAAAATATGGAAAAATCCTTATTACTGGAAGTTTGGAGTTTCAAGGATTTGTAGATCTGTTTCTAGGGGAAAACAATAAAAGGGGAGATTAAAAATCACATGAAAGCAAAACACTGAAAGGAGGAAAAGTAACTGAGGCTGAAACAGCAATCATGGTTTAACGTGGGTTTTCTTTGTAACCACTAATGGTTATTGCCATCTGAGACAGAAGTGTGTATTGATTAGAGAGTCAGTGCATATGTCTATATTAAATATAATAAAAATTTTTCATCTTCACAAAAGTTTTTCATGCTCTATTGACCTGTCCATGGAGACCTGTCATTGAAGATACAATTCTTGAGTATTCTATTCCAAAATCACAACCAGTAGAGGACAGTGTTTTCAAAAATATCAGAAGGATGGCCGTAGATTGTTGACTGGCTGATGATACCATTATACATGACATTGCTTTCAGGTCAAAATTTCTGAAAATGGTAAAACTTTCTAGGGAGTCAACTGGTCACAGATAAACAGGTAAGCACTGTTGGCAAAATTTAGAATTTTTTAAATACAGTAAAGTCTGCCTTGCTAAAATGCTTCCTCTGTTCACCTTTAGACAGAAAAAAAAAAAAAAAAAAAAAAGGAAAAACGAGTGATTTAGTTACTAATAAAAGTATTCTGTTTATAGTTGTGTATTATCAATCTTTGAGGGGGTCTTTTTGTATTGCAAAGATAGTCTTGCTTCAGAAAAATCTCTAGAAATTCGTAATGTGAACTTTTTAAACAGTATTTTTTCTCCATTTTGCATATACTTATATGGGTTTACCCAGGTCTACAAGAAAATAAATATATACAGTAAGTGTTGGGGTTGTTCCGGAAGAATAAGAGCTCGCACACACAGAAAAAAGAAATTATAAAATGACAGACATTGACAACAGAAATGAATTATGAAATCTGACAAAGAAAATAAGCAGAATTGAGATAAAGATCTGCCATGCTTTTTAGTAGATATACTACAGCTAGCAGATTAGAATTACGATTTACATGAAGGATCAAAGATATAACTGTTATGTATCCATGTTTTGTTAAAAGCAAAACTAAATTAAACAGAAAGTATGGTAACGTGCAGTTAAAATATCTGCAGAAGGAATTCTTCTAAAATAATGATGTTACTAACAATAACCTGTTGGTTGTGTCACAGACATTTATTTAAAAAAAATAATAATTACTTCTAAGAAGTTACCAAGAGCTTATTGCAATTTGATGCTATCAATTCATCAGACCATAAAAATATATTTGAACTACATGACATTTACGAAATTTGATTTGGTTTTCATGTTTGAAATTTAATTTATTTTGTTAGGTGGAAAATTGAGTGGAAAGAGCATGGGGTGATCATCTTTAATTCTTTTCACTAGAGACATTAGAATAATTTCCCTTCAGTATTTGAGAGTTAAAAACAGACACCTATTTGTGGAACAAGATTATTCTTACCTGCAAACTATTTCATACCTCAAATTAATCTTGACTTCTTCAACCATTAGATTTATCATGTTCAGAACTCATTTCTTACAAGCTTTATAGTAGCAGCATATTGTCTCCTCGATTCAGCCTGCCCATCGGAAGCAAGTTCAAAAAGGTTGTCACTATATTTTCACTCACACCACGTGGGATCTAAAAATTATTCCACTTCTTTCTGATCTTGAAACGAAACCTGGTTCATTTTGACATGGTGTCAAAAAAGGTCTACATTTGTTTTCAAGAAAAGCAATGGAGAGAGGCAAGGCTCACTAGGAAATAAAATTAGTACTTCACTCATTTTATAGCAATCCTGAAACAGGATCAAAACTCTCAAGCAATGTAACATTACTGTCATAATCATAAGAGAAATTCTGTAAATTTTGATTTCCTTAAGAACAGAGTGAAGTAAGGAAAATGACCATGAGAAATAAAAACATTTGGGTGTGCTGCATATTAATTCTAGACAGCAGTATGTTTCTTAACAAAAGCCTCAACCAATTTTATTTTTTTCTACTTCTGTTTCTTATTTTATTTTACATTTATTATGCAGATATAAACAGCATAGCTCTTGCTAGATCTCAGGTGCAGATTTGATTTAAGAACAGTAAGTTAGTATATCACATCCAAATTACAAGCTAAACTCGCTCCTGTGACCTGAAGACATGTCTTTTGCCCAATTAGATTTTTGTTGGATTCTTTTTCAGATTTTAGAATTAAGGCCAAATTGTGAGGATAACCTGTGGATTCATACCAAATAATTTGCAAGGTAGTCCTGTAGTGATAGTTTACTAGAATTTTTTTTTCTAAATAGGTTCAGAATTTCTGCCTTTTCAAATATATTCTGAAGCACATTTATGAGATGATTTATGACATCTGTCACTTCCACAAGTAGCCCCATGGATTTAGGGAGGATTACTTCTATGAGCAAATGCCACCTAAAGTGCAAGATGTATATAGAAATTAGAAATAAGCCTCCCTAATGCATAACTGGTCACTAAAAACCTTTCCTGTATGACATTTCTAGGTTTACTTTTTAATTTTTCAGCATATATTTTTGCATTGTAAATGCTGAAGAACCTTCTATTTTTTTTTCTCAAGATCAAAATGTTTCAAATATTCTCATTCCTATTTTATGGATTGCATAGTATTCCATAATAATCATATATAAATAAGACACATAAGTACACCCAAGTTTAGTGCATCATTCAATTATTTAATTTCTTTCATGATAGTAACTATTTTCGTCATCACATATTCCTATTGTTCCTAAACATTTCAAGAACTACCTTGGTTTTAGCCTTAGGAGATGGAACTGCACAGCATTTAATAGTTTGTAATTTCATATGATTTCCATAGTGTTCTATACAATTTGCACTGGCATTTTGCTCAGCAAGCTGACAATTATTAACAATATATTTTTCCTTGTCCTGTTTGTGCAGCTCTGTTATTCATAGAGGGTTACAAGTGAGTTAATTTTCAGAAAGAGTGGTTTGAAAGAGGTCTGGAGCTGCGCTGTTTATGAACACAGCCTTTTCTCTTATTTCTAATTAGTGTGAAATGGTTCCAAACAGGAGTCAGTACTGCAGAAGTCTGTGCTGCACAAAGCCAGCCTTGTTAACGGATACAGAGAACAGTTTGTTTTGCCGAATAAACAACTTTGTCATAGTGCTTTTCAAAAAGAGTATAATCCAGTTTACCAGCTGCCCTCTGAATGTTCAATGCTGTTGATATGCATCTGGAGGTCTTTCTTGGGGATTAAAAATCTTTATTCGTATTTAGGGTCCCAGGCCTACTTAGAGAGAGATTCAAAAGAGAATCAGTCATAAAAGCAGTAATTTAAATTTTTTTAAAGCTGGTGTATATTCTTTTATTTATAGAGTTGAACTGAAACTTAATCATTGCATATTTTTTTCTTAAACTTTCTGCTGTGCCTTGCATAGTTACAAAGTGATGCATGCTGGCATATACTGATTCTTCATCGCTGAGGAAAATACATTAGCGTAGGCCTTGGTGTAAGTTTTGAAATGAAATGTTGTTCTGCTCTGTCTCAAAATAAGTAGTGGAGATAGATGTTCTGTTGGAGCTTCTGCAGTAAAGCAGGTTCTAAGCATTTTAATTTTCCAAGATTACCAGACCCAGACTTATTGTCATTTCTATAATGTTGCATATGGGAATGGACAGTATCATCAGGTAAGGAAAAAACCTGAAATTATGCATGGAGCTGTCTTTGGTGTTGACAACATCATTGCTATTAAAAGGTAAAATAGGACAGGCTTGTATATGGTTTCTTTTCTCAAACTCGTGCAGGGTTCGTAGCCTTGGACTACCCTGTATGATTTTAGTTACCTCAGGCTGATATTTAACTGTAATCATCATGCAATATGTAATGAGGACTAGCTCAAAGGCATAACTTAGTGCTAGCTAATGATCTGAGCACTTCATTGATAACCTCCCATTAAGGAAGCTCCGAGTCAATAAGCGGAGCAGAAAAGCCAAGGATGGGTAAGTGTGAGCCCTGCTAGTGGTAGGGATTTGTGTGCACTCCTTAGGGTATCAGTTATACTTTCGATGTAATTAACAGGAATTTTCCTGTTCTCTAAATGAAAGGAGAAACTGACACTTTAAAAGTACAAATCACTGTGTAGAATCCTGAGCCTCAGAGATGCAGCTGACAGGAGGAAAAAGAAGGGGAAGGCTTTGCTATGAAAACATTGCACCTTGCGTATTGCTTTGCAAGGAATATTTGTTGCAATAGAAGGAAAAAAAAAAGAATAGCAGTGTGTTCGACCTGATCTCTTCTCCCAGGCACCGTGTGTCCCATCATGCATCTTGCCTTCTGAGTACTTACACTGCCTACGCTGAGCAAACAGTGAGGAATACTCCTGTGCCTGAGAATTTATGTGACCTCCACAGTTTGAGAAGACATTTTAGGACATCATGAGATGTTCAGGGTGTAAAAACTATGGAAGTTACAGAAAGATAAAAGATTAAATACTGCATGGAAGAAAAATATTTCTTCAGTGCTTCTGCACTGAAATTAAACAGAAGTGAAAGGGTCTTTGTCCCACCTATAAGCAATGCTTTCCTTCCTCAGTATAAGTAGATTCTGGGGCTGTCAAGTATGATGATAATAAGCGGGAGAGAACAGACTTTGTCAAACAGTTCAAGGATGACTGTTGATTTATTAATTTTGATATGGTATTAATTGTCTCCCCTTCCTTTTTTTTTTTTCTTTATCTTTCTGATAATGAATGTTTATGGCGAGTTATGTCTTCTTCTTTGTCTTTTTTCATGTTCTTTTTTTTTTAACTTTCTATCTGTACACCCCCCTCACATATTGAGCGTCTGTGCCTGTCAATGTATCAGTAAAGTGGAAGGGCATAGGCTCAGAGATCTACAGTAAGAAGAATGATCACTGGAATTATGATCCAGAATGTAACTCATACCTTGATGGATATCTTTGAAAGGGAAATATCCCTTGTCTCAACGCTGCATCTTTTTCAGCTTTGGAAAGTACAACTTAAGCAATACTTTAATTTGGCACTAGAATGCAGATCACAGCACAAAATAAGTTTTGGTTTTGGTCAACTTACCAAAGAGCTATGTGAGCTTGTTGAACATGCAAGCATATAAGAAAGCTGAAATTAAGAGTTATACATATCATGGAAGTGTCATCGACTTAAAAGAATAAATATAGCAGCTGCCTCCCCTCTTTCCCTTCTTCCCTTTGCATCAGACAGAATGCCTCGGGCTTTCAATTTCAGAATCTTAATAATATAAAATGTGTGACTTGTTTACTTTCTGGCATTAAGAGGGTAAAAGTCAAGAACTAGATCTCTTTAGTTCTGTCAGAGTGGAAGAGACGACATAAAAGAGTCTCTCTACTGAATGCATCTCCCTTTCCTATATGACTCCCTCACCTGTAGTTAGCCTAATTAAACTGAATAGGGGACTGCTCTTAATTGGATCCCTGCTCTATTAAGTAATGCAGATTACACAATTGAAGAAATTTGAGTTTCTTGGAATCGAATTCATCCTCTCTATGGCGGGCTTCAAATTTTTTTTTTTCCTTGGCTTTAAATGTTCGTGTAAGAAGCCAAAGACCTTGAAAGATGTCATACAGACAGGTTGGAAAATAAACATTTTCCAGTAATTTCTTTCATTAATTCCTTTTTTTCTCTATGTAAAGTGTGTAACGAGATGAATTGGAAAATTAAGCAACTCTGGATTTCTGAATTTACAGGCCAGATCTGAATAAACCTACATTATGCTTTTGTTTTAACTATTTTGACTTAGAGAGAGAAAAAGCTGTACCTAACCAAAATGTTGAATTTTGTGGAGCTCTGTGTCCTGCAGTACAAACTGGGTGAGGCTGTAGTATGAACTGCTATCTTCACAGTCAGACATTCAAGTAATTTTGGGCACTATTATTTTCCAATCATCTTTTGCAGTCAGCAATAATCACAGGATTTTAAAAGAGAAAATACTCTTCTGCTTAAGGCCACTTTGTCCAACAGCTACTGGTACAATAATGTTACCCAGTTCATGGAACATTTGTGAGGCCCTTAATCTTGTATGATCATCCCTTTCCCCATTTCTCTATACATAAAGAAAAAATTTGTGTTGCGTTGCACTGAATAATTCTGGGACAAATAAAAGGTTCTTGTTGTAAGATTGAGAATAGATCAGTTTTCTAGTCAGCCTCTGTGTTTGAGGTCAGATTTAATGCTTTCAAGAAGACTTTATCAACATACCTTATAGTTTCCAAAGCAACACTCTGGAATGTCTAGCTGGAGATATTTTGATGACCAATGCCTTCTATTAAATGAATATTCTCTTCCCAGCCCCATTAACTATGGCTTTCTATCCTCCTACACTGTAAGGACATTATTTTTCTTCCTCCATTTTCTTTCTATATGTACTCTAGTCTTTCAGTAATGAAATTTTTGTCATTTCTTTCTAAGGTTCAAGAATAACTGCTACTGCTCTCAAGGCTGTGCAAAGGCAGGATGAAGGTTACTACCACAGAAGTCCTCAGGACATGGAGGAGAAATAAATGCCTAGAACAGATGGCTGAAGAAAATTGATAGGAAAAAGAAACTATGAAATTCCTGGTTGTTCTGGAAAATGTGGAGATCAGCTTCATGGAGGAATCAAGAAGAAGGAATCATTTCTGTGATAGGGAAAGGAAGAGAGAAGTAACAGAGAGAGGACAAGGAGAGTTGCTGAAAAGGATGAAAACTTCACTAAAATACATTTTAAAATTTCCAATGCATGCTGTTACTTAGCAGTATCCTTAAAAATCTGCTGTATAGCTAAGGGATCATAAACACTCTTATCCAATTATTTGTGTATTGTGTACTTGCATATAAATGGACACTTTTAATTGCACTATTAGCACTTAAAATCTGTATTCAATGTTTCAGAAATAAGGGCCAAAAATGTCATAAATGTGTCTATTTAGCATATAAAATATCTTTCTTTTTCAACCGAGATACTTTCAGAATCATCTACATATGTAGGACCTTAAAATGAAGCACCTGTGAAAGACTATAGTCCTTGTCTTTGCCCTGGTTAGCAATTTGAGATTTTTGTCATTATCTGAGTAAGAAAATGTCTTGGAAAAAAATCCCCAGTGATTAGGATTACTTTCCCAGTTTCTTCACTAAGCTTGAAGAGATTTCTGAAAGAAAAACTTTGTGATTTGATAACATCATTACTGCGCCATGGTTTTTATTTCATCTGTCGTTACTGAATTTCTAATGATATAACTCTGAATAGGCAGAGTATCTTAAATTTTTCAAAGGGAGATGAGTAGCAAAACACAGACCTTCATGTAGTTTTGAGGGAAAAAAAAAAGTACTGTGATTGGCA
Organism: Phylloscopus whistleri; assembly: GCA_017589585.1. Classification (NCBI taxonomy): domain Eukaryota; kingdom Metazoa; phylum Chordata; class Aves; order Passeriformes; family Phylloscopidae; genus Phylloscopus; species Phylloscopus whistleri. Next base: position 8,597,698 of record JADMLD010001013.1, on the reverse strand, counting down.
AAAGGAAGACATTTGTTTTCGTTACGGTGAGAAAGATTCTCTTCTGCTAGTAAAATTGCCTATTAAAACTACACTTGTATCATTAAAAAAACTGTGTAGAGTCAATGCAGTAACATTAGTCTCGGAAAATAGTTTGACAGTATTGAAACCATAAAGTGCTCGTCTGATTCGTCTCCTATGTCATCCTTGTGTTGAAGAAAGTCTTAATAATGCTTGCATTTAAATAGCTTTGCAGGGATTGTTAATAAGTTTTAAATATTCTGTATCCTCACTAAAATGCAAATTCATGTGGAACAAAAGGTATATCTGAGCAGAGGAAAGAATATCAACTAATATGGGAATCTATCTCCAAATGCATTGCTTATATGTATAATTAGTGACTGACATTTGCAAATGCTCTGTAACTTCAAGTGAATGTGAAAATATTTTTCACTAAATCCTCTCTTCCTTTTTGAGTCATCCTTGTGTAGTCCTTCCTACGACCAGGTTAACTTTGGTGCCATCTTTTTGTCTTCTATCCTCTAAAAATCTATCAAACCTCCCCAGAAAACAAGCAAACATAATCCCTTCCTCTAAAAAAAGAATGGGAAGACATTTCTCTGTGTTTTTGTAGACCCTTTTTTTCATTTATGCAAACTTCCTCTGTCTTTCTAACCCAATTTTATCAATCTGCAGAATTCCTTGGCTGCTAATTTGAATAACATCTTTACCAATTCTTTGATAATTTTTTGTTCAGTTTCAGTTGTTCTGGGTCATTCAACTCTATAGAAAAATTAAAAACTGTCTTGGGAAGAAAGATGTTTGTGATGATATCAGCTTCAGTCTTGTGAAATAGTGCTTGCAGAAATGATAAGTAAATACTTTGAAATTCACAGTCTAAAATGATCTGTATTATGCTGTGTTCATTATTTAGTTGCTACTATTAAGTCTTCAAGTTCAAAAGCAATTAGGATGGAAACCTTATTGTGTGACATATTTATGGCAATGCTTTCCAGCTAGTACATATTTAACCCAGTTCTGGTTTGATACTGAGTTACAGTCAGCAATTGGAATAGTAAAAGATTCATTTAAAAGATACAGAGGTTATAATGAAAAGGTAAAAAAACCTAACAGCTAAACAGGTGCAAGACTAAAATAAATGCTAAACAAAAAATCAGGCACTCAGGATATTGTCAAAAACCCCATATTCTGGATCACTGATTTTGTAGCCATTGTGCCATATAAATATATATAATAATTTGCACCCATACCACCAATGAACTCAAATATCTTATTACGCAAATTATTATATTCACAATATTTTGAATTGTTCTTTGGAGTTTTTGCTGTTGCTAAATGATAGAAATTCTACAATTTTCTGTTCTGAACAATGAGTGAGATGCATATTTATGAAAAGTATCTTGGCCACAAGTAACCTGGGAGGTAGAGAAGCACTTGATCCTGTTATTAAACTTTTTCAAATTTTTAACTGTTTAAGAAGTAAAAGGGGAATTCTCATTGTCTTTGTTTGTTCATCTATTTTTCTTTTAACACCATGTCAGAATGACCTAGATTTTGTTTGTTAGAAGAAAGCATGGCAGAGATGAAGCCCAAGTGCCTGTAGGATGGAGTGGAAGTGAAGGAACTCTCCTTTCTGCTGTTCTGAGGGAACTTCTGAGACAAAAGAACATCTTGTCCAATCACAATTAACAGCCTTATAAACATGAGCTGCTGTTGGGAGCATCATCAATCTGCAGACAAAATGAGGAAAAAATAATTTATAACCTTTCCTAGTGCCAGTCATATCTAACCTGTAGTATTTTGTCTCACTCTCGTGGTAAAGGCACACAAGTGTGTTCCTCTGCCAAACTTTCAGTATTAATGCCCACAATACTCACTATTTGATGAATGCATTGGCATGAATGAAGCAGACATTAGAGCTCTTTTCTGTTTACCCAAAGGCCATAAAAATTAAGGTGGTGCTACATTTTCTTGTGTGGCTCTACTGCTATGGAACATGGTAAAATAACAAGTCCCTGATGATTGTCCTGATTCATCCTGTGTGTCTCAGGCACAATAACTCATTACAGAATTTATATCCATGATTCATCTTTCTATTCTAATTTTTTTCCTGAAGATACCAACTCTATCACCAGCAGTTCTTTATCTTCAGACAATGTCTCTTTCTTGTGCAAGACATGAATGCCTCCAGAAGAACAGCACATAAAGCCCTAAGTGATCAGAGATTTCTCCCCTTAGTGCTCCTTACTTTCTTTTTCATTTGCCCTGTAATAACCTCATTCTCTTTTTTCATTCTTTCCCCTTTTGTGGCTTCTTTTCTTTCTCACCCTAGTTACTGCACCTGTTCATCTGTTGCAACCAGGAAGGACTACTCTCCCATTAACTCCCTTTCTGGATTTCTCATAATGCCCACACTCAGGAGTTTTGCTATATTTCCTTTTGTCAAGGACTTTTTCTCCCTCAGGATGTCTAGTCTGTCTTCATCCATAGTTGTTCAATTGCTTTTGACAAACTTGATCATATATTTCTTTGTGAAATGCTGCCCTGTGGGAGTCTCACCAGTGCACCTTTCTCAGGTAGTTCTTATGTAGAAATCTGATCTCTCATCACTCCTTCCCAGTGCCTTTGGCTCTCTACTCTGTTTCCTTGATACCTACATTTTGCATGGTTTTGTCTACTTAAATACCTCAAACTATTGTCTCTGTGATGTTAACACCACAATTCAGACAGCAAAGGACAGGAGGTACAAGGGAAGAAAATCTGCACTCTAATACTTGCTATCATCTCAAAACATGAAGATCTTGTCCAGAAAAACCCAACCAACCAATACACTTTGGAATACCAAGATTTCAAAATAATTTTCATCAAAAATTGTTAAAAGTAAATTTAACACAATGTTTCCTCCTGCCATGTTTGCTTAATTTAGAAAATTTGAAGAATTTTGTAAAAAATAAGTACTTATAGAAAAAAAATATAAAGCAAGTTAATGAATTTTATCACCTTTTGAGGCAGAAAGTTGGACAAATAAAGAGTCTAAACCCAGAATTTATAATTATGAAAGAGATTTTCCTTTAAGGAATATTATGTACTGCTAATGTTTCTTTCTGAAATCCTCCTGTTCATATAAACAATATTGTTGTGAAACTAAAAGAGAAAAATCATTACAAAATTAGAACAATCCAGATAACTCTAATTATTTTATCCTTTTGTCACTTGGCTTATTTTGTGTTCTGATATGATTTTGATAATTTATTTACATTTTTGTTACTCTTGCCATATCTAAAATTCAAGTGATGTCAGAACAAAACATCAGAGGTAATAAGGACTTCGAGATGCTCAACCCTTTCAGGTGTCCTAGGCTTGCAATTTTGAAATCTCATCTCTACAAAGAGAACATTCAATTTTCTAGCTTTTATTTTCAGAATCAAGAAGCACACAGGCAGTAAAAGGACCTTAATATTCTCTGTGATAAATCTTTCCAACTGAATTTTTATTTAACATGAATGAATAGCCTGTTTTTCTTTACCATTATTTTTACCATTATATGAGCATTATTCCTCATATCAAGAAGTTGACAGGCAGTCAAACAGACAACTAACTGAGGGAAAACACATATATTGTATGTATCATAGTAAAGTGGATTCTTTAATTTACAATATTACACTGTTGTGTACTGGAAACAGAAAAAAAAATCAACATTTTTTTTCACAATTGTTGAAACTTCTTCTTCTTCATCATCTCCTTCATCTTTCAGGAAATACTTGCAATAATAATAACCATCCCTCAGCAGATGTCTGAAGAAATTAGCCAGAAGTAAAAAAATACAGAGACAGCAGAACACATTTGCAAGTATTTAAAATAACGACTTTTAATAAACCATCCTTTTTCTGTAAGATTAGTGATTTCTTATATTTTTGTTGTTGTTGTTGTTATGGCAAATGGAAGCAGAATTTTGTTCACAATTTTGACATAATTCTGTTACCATTATTTAAACGTGTAACAACAAAATTTCTGCACTTCTGGATGAGATACTGCAACTCTTAACCTGACAATGTTGAACCATGAAACAGGCAAATTTAAAAACAAACAAACAAACAAACAAACAAAAAAACCACAAAAAACCCCAACCAAACAAAAAAAAACCACACCACAAAACCCCACAAAAAACCCAAACAAACAAACAAAGCAAAACAAACAAACAAAAACCACCAACAAAAAAAACCAAACCACAAAAATAACCACACCAGCCAAATACCAAAAAACACCATCCTCACTTTTCTTCATACACAGTTTTCTAAGACTGCTAAGGACCAACCAAATCTCAGTGTATTCATTTATGTTTTCTATGGAATTGTTTCTGAGTGGGAATTGCAAGAGCTGTCTCTTTTAATGCCATAAAATAGAGGATACAAAATTGCCATCTTTTGTTAATTCTTTTTTCCATAATTGTCAAAAATGAAAAGCACTTTTTTGACAACTGGGCTCCTTATTTGTCTGAGCAATCTGGAAAATGAATGGACTAGTAATGAAGCATAATCTGACAGATGATGGCAGGAGATAGGACTAGGGAAGAAGATTCTTAGCATTAAACCCCTGTACAATCCTGCTTCAAAAACAGAGTAATTAATCAACTGGGCCTAACACATCATCTGATTAAAACCTTCTTTGCTAAAATGGTGTAAAACAAACCCCCAAACTGAGTATGAAGAAGCAGAAAATGAAATAGAAAGCCTAAACCATCCAGGTGGAAAGTTGCTTTCCAATTCTTTCATCTGGAAAATTAGTAATTTTTTTCTTTAACAGTCTTGGAAATTAGAACTACTTCCTACCTTACAGGTTTCAGAAGGTTAGCCTTGAATTTGGAGAGGCAAGGAAAACAGAGTTAGGATTCTCATATCATTGTTTGTTTCCAGAGGCCAAACACTTGCATCTTAGATAAATGCCTGAATTTTGAATCTTGTCTAATCACCAGAAGTTGGAGCCCTATAACAGCAAGAGTATGACTCAGAAAATTGTATTTGTGAATGGCTTGATATTGCTTCCTGAAATCACATTTCATCAATATTAGAGCAGAGACACATGTTCTTAGCGAAGTTACAGGTACTGTGTCAAACTGATGATTGCAGAAAAATTTGTGGGCCTGCATAATAGGAACACCATGATAAAATGAGTTGGGATTCAAAACCTATTATTTATTAGCAATGGAAAATTTCAGCTATCATTGCCCAAGGTATAATTCCATTTCATAATCTTGACAGGCAATGCAAAAACTAACCAGTAACTTACAATGGGGCCATGTACTCCTGACTAATCTAAATTGAATATTAGTATGTTGCAATTTGAATTGAAACATAAGTTCAGGTGAGCCTCTTTATCCTCTAAAACTACTTCAGATGCTTTCCTTTTTTATTTTTTAATTTAATGGAATGTTCTTCTATTTCTAGCAAAGGAACACAAAAATAGAAACTGATGAGATGAAATCAATCGATTTTTTATGAACTTCAAAACTTTGGACTTTTACAGAGCTTAGTGTGAAGTTTTGGGGCATTGTCTTTAATAACATATGGTTTCAGCCATTTTTTGAAGGAGATAGAGCTCACAACAGTCTGTAGAACTTGGTAACAGCCGTGCTCTCACACTGAGCATGCACTAGCCATGTCTCCTTGGACCCAGTGTATTCCTGGCTTTAGGTCAGCTTAATCTTGAAGTTTACTTGTCCTAAACTCAGTGCAAATATCAAACAGTTTTAGGACCGAAATTTGTCCTTGTGCCAAATGGTTGAATCTCATTCCATTCACCTTCTATTTTACCAGGCAAAAGAAAAGGTTTAGGGGGCAGAGTAGGGATGAAATGAGATACTAGATATGATGTCTGGGAGGTATGGCAACCTGAAAATTGTCTAGGTTGCTCCATGATCGATTGCATCCAGGACAATTGGGAAAGTTATACTTTAAACAAACTGTTTTCAGAACAAAAAAAGGGAAAGGATGGTAAGAAGCAGATCCTACACATGTGGAGCAGTGCTTTTATAATGCTGATTCTCTTGTTTTCATGGTAAGACACATCTGCTCAGTCACAAGAAGCAGGGACAAACAGTGGGCATACATCTAGAGGATGTTATGGACCACTGAGGATCCCCAATTCTTCTGGAAACTTTCCATCAGTAGATTTTGCATGCCCCATATTGTTGCATCAGACATGAATTGCCCCTCTAGGGAGGGAGCCAGGCATTTCCATGCTAACTTGAACGTACATACCCTGAAAGACTTTTTTTGGGGGGGCCCCCACATCCAGTAAATCAGGACTGCAACCATTACTCTGATCAGAGACATTAAAACTGCAACAATTAAGTTGCTGGATCCATGGATTTTGGTACCTTTCCTCTCCATTGTTTACTTTCATGTCTCTCTTTCTTTTCCTTACATATTTTCTATGTGACAATTTAAACACTAACAGAAAGGAACCAAAATGGCCACACACCTTCTTTCCACTGCACTTAAATTGTTTTAAAATAAATCTGCCTCATACGCATACATCAGCCACTCAGTTTTGTTTTGCTCTAATTCACCCCAGGGATGTATTAACAGGAACCTGAGCTACCCTGCCTCAGAGGTCATAACAGGAGAAAAAATGTAACACTGCACACTACACACAAACATGAAGGAGAAAGTTTTCTCAGACGAAAATTACAAAATCACCTCTCCTGAATTCACTTAGTTCACCTAGTTCTCACAGGACAAGCAGAATATCAGCACAGTAACTAGTGCAAGAGGTGGCACTCCTGGAGTCCGTATTTTGATTTTCAGTGTGACAGTAAATTCTTGTTGCCATGTCCTAACTTCTGCTGATATAGACTTGCCAACAATTTGAGCATAAATATGTGATTCTTTATTTTATTCCATTCTCTTATTCAGCAGGGATAATTTACATATTGGGATGATTCCTTCTTTAGACTATGAACCTGAAAAATGCAAATCTAGAAATGTCTGTAGAGTAACAGTGTTTCTCATGATTTTAAACAAGTAACTGCAAAATTAAGAATTCTATTCCACCATCATTCCTTATTCCACCATCATTTCCTATGACAGTGGTAGCTCTGGAAGGCCAGGCAGCAAACTGAAATAGAATCTTGACACTAAAATTAGTGTGATTTTTATTTACCACAGCAACACAGGGTCGTTATTCTGTCATATCTCTTTTTCTTGCCTGGATTTCCTTTCCCTTGCTCTACTGGAGCCATAGTGAGGTCCAGGCTATTGATAATTATTTTAGACTGATCCTCAATAGGCTGGCAAAGTGCACTTTAAAAGCATTTTAAAATCACATTGCATTGAACTGCTTTGCAGAGCAACCACTCTTATGAAAGAATCTCACCCATGAAGACACTCAGGCGAGAGCATCTTGGATGTATGCCACACATCAATCAAATATAAGTGGTGCTTGAAGATTATTATTACAGGATTTATTTCTAGTCATCAGCAAGCAGCATTGTTCAACAGAAATAGACAAGCAATTAATTTAACATGCCCAGGAGTACAACACTTTTTAAAGTTGCAAGGGACATGATGGAAATAGTTTCCTATTATTTCAATTATAACATGCTAATATTCGTAGCCATAGCTAAATATTATAAAAAATTCAATACACAAAATAGACACTCACCTGCAAAAAACAATATTGGTTCCCAGGCTTATTTTTCTTTCCAGATTCTGATATCACAACTGATAGTGCACATATATTTAGGGAAGCAATGATTGGAGGACAGTATTCTTAGGTCATGGCCTTCACACTTTAATCCCTCTTTCCTGTTTTCCTAAATAGTGAGAAGAAAAAAGGGGATTCACTGGGGATCCCACCACCTGTTACTAAGGTCTCTGAGTCTTTAGTCTAGGAAAAACCTTTACTGAAATATTTGATACCAGCATAACTAGTGGTGTATATATATGTCTCTCTACATAATGGAGAAGCTGAATTGTGCCAAGAAGTTTGTTATGGGTTAACACAGTTTAAATTTTGTTAGAAAAAACAAACCTATTAAGAGTTAGTTTTTTAATTGGCAGGTGGTTTGACCACTGAGAAAGTAAAATGCGACTTTTGGTAATACTTATATAAAGCTGAGAAGGGGGAGAGCCTGTTTTGCTCTTTATGTTCTCCTAATCACATAAAATATAGTAAGTAATAAAACCATCACAAAGTTTTGCCTGGATTTCAGTATTTATGCATCTAACATTTCTGTTCTATTTAACATGGTATGGAGGGCTACTAATCAGATTTGACCTCATGAGATGTATTTCTGGACATTATTTCTGATCCGTTTTCACCATATATGTGCTCATGTAACAGATGTCAGAATGACATGCAACTAGGGAGCAAGTGTACTGTTTGTCCTTAGAACACAGGGGTAGTTTTGTGTCACTGTGTATTGGCATCTCTTTTCCTAAATGAAAAGTTATAAATAGGTACAAATGTAAACTTTGTTATCAGGTGCCTTATGACATTCTCCTCATTTTCCTATTAACTACTGTAAAGGTTGATATTATCACAGAAACTAATTTTTTGAGATATTTTAAAATTAGATTTATTTATTTTCTTGTTCTCATGTCTTCTAGTAGCCATTGACAGATAGATGCCACTTACATATGTTTCCCATTACAGAGCAGTAAGGAAGGACAGAACTTGTACTGAAATGGAGGAAAGCCAAAGGCTGAGTAACACACTCAGTCTAGAAATGTTGGATACAAACACAACTTTTTATGTAATAAAAAGCTGTCTTTTTGGTTTTGAGCTGAGGTTTTCTTGTTATTTCTACTTTTCTACTTGCCCTAAAAACTTCAATTTGATAAATTAAATAATGTTATCCATTAAGAATATTAAAGAAAATAATTGAATTAAACATAATTAAAATGAATAAATAATTAAACACACCAATTGGTTTTAACTTTTTTTTTTGTGTTTTCCCATATGTGACATTGGTACAAAGATACAATCATGTGTGTACATAGCTTAAAGAATTAATTACCAGCATCCTAGGATGTCTTCACACAAACTCCTAGCATAAAAAAAAATGTCATTCCCTGTCAGGGTGAAAAGATGCAGTGTTACAAGAGAGAATTTTTTGTTACCCACTCTACTCACCATAAACTGTCATGGCTCATCTCTGACATAGTCTCTGAACACTGTTTCAAAAACTTTTTTTTGGACAGTCACAAGGTCGTCGTGAGAAGGGGATATTTGTAAGCATCCATCTGCACGTCCTCTGGCACACACACATACAAATTCACTTGCTAGAGAGACAAGGATTATACATATATATGTATACATCTTTCTCCCAATGACTACAAGGAAAGTTTTAATTCCCGCTACCCAATGGTCTATTTGCCTTGAGTGTTTCAGAATGGTTCAATAATCACTAGCCATGTGTGCATTTTGTTGAATTATTTAAGCTTATTTCCAGAGGGAAAAAGAGAGGGAGGAAGGCAACTGATTCAATGCAAATGAAAAGCTTTTGAAGCTCCCTATGGTGAAGATGTGATTACAGTCAGACAGTTAATAACCTAGACTTAGAAAAATCTGAAGGTTTTAAAACTGTCTGGCCAGTCAGTAAATGAGGTTTTTCCACACTGTTGACCAACTGCCATACATTGTAATGGTTTCAGATTTGTCTGGATTGTGAGTGGACCCACAAATGAGGAAAGGACCCCCTGCTTCATGATTTAGAAGAGCAGTTGGTAAATCTCAAAGGTTTTTTTCTCCATTTGTGCTTGAGCTTTCAGCCTTCACTTGCATGATTTCTAAGGTTTTCAGAGATTATATCAGGCTGTCCAGCTTTTCTGGAAAAAGGTTGGCTTATGTCATGCTTTTTCTCCAGAGCAGACAGGATCCTTTCCCCTCCCATCACTGTCCTCAGCACTCCTTTTCTCCTGTTCCTTGATACAGTCAAGCCCTGCTGCCTAATGCATTATATGTTTAATATATTTGGACAACTGGCAGCAAAGGGAAAAGAAAAGCAGCAGTAGTCCACACACAGTTCTAACTCTATATATAGGTAAGCAGCTCTGAAATGTTCAAAGTCCCTCACAATAAGAGGTGTATCTGTAATCTATGTATGCTGCATGGTGGCTGGCTCAAAGCTGTTTCAAAGGGATCCTGTTAGCCAGCCATGAAGAACAGCCCCAATTTATGGGCATTCCAGTGAAATTAAGCCACTGTAGACTGAATCTGATCTCCAGTGAGCTCCATTATAAATCATCTGTCTTGATCATCTTGTCCAGTGTGCAGCCACGTGGAAAGGCATAAACACTTGCCATCTGTCCAAAATGGTAGGAAGAAGTGCAAAATACTGTCCATCCTTATGTTTCCTCCCATGTAAGCAGCACCGTATGGTGTGTGCAGAGGACACTGAAGATATACTACCATGGAAAAGCAGGGTGCAATTCCTTTGACAAAGGCAATGCACCCAGAGGAGCCTGGCCAAACCATTCTCATCTGCCATGCCTGTACCTCAGGGCTAAAGCAGCCACAGGCATATTTAAATTATCTGCCAGACAGTTGGCAGCCAAGAAAACATAAGCAATATCAATTGAGGGATGTAGCTGCAGGGAATACTTTCCACATCCCGCCCTCCAGAACTGACCTTCAGGGACATCCCTTCACGACAAATTGGAAGCTGATATACTTGCACTTCTTCCTTCCGTTTTCCCCAAATGCCAGCTGAGAGCCACTGTGTCCCCTGGGATGTGACTTCAGGCCTGGCATTGTGGTTCTGCCTTCCAGACAATGAGGCGTGCTGTTTCCCTATGTTATGCATGACAAGGAACTTGCAGTTTTCCTTCTCTCATTTTCTCCTCTTTTTCCCCCCCCAGTTTTGGCCAAATTTCCCAGCCATGTTCAGTGCCTTAAAAACCAGTTAGCCATTGCTATTGTTCATACTGATTGAGGAGGAATAAATTGCTGTCATTAATGTTCAAAATAACATTTGTTTCATTGAAAGGAGACAAGCCTCTCCTTGCTCTTTTGTTCATGCTCTCTCAGAACATGTTGCCTAAAAGCAGAAACACAGAGTTGAAATCAAGAACATGGAAGTATATGTGAATTACACCCTGTTCTTTCCAAATACTCTGTTTTCAACTTCTTTTTTTCCTTCTGTGCAAAATTCAGCCTTGTGTCTTTTGGTTCCCCTTATTTCCTTACCCTTTTGCTGTTGGTAGATGTGTTTTTCTCTTGACACAAGACAAGCACCACACAAAGTCTGAGTTCTTCTGTCTTCTGTGACCATTGGTTCTGTTCTCAAGGGAGCTTCAACCTAGTTTTCGAATATGCAAGGAATACCTTTCTGGTCAGTTTTTCTAATACAAAACGCCCCTCTTTTGCTATTCTCTTCGAAATGGACATTCAGAATGGCATTCACATAATCAATCAACTTTAATTTAGGGGGAAAAAATGATAAAACTAGTGTCAGATTTGACTGTTCTCAAGGAATATTTTCAGGTGCAGAAGGGTTTGGGAGATACTCCACAGCAGACAATCATTTACACTAAATATTTGGTATCAGTTGACAGTATATTTATGGATCACTCCCTGTATCACTCCTTGGGGTACATACAGCAAGACATTATGCCAACCCAAAAAGGTGTGAAATTCAAAAAAAAAAAAAAAAAAAAAAAGACAAGAATGGAGATAGGCTTTCTATTTCTGAAAATTTCAAAATAAAGGAGAAATGTGGATCATTAAGTGAATGAAGGATATAGTAAAAAAGCATTACATAGCAAAGTATTCATGCAATTAGTTCATAAAGCTATTTCTGTAAATTGGAATTTAAAAGGTAAAATATCCATTTATCTTGGGCTCTATTAAATGTTGGTGATAAAAAAAATGCATGATGAATTGCACAACTGGAAATCTCACACAGAGTAACTCCAGGAAGAGATGTATGACACTTGATCTTCATTAAGTTGTACAGGTCTTTTACATGGGAGATACCCAGTGGTGAACTTTTTCCTGTCAGCTTAAAGTGGGTTAATAAAGTTATTTTAAAAAACCCTAATCTTTTTATTTAAATGAAATGCAATTTCTATTTGGAATCAGTGAGTACATAAGCATGTGATGAATGTTGTATGTTTTGTGAAGTACTGTATCTGAAAATTGTGAAAGCTCAGTAATTAACCATGGTATGGCATGGTTTTTCTTTCACGAACTGTACACAGGGTGAGAATTTGGCCACTTTTATTAAGACATTTAATAAGTTCCAATATTGAAATTTTCCTGTGCAGCAGCTTGGAAAATAAGGGACTATTTATATAGGAAGAGACTTTTCTTTCTTTTTTGTTCTGTAAGAGATTTAATTTTTTAATTCTGATTTATTTATCTTATTGTAAGACTTCTAAAATTTTATATGTAGGATAAATCTTAGGGTTACGTTGTTTCATTATAATTTTGATACTCATGTGTTAGCTCTAGGTTTAATAGAACACCGCCTGTTGTCCTTAGACTTGTTAAACGTAAAATAAAACATAGCAATAAAAATGTTTAAACCCAGCAATGCACAGGAAAGTCTGTGTGTGACTGAAAATCATTTTGGTAATTGAGGATCCAAACTTAGACTACACTGTGTTTACCTGTGCTAACTAGCTACGATTGGAGAGATGTTATTTATTTTTTTGTTGAGGTCTTGGGGATTTTATTATTTACTTGTTTATTTGGTCTTTTTTTCAATTTTCTCTAAATTATGAAATCTCAGTTGTAGTTCCCATTTAATTATGAGTGTAAAATCTTCATTGGATTTGCAGTATTTAAGCCCGAAGATCACTTCGGGCGCTGCTGTCATTTACTACCCAGACACATGTAAATCGTATAATGAAGCTCACAAGCCTTCTTTTTCCAAAGCAGACATAATAAATAAAAGTTTTCTTTTTCTCTTGATGAGAAAAAAACCTGTGAATCTCAGATTCACAGAGAACTGAGCCAGGTGTTTTTAACTGAATCAAAATAAATTGCAGGGATTCAGTCACAGAAGTAATCAAGCTTTCCTGAAGAAAAAAGTAAGCAACCTTTATATCTGAGACAAAGTTGCTGTCTGATGTGGAGATGTTATTCCAAGTTGAGCATTAAGTGAAACAGTCTTTTAAACAGGACAAAAATGTGAGTGATTTCTAGATTTCAAGAATTGATTGCATATTATGCAGATTTTTGTGCTTAAAAAAAGAAAGGAATGAGCATATTACATCTTTTAGAAGCTATTTTCCTAACTGGCATAGCTGTCAGCGCTGCATTAAAAGCCCTGATTGTTACCTTGTAGAGAAAGGAAGATACAAGTCTGGAAACCAACAAGGGATTGCTAGGGATTTTTATATTAGCCTGTAATTAAATAATAGTTCATGTTGCCTTCTTCCACTGGGAATTACATCCTTTTCACCTCTCCTCTGCTGAAGCAGAGACATCCATTACGATGAGTAGCTACAACACTTGTCGGATCCAATCAGCTCCAAATGACTGAAAAGCAACTGACGTGTGCTCTCTCAGAGCATGGTTTCTTCTCCCCCAAAAGCCCACTGTCCTTTCACGTGCATGTAACAGTCAGAAGAGATCACATCACGCAATGAAGAAAAACAGAAGCATATGGTACTAAGGGGCCTCTGCAGGAGAGGGCTAAAATGCCAAGGCTCACACATAAAATATATGCAAAAATATGTGTTCATATAGAATGCCAGATAGAAGCAGATGACAAAAACAGCACAGAAAGACAAAATTTTGCCCTCACTTCAGTTACATCAGATTATTATTTCTTTTTTCTTTTTTTTTTTCTTGATGTTGTTGAGGGTTCTCCACAGAAAACAGCATTTATGGGCATTTAACTATGCATAAGTACAAGGAATGTATTCTTCCTATTACATTTTCCTTATATATTTAGGAAGTTGAAACATGACAACTGATTTGCAGACTCTCAAGTGATTACATTGGCTGATTTATCTTCCTCATCTCATTGATATTAAATAGCGTATGTAAAAGCAGAGACATAAATTCACTGCATGTTCTTAACCAGCATGTAATGCTCTCTCTCTTTCTCTCTCTCTTTCTTTTTCTCTCTCTGGAGACACATCACTTACTTCTTCTTCTAACCCAGATACCAGCATTTTCTAAACTAAGCAGCCTTTTAGGTGCTTTGCAAAAAAAAATTAATGAGCTGAGGATTCTTCCCTCTCCCCTTAAATTTCATATTTGTAAGGTACTTCTGTTGCAAAAGCTCTGTGTTAAAGAACAACACGTACTAAAAGAGGCTTCTTTCATAATGTTGCTATAAACTGAGGCAGCAGCTGTTTCAGGAACACTGTGAAGTGTATAAACATAGTTACAGAACTTCTGTAAAGGTCTGATAGCTCTGACCAGAGCTCTGTAACTTCTGTGAAGCGCTGACTAAAAATTGACCAGAAGCTTTAAAATATTATTTGTTGAAGAAGATAATGTTTATTTCAGTTTGTAATTCCATCACAAAGAACGTTTAATGGGAGTAGGGAATTTATGAAGACAAGCTTCACCAACAGAGATGCCTCTTGATCCATAAAATGTATCTGAAAGCATTTTGAATGCCAATGTTACATGATGTCATTGTTTAATTCCTGTCATTCCATAGAAATGACATTATGAAGGAGAGGGTTTAATTTCAGCAAAATTGGTGGTTTTTCTCATCCTAATGCATGAATCTTCATACCTTAAATGACATATTTGAAAACAAAACACAAATCCCAATAAAACAAATACTATAAAGAACCTTGATTCACTTACTAGACTTTACTAAAAGATTTTATGAGAAATTTCACTCTAATAATCAAAAATATGAATTCAGTCTTTTGTAGCAATGGTCCTTTCTCTAATTCAGGATATTAAACAATGAATGCATTTTTAACAGCAATCTGTGTTGCAAAGATTAAATTTCTTCCTTTAAGACATGTTATAGGTCTGGAAATTAATGTGTAGGTCTAAAAGGGTTTGAGACACCAATTGATCTTAATTTCAGTAAGATTTCTTGCCTTGCAAGAATGCATTGGGTAGAATTAGGTAGCTTTCTAATCCAGATTTTCATCAAAGCATTCCAATATAACCAGGTCGTTAAAAAGTAGCAGTCCCAATGACACAAGTTATACCATGAAAAAATTATTTAAAAAAAAAAAAGAGTTAAATTAACCCAGAATGTACTACATGCATTTATCAGTTTGCTGAATTTATTTTGTTGTAATATAAATTAGCAGAGAAGTAACTTACTAAGGAAAAAATAAAGCTGCAGCTATATAATGAAAAACATGTGAGATCTGGATAATTCCTCAAGTCAAGATGTCAGTGAGCT
The DNA here is from genome assembly GCA_017589585.1 of Phylloscopus whistleri. Taxonomy (NCBI): domain Eukaryota; kingdom Metazoa; phylum Chordata; class Aves; order Passeriformes; family Phylloscopidae; genus Phylloscopus; species Phylloscopus whistleri. The sequence continues at coordinate 8,582,361 of JADMLD010001013.1, read as the reverse complement.
CTGAAAATCCATAACATTTTTGGAAGAGATGGATTTTAAATAAGGGAGGGTCTTTTTCCTTCATCTGACAGGTGGTGATATACTCTGGTTAGACTGTTCTTGATACAGAGATTTGTATCCTTTTTCCTACTTGTATGGCTTTTTCACAGAAATTGTAATCAAATTGCATTCCTATATTATATTCCCTGTATTCATTTATCTATTTAATTATTTTTTAAATTTTTCCAAAAGGAAAGAGGATGGTTCTGAAGGTAATTAGTAAACAAGTTTGGAAATGTCATCCATACTGTGGAGGTGACATTGTTAAACATAATGAAATACAGAAACACATTAGAACTTCTTTTACGGAATATTTCCATTTAAAAAACACAAAACGTAAGTGAGAAGGAAACCTGAACAAAAATAAATCAGTAGTTTCTGACCAAAGACTACAATATTACTGAAAATATCTGCAAAAAATCACAGGGGTAGTTCCATTCTGTTTCCTCATAGTGTAGATATTTTTTTAATTTTTTGCTCAAGAGCTGTCCTAATTAGTTAATATTTGAAAAAAACCCTAATAAACAATCTATTTTACTGACAAAATTATCATCTACCCTAGACTAGAACAGAAACATGGCTAAAAGATTAAAAAAAGTGCTTGTATTTTACATCTGGTAAGAAAAAATAATTCTAATCTAAAATTCTTGAAGGAATTTCAAACATTTCTCTGAATTAACCCAATATCAGTTAGTCTGGCCACACTTTTTACCTGATGGGTAGACTAGTCAGTGGTATAGAAAGCACATCTTGCCAGTGGCACAGCCTGATATTATTCTTCTATCTTCTGCTGCAACTTCTCTTACGTTTTGTTTTTTGAGGTTTGAACCACTCCCACAGGAAATAAACTACTTTTGAAGTGGTTATGTAAATCTGTGCAGCAAAATTAGAAGTTGCATATGTAAAATGTAAACTGACACTTCGCATGACAAAAGTATTTTTATCACACTCTTGATGTCAAGCACTTATGATATAAACCACAGTTGATTCACACCAGAACTTCTCTCTGGTGAAACCTTCCATTTTTAAAAATGCTTTTTTTAAGGATTACTATGACAGGGTTTTTCTCAGTACAAGCAGCAGCTGTACTTGTAAAGAGTGAAGGTTTGCATTAATATAAAAACAATAAACCCCATTTATTCTGGTGACATCAAACTTCTGACGCCTTCCATATTTTGGTTTTTTTCCATTGAACTCATCCTGTTCTTGAAATCTGAGGAACTTGAAAGCATCGTAACTATTTCTTAAATCTTATTAGTTAGAATGCTGGCAAGTGACAAAGGCTTTAGAATCAAGCTAAATACAAGTGATAGAACATTTTTACATGCATTTCATAATTTCATGAAACTTTGCATTACAGCTATTATATCATAAGCTCACAGTTGCAGTTATTAGCACCTTTAGATTCTTGGGTTGGGGTTTTTTCCCCCAGTCGTTTTACTTTATAGAAAATAATATTGAAAATATCTTCTCTTTATACACAAAATCTTATTTAGCAAAATAGAATGTCCATAGAAAGAAACATTGAAAATATTACAGTCAAAAGTAACAACTGAAAATTCTTTAAACTTTGTAATCTCCCCAAACCAAAACAGTATGGATGGTCAGAGGTTAAGGAAATATAGCAAAGTTATGCCAAGTATTGTTTATATTTATGGTTCAAAAGAGTAAAGCAGGGAGGGACACACAAAGCATATCTTACTGTCAGGTAACAGATCTGGTGCTTCAAGGACTCCGTTGGAAGGAAAACTAAAAAACCTCGTGATCTGAATTTAGGCTACCACATAACAATGACATATTGGTCCTCCAAATCAAAGAATCTGATATTGGTGTGACCTACTTAATTTCTAGAATATAAATAATTCATTTTTTCATCTTTCCAGCAGGTATAAGTATTCTAAATTTGCTAGTTCCAAAAAGTATTCAGATTTTCATTTGAAACATGTGTGTTTATTAGATTTTGTCTTATTCCAGATCCAGGACTAATTCATAAACCTGCCAGAATGCAGGCACTGGTTTGGAGATCAGCAGCTCTATGTCATTTCAAGGTGTATGACTCACTGAGTCAGACTCACTAAAATAATGGGCTCTGACCTTACTGCAAGTCACAAGGTGCTAACAAAGAAAGTGTAAAGAAATATCAAAATTCTGAAGGGTTTTGAAATCAGTGTAATGTGATTAGCTGTGCTTTCTTGTGATTACTATTATTTCCTAATAATGAAGGATGCTTTTATAACCTTCAGTCTGGAGAATTAAAAAAGAAACAACTTTATTTTAAAATAATAGGAGATAAATACATATTGTCTTATTCTACTATAGTAATCGAAAATTAGGATTGAGATAAATTGACCAAATATTGATATTTTGAGGTGCTGAAACTCCAGGAGTTTATTTATTATCTCACAACTGTGAGCTATGGATCAAGAGTTCGCAGCTGCCAAACTGGATGCAGACTTTCAGTAAAAAAATAATTCTTGTGAGAGTCCTTTGCTGGCAACTCATTCCATCAAATTACCACTAAACATTATATTCTATTGTGTATATCATGTGTAATAGATGTCTGAAAGTTGCCTAGCATGAAGATAATTACATTTAAATAAATAGTCTAAACTCACATAGCCTGTTTATATGGCCTTGTTTATAAGAGAAAGAGCTTGGAAAGGGAATATAAAGTACATAATTCTCAGTAGGTATTCAACTCAGCTGTCAGTACAGGGGCTTTTATTCTGAAATGAGCTTGCTTCTCCTTGTACACTTGGTAGTGGATTAAGCTGACCATGCAAACCATTTTCACTGTAGACTATACTTCAAATTCATACAGAATAATTAGAGTTGTAGTCTACCATGCTTCACAATATTTTCTTCCTAAAGACTGACATTATTGCTAAGACATAAGCTAGGAGTCTGCTCCTTCTTAGCAGTCTCCTCAGCCTGTGTCAGCCAGTTATTCTCTGATAGCAGCTACGTCGTGCCATCAGTGTCCCATCTGAAAAGTGCTGACTGTCTTCAGCCCAGACCCACGAAGTACATTAGTTGTGTGCTGCTTCACTTCACATGATCCGTGGTTCAAATCTGGCAAAGATTCAGGATCCCAGAAGGCCAAGTTCTGACAGACACACTCATGATCAACACACATTACTTCCACTGCATGGGAAGTAGGAGACTGATATTTCATATTTTAAAGAATTTGTAGATCCACTTTAGAAAAAGGAAGCAAAAAATTGCTATTAGGTTAAAAAAATATTCGAATATGGTGATTTTTTAAAGCATGTACTAAACAAAGAATGATTTATTCTAATTAATTATGTGCACATATTGTAGTTTCACACTCTCTTTTCACTTGACAGGTAAATAGTTGAAGACAGAAGACTTATTATAGATTTTACATCCAGCCCGTGAGGATTTGGACTGACTCCACTGAACAGGTTCAGGTCAGCTAAGTTCTTTCCTTCAAAGCATCATGGGTGTCTCTGAGCATCATTGCAAGCTTGTTCTGGCAGTAAGCCAGGCTTCAAAAGCCTTTCACTGTGCAGTCACTGACTCACTAATGGGCAACTGCAGGCTTTCTGATTTTCCTTTCATTTCATGTGTTCATTTGACATAAATTTAATTAAACCAAATCTGGTGTTAAAGGAAGAAGAGATAAAAGTGATATGTCACAAATTAAAGAACTGTGTATGATACAGGAAGCATGATTTTTTTTCTGTTCCTGTAAAATATTGTCAATTTTAGTAAGCTCTCTACTTAGAGCCTGCAAAAAAATGTGCGGATATGCATTATTAAGAATAATGTGCATCCAGGGTTAGATGAAGGTCTCAGCCCTGTATTCTCTGTAGTAAAACCTTTCAGAGAATTCTTATACTTTCTTTCATACCCACACTTCAGGTAGTCACCTCTTCACAGGATATGAGACAAGTTTGCCCTTCTGCCGGCTATATATCCATAGTTGTTAGATAGCTCAAAAGCATACAACAGCAGAAACATGAAAAGATCACTTATTAAATATAAAAAATCATCATTTTTCAAAGGTCTCTTTTGGTTTTTACTTAAGGCTAAGGAGGTGATAGTGAAAATGAAAAATATCATGCTGTTAAAAAGGTTTCATTTAATTGCTTTGAATGTTGCTTTAGGAAACATCGAACTTTCTTTTTGTTCTTTTTAAAAGTCCTTTTTTAAAATTAAAAGAAAATTCAGACTGGAAATATACTAACGTGAACTGAAAGGGTATTTGCAAGCTGCCCAGAGATGTTCTGAACCAATCATATTCAATGGGGTTCCAATACTGTCATTTCATAAGAGCTATATATAAGTTCCTAACACTGAAAGTATTAGTGCCACAGGAAAAAAACATGAACAAGGAGGATCTAATGACCAGTGAGCAATTTTTGCAAAGACTCATATTTGCTTATGTGATCTATAAGCTAATAATACATAATTAATATCTGGGCCAAGTTCTTGTGGTCAAAATGACTATTTATCATGGCACCACCTCTGTCCTCCTTTCCTTTATAGATACCCCTGTTAATCTGGTTTGTTGTTGTTGTTGGTTTTGGGATTTTTTTTTTTGGTTTTTTTTGGGGCGGCTGGGTTTCCCAGGTGGGTGGGTGGGTGTTCAATGATGATTTCTGCAGCTTCTGATGCCTAAGTAGAGTGGGCTGCTAAAGAAAAGGAGACCACACCATAAGTAACTGAATGGAAGGTGTCCCTGGGCAGCCTGCACTGAAGGCGAAGGTGGTTTTGTAGTGTTTTCCATGACTGTGGTCCTTGGCTGTATTCTGACTCTTGCTTAGGGCAAAAGGAGTACACATCACTGCCTGGGCAAGCAGACCTGATGAGAAAGATACTTCTTTCACCAATATGAGTATTGACACAGTACCCTGTAATCCCCCTTATCTATTCCAATGTTTTTTCGCATAAAACTCCTTCTGGATGGAAAGGAGATAACTTTGAAGAAAATAATCAGAAATACTTTTGTTAGAGAAAATACTTCCAAGACACAGTAAAAACTATGAAAATAAAGTATATAGAAATGAATGTTATTGGAGTACTGTAAGGTCTTTGTCCTTCCCCTATTGAAGGGTTTACTTTTCCTTTTGTTAATGAGCCAGAAGAATATTGCTGTTATTATTATCAGAGACTTTAGTCTGAAACATGATCTTGTTTCATTTTAAAAATCATATTTCTCTACTGATTGTTCTAATAGTTTGTGTAGTTTAAGCCAAAGACACGTATTTTAAGAAGCAAAAATTTAATTCTGTAGAATTCTTGTGAAAACAAAAATTTATACATGAAATTAGGATATGGTTATGCTTGACTAATTAAAAAAAAAAAAAAAAGCTGTTTTATTTAAACAGACAACTTCCCGTCAACCTTGTTCTCAATGGGGATAAATTTAGCATTTGACATAAGCAAAAACACTTAGGGTACACTTTCCTAAAGCAGCTACTGCTGCTTATGTGCCCAGCTCATTTTGACTTCCAGTGCACAATTCAGCTGACACTTAGGAAAATCCTAATCTGTTTTTCACAAGTAAAATAATAGAGGTGTATTGAAAAAGGAGAATATTAAAGAAAAAATAATTACAGTGCAGTGTTATCTTTGCTACAGACTGTAAATGCTGCAATCACATAGTGTGGCAGGGTTGATGATCTGCTTTAAGAAAGTGCTATTTTTTATGACTATTCTAACCCTAACAATGTAGGCCCTCATAAAATCATACTGGGAAAGCGAGTGGCTACATCTGTTCCTCTTAGTTCAAAAACTTATATACTGTGTGTATCTGAGTAAATCTGATAATATATAAAAATATACAGTTTGTTTTATCTATTCTTGTTGTGTGATCTTGGAGATTTATCAGCGTGAAGCAGATTTTACTACAAGGGCTTCAGCCATAATTATTTATTGATGTTAAACCCATAAAGAAACTGAGGACAAAAATGTATGACAATCCACATATTGCTTTATCTTCTTTCACAATCTATTTTTAGACAGGCTTAGCAGAGTTAGGCAGAGGCATCCTGACATTTAAATAGCTTATGTTAATCCAAAAATGCTTCACCTCTTTATAAACATTGGGACATGGAGGGCACCATTATAAGACTGTTTTGCTTGCTGCATTTTCTCCATTGAGAACATCAACGTCAGCATGGAAGGCCTTTTCTGGAGCTATCTCAGGATCTTTTTCTACACCTTCTCTCTCTCAGAGTACTCCTCCACATAAGTAATTTACTTGGAAGCTAAAATTCTGTTATATCTCTAAAATGAAAAAAATTAATTAAAAAATAAGCATATAACTTTAATTTCCTGGAATCTGTCATGAAGAGCTGAGCTATAAATATTATAATTTTCAAAGAGGAGGGTAAAAGTAAAATCTAGGACTACTAAGGATGAGAGAGCAAGGGAACACTTGTTTGTAGAACTGAAAAAAAAAAAAAAAAAGAGAAAACACGAAGCAGAACAAAGAGTAAGAGTTTATTCAAGCTAATGTAACTAAGACAAAACAAAATTCTGGAAACATTACCTAAAAAAAAAAAAAATAAATAAAACTACTGATTTGTCTATACATTCATCCACAATAATGGTATTCAGTTCAGAAACAATAATCAGTTCTAGATTTAATGTTCCTGTATTTTGCCTCATTTTTTAAAACTGCAAATTGCCCTTTTATGCAGCAGGCATCATCGGGGTGGCTTCTGCTTTTTCTGAACGTTGGGGATCTCAGGGTAGCTTCTGTGATGTAGGAATGCATAAGCTACTGCTCTTCCCTCTTTGCAATGTGCTTTCTAAATATAGAATATGTAAAATTTTGTACATTCTCATTTTGTATTTAGGTATTCTATCTTTATTTTCTCTCCTGACATGATAAAAATGGCCTTTTAAAGATTAAAAAGGCCTTTAAGAGATATTATAAAACAGTATAATTTCTCTGTTTACCTCTGAAGAAAGCTATGGTAGTGTACACCAAGAGTTTGGGGATTTTTTTGACTACACTGCTGACTCCATAACAAGAGCAAAATATTGCTATTGCTAGACAAAAGGCCTTTTTTCCCCCCATGGTTTCCATTCACACTACTGTCAAACGTGAATACATATTTCATATTTCTCTATTTTTTCTTCCAGCTGAACAGCCCAGCTGTTCTGCCTCTTCTGCATTTGTACTTTGAAGTGGAAGTCAATAATAACGATAAGGGTAAAGGAAGGGGAGTTTTCTATGAAATCTGCACATCCCTCCCCTTCAACAAAAACACAAAGGCTATTTATATCAAACTCGCTGTCCCTGATCTTCAATATGTTCGTGACATTCTCACCTCCCCTTCAGCAGTGACACTGTAGCAGGTCTTCACCCATTGTGCTTAAATACAGTCTTTTAGTAAAACTCTTGCTCCTGTCCCTTGCCAGAAGGCATGATCTATTTTAAGGTTAGGTGGAGGTAGGCACTAAAAAGCTGTTACTGTACACTGACATCAGGAGTGGGAAGCTAATGATTTATGGTAAAAGTGGTGCAGAGGAGCTTCAGAAAGTCTTGAGAGTTCATCCTAAAGCACACGCCCCACCATTTGTTTTAAACCACTACTTAAAGTCAAAATAACTTTTGTACCCAAGGGTTAACAAAGCTCCACACAACATCCTCTCAAGAGAAAATGTTTTTTGTCAATGTTAAATTTGGCTTAAAAATATGTTCCCTTAGAATTTTTACAGAATGAAAGCCTAGGATTTGATACAAAACAAGGGAAGTAATTGGTTTCAAAGGATTTTGAATCACAACTTTGTTATCTCCTGGTCAAAAGTAGATGACTTGCTTACTGAAAACACACTCCCAAGTAGAAATACCTGGTTCAAGAAAGGCTCAGGGGAAAGGACTGAAATTTTTTTCGAGATTGCGTAAGACTTGATTATCAAATTCTCCATCTGAAAACATATAATATGATAACTTTACGAAGTCAGAAAGGCTTAAGGCAAGAGAGACAGGAATGTTTACATAAATGTGATAGGAAAGGAAACTCATGTTTAAAATACCCATAAATTAGAATAAGTAGAGCACACATGCAGCAGTACTCTGAAGTTTCACAAATTACACTGTTATCACTGTCTTCTCTCCTACTGTGTGGTTTAATCACTTGTCTTTAATTGAACTATAAAGATATCATGTCAAGGACTATGTTTTCCTGTATGTGTTTTTACAAAACTTAGCACAGTAAATATTTATCTTCCTGGAACATTTGGGTAATTCTTCAGAGTAATCTACACACTATTTTCAGAATATTATATAGCCACCTGCAAAGCTGGTCAGATAATGACAATATCTGAATTATTTATTTTAAGTAAAAGGTTCTAATTAATCAGAAAAATTACCAGCAATTAATAATTTAAGAAATCTAACTGTAGGAAGCAATCTTTCACTTGCAGGAGAATGAACCTGATGACCCAAGATCCTTTCAATTTCTAGGAAATAAAAATTTTAAAAAGTCAGTGACAACTGAGAATTTTTGCATAACCTCATCTAAACCCACAATTTTCCCAAAGGCAGAATGAGACATGTGAGAAAGGGCACCATAAGGATTCCCAAGAGACTCAGAAAGTGGAAGCTGTGTGCCAGTACCTCTGGAGGAAGGACTTTCCTTCATACATTGGAGAAAGGCAACAAAGTCAGATTGTATTCTTTCCTTCTCACCTCACACCATGTAATAAGCTCTTTCCTCCAAAGCTCCATATATAAAAAACTTGAAATGGTTTACATAACTGCACAGACAGCAAACCTATCCCCTACATATACAGAATGCTTGCATTTTGGGAACTATGACCTCACCACCCACCTCCTCTGTTTTGACACCCCCAAAAAAGCAAGCATTTTTAATTCTGCACATTTAATTAATTCACATAATAGCATATTTCCAAAGTGAATTGAACACATTCGTTCAATGAAATGAGCAAAAGTATGATCTACTCAGAAATATTCTATGAGCAGAAGGCTAAATTTTCTTGAGTGCATTAGCTGCTACACATTTTTCACTTAGCACTAGTTAGTATCAAAATACTGATCTTTGTATCTGGACTGAGGGCAGAACCAATCTGACAACTAAAACAGTTGAACTGTGCTGATGAGCTCCAAAGAGAGCCAAACATCTGTCCCTATTTTGCTGTTGCGTGTTCCCAACAGACATTTATGCATTAAATCTATTTATCAGACAATACTTTGTGTAAGCCAAGACATAGCCTGTCATCATAATAGGATATATCACTAATATGGGAATATGAAAGATTGCTGCTTTGATAAGATATTCATACCAGAACACAAACATTGCCATTTGATTTATCTTCAACACTTTGCTTCAATATTTTTAACCTTGTATAAACAAGAACAGAAAAAAAAAAGGAAGATATATTCTCAGTTATGCACAATGTCCTCCTCCATTTAAGATTACAAAAAATGTTTCCTCCATTCAGGGTTACAAAAATGAAATAGTTCTGTCTTCTGCTCTAGTTCCAGACTCATTTACATCCTGAGAGATTTAGGAGCTATTTATCTGCAAACCCAGAGCATTGCCTCTTCCTTGCAATTCAGTGACTACATTGTGTAATGAACTTTTAAACATTTTACTACTGGTAGGTACAGAAAGAGATTGCATCAGTGTCCCCATCCCAAGTTTCATTAGGCATACATGTTTTTATTTAAGATATTAAACAAGAATTTTGAGGAAAGAAGGGGTGTCTCTATTTAACAGTATATCCCTTTGTGTATTTTCTTTCTTTTCAGCAAAACACCGTAAGAAGATGTACTGAGAATTGGGTGATGTTAGAATTACCCAACCTTGAAATAAAGTTCTGTTTCTAAGTCAAAAAGGTATTTGGATATAAGGATTATGCTAAAATGGCAAAGAACTATTACAGCATATTTACAAGTTCACAGAGTGTGGATGAGAGAGCAGATTGACAGCAAATCTTTTGCAGGACTGGGACCCTCACAGGGTTTAACATGAAAAGGACTTCTTGTGAAAACCCTCCAGTTATACTGGCAATAGTTCTGAAGACAAATTCTAGATCAGCTTAGTAATTTCCAGATTCAAGTCCTTCTATTCTTCCTTTACTTCAAAAAGTTTAATTTTCCTAGGACTGAAATACTTCAACCTAACTACAGCATTTGGGCTTTATATGGGGTAGAAATGGTGAATGCTGAGCAGGAATTGAGGATGATTGCCTCATGCATGAAACATCATGATATATTGATATATTAGGATATTAATTTAATTTTTTATTTATTTTACTGAAATCTTTTCCATGTTAAACCCTGATATAAATGTTGGGAATTATATGTAAGTAAATAATAATGTAAGTCAAGGAAGAAATATTGATACAATAGGAACTAGGAAACAAAGATCTGAAGGAAATTTTCACCTAGAAGTCATTATCATGACAATTAGTGTTTTTAGTCAGTAAAAAACAGTGAAATGAACAGCAATAAAGTGGAAAGAAATATACATAATGAGAATGACAAACCTTGAGCATTACAGTCAGATATAATGACGTGGAAATTTAGTAGTTTAGATAAGAAAAGAATCCCATTTAAAGGGTTTCTAAGCAATGAAAAAATATTTCAGTTTTAGTATTGTCCTTCTTCTAGGACAATGTACTGGTTGGATTCGAATTTAGAAAAAATGAGGGAAATATTTAGACAAAAAAATCAGAAAAATGTGAAGAGTTCTTTTTATTATCAAGGAAAAGCTATGTAAGACAAAAAATTGCAAGACAAAATAAAACAAAAGAAAACAGGACAAAAAGGATTTTTTTCCTTGCATTTTATATTGACAACCAGTGAAAATTTTAAAAACTACTAACAGCAGGAAAAAAAGAAACTGTTTTAGAAATACTTGTAAAGAGAAATGGGCTTCTTGAAATGGGCTACGGCACTTCTAAATTCTGTATGTTGATAGTACATTTTGTGAAAATTATATATTTCATAAACAACAAGCAGAAAACTCCGAGTAGTCTATTGCAGAAATTATTAATTTGCAAGAGAGATATACAGTAGAGTATTTTGAGTTCACCCTTAAACAGTACTCAGATTAATTTTTAGAATAATTTAGACTTAGAATAATTTAGGCCAGAGGCATTAGTTCTGTGACCTTTTGCAATGGTTACTATGCATTTCTTAAGTTGATACAAATCTGAGTTCTGTGAACAAATAAGTGTAGCACAAATAACCTTGTGATCAATAATGCAAAACTGCAGACACTTTACACTTTTCCTTTGGTTGGCAATTCCTCCATTTTATTAACTCAGTATATAAAAGCTTGGGAAAAAATGTATATGCTAAGATAAAGGACCAAAATGCATTGCAGATTAAAATTGCTGACAAGACATTAAAAAAATTCTCCTTATCTTCTGAAATACAGCTTAAATTTTATGTTCAGTCTATAGGTCTGTCCAATCACTTTCCCAAGTGAGTTTCATAGAACTGTGGCTGACATAATCACTGGATCTAAATGAAGGGGGGAAAATCTAGAGGAGAAAAGGACCATAAATACAGTATTCCTTCACAGATTTTAGCTGAACATCAGGCATTGCACCTTCAGGGCAATCTTTTTAACAAAAACTCTCTTAGATAGGCATGTCTGGAAATACTAAAAGCACTTGGGCTAAGAATGTCAGCAGTAAAAATACAGAAGTGGCTGGAAATGCTGTTGTGTGTCAACCTTTATTTGTCCTTTAAACCAAGAAAAAAGAACAAATGTATGCCTGTAGGCCAAAATGCAGAAGCTTGGGATTTTTTTTCCTCTTTCTCCAACTTACATGAAATTTTTACAATGAATTGTAATAGGAGGTTCAGATGACAAAAATTACAGTGGTGTAGCCAAGAAAAATACCCATGGGGCTTTCTGCTTCCCTTGTGCCCAGCCTGAACTATCAGATCAGCCTTCTGGACTCAAATGCAACACTGTCAATAGGAATACATCATCTTTTTTGTGGTATAGAAGAGCTGTCGGTTGCAATTCCCATTATTCCAAGGCCGGGATTTTCCATTAGTGTAGCCACCTGCTGGGTTTCTCTTCTCAGGTTTAATGGAGTCTGAATTTGAATTTATCACCATCTGTGGGAAGACAGGAAATGAGAGGAGCATCACTAATTCCTTTCTTCATTTACTAAGCATAAGCATAATCTTTATAAGGAGATAGGCAGAAGCAGCAGTGATCAGGGAGACAGAGAGAATATTTTAACTCATATTGACATCAGAGTTCCAGACCAAGAAAAATGCAGTCTGTTCATCAGTCAATTCCAGCAACAAAATGAATGTTTTAATTTCCTATATAATGTTGTACCAAAACATGCAGATATGGGATATTATTTCATTTTTGCTTCCAAAGAGGTCTCTGAAGACTTAGTAATTCAGACTATTAAAAAAATAAAATTAAGGGCTTGGATTGTGAATAGGTTGTCAGGAAGAGTTAAGAATACTGAATGAAGGTTTTAACAAAAAAGGATTAAAATCATCCATTTGCACATTTTGTTCTTGTTTTCCTGTCCCAACAGAAAAATCTGAAACAGAAACATTAGGGAGAGGAAATTGAAGCATTGAATAGAAACAACTGTTCAAGGCAACATGAAAATCTTAAAAAATGAAATAAAAAGGAGAATTTCTGTATTATACAAAAAGGAATATGTTTTTATTACAGAACACCCAAACTCGATGAAAATGATGTTGTTTCCTTCTTAAATAAGACAGTAAAGATTCTTTGTGATGCTTTCATACAACACTGCAGCTCAGTCTGGAGTCCTCAGTGGTCCAGGAATCACAAGTCCAGTTGCCCAACTATATAATGTGTTGTTGCTACCTGTTGAGGTTGAGGACTATGCATGCTCTGATTTGAACATAATTTCTATTTGAGAATGGACAGAAGAGAAGGTGGAAGTATAAAATCTATATTTTAAGAAATCTTATGTGATATTCCTTTGCCCTCATCAAAGGGGCACTGACATCCAATCTACATTGGGTTTGAATTCAAGCCTTTCTTATGATTTGTTTTAGACATGCTCCATGTTTAGAATCTTTGGATTTATGATTTTGAACTTGTGAGGCTGCTCTCTTGTCATGTGGGTCAACAAAAGGATTTAACCAACCTAGATAGTTTAAAGGACTGTTATTTATTGCTGTGAACAAACAATTCCAAGTAGAAAAAAAATGCACGAACCTCCTCCAAATAGCAATGAAATTTTTTTCCCCTACCTTGTCTAACTTTTAAACTACCTATATTCCTCTTCTAGTGAAGGAATTTTTTGCATTGCAGTATAACAAAATAAACAACGTTTAAGTCTGTGTTTCTGGTGAAAATCACATGACATTGGGTCCATAATGAGGCAGAGGACAAAATAACTTCTGATTGTTTGAAGGCTTGATGAATAAACTGGATGGCTGAGTTTAACTTGGTTATTGCATGTTTTGATTAACTAATTTGTCATTTGTTGGAGTCCTCTTGGTCTTATCATACCATCAAATGTTGCAACATGGCTGATGATACTACTAAGCTTTGCTTTGCAGACTAAGTTTAGCCAAAGGAATGAATCCTGATAATTCTTTTATGATTTGATCCAATTATAATTGGCTCCCATTTTTATGTCATGCCTACTGTGGATTTGCCCAGGCTTAAAAATCAATAGTGAAACACTAGGGTATGCATGTTGCTGAAATTATGGCTTTGTCATTAAATGTTATGAACAGCCCTTGACCATAAACATTTTGAGATTTATACACTGTTTTTAATTTATTTCTTAGGGGTGACCATAAGGTACTCTAGAGATGGGTAGAGGATACATATAAACTACCTCAAAGTTTTTGGGGTTGTTTTTGTTTTTGTTTTCTCAAGCAGATAGGCAGTTCATCAGGTTGTTGCAGTGACTGTTGAGTCACCAGAAAAAAAAAATCCAGCAAAAATATGAAGAACTTAACAGGTTAAGAGAAAATAGAGACACATATTCCCAAGGGGAACTCTAATGAAAGTCTTTTATACTAAAGGGTTCCTTGGTTTCTGATTTAATAAAGCTGAAGTCTACTGGAACTTTTTCACCCAATAGAACTGTTTTTATTAGTAAGTTATTTTTTATCTGCTTCTAGAACTAAAAGGATGATGAGGACATAAATGTTATCTATTAATTGTCTGAAGAATTTATAACACAGTTTGAGCAACTTGCTTTTAACTGACACTGTAAAAGCATCTAGGTTTTGACACAGCACCACTCCAAATCTGAAGACATAGGAGTATTTTAAAAGGCTTGTGTATGCATGTATGAAAGATTCAGAATCCAAGCCTGCACCTGATGTGCATGCATGAACCTTAGTATCAGGGAAGAAAAACAAGGAGAAGACAGCAAACTCAAGGGGTAGTTAACCGTGGCTTGCCTGTTTTTTATGATGTCACACATATGGTTATTGTTATTCATACTGAGGGTGGCAACTTTAGTGATTCAAGACTAACACAAGAAAATCTGTCAGCTCTAGTTAAATGAACATTGTTATTACCTCAGGTCAAGCAGATGGAGGGCAAACTTCTCTGCTGGATTCTGCTGCTCTTTAATTAGTGTCCACATTTGTTATGTCAACATTATGCATCACGTTTAGTTTAAAGGTTTGTTTTATTCCTAATACAAATGCTTATAAAATTGCATTTTCTTCATTCTAAGAGTTGATCTGGAAACTGGGGACCTGTGATGGATGTAAATTTCTTCAGTTATATTTTGGAAGAAAACAGTCAAAATAAAATGTGCAATACTTCCATAGCGTTACACAAGTATTCTTCTGGTTTTTTACTTGAAATAATTCTTTAATGCATTATTAGGACCTCTTCGCCCATCAGCAGTTCTTTCCAACAGGGAAGGGAAATGTTTCCTCTCTGTATATATATTGCTATATTTATGGTAGTAAAACAGATCAACTACAGTAATTTTGCATTCAGTAAAACCTTGTTTGTTTGTTTGTTTGTTTTATTCTGGAGGAAAAACCACCTATCTTGTAGAACATTTGCTTGGAAAGTTCTTCATGCAGAAAACACGAAAATAGAAACAGGAGAAGGAAAATAATGTAATTGTCACATTACGTGTGCAGACACTCTTTCATGGAAGATATTTTTAAAAATTATAATGAATACAAAGCCTGGACACACATTTCATGTTTTTCACTTAATCCTAGGAAACAAAGGAAATCTTTCAGAAACTGCCAAAATAATAGATGAAGACTAATGCTTCATAGAAGCAGAAAATAAAAAAAAAATCTTCACAGTGCAATCTTGTTAAAAGATTGGCAGATTCATATTTGCTTTTCTGAAATCAGTGTTTTACAATGTTTGCAAGCACTTAATATTGCAAGTTTGCAGGATTTATAAGGAGGAATTTTTCTGGCAACTATGCAGTCAGCATTAAGGAACCTTTTTAATTTCCTTTGTGAGGCTTAGTCCTTATTTAGTGGTTGTAAAACCTGCCTTCAAAAGGGTTGATGTGTTGATTACAGATGGAAAGGGGTTGTAGACAGGCTGTGCAAGACATGTTTTATGAGGTCTGCAGTCTTAGGAGAGATCTCTTTAAATGAAGTGAATATTCGGAAGTGAATCAATGAAAGGTCACAGTGGCCCTTTACATGTGGTCAATGTCTCCTACAAAAGAAAAAAGAAGTTTTATCTCATGTAGTCTCATTAGAATAATGACTTCCTTTTATTCCTTCTTTCATTTTATCCTTCCCACCCTACATGCTCTTCATAAAAAAGGAAGAAAAGAAGAGAATTTTAGAGGATCAGATATGGCTGTCATGATAGCAACAAATTTTTAACAGATTTCCTCAAATATACTTCCATATTCTTAATGTGTACAGATACATATATCAAGATTTATTATAAGGACACATTTTTCAAAATATTTATAAATAATATAAATGTTCTTTATTGTTTTAATATTTTCTAGCTTGTTTACATATGGCCTTTTATTATTATTATAAAAGCTTGCATTCACTTCTTATTTGAATTGTTCTATTCTGCAAATGAAGGATTTTCCCTAGTAAAAGCAGGATGAATTTTGTTGGAAGTCAAGAAAATAAACTATTTCAAATCTGGAGTGGAGTTACAGAAAAGTGAACATAAATATGCTCTTTCCAATTCAAAGATAGTTGGCTTGATCAATTACATCTTCTACAGAAACCTAAAAAAAAGGCATAAGAGCCTGATTACATAAGAGTTGAAGAATTTCCATTTGACATTTTAATAATCCTGCAGGTTGACTGAGAAATTCAGAGTGTGTAGACAAGCTTGTTGCTTGTCTCTTGGCTTTGTAGTATTTTGTGTTTCATTGAGTCCCCTATCCCAACTCTGCTTGGCAATTCCTGACCCCACTGTACCCCACCTCTGCTTTCAATCCCTCCTGCCAGCTCTGGTCAGCCCTACTTACTGCTGTTTCCAACAGCTAAGAGGGTTATTGGAGGAAAATATTCTGCCTCTCTTTCCTCTGCTCTACTTGTCATGTGTCTTTTGGAGCTTTGCGTGTTCTAGATATTAGGTTATACCTAGGAACAAAATCCAGGATGTAAGGCTAAATAGAAGATTCCCAGGACCATATTTTTACTAGTAATTTCAGCATGAATTCCTACACTTGAGACATCAGAAAAACTAAATGTCAAGACGAGTGAATAAAGACAATGAGAATCCAGTTTCCACATGTCATGTCTAGAAACAGCATTTATTTTTGTCCCGAAGGTTTAATAATAGCATGATGTTTTATGATACTTGGAACAGTTTAACTGCAAGTATCATAAATGATTTGGGTGTTTCCAATCTCATTAATCTCCATCATAAGCTATTTTGGTCACCACAAGTCATACCACCTCCTCTGATTAAAAAAGTACATAGAAGATTGCAACTTTGAAAACCTTAGTATTTTGTCACTTTACATGTAGGGAAATGGATATACACCAGGTTTTCTGGACAGGTTTTGCAGACAACTTTCATAGAAATTTAAAAAAAAAAAAATACCAAACAAACAAAAAAACCCCCAAAAAAAGATGTGAGATGTTCCCCTCAGTTACAACAAAAAGGAGTAAGATTGTTTTGTAATGTGGCATTTAAAAGATGGCTCAGATAAATTAGAAGGCAGTGATTTCCAGACCAAAGTTCCTAACAGAACATCTTCCTCTGTTGACCTTTCCACTGAATGTCTATCTCAGTTTTTATCTACACCCATATCTGAAGTTTTTTATCATGTCTCACTGTTTATTCAGTACAGAATCCAGTTCCCTCCTCTGCCACTGAGTCTTTCTAAAGACTTGAAAAAATACCTGCTTGTTAATTTGTCTCAGGTTTTTATCAAGTGCGTATGCCTCATTAATTTTCCCTAGCTGGTATTATTCCCTCTGCACAGTTAAAGGTGTTTGGGAGAAGCAGTGAGAGCCCTTGCTCAGGGAGGTGACTTAAGAATTCTGTCAGTACAAGGTGAGAAGCTGATTGCTAGTTGCTCCTTTTGGATTACTTCTGGAAGTTTGAAGATCAAATGGAGTCATAATTTTTCTATTAATGTTTCAGAGAGTTCTTTAGTTCTGATATTGTATATGAAGCATGCACATTGATATGTAATAACTTAGATGTTTTTACTGACTGAAAATCTTGATACAGATCAATAGCATATCAAGGACTATTTTAAAAGCATTTGATGTCATGTATGGCCTTTAGTAAAGTTACTACTTTTTGACCAGAAAAATGTCATGGAACATTACTTTGCCTTTGAATGTATAATTAAACATACAAATGTATTTAATATTGAAGCTGAATTTGAATATGTAGGTACAAAATAGAAGGATACAAAACACATGTTTAGTGAAATATCAGCACCCCTTTTGCCTGTGAAGAATCTTCATTATATATTCTTCACACCTGCCCAGGTCTTCTGTCCAGAATACTTTCTCTTTATTTCCTCTTGGAAATGCCTAACAAGGAAAAAAATATATATTTTGAAGTAGTAAACAATTGATATCACTCATTTTGTTAAGGAAATACAGTTTGTTATTGCTAAGACTGAAGAACTCTAATAGATTCTGTATTGCTAAATAACTGCAATTCACAAGATTGTACTGGGGAGATATTTCAGAGAGGGTCACAACATTACTTGAAATATTTTTAATACAGCTTAGCTAATTACATCTAAGTTAAAACTTTGCTATTGTAATTTTAAAATTTGGTAAATACACCATTAGTCCTTTGCTTGGAAACTGAGGTTTCAGATCAGTACATTTCACATATTCTGAGGCAGAGTGTCCTTCTTTAAAGAACAAGGATCCAGTGGAACTAAAAAAAAATGTTACAGTAAGAAATTAAAACATAAATACTCAGACAAGAGCCAATGGAATTAATTATGTGGATACAGAAAGATGTGTTTTAAGCATCTGTGCTTAAAAGGAAATGTTGGGCAGTAGGAAAGGTTATGTTTAGTGTCTACAGGAAGTGGATCAACAGCATTAAGAAAGGAATGTGCTGGTCATCAAAATTATGTAAACCCATGGGATTTCTTAACCACCACAAGAGCGATAAGTATTGCACCTGTATTTAAAAGCCATTTTTCAGAGAAACAAATGAAGATAAAACTGTGTCAAAGCACCATTTATCAAAGACTGGGGGGTTAAATATATATATATAGACACAGCAATTTATTTATATAAGGCAAGAAATGTGGGAAGAGAGGAAGGGAAGGGAGCATTACAAAGATGTTTAAAAGGCAATTAGGAAATAGTACCAAGTACAGAGGCAAATTGAAAAGGACAATTCTAAAATGTGGCTAACTCATAGGAATGAGATGTTTGAGGCTTAAGCTAGCTGGGTATATTGGAACCTCCATTCTCTCTCAATAACTCACAAAAAGAGAATTAGAATCTTTAGCATCTTTCTACATCTTAAAATACAATTCTTTCTATGGGTATTTACGAGGAATTACTTTCCCTAAAAGGGAACTTTTCTTCCTTAAGTTCCAAGAGTAGTGACAATATCAAACTCAATTTTTACACCATGCAAAAAACTCAATAGTTGCACTTGCTGCTTAGAGGACTCTGACAAATGTCATATTGTCATATTTCAGGGGGCCATGGGCGGGAAATGGTAAGAGTTTTTCTGTCTGCACTGATCATTAGAATAAAAACTTTCTAGTTTTGTAACCAAAACAGGTTATAACTTAGTGTATACTCTGTAAGCTGCATTTTCAAAAGGAAAAATAGTTGTGACTTTAACTGGAATAAAAAAAAAGAGATACATAATTACATTGCAGAACCTAAAATCCCAGTCAATTAAGGACAAAAAGGTAAAAAACTAAAAGTTTACAAGCCATAGCACATCAGTCCTTGCTGGAACTCTGTCACTGCCATGTGAAGAAGTAAATAAATGTATTTGAGAAAACAGAGAGCTAGAAACAATTTATTTTTTTATTATTATTTTCAAATTTGATGAACACCTAAAGATTAGCACTTTGGATTCTGAAGCTCAATTACAAGATAAAAATTGCAAAAACAATCCTCAAAAATAATAACCATATTATAGCATACTCAAGTAATACAAAGTATCAAATCAAAGTCACAGAGGGACAAATTCCTAAATCTATTTTAGAGAAACTCTCTGCTGCTGCTATTAACTTGTCCGGATAGATGAAAAAACAAGGCATGTTCACAGACATCACCCAAATGCTTCAACACTATTTACTGAATAGCTTTTCTTTGACTCTTTAGGATTGTTGATTAGGAGTTTGAAGTTTCTTTAAAGTCTGGATTTTTCTGAACTATATTGACCACTGGGGAAAAAAAAGTCTTTGAATTTTGGTAAATATTTATTGTCAAATATGTCAAATATTTAACCTATTTCTGACTCAGCTTCTCCCTGCAGAGCTTTTTCCCTCCATAACCAATTTGTTAAAACAATGTCTATGTTGTGCTGACTTGCATGATCCCTCTTCATCTGTCTGACTCTATAACTCTTCTGTGTTTCTATGAAGCTCTAATCATCAAATACACTGCATGTCTTCTATACAACAGCCAAAACAATAACAGGTCAATGGTTCAGTTCTCTCTTCATTGTCAGTAGTCCTGGTGCTTTGCCTCTCTCAGAGGTTCCTCGTTTTAGGTATAGCCACACACTTTGTTGCTGTAGTAACAGAAGCATTAGAGGGGTGTTTTAGTTCACACCTTATTTCTTTCTACTCTAAATTTAGTTATTGTGTTGCTTTTGGTTTAACCAGAGAGGTAATTTAAGCACTGTTCCTATCTTGAAAGAAGTTTCAGTCTTAGGGTCTGTTTCAGCAAGATGGAAAAGCATGTGCCTAATTTAGAGACTAAATAAGTAATTATTAATAAATTCATACAGAATTGAATAAGAGAATAAAAGAGAAAACAAAGGCAGTATAATTAAAATGTACATTCCAGCCCTGTACTACTGCAATACGATGTCATGAATAAGAAAGTGTTCAGACTACAATATGCTTAAATCAGAAGCATGGAAGGTTGAAACTAAACAGCTTTCCAAATCTTAGCAATTGCTTCTTGCTTACAAAACCTGAGATAGGTGTCTTGTAATTGGTTAGCAATGATCAACAATAACCTGATCATGTGCCTGTATGCACAGAGATATTATGTACTGTTCTCTGAAACAGATAAGAAACCCATACAATCTCATTTTCATAGGAATGTAACACTGAAAATATAACTTGTGTTATGCTGTTCATCTTGTTGTCTGCTCTACTCTCCTCATCAGTAATCTATAGAATATTGTGAAACAGTAAGAGATGTCAGTCTGTGATTTCAAAATGCTTCATGTCTCCATACCAGAAAGGACATTTGAAGCTCCATCCTAAAAAAACACAGTCAATAGTTTTGTTCCTTAGGCATAGGAGTTCTGTGGGTATCACAGCTACACCCTTGTGAAGCGCATGCATAGAGGAAATGAAGAGTTTTCTCAGCGGGGAAATAAATTATACTTTTCACTTTTTTTCCTCTGCAAAAAGAGTTCTAAAAAGATTATTTTTATGTACAAGGTTGATAATGTTTTCATTTATCTGTTGTAATGGAGCAATACATATATTGTTATATATATTACAAACAAACAAATAATGTTTGTAATATATATTACAAACAAACAAGAATGCTGTTATTTAAAACATAAATGTAGAGATCGAAGGACTGCATGAACCCAGTAATCAGCAGATTATCAGTCATTTGTCCATTGGGAATAGTTAAAGAACCTTTAATAACATTAAATGCATGCAACCATTTTTCAGAGTTGTTATCTAAATAAATAATAACTAAATTAAAAAACTAAAACATCTGCGACTGTCGTGCTGCCAGACAAATGTTTTGCTTAGCTGATTTTAATACAATGCCTATTTTGCAAAACCATTAGCCTAGAAACTGCACAATCAAAACTGTGTTAAACATCAACCAAGGAGAAGCTCAAAATGGTGAACCAGCCTTGGTATGCCAATTCAGCTCCATATTTGGAAAGATAACACCAGTTATCAATCAGTCAGCTATGACTTTGGAGGCTATGACCACTAGAGATCATCAGAGGGTCTCCTGGGACAGATGAATGCATACACAATGGGAAGAGAACATATGTTAGTGATTTTGGGGAAATGATTATCATATGTAGGTTTATTCTGGGAAAATCAATGAATATGAATGTGAAACATAGTATATATATGGGAGCTTTTCTATACTTGAGATGAACAACAGGTGAAGACAACCTCATACATCTAGAGCTGTAATAAACATGCCTGATACTTAATGCTGTATTGTTGTTAAGGAGTTTTTGACCATCTTTTGGGAACAGTTTCTGGCCACCCAGAAGGTACACTACTCCAGAATTTCAATGGATCTGAGGAATCACTTGGAAACACTTGGTCAAGTGTAGGAATTAGTGTCTGAAGTACACTTGGAACAATCACAAAAACTGGCCCAGGTCTGGCACCTTAAATTATAAGATCAGTATGCAATCTCTAAAGAAAGGGGGAGTTTGTAAACAGAATGTTCCCAGGGTGAAATCAGACAGCAAACTGGCTCTTCAAACCACCAACCTTAAATGAGGAATCCTCCTGAAGCAGACCAGGGGAATCAGTCTCATCTGAGTCCCTGGTTACATTATTGCTGGGGAAGGAAAAGATAGATTTTTTTTAATTGATCCAAGAGCAACTTACTCTGTATTATCAGAACCTGTAAGCACTGTGGATGTGACAGGGAGAAAAGGTAATAAGCCTTTTTTACAACCATTATAATTTAAATTAGGAAAAAACAGTGGAGGACACACCAAGCTTTGTGTATCGTGGAATGTCCAGAGTCCCTTCCAGGAAGAAACTTTTTGAGTAACTTGGATGCAAAAACTACCCTTGAAAATGGAGAAATAAAATCAAAAATTCTAAAGTCTAAAATTGCGTGAGCAAGAACTTTTGTATTGTAGAAGCAGGTAGAATAAGAAGAAATACCTGAGGAGGTGGAGAATCCAGTAACTCCTTTGATGTGGCCAATGATGCATCCAGAAAATCTAAAGTGGTGATACTAGTAAAAAATGCCACTGAACCCCAGCTCTAAACTAGTAAGTAAAAAAAGAAATTATCCAGTTAGACGAGACATGACACATTGATTGACTAATTGATAAATTCCTGTAATGCTGTTTAATGTTTGAATGTGACATTATAATACCCCAATTTTACCAGTGAAGAAACTAAATACTAGAGAATATAGGTTACTACAAGATTTAAAAGCAGTAAAACACTCTTTTAACTTCCCTTATAGAGGAGGGCAAATGGCTAACAGTGCTTCTTAAGGATGCATCTTAAGGATGCCTTTTCTATATACCTCTTCATCCTGACAGATAGAAGCTGTTTGCTTTATAGTGGGGGAATTAAAAAACTGGGTGGAAGGTGCAGCTAACATCCACTCTGTTACCTCAGGACTTCAAAAATAGCCCCATTATATTTGGCAGTCAGTTGGCAAAAGAATTGGAAATCTGGAAAAAAGAAATTTTGGACAGAAACTTTCTACAATACAGATTGTATTCTGATAGCAACTAAGACTGAAAGGGAGTCTTGATGCTACAGTAGAAGTCTGTTAATTTTTTTGGGACAAGCTGGATATATGACATCAAAGAAAAAGATACAACTAGCCGAAGATGCAGCAACATATCTTGGTTTTGAGAGCTTGCAGGGATAAAGAACTTTGGGGAAAAACTTAAAAGAAGAAATTAGCCAGACTCTGGAACCCAGGACTTTAAAAGATCTATGAAATTTCTTTGGTATAGATGGGTGGTGTGGGTTATAGATTGCCAATTAAGGGGTATTGTAAAACCCCTTATATGATTCTCCACCAAAAAAAAAATACGTAGTATAGACTCCTGAGAGTCAGAGGGCCTTTAGAACCCTGAAAAGAGCCTTAATGGCAGGCTCTGCTTTGAGACTCCTAGACTTAAGCAAACCATTTGAGGTATTTTGCGTGAAAGGATGCACCTGACACGAGGGGTATTGGCTCAGCATTTGGGGTCATGGAAGCAGCCAATGGCATACTTTTCCAGACAACTGGACAATGAGAATAAAGCATGGGTCTGATGCTTGAGGGTGGTGGCAGCTGCAGTGCTTTAATCCAGAAAACATGAAAGCTGACACAGGATTACAGGATATGTACGCCACAAGATAATAGCTGTTTTGAAATCGAGGGAGAATGCTGAATTACCAAGTTGTCCTATTGGAGCAGGACAATGATGAATTTAAGATAAGTACTTCTATGAACCCTGCCATGTTTCTTTCTACAGGCTTCAGAAGAAGCCCAGAGACCTTTGTACCAGACTGCCTGGTAACACTGAACAAATATGTTCTGGCAGATCAGATCTCAAGACCAATCCTGTCCAGGACCTGAAACAGGAGCGATATATTGTTGAGAGCAGCAGGTATCAAATAGAAGATGGTCAGCTGGGAATCCCAAACCCAGACTTTACCTTTTTAACCCATCAGTACAAAAAGCAGAATTAATGACTTTACATTGACTTCTAGAAATTGCTGAAGGAAAAAGAGTAAATACATGGACTGGTTCAAAGCATACTTTTGGAATATTACTTGTCCACAGAGCCATATGGAAGGAAAGGGAATTGTTACAGGCATAGGCATCTCCTATTAAGTACAAAAAAGAAATTAGTCACCTACTAAAGAGTATACAAAAGCAGAAAGTGGCTGTGGTGCACTGTAAAACCTATCAGTTTGGAAACTCCTCAGTTAATACAGAGAATTGATTAGCTGATGAAACAGCTAAAGAAGTTGTTGAAAAAGGTATCATTGTACTAAAACCTAGGAAAACCTTTCATACTAGAACAAAAATCAACTTATCAGGACAGGCAGCTAGCCACATTATTAGAAACTATGGAAAATCCACCCTGTTTATTTATACTATTGTATATTTACAATTTTAATCCAACTTCAATATAAGAAATACAGAATTTCTGAGCTTCTTGAGAAGAATGAAGTTGTTAGAACAGTTAGAATATTGTAACATGCCACCCAAAGCAAATGCTGCCGTATGCTAGCATTACACTCTTTTTTTAGAATATTCTTATGTAGCAGCAGAAAGCCAGATTTCCGTACCTTTAAAAATCTACATAGACAAGAATATCAGCCTTATAAGAATGTTTTTGTCTATCATCAATCAAAACTTTTGCACTCCTTGTCTTGAAATTACACTTTTTGATGCTTGAGATACGCATCCAAAAAGGGTAGTTAATTTAAGTAATTTTGTCTTTTTCTCTCAATGTACAAGGTCATTAATTGCAATTGGGACCTTCCTAAACCCTAGTCTGCTGATGGGGCAAGAACTCTATTGTTAAATGTATTATGGCAGGGTTGTCTTCGGAGATTGCCTGCTTGATTGCTTTGTAAAGGCCCAATGGCACACAGCAATTAAAATCCATAGACCTTTATAACCCTACTGATGTTTTATGGGCCTTTTTGTGTCCTTCGGTGTGGTTTACCATTTGTGTGTCTCCCAGTGGATTTTCTTTTCAGAACTCTAAGAGGAATTTTTTTCCGGAGTGATAAAGCTAGTTATACATCATGCAAAAGGTTAATGACTATTTTCAAAAAGAGCTTATGTTAAATGTCATAGGGTGAAAGTTATAGTAAAGAACAATTAAGTAAAATCACTTGCCATTTTTTCATTCTCAAAGTATTTAGATACTACCACTACTTACATAGAGCCCATTGAGTTGGTAAGTTATTGGACAATTTAAAACTTTTCAATTAATTTTGCAAAACAAGTCTAACTTCTTAAACCGAGCTAAATAATTGACAGCTTTTCCTATGTGTATCTGTATATACATGGAATGAAAAAATGACAGCTTCAGAGTGTGATTCCAAATATTTTCACTCTGTGAGTCACTTAAGGAACCATTACACAGTGGGCCCATGAATGTTATGTTCTTAGAAGGTATGCGGCTTCATACTGATTTGTTTAAATTATTTCCTTTGGTCTCCCTTAACAACGAACTAACCAAGACAAGTAACAGAATCACAGAATAATTAGGGTTGGAAGGTTCCTCTGGAGATCATCTAGTCCAATCCCCAAAGACAGCAAGACAACTGTCTAGTAACTTGGAGCCATGTTTTTCCCACACCTGTGGTTTCATAGACAAAACGTCCTTTCAATAACACTTAAGTATTTGGAGTCATAGTAAATATACAATCTTTACCACTAGTGATCTTTACATTAAAAAAGGTATCTTTTTCCATGATTTCTCATTTTGCATTTGCATCATGTTTTCAAGAACAGGAGAAATGACTGCTAAAATTTATTGTAGAACAGCCATTATTTAAGCTTACAACTGTGATTTAATGAAATGGAAAATGCCTGCTACTACAAGGAAATAATAAAAATTCCCAGACATCTCATGAAACATTTTTTTAAATCCATTTTTGTATGTAATAGAATAGGTGCCTTTGGAGAACTAAGTTACACAACATCTTAATTCTAAAATGGTGTATAGAAATTGATAGAAAAAGAACTAAAGATGGAACAGGAAACTAAACGGCCATGAACTTATTTTCAGGATGCCATTTCAGAATGCAATAATTCACAGCTGCAAAGACAATCAGTTTTAGAGCCTAGCAAATAAGGAAAGACTATTTATATGTCCTTTTATTGAGAGGAAGGACAATTTAAATCTGAGGTACCTATGATCTGTTGTTTCCCACATCACTGTAACTAAATCTAAATGCACTTTCAATCTTGTTCTCAATGCCAGTTACTCTAGCCACTGTGGACCCCAAAGTCTATATTATTGTAAGCTGAAAAGAATTTGGTGGCCAAAGTGGACCTTCAGAAATTGTCATTAAAGTTGCTTAAATCCACAGTTATCA
Organism: Phylloscopus whistleri; assembly: GCA_017589585.1. Taxonomy (NCBI): domain Eukaryota; kingdom Metazoa; phylum Chordata; class Aves; order Passeriformes; family Phylloscopidae; genus Phylloscopus; species Phylloscopus whistleri. Next base: position 8,555,940 of record JADMLD010001013.1, on the reverse strand, counting down.
TAATTAAAGACATTTGACCTTAAAGGTATAGCTAGATTCCAAAATTGTCCTGCAAAATCTCTATTATTACCAATGGCATGGAAGATACTAACTGTTAGAAGCTAGAAATGTTATAAACAACTGATAAAGAGGAAGGTAATTACTTTTCATTAAATTATTTGTATTTCATATGAAAATCAAAACAACACAATGAATACAGAATTTCATAACACCAAAGTAAAAAAGCCACTTTCTGATTTGATCATCACAGAAAGCTGTGATGGTCTCCACACCGCTCAAGGGCTAGTCATTTGGACGCAGTTTACCTAAATATATATTTGATTTTCTCATGTCACAACCACAAGTATCATGGTGTCCTTGATGTCCTTGGTTTTTTAGCTGTTATTATTCAGGGTTGTTTGATTATTAAGTGCACCAACTGGCATCAAATGTATTTTGTAGTCATGGATTACTCTCACTTTATCAAAACAGAATAGTGTCTACCCTCACAGCAGGTAATTCTTCTTTGTAGGATTCAGTTTCTACCCCTCAGTTGACTTACAGTAATTGGGACTGCAAAGAAGAATAAAATTTGTTGATCCTCAAAACAAAATATTTTTTGGCCCTTGGTGTTTTCATTATTTACCCCTTACCTCTGAGGTTGGAGGCAGAGACTTTGCTCCAGTTTTTGACAAGGAATAATAGGCAAATGATCCAACAGCAAATTTCATCATAACTAAGGTCCTAATATGTGTCTGAAATGAAAGTGTTGAGGGTTGTTATGTAGACAATTAACTGGATCTGAATTTGATTTCTTGCAAATTGAATCCGTTCTGGTAAAAGGAAGGGTTGTTTTCTATTTACTTTCTTCTCATCCACCCTTCCTTTTAATCGAATGCTGCCCACAAGTCTTTCACCAATCCATTTGTTTATTTAAATAAAGGTAGAATCTGTACATTAAAACAACCCAACAACTTTGTGTTTGCTGTTATGCAGAATACAGGATAAATTTGCAACAGGGATATTTTCAATGAAATGGAACACACAATAGTTGTTCTCATAAAACACAACTTTTTACTGACAGATTAATACCTCTTTCTCCTTGTTAATTTTCTTGAGTGTTTTCAGCATTGCTCTGGAGCTGTTTTGTTTGGAGCTTTTTAATGTGTACATAGCTATTCATCTAGTGTTAACTGTATAGCTAAATTGAAAGCAATAGAACTGATATGATTTATTCTGATCCTCAGAAATGCAGTCAATCTTTTTTCTTCCTGTGAATAAAAGATTGAAAGATGAACTTAGAGGAAATATCCATAATACTCAGCTATTTTTAAGTTTAAACCTGTTTTTATTATTCAGAATACTTATATGGGACTGAAATACTGCAAGAAAATGTAGTGACAGGAAAAGGGAGAATTGATTTAAATGGAAAGATGGTCAGTTTAGATTAAATATTAGGAGGAAATTCTTTGCTAAGATGGTTGTAAGGCACTGGAACAAAGATGTTGTGGATGACTCATCTCTGGAAGAGTGGCCAGGCTGGACGGGACTTTGAGCAACCTGGCCAAGTGCTCATGGCAAAGGTGCTGGAAATAGGTGATCTTCAAGATCCATTCCAACCCGATCCATCCTATGATTCTATGATTCTATGATTCTATTTATTTATAGCACATACTTTCTAACATACTGTATGGAATTGTGTGTTGCTCCCCCACTTCTTTCATTTTAAAATACAGCTGGTCAGAAGGGTTTTAAACTGTGCTCTAGCTAGTATGGATTACATTAGAATAAAGAATGGATGAATAAATGAGCTAGTGCACTAAGTGAGCCATACGAAACTACAGAGCATTTGGAAATAGAAGTTTCCTATTTATTGAAAGATAAGGCATTAATGGCACTTACAGTGTGCTTGATCCTCAATATACCATGGTGGTTCTCAGATACAATGGGAACATACTGACTCAAAGCAATAAGACATGTTAAAGTCCTGCCTCATATACAGGACTGCCACCATTCAAGTCGTAATGTTGGTGTAAAGATCAAGCAGTAGTCTCCTCAAAGTAGAGAGGACACTTTACCTTTCATATGTGGATCAAAGAGCTGGACCTTTTAAGTGCAACATTTCCTGAAGACTTCAGTATTACGTAGATTGTTTTCGAGAAGTGTAACATCTTGAAGATACATGAGCAAAGTTCGCTGAATTCAGAAGCATGTAGACTGAACTGCAAACTCAGGTTACTCTTGTGCTACAGTGGTGACAGGGTTTAATTGGGTCTCTGCGCCTCAATTCTGGAACTCTTGAAGGAAAACAACTGAAGTTGAAGACCTGTGCAGATGTCTCATCCTGGTAATGAGAGGAATCTGGCTGGTCTAGTTTTAAGTAAAATTGCTGAAATAAAAGCTAAATTAAGGCTTTCTGACATGGATGATCAGTGATTGCAAACCAAAGTCTTAAAATTAGTTGACATTTCATATGGTAATCAAAATGGATTCAATGAAGCGACTGAGCTGTCCATTGAGGTCCTCTCCACCATGACATTCATTCAGGAGAAGTAACTCATCAGAGACACTTTGATGAAATCAGTTAAGACACTGTGGGAAAGTATCTTTTTTGGGAAAATGAATACACTTTGAAAGGTCTGAAGGTTTGTGTTGTTAGATTCTGAAGGTACTGCAAATGAGACACAATAGAAAACTGTGTTTGGTAGCTGAACCCTAAGAGAAGATAACTCTCTGTCTTTATAAATAAAAATTATAGATTTTATCACACAGTTATATGAGGCAGAGTTAAAACATCTGTGTTACAAAAACTAACTACAAGAAGCATGAAGCAAGAGTAGAAAATCTTGCAACTGCTTCCAAATAAGCAAGCATATTCTAAGTTTTAAAGACTCTTATTATGAAAACTCCTAAGAAATATTAGGCAGAACAATGTTTTAATTAAATCTACATTTGCAAAACTTCTGTGAAAATGTACATTTTACATAGGCCAAGTTACCAGGTTTGTCCCCTATGTGTATATCTGTTCACTGCAATCTCTCATATATGCAAAGGTAGAAACATGAATTTTCAGAATCAGGATTTAATTTATTAGTCTTTTCACTATTGATGATCTCCAATAAGTATGAAATGTAGTGTTAATTAGAGTCGGAAATGGACTCCTTTGTATTTATTTTTGGTTTACATAGTACTACATTTTTGTTTATACAAATGACCCCTGCCCCTGTGAGTGCTCTGCAAGAGTACTATTCTTCACAATCAATTGTGAATAAAGTAACTTTTATTCTTTGTTTAAATTTTTATTTCCTTATGGAGACTTTCTATTGTATAGAATCAAAGTGAGAAAATTCTGAAATTATGTTTATAAGTTTTATTTTTCTTTTCAAAGCAGTAGTTTTAAAGTACTGGATTTCTTTTAAGCCACAAGCTAAAATGATGTGACATTACAATATGGGCCATTCACTTAAAAGCTGGACTCGATAGTCCTTGACAACTCAGAATATTCTGTGATTCTGTGATTCTAAGATAACAGGCAATATTGTTTGGAAACTGTTTTTTTTTTCTCTTTGAAACACTCTAATATAAGACTCTTTTCCAGATTAAATATTTTGATAAATGTGCATAAACAAGCATAAATCCACTTCCACTTTTCCTGGAATAATGGTTAGATGGGACACTTTTCCACGAGTTATGCTACTCCATAAAATACAGAAGTTCTGCAATAATGGTAAAACCTTGTACCATGTTTGACTTTTTCATTTCCAAGCTCTTGTAATAATGTTAACTGTGTCTTTTATGTTTTACTACACACTAAAGAATAAAATGGCCTTATCTTCATGCCTTTTTCATTTTTCCTATGTTCTCTTTTTTTTCCTAAGATATTGAAGTATTAGTGCATCTAACTTCATTAATCTCAGAGTGTGCCTCTTAGAGCATCCCTTTCTTCATGCCATGCAACATCTCTTGAGACACCAAAACCCATCTCTCAGAGTTTGCCTTTGGAGAGCCACCACCATGGCTCTCCAAACAGATGAACAGCAGAGGGCTGTACTGCATGGTGCTTTTCCACAGCAGGAAGTGCCTGCTTTACTTCCAGATCTCACCGTATGCAATTCTGATAGCACACTATAACAGGAGAGATATATTCTTGTTAGGAGTCAAAACTAAATAAATTATAATGCAGCCAAACACTTCTGAATACGTTGTTTTTCTAGTCTAACAAGTGCCATTTACATTGTTTAGTTAAGAGAGGGTTGCAAGGCTGCTCTTTGGATTCATAGTGGTGAAGTTGCACAGAAGAATGATATCAAGTCTTTATTTCTCACATGTGTACACCTAGAGATTACAATCTCCAACAGTGTTTAATTAGAGACTTGAAAAACAACTTCAACTAAGTCTTTCCTCTTTTTGTTTCATCAAAGATTCATCTTTGAAGTGCACCAAAAACTAAATTAACTTCAACACACATTCCGAGCACCAGCAAAGGATATGGGAATCATCTGCTTCTAAAATCAAATCCTTAAGAATGCTAAATAGTTTTAGATAAGCCTACAAAGTTGTGAACTGGGAACAGAAATTTTGTGTCAGTACTTCCTGTCAAGTCTTTCATGTGAGCCTGTGTAATAAACATGAGTTTGTAATAGATGGACGCAGATGGATGTCCACAGTAGATGGATAAAGTCTAGGTAAATGTTCTATCCAAAAGTAAGGTAAAGTTAGAAAGGTCTCATTCCAAAAGCAGTCCAAAAGAAAAACACACAGAAAAATAAATTAATAAATAAATAGAAACACCTGTCACCATATTTGTTCAGGAGATACACAATTCACTGCAAACAAAGTGAAAATTTTCCCTGTAAAAACAATGACGCCTGAGGGCTATTTCTGTTTTGTGGAGTACCTTGAGAATAATTCAGGTTTGCAGTTCTGTAGATCAATAAGTAGAAAAGCTGAGTGCTTCAACCAAACCCACAAACAGTAAATATGATTTTCTACCATATAAGCAGAGGTATTAAGTCCCACTGTGAATATATAATAAAACAGTATGACATATAACCCCAGCTACATTATAGACTCTACAACTGTGGTGATTTTTCAGTAAGTGTGTTATTCACTACTAACAACATTGTCAGGTTCAAGCATAAACTGAGTAATAATATTATTATCAGAGACGTTTCCATGTCTTTTTGATCCAGATGCAAACAAGACAGATGGGTAAATTTTAAGAGACTTAAATACATTGTTAATGGGTTTGTATGTGCAGAGAAATCTTCAGGCCTCCAACTATACAAACACCACATGAAAGTATGCTTGCTATTACAATACCATGTGGACAGCAAACTTTAATGAAAGTTGAAGAAATATGCTGTAAACAATAGCAATGACATTTTTCCAGTGAGGTGGAAATCTATCATTTTAATATATGTGGGCTGAAGTGTAGATGAAAGAGACATGAGCTCTTGAGAGTAAAATACATACAATTGTGTTGATGATTGTAAAATGAATTGAGGTCCCACCACTTCTGCCTATAGCATAAGATATTGTCTCCAGTGCTCTTGTTTCTGGAGGTCAAACTTATGAGAGCTCTTCATTTACATGTCATTTACATGACAGCAAAAACAGTCTGTGTAGCCTAAGCTACTGAACACCATTGAAACTTAAATCCTTGATCCTTCAGACTTGTTTTGAAGGAAGAGGTAGAAACATCAAAACTCATCTGGTTTAAGTAATATCTGAATTCATCACAGTCACTTCCACAGTAATTGTAAGGATGTGACCCTATCTGATGCTCCATATAACACTATTCCAGATGTATTGTCATGGGCATTTTCTTTAAACTACAATTGTATCAAAACCACTCCCTTTTTCGTCCATGATGGCCATGATATATAGCCATTTAGGACAAAAGAGTAGTTACTGGAACTCTACATGGGCTTAAATGGTGGGATTTCTGAGTAGGGTAAGCTTGGGGGTGACAAAGAAAACCGCAATTTCAAGATGTGAGAGTAGTCAGAGTACCACAAGAAACAAGCAATTTCCAACAAGATATAATTTGTCTGACAAAAGGATTTGTGCATGTTGCATGAGGAAGGCCACTTGCATGTGTGCAAACCAAAGTCTATTTTTGTGCCTAATTCAGAATTGTTTCCATGAGCATTTGTAAAACCTCAATGAAAATGGGGGTGAACCATTTCTTTTAATAAAATATATACTTAGTATATTCTCTTTTAGCTCAAGAACCAATAAATATCACATATTCCTACGGGGAAAAATCAACAGAAAAATACAAAAAGAATATATGGACCTTTGCAAATATGTGAAAATCTTGAAAAGGAAAATATTTTAAATGCAAAAATTTTTAAACATTTTAGTATGCCATATGAACAAACTATTCCTTGTTGAAAGCATAGTGAAAACAGAGAATGGTTAACCATGAATTACCAGAGACCTACTGGATTTTCAATAAAGACATAGGCCAGTAGAACACTAGTTATGCTGTATTTGTGATTGCATCTGTTTCAACCTACTGCTTTTTAGAAGCAGATTTTGTGACTTTTTTTCTACTACTGACTGACTGTGCAACTAGTTAAATGGAACATATTTCCATTTATCTCTTAAGTGTAGTGACACAACTGAGGGGTTTTTTAAAGTAATTTAGGAATGTTTGGCAGCAATCTTATTCAAAGATTTTCCATTTGCTCTTTTCTCCTCAATTTGTATTTAACTACATTCCACTTTTAAAGTCATGAAAATATAGCTGCACGATGTTCTTCACTGAGAAGGTGTTACCTATTGAGCAAATAAATATAAAAGTAAGTCTATATTATAAAACACTCTTCAAAAATGAACATTATTAAAACAGATAGGTGTTCAAGTTTGTCCAGGAAACTCTGCCCTTTTACACTGTGTATATCTCTTGGATACTGTCTATCTATCTATCTATCTATCTATCTATCTATCTATACATACATACATACATACATACATATATACACAGCTATACTATATATAGCTATGTATATCTCATGGACACTATTTCATAAATGACTTGAACTTTTCATTGTGTGGCTTGTGGTCCTACTTTTGATCATGCTTACTGTATTTTCTTTTACTGCTTCTTAGAAATAATATATGACACTCCTTTATAGTTTTAGTCTCTGTATTTCTCAATCATTATATTCAAAACATCAATGGATTTATTATGAAGGTAAGACAAAAAATTGAAGAGTCAATAAAAGAAATGAAAATAAAGTGACATTATGTATCTTTGGGCATAATTATATTGTTGCTTTTGCTGTTGTTTCTTTCTTTCTTTTCCAGGAAAACGGAGAAATGTGCAAAGAAAATAATCTTATTTTCATGAAGAAGTTGATATTGAACACGTGTATCATAGCACAAAATCCTACATTTCTATGCAACAGCTATGAGAATTTCTCCTAAAACACCAATAAAAATGTTTTCTTAGAAATGAGGGAATTAACCATCTTAGGGTAAACTTGAGCAATTTTTAGTTCATATGAAACTACAGAATGCTTCATTAAGGATTCTGGACTTCCTCCCTTCTCCCAGTGTTCAGGTATACCTCTGCAGGAAATGTACAGTGCTGAAATTTTCAATTGAAACAGTAAAGTTGAAATTTTCCATTGATGAAGAAATCTACCCTCTGCTGTGATTGGATTTTAAGCATCTGACTGCTCCCTGTGTGTGCAGCTTGGCAAAACTGGACCTTTGCGTGGTAGGCAGTTCCTTCTCATATTTCTAGAAAATGTAGTCCTGCAAACCTTATACGAGAATGAAGAAAATGTCTTAATCTGTCTTCTGCGCTTTCTAGAACAGATTTCAGACCTAAATATTAGAAAGTAAACCCCTTGAGTGCAAACCCCTTGAGTAAGAATAAGGAAAATTGATAAGGAACATGCACTTTATTGAAGCTGTACCACCACAAGAGTAGTTTTTGGTGTGAAAAACAACAAAAAACCCTCCTGTTTGTGGAACAAAATTAGAACTAATTTCTCTTGCATCATTCAAACAGGCTTTCCTTGGCTGGCTGTTTTCCATCACAATCCTTCTGGGAGTCAGAAAATTATTTCAGTGGCCACTTTGTAATACAGGACCTATGTAGTACTTTAATCTGTCAGGTTCTATTTCATAATTACATTTATTTCTGTGACTAATAAGCAACAATAAATTCTAAAAAAAACATCATGTTGTAATTCTTAATTCTTAATCCTTAATCCTTAGTTGAGATTTTTTAAAAGTTTTCCCTTCCTTACTCTCCCTTTCTCACCCTTTCCCACCCAGCTTAAAATTTTAGCTATATTTAAATGTTTGTAAAACAGGTGTTGCAAGTATTTTCTCATCCTTACAAAGAGGCAACACAGCCAGAATCTGTCAGCCTTCATGAGTGCTGTTGCAGCTGTGTGTTGCGTAGGACAAAAAAGAACTATGTTTTGATTATTATCATACTCATGCATAGTATTAATAATATTGATTATTTAAGGTTAAACATTATTGGTACCCTCCAAAAGAAATGCTACAGCTGATTTTTTGTTTAGTAGGGTTTTTGCATTCCTTTGAAATAACTTATATATCACTATTTTTGAAAACTTGTGTCATTTTGGTAGAAACATTATGCATTATTTTTTCAAGCAAACAGCAGGTATTTCTGCCTTCCACATCTGCTCAGTAGGCTTGGCCACTTATTGTTCTGCTGTATTGTGACCCATTTCACAAGCACAAATCAAAAACAATGTCTTTCTCTTGGAGAGCTTGAGAGAATTTTCAAATGAATGGTGTTGCGATAGGCAACCAACTTTCCCTGCCTTCAAATGGACTGAGCATTTATTTTTATGCCTCTCTTTTAGGATGTAATAGTCCTGTCTGGCAGTACAACTGGCAGCAAAGAATTCCTGAATTACATGTATTCTCACATCTGGAGTCGTTGATGAGGTGTGGTTGCTCCTGTATCAGTCAGTTCTTACATTGTGACTTAGGTATAAGACAGGAAAAGGTTAATTCTTTGGTTTGTTTATTTTCCCTGGGACCTGGCAGTTCTGACTAAGTTACTAACAAAAAAAAAATAGCAAATAAAACCCTAAAACCGAAAACACACATTAAAAAATTACCATCAAACAACAACTGAAAAACCCCTAAAACCCAAAAACCAAAAAATAAAGGGTGAGGTGTGGAGGAAAAGGGAGAGAAAAAGGAGAAACAGAAAAAGTTCTCACGTCAGCAGATTTCCTAGAACATGAAAATTAAAGATGAACAAAATTAATTTTTCATGAACTGCCTTCAGGATTTAGCTTCTTAATCTTGCAGCCTGTTTATTACACTAAGGACTGCAATTACTTTCCATGGAGGGCTGAAGCACTAGCAGATCAGTACTTGGTAACCAAGTATTGATTAATACCTTGCCCTGTGGAGAAAGTTTCTTGTTGAGCTGATGCTGAAGGTGGCATTTCAGACATTTTTGTCTCCTCATATGACCCACATTTTTGATCCATTCGCTGTGACAACGTTTTCTTTTATTCAGAAGAATTCTATCCCAAGGACTCACACGTTTCTTCTAATGCAATCATAGTTTGTTTTTTTTTTAATATAAAATATGGCTCTATTTCAGCACCAAGATTTATACAAATCAAATTTATTAATAAAAGTGAAAAGCAATAACTATTATTGAAAAAGAAGAGTGACCAGTCTCATCATCAAACATCTACTTGAATGCCAGGAGGTTGAGGGTGTTTTTGTATTACTGTCTGGTATCTCACAAAAAGCATTTTATAAGCATCAGCATGTTGACAGACCTGGCTCAATGAGCTGGAATAAAATAGTGACCAAAAAAGTGATTTGCACAATGATGTCACTAGAAATGTTGTGTGATTTGATGTCTTATGTGATATGCCTGTTTTGTTCATATATGTACAAAATACAGTATCTTACCATGACTGTGATGGGGACGGGAAAGAAGGGACTGAAAGGACATGAAAGAAAGAAAGGAGAGTGAAATGGTCAGGGGATGCTAACTGAGCGTACATTTGAGCGTACAAAGGACTGCAGTAATATGTGTAATACTCCCACCCATAACTTTGTTGTTGTTACCCAAACTGGAAGTAAAACAATCTAAGTGGGGACAGTGCATCAGCCTACTCCAGGTCATCTCCAGGATACAAGCATGCTTCTTATGCCTAGTTGGGTTTTTGGAAGAAACCTGCATTAGGTTCAAAGTTTATCCTAGTAAGGTATTAAAATTGTGCATATTAGCACTCAAATGTACAGCCCACCAGTTGTACAATCCAGTAAATCAACTCTGCTGTTGATATAAATCTTCACATCTCTTCCCACCAGACTAAAGGCCATCTTTTTAAAAGGATCAGGCTGATGATCTCTGTTGTTGGTGATGCTGCCTTGGTTCTGCAAGAAACAGCAAATATTGGGAGAAAGACACCGATGAAAGGAGAAGGACGTCAAAGACACGAAGTGCCAGAGTGATGGCACAAACAACACTCCTGACTAACCACTTTTGCTGAATGGCCCTTGGACTGCATCCTGGTTTGAGGCTGTCTGTCTATGCCGAAACTGCCTTTCAGGGCTCCATTGGAGTCCATTGGACCTGCAGGGCCCCTCCATGGGGAAAGCAGATAAAGCTCTCAGTCAGCACAACTGATGCATCCGACAGAACCATGCAGCTGTCTGTGCTTTGCAACATACTGCCTCTTTGATGGATTACTTACTTTTTCTCAAATAAAATAATGCAAAAAAAATCATTTGTACAATGACAGATATAGTTTCCTTTACTTCTGTAAAATACTTATTTTTTTAATGAATAATTGAATTTGCATGATTTTCTAATGCTTTCCATGTATTTTAATAATAATTCATTTTCATCAGAAATCAGTTCACAGAGCTAAAATGTTCTGATTATGAATTCTAATCTATGCATGTCAGTATAGATTTAAAAAATGTGCCACATATTTTTAAATGAGCAGCAGCACTGCACTCCTTGGGAATAATCACTGAGAAGGTGCAACTTATAGAAGAACCCTAGTTTATGTGTTCCTGGGTGGCAGATATTCCCAAAACTGAAATGCCATGTTTGAGTTCCTGCTGAAAGAGACTTGTGAAAGGATCTATTGTTTGAAGACTTTCTGGATTGTAGGTGCTGCATAGAGAAGAATTAAATATAAAACTTCTAAAGGCAAATTTTTTTTCAACTACACAACAATTTCAGGTGTATATGCTAGGGGTTATCTTTGAAAAAAAAATGAAAAAAATCCAACATGTCTTTGTGGCCCTTTCCTCCTGTGTAAATTAGAGTACAAGTAATAGGAAAGAAGTTTACTTGAGGAGCTCTTTCTCCCATGAGTCATTTGCCTGAGACTCAATCCTATATTTCCTCTTTTTCTTGGAGTTCTGTTTTACCTGATGCCCCTCTATTTGGTCCTGCCACAAGGAAGATCCCATGGTTTTGATTCTTTATTGAAACTACTGTTGACATGAATGTTTGGGTGTTTTGTTTTGTGTTTTGTTTCGTTTTGTTTTGTCTGTTTTGTTTTTCCAATCACTGTGCCTAACAGATTAGTCTTGTCTCAACACTAGTGCTGCAGCAACTTCCCATTTGCACTCCAAGCCAAGCAACTGCAGCATACAGTGGTTGCTCTGCTTTATAGTTTTTATAATTAGAGATTGCTAATCAAAGCCACATCTGTTTGAGAGGGTAAAAAAATCTCGTCCTCATCTTGAAAGAGTAGAGAGAGAGGGGATGTTCTTTTTCATTGTCTAGAGTTACAGCTCTCTGCCCTTGTGTCCCATCTACTGCCCCAGCTAGTATGGTGATGGATCCCATCTGCGTACACTCAGCCAGCTGCACATGGAGCAGAAAGCCCATCAGCAAACTGACAAGCTTGGCCTTACTTCCCTGAAAGGATGAGGCTCTTTTGAAAATGAACCTTGTATTGTAAAGAGAATCCAGAAGGTACTGCCTCAATTTGTGAGGCTCTAAGATAAAGCCTGTTCTACATATAAGGGAAAGAACAGCATCTACAGTTTCACTGGCTGGTAGCTTTTAGGGGACACCAAAATGTAGTGATGGCTGCATGTATTCCTTTCTCTTGTAAATGTATTTTACATTTACAAATGCCTATTAGAAAGGTCTGATAATTTTTACTGCTTATTTCTATATCACTGAGGTTTTAATCCAACCTTTTTTGTCTGTTTTATGTTTGGCCTATTGCAGGATAGATGCTCAGTGAAATGGTGGTTTCACTTAAACTGGGATGAATGGAGGAGGCTTCAAGGTAGCAAAATTTCACCTTTCCTGTGAACCAAAGGGCAAAAAAGTAGCAGAATATAGCAGGTAGCCTATTGCCACCCTGTGAAAGAAATAAGTGTATGATTTCGGCTTATGTTCTACAGCAGTTTTTCCTTGCTCTTTCTTTATCACAACAGAAAGCAACAGGGAGGAAGGCAGGGTCAAAATTTGCAAGTGTCGCAATATCCCTTCAATTTAAATTTATCTGAGAGCTCAGTCTTCAAGTAATCTGCTCATAAAAGCAAAGAAAAAGTGGGGTGATTTTTGGTTTTCTCTGGAGATGGAGAGTAACACACAGTCTAGAATCCTCATGTGATTATTAAAATATCAGTGCTCTACAGGACAAGTACAGTTCTTGTTTTTTTTCATGTTCTCAATTCTACTTCAATATTTAATTCTTTTTTCTATAGTTGTGACTCAATAATTTCTACATTGTCCCTTTGATCACCTAGGAATAAACTTTAACACTCTGTGTGTTAATGTCTTAAACTTCCTCAGGCAGCAAATAGGTCAAACTGGAATGAAAACCTTATTATATATTTTGAGTATTTTATATGTGTCCATTTCATTAGAATTTAATGGTAAAACTGTAAATTTTTTTTTATCTGTAAAATCCATAAATAGAAAAGAAATTATTACTTTGAGGCTATAAATGCCATGCAGGTTTTACCAGCACAGATAACATATAAGAAACCAAAAGGATGACAATTTTAACCAGCGAAGGAAGAAATAAAGAATGGTAAAATCAAGAATTATGGCTATTTTCCACACTGAGATGGTGGAGTCTGAGTAACAGAAATCTGGATATAGCCCAGAGGCAGTCCTGCTCAGAAATTAGTATTTCCTCATTAGTAGTGCCATATTTATTTGCCTTCAGATTTGGGAGGGGAGGGGAAGCTGGAAGTGTTAGCATGGGGGAAAAAATAGAAAAAAATAGGGGAAAACTCCTGGAAACAAAAACAAAACAATGAAACAAAAAACCCAACAAACAAGAAAACAAAAACCAAAACCAACAAACAAAAATCACCAAAATCCCAACAAACTGGTCAGCCATGTTCTCACTATCCTACAATGTCCCTTTTAAGATCTGAATAAAGAGGTGCTCTGATCATATTCATTTGCTGAGGCAAAGCTCCTGCTGTTGGGAATTCTAGTACTGAAATGATTATTACCACTTTGCTAAAGGCAGCTATTAGTCTAGATATCTAAAGACAAGGAAAGACAAGACCCTGTAAAAATGAGATTTTAATCACTGTGTTGTTCTATTTGATACTGATTTTAATCATCCCCCCTCCCCTTGAGTCTTATTTTTATTAAATTACAAAATATAAATGGATTTTGGGATCTCCAAGCGATTTCTGATTTAAAGTTCTGAAGCTAGGTACTGTAGAAATAAGTACCTGGAAGAACATTACATTGCAAACCCTTAAGCTCCTTTTATACTTAATTTTTTTCTGTCTTTATAGAAATATATAGTAATTTACCAAACAGTCTTAACGAAGTACATAATCAAATAGTGCCTAAATGTGAGGAAATTAGTTTCCCACCTGCTTGCCACCAACTCCAAAGTATTCAGGCATTTTGTCTTAGCACACAGTGTAGCTGTGCTTATGATTGTAAGCTGAAAATAGTTTCATAGGAACAGTGTTAGCATGCCTGTATGGCTTCTTTGAAGCCACATACCACTCATTAATTTTTCATTTACCTTTTTTCCTGACTATTTCTCATAGCTGTATGCAGTCCTTTGTCACCAGTAGATTAAAACCCTGTAGAATTGTCTTTCACCAAATACCCTTAACAAAATAACATAATGGCACAAGATAAAGAAACCTGCTAAAAAATTGTAAGGGAAATACAGTACTCAGCATGTTCGTTTAAAAATTGATTCTGGTCTGTACTGAAGGTAAAATTTCCTGGCTTGGGTAAACATAAATAGGAAGAGATATGACCTAGAATTTCAGACAATAGAAGAAATATTTTATGGAATGAACATTTATTTTTCCCAAGACCCACAATAGCAACGTGAAAATCACTGTTTTCACGGCTTGATGGATTAACTGAAATTTTATTACGATGTGTATGTATATATATATATGTATATATGCATTGATTACCTGTTTTTTATTACTGTGCAGCTGTGTGGATGGCCTCATGATTCACATCCCTGGATCTGATAAATATTTTTTTTTCTCATCAAGAAACCCCACCTACCTAATGGGTAGAATAGGGTCTTGCCTACAGCTCCTTTTTGAAATGTTTTTCTGTCTGTGTTTTTGTGCATACAAAATAGGGACAATGTAATAAAATGTACCATAGTATTCCATAGTAATAGAATGTGGCAAATTAGTTTGTTATCTTCTTTGATAAGGTTATCTTTCTTTCTAAATAATGCCATTCATGTAGATTTTTGGGAAATATATAGGATGTCCCTTGCATATCTGTCTACCAGATGTGAAATACATGATCAATTTAAACCCACTTCTGGAATAGAATTGCACATGGCAGTCACTCAGCTTTGTTTGGACTTCCAGTAATAACCCCATAATATCAAAGTAATTTTCTTCTTTCATTCCTTGTTGTTCCTGGGAAGTTACCTTCAAAGTTCCTTTGTAGATGAAAATTTACTCTTAGTAACAGCAAAAAATAGATGCCATCCATAACAATGCAACACTTTTCAGAGTAGAAAAATCTAATATTACTCTTTTGGTGATACTGGATGATATTTAAATCATCTGAAGTTAACAGCCAATGTAATTTGCTTAAGTGATATTGGAGTTTGTTGTTTTTCACGGAATGAATGCTGTTTAAAAAGGAGAACAGACTCAGTTCTTAAAAAAATTCTGGCACTAGTAATATTGCTCTAGGAAAAAAACAAACAAGCATCCCAAAAACAAAGGGCCAGCAAAAAACCTACCATTCCCACTTACTTTATTCTGAAGTGCAATTGTTACTGTAATTATCCTGAGTATAGTCCACAGTTACAATCATCAGTGATTTTAATCCTGAACATAGCTCTGATGATAGTACATCACTATTTACATTCCCATATGTTTGCTAGATTGTGCAATATCAAAGATGAGCAAAACTAGCCCTTCTCACTGTGTTGTCACCATCCCTTATTTATAGGCATGGAAATAGAAAATTTTACCTGTCATGGAGAGATAATGTAGCTATGATAATAATACTGTAAAGATGAAGTAAATTTATCAAAATAATCAGAGGTGTGATTCTCCACTAAGGTGAATGACTGCAGAGACAGGCTGACATAAATGACTGAACTTTTTATTTGCTTCTTTGTTGTCCTTTATTTTTTTCCCCTCTGTGAATGGGTATTTACCTGGGATATGCTGACAGGCGCATCTCTGGGGACTGACATGTTAAACCTTAGGTCTGAAATGTTAATGTGTCAATTAATGGGAATACCTGAAGCTCTAGGGACATGCACAAATTTTTACAGGACCCTTCTACAGTTTGGATAGTGAAGGTGGGGAGAGACATAGTGCTAAAAGCATATTAAGAAACTTTCAGTGTTCTGTATATTTTGGATGTGTATGCTGCTGGTACTCTGTGGAGTTCATACTTATGGATATTGATGTAGGTGGCTATGAGTTAAGTCAATTAAATTTCTGTTTTCCTATAGAGATCTACTTAAGATATGTCTGAGTATTAAATAAAAAAAAAAAAAAAAGCAAAAGGCTCATGGCCATTACCAACCACTTTCTTCTTTGGGTCTGTTTCTGACACCTAAGATGTACAAACAACTACTGTCCCAATGTCTTTCTCTTAGTTATATGTGTGTGAAAAAATATCAGCTAGGTAAACTGGTTTAGCAAAGTGCCCAATATTTTCCTATTGTAAGAAATTTTTTCAGTATTTACAATGCTACAAAATTTAGGTATTTTTACTTAGATTATATATATAATTATTTTTTAATATATTTATCCTTCCTTTTTTCCCTAGCAATAGACAGTATGTCCCACAGATTAAACCCTAAAAAGGCAGGAGAACTTTAATGACCAGGAAAGGAGAATTTTTCAAGTCCAAGTCACCTTAATTTTTTAAATTTTCTCAGACATGATTAATGACACATTCATATTGTTGGAGCCTGGAGATAACCTGCACATCAGAATGTCTTGGGAAAATTAAATATGTAAGCCAGTGCAATTTTTAAGAGGAGAACCAGTACATATTCCTGCTAGCTCACATCTTATCTGCTATTTCACTTATTATCTGTTCTTTGGTTTTACCTTGTCATTGAAATCTGACTGCTTTGTCTTTTAATCTTTTCACTCTGTGTTTTAGTCTGCTCACTGGTGATTTCCAGAAATCCCTTCCTCAAGCAAGGCTTTTTAATCAGCAAGGATAACACAAGCTGATCAGTATTTTAATTACAGTGCTACAAGTTGAGGGGAATGAGATGAACTATCATTAATTCGCTACAAGTTTAAGTTCATAGAGTCATAGAAACATAGAATCATAGAACCACAGAATGGTTTGGGTTGGAACAGATCTTAAAAAATCATCTAGGTCTAACCCCCTAATACAGATAGAGGCACTTTCTACAAGGACAAACTGCCCCAGAGCTCCATCCAACCTGGCCTTGAACATTTCCAGAGATGGGCAGCCACCTCTTGTCTGGGCAACATGTGACAGTGCTTCAACACCCTCCCCATAAATAATTCCTTCCTAATATCTGGTCTAAACCTACTGTCTTTCAATTTGACAGTATTCTCCCTTGTCACGTTCATCCCCCGGCCTGTTTTTGAACTGGGGATTTCCCCAATCCCATACCAGCACTTTGCACTTGATCTTGTGAAACTTCTGGAGATTTCCTTGGCCCTGCTTCTTGAGCTTGACAAGGTCCCTCTGGATGGCATCATTCTTCAGAAGTGTCAATGGCACCACTCAGTCTGGTATTATCAGCACACTTGCTGAGGGTGCCCTCCATCTCTTGGTCTGTGCCATTAACAACGACAGTAAATGGCGCTGGCTCCCGTACGGACCCCTGAGGTGCACCACTAATGTCCATGGGCACAGAGAGCCACTGATCTCTGGGATGCAACTGCCCAGCCAATTTCTTATCCACCTAACAGTCCCCCACCTAATCCACCTCTTTGCAATTTAGAGAGAAGGATGTTGTGGGGCACTGTCAAAGGCTTTACAGAATTCTGGCTAAATGACATCTGTAGCCCTTCCCTTGTCTACCGATGCAGTCACTGTCATAGAAACCTGCTAGGCTGGTCAGGCAGGATTTGTTTTTGGTGAGGTTGTGCTGGCTATCCCAAATCAGATCCCTGTCCTCCATGAGCCTTACCAGAGCTTCTAGGAGGATTAGTTTCATGATCTTCCCAGGCACAGAGGTTAGGCTAACAGGTTGGTGGTTCCCAGGGTCCTCCTTTCTCTACCCTTTTTAAAGTTTGGTACAATGTTTCTGTTTTTCCAGTCACCTGGGATTTCACCTGAGCACCGTGACTTTTTAACAGTCATGGAGAGTGTTTGACAACTACATCAGCCAATTCCCTCAGGACTCTGGGATGCATCTCATTGGGTCCCATCTGCATATTCAGGTTCCTCAGATGGTCATGGACTTGACCTTCACTTACACTGGCCCTCAGCTCCCATCCTGCTGTCCATCTACTCAAGAGGTATGAGAAGAAAGGGTACCATTGAAAACTGAGACAAAAAAATACAGTCGAGTACCTCAGCCTTCCCCTTGTCCATTGTTACCAGTTTTCCATCATTGTTTAACAGGGGTGTTCACCTTCTTTGTGTTCCTTTTCTGCTAAACATACCTGTAAAAAACCATTCTCATTTTTTTTGGATCCCTTGCTGAGTTCAACTCCAGCTTGGTTTTGGTCTTCATCATCTTATCCCTATACAACCAAGTTTCATACCTACACAGCAAAAAATAAGGTCATGTATCAAAATTCAAGAATTATGGGAAAGAATTGCAAAAGTGGAACTGATAAATGATTTGAAAATTACATTTATGCAAAAGTATCATATTCTTCAAATTGATGCTGTTATGTGAGACAGATGTGGAAATTAAAAATGTATTTTCAACATTCAAGGAAATTTGTTCAAAATTCCTCAGTTAAACATACTTCTTTTAAAAAAGTATTTATATAAAATATATTAGGGTTAAGTACGCATGACAGCATGGCAAATGAAACTGGTGTCCTGAAAATGGGAGATACTATGAATGAATTAGAAATCTCAATGGATTTAATGCATTCAGGTGTGAGCAAGTTTGAAGTTACAACCCTGGATCATAAATAAGTAACATATGACTGTAAAATAGCAAATCTTTTGACTAAGTTGAGCAGTCGGAATAATGTACATGGAAAAGGCCATGGTTAAGTGGCTAGTATTCTCTATGACATGCATAGTTAAGAGAAAGACAAGACACAGAATGATACAAGCCCACTAGCCTAATCTCAAAAATATTTAGAATTTTATGAAAATCTTGAAGGAAACTTGATTAAAGACCTTGAGAGAGGGAAGGAACCTGTTAAGTGAACTCTGTAGCAGAATTTTGTTACAATAACTTGATAATTTTGCTTTGCTGTCTTGTAGACAATAAGATTTCATTCAATATAAGCTACTTGGGTTTGGCAAAGTATTTGAAAAGCAGGACAAGAAAAATTGTCAACGAAATTAGAAAAATAGGCTTTAGTAGATGACGTGGAAAGATGATACCTTAGCAATGATGCTTAAATTGCATATATTTGCTCAAAGTTTCTTAGTGATGATTCTCAAGGTTAAATCTGGAGACACCCATTTTAGGAAATCAAAGAAAGCTTAGATTACCTCGAAGACTGGAGCCAAAAGGATAAACAGAATTAAAATCTATAAAAGAAAGTGCAAAATAGTGTCTCTAGCTACCAGTATTTATGCAGTAAATTTTAATGCAATCAGATGAAAAAAAACCCCACCTGTAATCAATTGCAGATTTAGCGTAACCATCAGTATGATGATGTGAAGAGTATGGATGTGATCTTATAATGATCTGGGTGAAACACTCTCCATGAAATTATGAAAATTATTAACATCCCAGCACAAGGGGTTGGTGAAAACCATATAAATATTCTTAATAATGATCAAGGACACATTGTTGTACTACTATTAAATAATAGCATCACTGAAAGTTTGCGGACAGGAATGAAGATAAAGTGAACGGAAAGGTATCATGTGAGAAAGGAAAATAGAGCAAAACTTAGATGGCACAAGCACAAACAGGTGGTTGCCTATGAACTGTAGGAGAAACTTTGCACTGTAAAGTGTCAGAACAATGAGTTTCCGAATACTGTTTGCAACAGTAGGAGACATAGAGGAGTGGTTCAGAAGGATCTTTTCTGTGTTGGGTCCTATAAAATAATTTCAGAGTGGCCACTGTTTTCAATATAAATTAATTAGGCCAAAGTTCCTTGAATAGAGACATTATTATTAGATAGTGTCCTGGTTTAGGGCAAATGTGGGAGAAAACCTCCGAAGGGGTTCCTCTGGAAGGGCAAACCCAAACGGCCCCTCCCCCCAGCCGGTCCGGGAAAAGAACTTCCTCGGAGAAAAGTGGAAAAAACTATTTATTTAACAAACAAAATGCCCACAAATGTAAAGAATTAATAATATGAAACAATAAAACCTCTGCCCGCTCCGAAGAGAGATGGCAAACAGAGACAGTCCTTGCCGTGGGTGTAGCTCAGCTCACTCAGTCTCTCCGAAGGTCCAGGCCCGGTGGGCCGCAGGTGCCAGCCCTCACTGCTCCTCTGGGTTTGTCAGTCCAGAGCAGATTTAAACAGTCCCAAGAAAAAAAAAAAAACCAGTCCAGGGAGTCTCTCTGCCCTAGCTAGCTAGCTAAAACTAACTAAAAGCACAGGAGATCTCTGTCCCACCGCTGTCCGTGCCTCAGACGAACGCCGGAGAAAGCAACGTGTGGGAGTCAGGCAGTTTTCTCAAAACAAACTGCGTGCTGCTGCTTTCTCCCCCTTTGCTCCCAGAACAAGTTTTAAAGGTACAGAACTGAATATACAGCACAAACAGAACAGACGACTGGGGATACAAGCAGCATAAAGTCACCCTACCACAGATAGCCATTACAATTCTGAGCTTCCTGAAATTAATTCAACATTAACTTTACTGAAAGTATTCATGAAACTGGATTTGATGCAGAGGGCTATTATTTACAAGAAAACATAAATAACAGTATCAGCTAAAAGATCCCTTAAGAATATTAAGTAATATTTTAGGTAATATTTTGTATTTATTTTCTTCAAGTACTTTTTTCCAATACCGTGGACACTAGTATAAGCATGATTGAGAATTTCTGTGGTGAGGAATCAACTGAAGGAATGTCCTTTCTTCTTTCCTATTTTGGCTATTAAAAGTAAGGTCATTCTGTAAGATGTCAGGTCAGCACAGTGCCACAGAAATTATAATTTCACAGAAAATCAAAAAAAAAAAAGAATTTTAATTGCAGCATAAAATTCTTATCTTAAAATTAAAAAAAGAATCTTCTAGTAGAATGTTCTCAAAGAGCTTGGAAATTGATTTTTAATACTGATCTCATTTAAAGAAAATAATGAATTTCTCACCTTAACTCTGTTTAATCTTCATTGTACAGAGCTGCATCTCAGGAATATTTCCCGTATTTTCCTTTCCTGGCTAACTTTTTTCCCTGATTAATTTATGAAGATGCATATTTAACTCCAATACATACAACATTAGAATAAAAAAAGAAAGAAGAACAACGAGCAAAGAAATTTAACAAGTAGGACTAAATAAACAAAGAGAAAACTCTTAGATCTTTATTTTACAGATAGAACATAAAACCACATGACTTTCCTTTAAGATGTATTTGGTTTGCACAAATTTGCTCAATTTATACTTATAATCTTATTAAAATCCCTGGGAACTTCCGAGATAGTATAGTCCTAATGACAAAACTATACCCTCAGTTGCTTCCATGTAATAAGATCTGAATTTGCCCCTGAATGACAACCTTATCTCTTAAGTTCTCATTTAACATTGTGTCAGACCTGAAATTAGTGTGCTAATTGCACCTTTTTCTTTGCTTTGTTTTTCAAAAGGATTGAATTTATCATTAAATCCAAGACTGTTGCTTAGTGGCATTGGTGTATTGTGCACAAAAATTAAAACATTTTCACTAAAACAGAGTGTGTAGAAGATAGAAGATGGTTGACTTGAAGTGAATCTGAAAGTCAGAGCAGACTGTAACTAGGATTGAATTGCACTGGGTAGGGGTGCCTGAACATTGCAGATACTAATTATAAATCAAATTATATCCATGGAGTCTCTGTCCACAAAGCTGAATGAGCACTTCTCCAACTCTTTCCCTTCTAGATCAAGTTACTATAACACACAAGATCTCCAGGGGTGCTGCTGCAAGTGAAAGGGGAAATATGTTTTTTTTTCAAGGGTTCCCTTCTGACTCAAACCTCTCTGGACCAAAAAAAAAAGAAATTCATAAGCAATCAACTTAGCCATCATTAGTCATGAATGGGGAATACACATGACAGCTAGGGAATTTTGTTACAATAAATCCAGTTTACTAGAACTGTGCCAAAAATAATTTCCTGCTTTGTAATAAAATTCACTCTATACAAAATATGCAAATTATGGTGGTAGTTTTTCAGTATGATTCAGCTTTCAAGTCTCAAGATCCAAAAACAGGCTTCAGGCTGCTCTATTCAGACTGCCATTTTCATAAACCTTAACCATTAATTAAAATAAAACGTAACATTTCCTGCAAATAAAGTAGAAGTGTGCAATTCTAAGACTACATTTAGGGATTGTACCATTTTGACTTTAAAAGGAAAAATACAATGCAGAGACAGAGTGAATAATTCCCTTTCACGTAGTTACTCCACAGTTCAAATAATCAAGAGTGGGTCTTTGACTTAGATATCAGTCAGATCACTGAGCAAATATGTATGAACAACATCATGGTGTCTCTGGCAGGCTGTTTCTCAACAGCCAAGATAAAAACATGCCTTTAGATTTTTAGCAAGGGCAATGAAGATACCTGAATCCCAAAGACAGTCTAAAGATCTCTAAATATTGTACAATGACCTTTTAACTAGAGTTATCGCTTCTACCTACATACACCTACCAAACATACAAGTACTTTTCATTGTGCAGAGTACATGAAATGTCAGGCCACTTACAAAATGAGATAAGCCACCTACCCACAAGACTCCTGGCTGACGACTTTGAGTGAGAAGGCTCCTGTGACAATACTGTGCTAAGGGGAAGATCTCTTCCACAATCCTAGACTTACCGCCTGATGTCTTTTTCGGAAAAGTGTGTTTGCACAATTGTTTTCATTATTCATTTTACTAAAAATAAAAATGTTGTTCTAGAGAACAGAGTATGTTTCAAAGTGGATAAAATTACAGTATTTTGAGAAATGCGTAAACACATTTGATCAAAGAAAGGAAAGCATGCCTCATGAGACCTGTACTCTATCTGATGTATTTTTCAGATCAGTCCCTCTTTGAGAGTGTTCCAGACTATTCTGCACTGTGTATATAATTTGATTAAAGCTACCTGCAAACTAATGAGATCCAATTCCTCATTACTGGCATAATGCCACATACCACCTGTCTCTTTTGTCATGTCATGTCTCATATGTTGTCTTTGAGCTCACTATAAACTTAGAAAAATAATTTCTCTAGATAAAATGCAAGCTCCTTCATATATCTGTAAATAATGAATGTAACATACATGAGGCTGAGTGACAGTAAACATAGCTGGGGATTTGAACTTATTTGAACTCATATTACACTCCAGATATTTAGATTGTGTAATATATCTTATTGTGTGATATATCTTACTGTGAAGATACGTGATGGTCAAAAATTACCCACATTTTTCTGAGAAATAGAAAAGGCATTATCTTAACTTAGTTACATTCCTGTGGGACTTCTCCAAAACTCTTCTACTCTAGAGAAATGCTTAAATGATATTAAGATCTTCTGATTAGTCAAGTAATCAAAATATTGTTGCTGAGGTGAAGATGTGACAGCACTGTACAGTATCTGTTTGTTCTTGCATAGTTCACAATCCCTGCTGCAATTTATGAAGCACAGATTCATAGAAGTTGAGTTGAAGTGTTTAAGTCCATGCTTAGTTTGAATTGTATTTCTCCATTTGTCAGGAGAGTTGGTTTCCTTTCTCTTTACATGTACCTTTCAACTTTGCCATTGCCTCCTATCTAATATCTATGGAAGAAAGAGATTGGTCATTTTTTAAGGCAGCAGCACCATGTATGTTTCTTGTTCCTAGATTTTCACTAGTCACATTTTTTTAAATTTAATATTATTATAATCTTTTTTTCATTTTCTTACTTTCAGAGTCTGTGTAAGTATGGGGGGGAGCAGCGATGTAGGAGTGTGGGGATTGTCATGTTAACTATTCAATTATATCATTTATTAAATGTCAGCTTCTTACATCTTCAACCATCTAAAAGACTGCCATTGGCATCTGCGTGACAGCAATAGCAGAAAATAAGGGTAATCTCTGTAATTTGGAGGCAATATTTTCTGAGTTAGCCTGTTCCCATATAATTTTGTTTGCATGCAAAACAAGTATAGTAAATAGGCTCATTTTGACTTTGTAGGTGACCAGGAACTAAAGTAGATAGACTTTAGGAATCTGATTTCAGCCTAAGTAGTCCTTTCATTTTGAAGAGAACTAAGACATGGAGAAATATTGGAACCATGGACCTATCACTACTATATAAGTGCAGACTCCTTGCACATACTTAATTATAGAGATGAAGAGAGGGTGAGGTGAAAGAAGATAGTATGTCTCTGTTTAATTACACACACAGAGATAAATATACATGAACGTACATGCATATATGCACAGGCATTTAAAATATTCCCTTCCCTCAAATATATATGCAAGCATGTTTCTTCTAGTTTAGGTTCCAAAAATTATTAGTCTCAAATCTGCCTTTGGAATCTCTCTATATGAAGGCTATCTAACTTTAGAACGATCTACAGTATACACAATTATTAAATAACTATATTTTACCTGACCTTTGGAATCAATGAGACTAGACTAGTCTCATTTACTAGTTGCAAATCAATAAAATCAGATTTGGGTATCACACAAATTCTTGAGCTGAACAGACTGTGTCACAGAATCACTGAATGGTTAATGTTGGAAGGGATTACTGGTGGGCTTATCTCATCCCTGCTCAAGAAAGATCTTCCTAGTGCACACTGTGTATGATTGCATCCAGATGGTCATTGAATATCTCCACTGAAGGAACTTCCACAGCCTCTCAGGGTAACTGTTCCAATCCACGGTCACACATACAGTAAAGTTCTTCCTCGTGTTCATGTGGAACTCCCTGTGCATCAGTTTCTGCCTGTTCCTTCTTGTTCTATTGCTTGGCACCAGAACCTGGCCCATCCTCTTAACACTCTCCCTTGAAGGCTGAACTCTCTCTGCCTTTCCTCTTAAAAGCGACGCTGCAGTCCCTTCATCATCTTTGTTGCCCTTCACTGGACCTGCTCCAGGAACTCCATGTTTCTACTTTGGGAGTCCAGAACTGGACACAGTACTCCAGATCCAGCCTCACTAGACCTCCTTTTTGTTGCTGTCAAAAAGAAATGTAGGTTAGCTGGAATTTTGAGGATTAATCTTGCTTCATGTCACTTATCTTCAAATTTTAATGAAGCTAATGATTACAGAGGGTCTTTGTACTCAGTACTTTGTAGGAATTGTTAGGCAGCTCATGGGAATGTCTTCTTTGTTGATTATATTTTCTTTGATCTTCTGCATTTAAAATTCAGGCCCCCCATCTTGTAGACATTTATGCATGAGAATGGTTTCTCACACGTACACAGCATAACTAAACTCAGTGGAACTGTTCAGGTATCAGAGAGTTCGAATATCAGAATCATTGACTAAAGAACTACACCAGTGGAAACCAAAGAAAATTGTATCCTAATAGTTTGACCAATGCCATAGCAATTTCTTATAATGTTGTTGTGACATCAGAATTAAAACTAAAATTAAAAGGGTGTATTGAATGCAGAGTAAAAATTCTGGCAATAAAAATGCAAATCTTCTTTGCACTGCTGAATTAGACCCCTTCCTTCCCCATTTCAGATGAACATTCTCTTTTAAGACTGTCTGATAAGAATAGCTGGTCTTGACGAAGAACAGACTTTCAGAAGGAAGGCTCAAGGGAAGAACAGGGTGGGGAAGAATGAGGCAGCCAGAGCCCACAGCGCTTGGCTAAACTGACCTGTATCTTTTAAGCAAGCCATTTTCTCTTTTAAAGTTTTCGAGTTTTAATTGTTATCTTATAGGATATAGTAAGAAATTATAAAGAAAAAAATTCATACAATCATCACAAATTAAGTACAGTGAATTTGAAAACAGGTTCCTATAACCAATTTCCTCTGAGATTTAAGGGAGCTGCAATATTCTGATGAAACTATGATTAATATTTACTGTTTAAGTTGAGGAATAAAAATGCTGCTGTTAAGAGATGCTTTAAACATTACTTTTGAGACACAGCCTAGGGTCATTGGTGGGGCAAATATATGATGTAAATTTTCAAGATATCCATTGAAACACGTCAATCTTTAAAGTCTACTTCAGGTCTCTGTGAGACCAAAGACATACACAGAATTTTCTTGCCTGTTCCTCCCAGCAGCCATCCTGTGTACTTTAAGGGACCCTTGCTATTGACCAGGAAAGGTATGATTTCTACCCATGAAATATTTGAAAACACATTAAATCAAGAGTCAGCTCACAAATTGGTTTGCAACTAAGGACAGATTTCCAGAGAAGAAAAGACCTCATGGCAAAATCCAGAATAGCAGAAAGGATGATAGGTGTTGAAACACATTACCCTGGGGCACTGGATTTCCTAGATAGAAGTCCAAAAATCCCTGTAAATTTCTTTATTTTGTCCAGAGAAAGCCAGGTGACTTAAAGTCGTCTCCAAATCAGCCTGAAAAACAGCGACCCAGAGAAATTCAGACCTGTCAGAGAAGGCAGCCTCTTGAAGGGGACAAAATGGTGAGAATGTTGTTGTCATACACTTTACCATGGACATCAGACTTCTGACTCCTGACTCCAGGAGACAAGCCCAGGTATTCACTGTCCACAGACCAGAAAGATAATTCTGAAGACAGATTCAAATCTCTTTCTCTCAAAAAATTGAGAAACTACTATTTTTCTTCTGCATTATCACTACCTAGAAGTCTCTTTTTCCTTTAAAATCTTAGGCAGTCTACATAGAATGTGGAAGACTGATTTTTTTTTCTGTTAAAAATGTCTCAAATAATTTAAAATCACCATATTGAATAATTACACTTGGGATACATTTGCAATGATAAGGGTAAAAGAGAATGTATGTACATAAGTATTCTTGTATCTTTTAAAATTTGTGTGTTTCAGTACAGAGAATGAAAATGAAGAGATTCTAGTGAGAGACTGTGAAAATATGACATCCAGAGAGTACAGCACTATACAAACTAATTCAAGGAGTAGTTCATCATGGGTTTTTATCTAGTGTTTGCTTTATTTAGCACTTCCACAGATTGGTCATTTCAGCTGAATTTTATATAGATAGCATGTTATTAAGTAATTCAATAAAAGCTAATTCTTATTCGCCTTGATGAAAAATCTAAAAAAAACCTCTGTTAAAAATTGTTTTTATCTTACATTTATAGAGCATATACATTATTTCAATGTCATTTCACAGAATTTTAGTGCTGATACAAGTGTATATTAGAGTTAGAAAATGCAATGAGAAATTATATATCTGAAGAAAAAGTATCACTTTAAAACATGCAGAAGAAAATTCAAGTGAAAATAACACTTTTAAAAAACCTAGTGAGCATTACCTGAGGGTGTCACTGGTGCAAACAAATGACCCTATTATCTGTTTCTTATTTCAGGTATTTCAAAATTCACTGTAATATTAAAATTTTGAAATTACTTTTGCAGTTGCAATCAGATGAATTTAAATTCTTTCTTTAGCTATAGTCTGTTCTTCTTCCAAAATTTTGGTTTTGATTAAACTGGACTTCAGCCATAGTCTTCCCAATATAGCCCATTCTTCATGGTCAGATTCTGAGGTGGTTCTCAGTTGTCTATATTTCCCATAGTCTAAACTGGGGACTAGCTCATAATTCAGACTATCATTCTACCGGCTCATCTGTCAAGTTTTGGGGATTTTTTTTCCCTTCAAGAAAATGAAGCCTCTCAAGAGAGCTAGGCTGTACAAAACCTAGATTTTATCCAGACACTGTGATGAGATTGACCTGGAGCATTAACTTGGACCAAGTGTCTGAGTAGCATTGTAAAGTTTAAACAGAGCCTGTGGGAGTCCATAAATGGCTGTGTACTCTTTATTGAGGTCAGTGAACACTGAAGGGAGGGCTAAAACGGGGTGATTGTGTCTGGGTAGCAAAAACAATTTAAATTTCCTGGGAGACACTTCACATATTCTAATTTAGCAACTACCTGCTCCTTCAGAATCAAGAAGGTACTTAGACAGAGAAAATAGACCCATGAAAGCTATTAACTGATTACCTTAATACATATAGATATAAAACTAGCTGTAATAATACATTCTTGGTGACTAGATGTGGGTGGAAGTGACCCACAACAGACTTTTTATGTCCTTCTGTGCTATGCCTCAAGTCACACATTTTATATAACTCCAGTACTAAACCAAGGGTTCCTGGTCAGAAATGGCAGTAGCTTCAACAAGTGCATGTCCTCACCTCTCACCACTATGACTAAAAGAGTGTGTTTCCATTAGCCCAGCTTAGAGCAGAAAGTTTACAAAGCAATAGAAAAAGTCTCTGGTTCTCTGTAAAGAACTTTATATCTAGGCAGCAGGTTTTAATGTAGTGTGGCATGTTTTGGAGCAAGGTAGTATCAAACACAAATCATCTTTCTGACTCTCTTGGCTTCCATTAAAGATTATAGGCGTAGGTATGGTTGTCTAGCAAGTCAGTAGCTGTTTGGGATTGCAGATAAAAAAATCAGAGTCTTACAGGGCAATGTGAGAAATAAATTGTAACAGCTTAGCTCCTCTAGAATCCTCTCCTCATCAACTCCTGGTAATGCTTAAAGATTGAATAAATCTAGAATTTTTTTTTTGTCAATAGGTCAGTTTTTAGGTAATTTTCTTGATGTTCACAGGGCAACTTGAGCTCACAATTCAAACTTTTCTAGCCTAGGGCAATACTTTTATCTTGATGTGACTAAAACCTTAAATAAAATAAAAGGGAATTGATTTCATGTTTGATGCTGCAAGCTATTTAGAATGTTCTACAAGGTTATTTCAGAAAACAAATCTCTTTACTGTGAACCAAACACAGAGTTTAAATGGTTGGAATTGATTAGAGGATTCAGTCATGAACTCCAACATGCATGTGTCCTGGTTCCAATCAGGACAGGGCTAACTTTTGCAGCAGGCAAGAGGAACATGTCCAGGATGTGGGGGTTTTTCTGTACCACCACACCCCACACACGAGGGCCACTTCTTTGTCTGGTTAGCTCTTGTGTGAGACCAGCTAGTGCTGGGTTCTGCAGGGTGAGCACTTGCATTTGTCTGCCTTGCACACTCTGTTATTAATATTGCTGCTACTGTTAATTTTTCTTATTTCACTGCTGTTTTCAGTAATTTGTTCTTATTTTCATCCGTGTTCTTACCTTCATCCACAGTTCCACTGTGGAACTTTTGTGCCCACAGTTCTCCTCTTTATAGGGGAGAGGGGTAGCCAGGTGGAGGGTGAGTGAGTGACATGAGATCTGGAGTGTTTTCAGTGGGAACACTAAATAAGAGAACACCATTCCTAAACTACAACTTGTTTCTTTATCTTGCCACTGACCTCACAATGCTACCAATCTGGCCCCCTTGCTTGAGGTGTGGAAAATGCCAAAGTAACACCACTGTAATTTAAGTCAGTGACAGCATTTCTCAACCTTGCTCAAAAAGGACATTCAGAAGAGGATATTTTGCCTCTTCTTCATTGCCACAGTGCTTTTCATATCTCATGTACAATCAGTCTACAGGATAAAAAGCTCTTGCACGTGGTGTCTGCTTCCAGGTTATTTCCACTGATTTTCTCTCTGCAGCTACGTCCAAGACTGTTGCTGCCTGTTGCTACTTGTTCACACAGTGCCCAGTGGCCTAGATCCCTATAATCATTCTCTTTCTGATATTCTGTCTTTTTTGCATTGTGCACATTAACTTGGTGACATACTCTTTTCAGAATGTCACATATTAGAGTCCCAACCATTTTTCAATAGAAATGTTGACAGTTTTGATTTAGCCATAGTTACACAGTGAGTAGAATACAGAACGTGAAGGAGAAGGGTCTTGTGTAATTAAATTTCCTGTAATTAAACCAGTTAATGATAGCACTTGAACGGAGAAGTGAGACCCCACTTGGAGTACTGCATTTAGTTCTGGGCTTCTCAGTGCAAGGAGGATATGCAGCTACTAGAGACAGCCCAGTGAAGGACCACTATGGTGTTAAAGGGGTGGGAATATTTTCCATGAGAGGAAAAACTGAAAGAAACACTTTCTCACTGTGGGGTGACTGAACACTGGCACAAGCTACTCACAGAAGCTGTTGAATCTCCATCCCTGTATGTATCGAAATACTATCTGGACATGGTCCTTCAATTTACTTCAGGTGACTCTCTTTAAGCTGCAGGTAGCAAGAAAAGATGATTTCCTTACCCTCACAGCCTCAACAATTCTGTGGTTGTGTGATTCTGAGAAAAGCAAAGAACTGTACTTTAACTACACAAAGTTCCTCAAAAGGTATTTAGGAAATAATCCAATTTAAAGCAGTGTGTTTGAATTAACTATTGAAAGCCTGAAAAGTGAATCAAAATTTGAATAGCATATTGACTACCAAGGGGGTTAGAAAGGCAGCAGAATTAATATATCTTGAGGCTGTCCCTCTTTATGCACTCACATCTGAGCCTATGCACTAACTCTCTATGACTGCTCTGTGGCAGAGAGAAAGAGTAATTGACATTCTAGTTAACATAGGCTGAAAAATGACCTTGATTCGTCACTTTGTCCCTGGCTTAACAGGGTATCAGGGTTAAAGAAGGTCACTTGATTCAAAATCTGTAAATATTGTATCCTAACAAACACCAACAAAATGACTGCAATGCTTTAATTGTTATATTGTTTACTAGATAATTAATTGAGGGAATTCATAGTCAAATGTTAAAAGAATTAGGTCTTTTTTTTTTAACATATTCTTGGCATTTTTAAGCCAATTTAACATATATTTTCAAATATCTATTCTGGACAATGTTCTGGCAAAAAAATGACATAGTAGCGATGGCAAGATGCCTAGTTTTTGTGTTGCTGTGGTGTGACAGACTGGCATTTCACTGTCAGTGTTATTTATATCTAAAAAATGAGTGGGTTTTGAGTAAAACATGGAAATGAAAGACAGCATCTGTAGAATAGACCTGGTTTTATTTTTGCTGTGCTTGATTTCAAGTTTCCCAGACTTTAGTATCCAGAGAACATTTACCACATGCAAACACTGAGAGGTAGAAACACACTGTTCATTGTCTAGGTTTCTAGTGATACTTCACATAACTGGGAAATCCAGCCAGAAACGAGAACATGAATGCCTTTGCTACTAACACCACAACACACCAAAGAGTCTACAATATTGGCCTTTAAATTGTGGGTATTAGAAAATCTGTGCATATTTCAGTGTATCATCTCACATCTGTTGAATATACCATATATTTCCTTCGAACACTGAAAGGGAAAAACCCCATAGTTTCTAAGAGACATTGTCACTCTTTGCAACACAAAACTTTGCAAACAGAGAAAGGATTTCTGGAAAGCATCTTCTGCTGTGGAACTGTGTTGAAAATACTAAACACATTAAGAACCATACAAAAAAAATATCCATCACAGTGTGTTCTTATACACATAATACTTTTTTCTATGCCTTTTAAAATTTGAAGAAATACTGTATTTTGTGAAGTGAGTTGCATATGGCAACCTGACTGGCTTCAGAAAAAAAGAAAACTGTAGTCACACAGAGATTTTTACATGTGAACCTTGCAGAACAAAATATCAAAAGTTTTTTAGGTGACTAGGAGGGAAATATAAGCTACCTGAGAAACAAAGGAGACCGTAGAAAATATCTAAATCTTAAGCTTTCGTACAAAAGATGATATAGAAAAGTAACATAGTCAGGAAATGGTTTGAAAAGAAGTTTCTAGAGTTAAATTTAAAACTTTCTAGAGTTAAAGTAAAAACTATCAAGTCTATATATAGCCAGAATAGTTAAAAGAAGTGACATTTCTTAACATAGTTTGACAGCATTGAATGACCACAGAAAATATTGAGATCTGTCTCCAAATCCTGGCTCTGCATTAAATCAGGCACACTGGGAAGACCCAGAGGTAAGAAGTGTAGACAGACTGGAATTGACTGGAGAAATGGAAGAGGTGGATGTTTTCTGCATTTGCTGCCTTAAGTGCATGATTAGCATAATTAATCTATATTTCCTGCACTGACCCAGTGAGGGATTCTTTGGTGCACCTGATGAATAAATAGAGGGATTGAGCAAACTAAAGGAGGTAATTGCTAATGCTGCTACATTACAGCCTTTGTGAGTAGCAAGCAGGTGCTTTCAACTCATCATAGCTGCCTATGACTCGGGGAAAAGATAGGAATGGGATTTGAGTGCTTATGGCCTGACCCATGTCCTGCAGAGCTCATAGATGGGAAAGCAATGACTGCAAAAGTGGAGTGTCTGCCTGATGGCAAAACTTTTGGAAAACAGTAGCTGATCAGTGTCTTTCTGCAGAAGCAAGTTTTATTGCTCCTGGGCGTGAGGGAATCTGTCAGTTCAGCCTTTCCCTGCTTCTTTCTTTCATCTTCTTTCATTTTAAAAGCAAACTTTCTAAAGAACTTCAGGTGGCATTGTACATTAAAAGCCAAGGATTTTAATTTTAAATACCAATGCCTTAGCAAACACACAAGCAAGTAAACAGTACTGACAACTCCTGAAGAGACTGCATTTAAAGGGTATTTCTTTACAATTTTGTGTCCTTCATACGGGCGAAGAACTGAAAAATTCTCTTGTTTGTAACTTCAGAAAAAACCTCTGTTTTATGGTTTTCAAAACCAAGAAGCAAGTTAGAAAACTCACATGAGTCAAAATGCCATTTTTCAGAATGTAAGCTTTGATGTGTTTAAGTTTCGTTTTGGTTTTTTGAGATACTTAGTTGTAGTGAACATGGAAGAACATTTTTGGATTTCCATTGTAGAATTTTCAAATTTACAAATAACAGAAAGGGGGTGGGGGGAAGTAAATTCCTCAGTGCAACTAGCTATTAGTTTACATCATCAAACTTTGAAGCTTATGTACACATGGAAGGAAGGGCTGAAGATCAAAACTGACAAAGAAATAGTGAATTAAAACAAAGATATTTCTTTAAAAGCTTATTTGAAAGACAGTTGTTGAAATAGTTGTCTAATTTTTGAAAAACAAAGTTAGTTAGTGAAGCAATGTATAATTGGGGGTTGTAACATTTTGACTGATTTTGATAAATTGCAGATTTAGTTCAGTGGTCTTTGTATGCTAGTTCACTGTGTATGTGTTTAGAGAATCAGGCTATACAAAATAAAGAGAAGTTTAAGGTAAGATGAAATGTAAGATGTAGACAGTTTGGGCATGAGATATTCACTTTTATGCACATTGTTTCATTCATTTTTGCATTTGTTTTCCTCAATTGCCTCTTGCTTGTTTAGTGGTATGATAGAAAATTTATTTAATGCAGGTTAATATGAAGAGACATTTAGAAAAATTATAATTTTGATCTGGCACTAGCATAGGCTAGAATGAGAAAAAGGAATATTAATGAATATTGTACTGAAGAATGAAAAAGGAAGAGCACTCTGATGACTTAAAAAAGGACCAGCAATTGCTCTTGGACTTGGGAAGTGACGCAGATATGTACTAACAGAGCATTTATTATTTCATTCATATAACTCATTGTCTCCACAGATTCTTTCTTTTATTCCTAGTATCTTATATCCCATAGGAAATTTTTACACCTTCTCATGGAAAACCCATATACTATTCATATATTCATGCCATTTCTTCCTTTGTTTTAAAGGATTACATTTCTCTAGCAATTGATAAGATTTTAGGAGTTGCACTCTGGTATGAATAGCTGTCAAACACATAGTAGTTCCTGCAAACGTTTTACATTGCAGAAAAACCTATGTACATGTTAATTATATAGTTGAAAGTCAGGATGCAGCTTCCAGCCTACGAATACCATAGTTATACGCCCACAGCATTGTGACATAATTGATCAAAATAATGCTTAGGGTTCTCTCATTGCACATTCATTTGGTATTCATTAGAGTATCACTGATCATAATGATTTCATTTGGTATTCAGAAATGCCATATGTTTCTCCATAGGTATTCATGGACACTTAAAATAGATTGCTTCTTCCCTCTGTTGAACTCTCTGATGACATGCTGATGCAAAATGCATTTGCACTGACAAGAGTCCCTCCCTGCCTACCTGGCAACAGAAGGGCAGCTCCTCTAACATCTGAATTAGTAATATAAAGGTTATTCACCTTCTGAATAAATGGAAGGTTGTGCTATTTAAAAACCAATAATAATAATAATAAAAGTATTTTTCTATTTAAATACTGAAAGTGTAAAAGAATTTGGAATTTTGAGACAGGTATAGAAAATGCTCACTTTTCAGTACTTCCTTTTTATTAAGAAATAACCATATGTCATATAGGTAAGATATGATAGAAGAAGAGGATTTGGGATTAAGCAAAAACCCAAACAGAATCAGGATTTGGGACCTTAGACTTCCTCTTGACTCAGCAGAAATCTGTTGTTTCTTTTCTTAATCTGTCCCCATTTACACAAGCTAAAGGACTTCTGATTGACATGAAGTGAACTTCAGTACCTACACATACCGTCCTGCCTTCCCCTCTCCTGAGTTTATACAGGTCTAAGATAGAATGAAAAGAGTGTGATTATTGATCATAGGTTAATTTACTGGAAACACTGATTACTCTGTCAGAATGCCACATATTCCTGTCTGTATTGCCTTGCCATTACTGATGTTAAATTTTCCAGTCTAGACAGATGAAAAAATGTTGCCTTTCTTTTCTTGTTGATTCTGGTTTGAGAAAGCAAACTGAAATTCTTTTCTGTTTCTGTTATGTCTTGGGTAAGGATGAAAAATAATTTATTAGACTCAGTATTTTCATCCTCTTACGTTCAGCAAAGTTACCTGGAAGTGTGGAAGCCTTTTTTGTACTTCCAACTGCTTGAGGGTTATGTGTCCCAAATGAGTTTCATGTAATCATGCTTCCTTGCTCTATAAGTAGCTGGACTAAGATAGTCCTCCTTGAGGTAGACTGAGCACTGAACATGATTGGGCTATAAATGCTTCAGTATGTAAAAGCTAAATTCACTTTCATGCTCATAGTTTAACTTCTTAAAAATACAACTGTATCTTGACTGTCAATGACACAAAGTGAAACAAATCTCTGTAGGAAAATGCTTAAATTAGAAAGGAATGTCCTTGTAAAACTACAATATTTTCCTTAATCTTTTGATTAGCTTTTTTTTTCAGCCTCATGTATCTTCAACACAGATTCAGGCTACACTTTCTGTTTCTTAAGCCAGTGACCATATCTATTATCAAATACATATTATTGTAACAAGTTTTTTTAGTTGGACACAAAAACATTTCCTTTTCTCTACCACTACAAACAAAAAGAAAATGGTAGCATACAGGGAATGTGTTTTCCTTTCAGTGAAGAACAATTTTACAATTTCTTTTATGTCCTGTAGAAGTCATTCTTGAATTGCAAGGTATAATTAAAATGCATTTTCAAATCTAGTTGTTAGACAATGCTGAATTAACAGGAAAGAAGAAAGTTCCTTAGTGAATCTCAAGTGTCTCCGTGGATCTTCCTTTTCTCCCCGTGGCTTCTGGAATAATCTTCTGCCTGTCTTTTTTTTCCCCCAAAAGGAAATGCCACGAGTTATGCTCTTATCTCCATGTTCAAATGAATAAAGCTGCTTCATTAGTAAAGGTACTGAATGATGTGCTATCATTAATTTAAATCTCTTTATCATATTTTAGTCTTAATCTTTAGAAACTTCATATTCTTTCTCAAAAAGCTATAGCTGTATGAAGGGAGCATCCCTAGTCCTAAATTCTGACTTCAACCTGGGTATTAGGTATCCTAAGGCACTTGAGTTATTAAACAAATTTCTGGTCCCTCTTCCTCGAAATATGGGTAATCTTGGACACTTTAGAGTGAAACTAAATACCAGATAATGATTTTAATTTTCAAAAAAATTTGTATCCTCCTAATGATTAGCCTATTCCCCAAAAGCAGATAAAGAAAGTTAGGTGGGAAGGGACATTGAAGGTCATTTTGTATAATATCCCACTTGGATCAAGACTAGATGAGATCTAATTTTTCAGGACCCTAACTAATTGAGAATAAAATAACCAGAAAGAAGTTCATGAACACATAGAACTTCATGGAGTGCTTTTCTCTGCCTCAGCTGTTCTAAAAAAAAGCTGTGATAATTTTGAATTATAAAATACATGCAAAAATATGAGTCTCACACTAATGCTTTTATAGATTAATATTGTACTTGACATGGAAAAAAGATTGAAAAAAATAACCAGCACAAATTCAAATATACCAAATAACACTGGCAAACACTCAGAGATGGCCCATTTCTGACAAATAATTAAAACATGTGATGTTTGTCTTTATTGTTAAGATCACTTTCTCCCATTCCTCCCTTTGCACAGATTTAGCCCATGCACCAGCACAGGATGGGGGCTGACCTGTTGGAGAGCAGCTCTGCAGGGTCCTGGTGGAAAACAAGCTGTCCACAATCCAGCAACATGGCCCAGTGGCCAAGAAGGGGTGCATTAGGAAACGCGTTGCCAGCAGGTCAAGGAACCCTGTCCCTGGTGAGGTACTTCTGGAGAGTTGTGTCCAGTTGTGCACTCCTTGGTATAAGAGAGACATGGAGCTCAGAACTACTTTTTTTATACCGCTTGGTGCAACAATGTTTTAACTGCAAAGGCTTTAAATAGGTTTTTCTCAGAGTTTTTTGGAGTGTTTTGAATTTTGTCTTTTTTAAAATTTATTTTGCCTGGTCTAAACCCATATATTTTGAGTGATAATTTACCTGAAGGTGTCTATTGCTGTTAAACCTGAAGATTCTTAGACGTCTGATGCAGAGACACCATATTTGTTTACTGAGGTCTGTTGTTGTCTGGAACCTGGGAAACAGAATGCAACATCATCTGACATATCATGTGAAATTTAGAAGAGAATTCTCCTCTGTATGATGTTTTATGTATCTTGGTGAATATTGCTTAAAACCATACTTGTGGGAGAGAAAAATTCTCTATGGGATCATTGTTTCCTCATCAGAGGCAGACCCACAAATATAATTTCTTTGAATAAGAGGAGAGGAAGAAATAGGGAGACTCCTAAGGCAGTATTGCATTGCCTCCTCACACTGAGGACAGAAAGAGAACATCAAGCCTGATTTGGAGAAGGTAGGAAGCCTGAGGCTGAACTAGGATCTGAATTACTATCTGTGATGTTTGTCTTCTTTGATATTTCATCTTAATTATACAGAGTCATCTGTTCTACTCGCTCTGCTGCCATCTTCACCATACCTCATTGGGATAATGTCCTGGTTGCAGTAGCCAGGAGGGGCCAGGGATAGGACATGGAGGTTATTCTACACCACCTCCCATCATTGTCAGAGGTGGAGAGAAGGGAACCTCTTACAGTCAGGGCAGCATAGCAGTGCTCATGCTGGGTAGGACTCTGCAGTGAGCATTTTACCTGTGAATCAATCTCTTTTGTAGACTTTTATTACTAATATTGTTGCTGCTACTGTTATTTTTCTTATCCCATTGTGGTTAGTAAGTAGTTCTTATCTCAAGCCATGACCTTTATCTTTTGTGATTCCAGTTATCTCCACTCCTCTGCAGGGGAGGGGTAGGGAGCGAGCAAGCGTCAGCATGGTTTGGAAAGTTTTAGTGGGAGCCATCATTGCCATAAAGCAAAGTAAGGCCAAAGGACACACCCAGGTAATTCAGGTTTCAGGACTAAAATGGCAAGATGGATGCTGTCAGATTCCAATGGATGTGGTCAACAAAGTAGCATCTATGCCCCCACTAACTAGCAAGAAGGACTTTCTCTCCTAGTCTTGCTTTCTTATACCTGTACCTTTTTGGAGGATGCACACTCCAGATTACAGTGAGAATGCAGCTCTCTCAATCAAGTGACAGGGAAGAAGAGCGGGCTACAGAAGAAAATCGTAACAACAGGTGGATCAGACTGTCAAGACTAAAGTGCCTCAGGTGGACCTGGACTGGCAACATAAAGGTGAATTATTTCTGACTTGGTCAGCCTATGACACCTCAGGTCATCAGGGAAGAGATGCAACATTACCAGTGGGCTCATGATTCAGGTGTGTTCTTACCTTAGCCCACGATCCTTTTGTACCTCTGATTCTCCTCTCATCCCACCACAAGGGGAGAGGCAGAACCATGCAAGCAACATGTGGTTTGAGGAGTCTCAGTGGGAGCACTTAAATGGGGAGTATCATTCATAAATCATTCCTAAATGCGACATAAACAGAACATATAAACAGAACATTAACATCAAACAGTGGCATGTACACAAAAAATTCTTAGGTTGTCTTACTTGAACCTACATCAGCAATAGATACTGGTTGACCATAGTGTCACCACAAGGCCTACTGGCGAAAAAGTCATGTTTCATTAACTCTGCTCATTATTTCTCTCTGTTGTGACTCCAAGAACAACTGCAGCTATGCATGACTCCATTACGGCATAAACACAACCACTCTGTTATTTGCAATCAGTAATTTTACCCTCTTTATCTCTGCAATACCATAAACCTACATGCTGAAAAACCTCATGGAAGTCCTGGAATTGATGGTTGGTTTTTGCACTCTTCCAGAAATCATCAATTAAAGACAGATGAACACATAGGCAAAAACAAAGTAGCACAAAGGTGTTTAGTTTTTGTTAATTAAAGTCCTGAGATCATTGATCCTCAATATATAATTACACAGCGGGAAGAAACTAAGAATCTAATTAAGAGTGATTATTGCTAAATATTGACAACAGAGTTGGCACTTCTCGTCTGCAGGAGAGTAAGTTTAAATTTGTATATCACTTAGAATACAGCCATTTTTAGCTCTCGTCTTTCTGAATGACAATGTGCATATTTATCCTCTGAGAGTTACTACAGAGGCTGTATGCTATGGTTACACTTTATCTTTGCTGTTCATGGAGAATCCACTTAGTATTATATACAAAAAAGCTCCATATGTAAATACAAATATTCGCAGCACTGCCTCCTGTCCACAGTACTTCTGAAACACCCACTGAAAGAATAGTAATGGTAGTTTATCACTGTGATCAAAACACGCTAGCCTATAGAGCTAATGTGAGGCTTGGCCATCAGCCCACATATTAATAAAAATCTGTGGTTTGTATATTTCGTAACAAATATTGGTGCATATGACCAATGTCTGACATTATTTATGCTACAGTTCAATGATTTTAATAATTATTATCATATAAGCACAACAATGTATTCACTGTGGTCTGAGCAAGAGACATATATCAATTTAAGGTTTTCTTCTCCAAGAACATGGTCAGGCAGTCATTTGCTCTATTTCTAGCTTGTGTGGCTGCATCATTATCAGAAATGCCTTTATAAAACACTTTTTTTTATTATTTTTGTTGTTGTTGTTGGTTTGTTGGGTTTTTTCGAGTTTTTGTTTTAATCTTTAGGTCAATGAAAATAATTTGGTTTAGCAAAATACTGGTTAAGGGTTTCGAATCTGATCAATCATCTGGAGATGATCCACCTTCTTTCTACAAACATCCAACAGGATGTAGCTTATGAATGCTGGAAGCACAAATGATTTCCTAAAAATGAAATCCAGCTTTGTGGGACTGAGATACTACCTTCACTTAAGTACTAATTTGCTAGAATTCCCTGTAACAGGTGATCAAATCTATATCCTTCCTCACCTGTCTTTCTAACCTTGTGAACCTTTACAGACAGAACACGAAAGACAAGAAGCCTAAAGCTGCTGCAAGGTCAAGGTTCAAGTAAGAAGGAGCAGATTGTTCACAGCATTCTCAAAGGGAAGAAAGCCAGTAAGAAATTAATTGTGTACCCATGAATTAAGACACATGGTTTGTACATCTCTATTTATCAAAGACACTAAAAACTGCACCAGTAATATTGACGTTGTAGGTGACTGTAAAAGAACAGAGTGTAACAAAGGTTAAGAACAGCTTTGGCACATTCAGTCCTTTGACGCAATTTTCTCTCTCAAAATAACTTGTCTTTGTGGCCCCAACATGCCAGAAAGTGCTTGAGGAAACAAATATCAGCGTCATACTTTTCAATCATGAATCAGAACCAGATTTTGTTTCCTTCAGTCTTGGTATCGTGGCTGGATCCACATGTACCACAGGAGCACTTACACTCCAGTCCATTTTAAAAAAAACTTGTTCCCAGTTTAAGTTCCTTTTGAATTTCTGGTTTGTCTCCTTTTCTTGTGTCGTAGGTAACTGCTCCCTTACTAATTCATGTGGGATCTGTGAAACACCCACATGAAACACCAATCAGTGTTTCTTTTAGCATATGACTAATTAAAATACTTATGTTTACTTTCCTTATTAAAAAAATTACAAAATTTATGTTAATTAACTTCTATTTAGGTAATACTAAGTGTATTTCCAGCAAAGTCTCTTTACTGCTCAGTAATAAACTTTACAACAATCTATGGCTTCAAAAGGGGGAAATGATTTGTGCAAAAAAAGCATTAAAAATTCCTTTTGCTTTCATTCTAAAATCTAGATCTGACTATGTACAAATTTTCCCCAAAGTAATTATTCACTCAGAGGTTTTTGTCCCCTAAATAGGGATTGTATTGGCAAGGTATCCAGTCCTCTCATTAATATATATTAAAAAAATTAAAAATAAAATTTAAAAATATATAAAGGGGATCTTCAGGAAAAAGATATATTTTAAAAAGCTGGGATATTTTATAGAGTGACTTCACAGTGCTGAGCAAGCAATTATACCCTTTCAAAAACAGGCTGAGTTTAAAGTTTCACAGAGGCCACTATATTCACATTAAATTTCAGAACAACTGAAAAATTATCTATCTAAATCTCTGCTTGTGAAATTCTCTTTACAAATGTCATTAGATGAATATGAAAGTAATGCAAATGCCCATCCTAATGAAGGATCAACTGTCAAGTGGAGGTCCAACATACTGTAAAGGAAGACAATGCAAAAAAAGGCAACTCCTACATACGTAAATCAAAGAAATCTTAATTATCATAAAAGTATTTTTTATTATTGTTCTGGGTTGATAGTGCCTCTATCCCATATCAGTGGACTGTTTTTGTTATGTCTAGCAGTGCTGTCCCACTTCTGACACCAAGGAATGTAAATCAACAGCTACCCCAGTCGCTAAGTCTGCAGCCAGCACCCCAGTTATGAAGCCAGCAGCTAAGCTAGAACCTGAGCCTGAGTTAGCAGCTAAACCTGACAGTAAGCCTAAGCCCCTGGCAGTTGCTCCAGCAAAGAAGCATACACACAAAACCGACCGACCAATGGATGATGATGACCCAGGAGAAGGACCTTCACCAAGATCCGAAGCCAAAGCATCTGGCACAGGATCAGAAGCCAACATTGATTCCTTTTCCCTGACGGACCTTTGGGGCCTAAGAAAGGATTACAGGCGACAAACTGATGAACCTATAATTAGTTGGCTAGTCCATCTTTGGGATGCTGCGGGAGAGGCTACAATTCTGGATGGCACTGAAGCGAGACATTTGGGATCCCTGTCACTTGATCCAGTCATCGACCAAGAGATGATGAGAGAGGCTAATCCACGCAGCCTCTGGGTACGGGTCCTAGGAATTGTGGCAGAAAGATACCTGTGTGCAGATGATCTTTATATGCAGCAAACCCCATGGAAGACCATAGAGCAAGGGATTCAACGCTTGAGGGAAATGGCAGTGGCAGAGATGGTCTTCTCCGATGACATAAATATTAGGAACCCAGACTTGGTACCGTGTACGTCTGTGATGTGGCGAAAACTTATACGGCTTGGGCCATTAGAATATGCTTCTGCCTTAGCAGTAATGAAGCGGGAGGACACAGGGGAGACTGTACTTGATATGGCAAAGAAGCTCTGAGCATATGCAGATGCTGTGCATGGCCCAACACATGCCAGAATCGCAGCAGTGGAAACACGTCTCCAGAAATTAGAAGATAAGCTGGAGGAGAATCACAAGAAACTTAGGGAGGAGATTAGAGACGACCTTCTCCAAATCTCAGCAGTGCAAATTAGAGATTCTCCCCTTAATTTATCCTAAACCAACACAATTATTTATTTTCATTTTAAGAAATAGCACTGATTAGGTAAAACTTGAAAGCAAGCACAATATTTAACCAGCATTTAGAATTAAATTAAGATCCCAGAGCAAATTTCTGAGATCAGTGAATTCCAGAACAAAAGTAGGTGAAGAACAGCCAGATAAAGACAAACCTTCTTCTAGTAAGATCAAGAATATTTTTGTGTTTTCTCTACTGTGGTAGAATGAACATTAGCAGCTGGTTGTCCTTACCTGCAGAACTACAGAAGAAAGATAAATAGCAACTTAACTATGACAAGGTTTATTATATGACACATAGAAGA
The DNA here is from genome assembly GCA_017589585.1 of Phylloscopus whistleri. Taxonomy (NCBI): domain Eukaryota; kingdom Metazoa; phylum Chordata; class Aves; order Passeriformes; family Phylloscopidae; genus Phylloscopus; species Phylloscopus whistleri. The sequence goes on along the minus strand of JADMLD010001013.1, from coordinate 8,513,788 downwards.
AAATAAAATTGCAAAAGAAGAATGCAAATTCTTCTCTGACTCAGTCATGCATGAAGTAATATCCTTTCCTCAGAGAACAAGTCTCTCTCTGCACTTACCTACAACACTATCCTCTTTTTTACAGAATAATGAGATTGGAATATATATCCTGATATGATCTAGTCCAACCTCTCCTTTGATAAAACCATCACACCAAGGCACCAAGAAAATTATTGGCAGAGAAAATTTTAGAGATAAAAGATGCCATTGCATATTACTAATAACAATAATAACAAAAATAATAAATTATTATCCTTTTTGTATTATATTCACTGAAAAGTCCACTCAAAGTAATAAGATGTATTTGGTTTCTCTTAATTTTTTTTAAATAAAATTTTATTCAGATGAAATTTTGTTTCAATTATGATTTTCAATAGATAACGTCAAGATGGTTTTGTTTAAATAATATTTTTTTATATATATTATGGATCTATAATACAATGTATCATTTTTGATTGGAGGTTATATGCTTAGTTTTTACTTTCTTTTATCGGTAGAAATGTAGATGAAGTTTAATCTGAAATACCAACAACATTCATTAGCTTTTACTTTTTATTCTTTCCCTCTTCCCATGAAATATGATCTTGGAAAGATTTTAGCTTCCTCCAAAATTGCATTTTGGAAGTTAATTGCAGGTTGTCAGACATGGACCTTACTTACACCTAAGGATTCAAATGCAATAGATGTTTAAGTAAATATTTTTTTATTTGGGATTTTCCTCCTGTATTACTCTAATTGAGACTGAACTTCCCCCAAGAAGGACAAGGATACTACAGCTCCAGAACACGTTGTACATGTCCAGTAGTAAGGCTAAGACACCACAGGAACCTATCTACATGGGCAGCCACACATATTACAAACATGCACAAACAGACACAAACAACGACAGCATCATTCTGTTCCCCTCTCTGGACTGCCAGGATAGCTTTCTATTCATGAAAAAGCGTATGCACAGATGTGCAGTGCAGAGCCCTTCAGCAGTGAGATGCATCCAGTGGCAGCCACCAGCTCCCAGTATGCCCCAAGTAAACTCTAGGAAGTCTTGTATGGTCACAGGAGGCTCTTCCCCTGCACCCAACAACATGTCCCTTACTCTTTTCAGTCCCAAAGGTGACCTAGAGAGCTATTTTTGATAACTCGTTATGGTCTCCAGAAGTTGACATGTCCTGTGATTGGTCTGGGGAGAGCAAGGGCAGCCTATTTTTTCAGAGCAGGCTATTTTACTTTGCAGGTAATTAAAGACCAGGGTTTTATAATGGGGTAATTCTCCCATTCTGTTGTGAAATACTGTCATAAGAACTTAAAAAAAGATATCCTACTGTGTGAATCATTCAACCTTCTAGTGCAGTGACTTCTTAAAAGATCAGGACCATCTCACAAACAAATAATAGAATGACTCTCATGCAAATAAAACCTTACAAAATATTTTCTTTAACTTCCGAGCTTTAGTTGAGACTATACTAGCAACCGTGAAGTAAACAAGTACTTAAATATTTACTCTGAAGGTGTTGCTGAATGTCATTAGATATTGGCAATTGTGCTAAAAATACTCGGAGTACCACTTGCAAGTTTCAGAGAAATATTACCTTTTATAGAAAAAGCTATTTGGACTTCACTCCTCAGAACATATGCAATATAGCCTTCTGATATTTTGAGTTGTTGGTTTATAATGTTGGACAGCACAATGTACATAAACTGATGGAAAATATTTTGAGCAGAAATTTCTGAGGCTTGACTCATTCCATAAATATTTTGAAGTAACTCTTTGTGAATGAGGCCACTTTTAGCTCTGAGCTAATGGAAGAATAATGATGTTGCCAATATGAAGATGGTATAAAAGACCTACTCTTAATACAATAAAACCCAAGAAAACTCACTTGACTCCATGCAGTTAGATACTTTGGGTACTAAGTAAGCATGTTTGAGGAACAGTTTTTTGCCTCAAGTAGTAATTTAGGAAAATTTTTGTCACATAATCTTAGTCGGGAAACTTCAGCTCGTGGATGAAGCTTGAAGAATATGACAACTTCATTGTGATTGGCTGGCAATTATTTTAGCAATGCTATGCAGGAGAGATAAGTCAATTATTGATTCACCTGATCTGATTTGATTTGCAGCAGTTGAATTTAGAATATTTTTTGAAATATTTCTAAATCTTGGTTTACTCTACGGATTTTGCCAAGCTGTCTATAAATGGGGCTTAGATTTGGCATAGTTGAACTAATAAAAGTGCAGGAAGATTCATATCTCTTGTTTACAAAAATCCTTCAAAATCCTGAATGGAAATTAATGAGGATGGAGAAAGATGGTCATGTCAGCGTGTGTTGGCTTAAAAAAATACCTGAGAACTAAACTCCAAATGAGCATCTGCACTTTCCTCCACCCTGCTCCAGTGAGAGAGGGACAGAAACAGAGAATACAGGTTGAGATAACAATCTACTGAGAATAAATAGCAATGGAGAGAGAAATCCATAGTAACAGCAGCAATAACAGTAACAAAAATATGCAAAAGAGAATGAATGTGCTTTACACACAAAAGGTTCACACTCAGTTCGGCATGCCCAGCTGAGACAAGGACAAGGTGATGGATGCTGTCCCCAGCCGGTGTTTCCTGTCCCTGAGCTGGAGCCAACAAAAACAAGACAGAATTATCCACACTGTTACCCGCTTTTCAGACTGCTGGGCTCAGCTGTGGTCAGCACAACTCAGTTCAGCTCCTCTCCACTCAGCTTGAGTTTGACCCCTCTCCGCTTGACTTGGGCTCAGCTGGCCTTGGTCTTTCTCCACCACTCAGTGCCCGTGGCTGCTCACTGCACCGGTGCCGTGGCACATCTGCACTCCCCTGGGCTCAGCTGAGTTTGGTACTTTGAGTTGTGCTCTTCCCACGGTACAGGAAGGGATGGGCAGCGGCGGGGAAGAGACAAAATCTACAGTGTTGGTCCTGCCAACTTCCCCAAGAGAGAAATGAAACATGAGAACAAAATGGTGCTGTTTCCAGGGTGCATTGACTTCTTAATTCCCCTCAAAGCCATGCTCCCCAGTGATAAAATGCTTGGTGTAGAATAGCAACCTAGCCACACCCACACAGATCTAGGCTCCTCCCTCCACAGTGCCTGCAAGAAAAGCTAGGACATACTGTTATTTGGCTTCAATAGGTGTTGCAGAATTAAATAATTAGGTTTAATAAAGTCACATTTTGCAGCTGTCAAATCTTCTCTAAAGGAAAGGTAGATAAAGTTAATTTATCCTATAATGCTGGCTAGTTCTATTCTGAACTTTTGAAAAGGATTAATTTTCAAAAAAACCCTGTAGACATGTTTGTTTCAACTCCTTTTAATGATAAACTTGTATTACTTATGTGTAATAATAATCAGAATGTACTCTTCAGACCTGATTTTCAATTCAGCTGTAATTGCCGTAAGCTGAAGAATGTAAGAAAATTATTTTAACCAACCTGTGATCATGTCTAGAATGGGTTTATGAGCACTAAAAGTTCTACAGAACATAAATGATAAAATTAAATATGAATATGGCACTTTTATGCTATGAACCCCTTAATTTCACAGATTTATCAGTGTAATGGTCATATTTTATCTACATAGGTTTCTTAGTGAGAAGTCAACTCCAAACATAATACCAACAAAAGGATGAAACACTGTCTAATGCTCACAGTTAAAATTCCTGTATAATTACAATGCAAAAAAACCACAACCCATATGCTTTGTTTTTATTTTATTTTTTCACCATCATGTCAGAGGTTACAAAAAGGTCATTAACCTTTATTCATAGAGTCTAGACCACTTCATTGCTCTTCTGATCTGAGAATCTTGAAACAAATGATCTTTTGTGCTTGCATCCTAGCATCTATTATGCTCATTTATTAAGGACTATTCATTATAAAGGAAAAAGGAAAGACCAAGCCAGACATTCAATCTGGGGTCAACAAAAGTTAATCAACTGGGCAGTTTACAAAAAACTATATCAATTTCTATCATGTTGTCTAGCATGAGGTCTCCAAATTGGAGAAGTTAAAGCAATCTAAGGACACATAGGATAGTTTTGCAGCACATGAGTCCAAATTTTAACACAAAGATTTAGCTTATTTCACACTGTATGGAAAATGTTTTTGATATATTTATGTCTTGCAGCTAAGCTTCTACATTTTAAATATTCATGTTTAAAATTTGATTTCAGAAAAACTATTTTAAGATAATATTTTAGGGTAATTTGAATTTTAAATTTATTTGATTTTTACTACATTTTATGAAAATGCAATAGGCTGGTCCATGTCATATGTAACACAACTCTGTTCTCTTGGTCAAAGAACTACGCAAGAATGAGGACTGATGTATCCATAACTACTGATAAGACATTTACGGGTAGGACCAACCTCATAAGAATAAGTGTGAAGGAGCTTTCTGATTAAAAGTAAAGGAATTTTAGTTTTTTAATAGCTACAGTTTTATTTTATTTATCACAGAAACTGTGATAAATAAACTGTGATAAATAGACTGTGTTCTCTCTTCTCCCCACAAATAAGCATCCGCATTACTCAGTTCTCCAGTCTCCTGTATTGGCTCACTACTTTAAATCTTCCCAAGGCAACTACCTGTCCATATATCACAATACTCCCAAGAAATTTGACATTTCATCTCCATTTAAAAGACAACAGTAAGCATATCTCTGAGAAAGATAAAAGTTTTCATCTTACTAAGGCAACCGTATCATACCATTTTGGTAAATCAGATATGTGCTATTGTTAAAAGAGCTGTTTTCCATTGCATGTCTTATCATTCTGTGGAGGGAGCCATGCATAAAGGGATGTGAGTGAATTACAGTAAGAGGAGCTACATAATCTACAACCATCACCTCTTTTAGAAATTTACTTTCTGACCTTTTCAGTCATAAGTTTTGTGTACAAAAAGCAGTCTGTGACACTAACATGGGTCAAACTCTGGGAATCATGGAATCACAGAATGATTTGGGGTGGAAGGGACCTTAGAGATTATCTAGTTCCAAACCCCCTGCCATAGGAGGTTGTCATACTTTCAGACGACATCAAGCTACCTGCTACCAACCAACACATGCTTTTTATCTATTCACCATTAGGTAAATAAAACCTGGGAAAAGAAACAGACAGATTTGTAGAAATAAAATGTATCCTAGGGAAGAATGTTGAACTAAGTTTAACTCAACAGACTTCTGTTTCTTTAGTGGCTTCCAGGTAGACAATTGAGGAGAAAAATTTAAACTAAATTTACCTTGCCTGAGCAAAATAAACTTGAATCAACAGTGCAGTTAATACATAGAGTAGAATTCTTTCATTTGAGTAAAGGACTCTCACCTAAGAAATATCTGTGAGAGCAATGGCTAAATAGCAGACACAAGAGTCTTGATATAAAAGGTCTGAGATGATTCAGGTAGTCACCCGTGTAAGCAGATGTCTTCACTATATACAGCACACTTAAAGGGCAGTCCTTAACTTTGTACAGTGGCTCTGTTATCTACTAAGGGCTCTACCAAGGCTGCTGAGAGATCCATTGTGATAAGACCTACTTCAGATCTGGACACCTGTGCTGGAGCAGACACTGGATTGTACTGCACTCTTTGTGACTGTAGGCTCATGAAGACAGGGACCGCTGTCCCCCAAGGACAGCTTTTTTTAGGCAGTCAGGTACCCAGATTCTGTTTAAATCACTTCTTAACATATTCTAAAGATGATCTTCTCTGCAAACTAACTACCCTGTTTTTGGAGGGAATGTTAATTAAATGATGTTATCAGGTGTCAAAATGAGAATGGAGCTGTGGCTATGTTCCCTTTTTATTGACTATAATGAGCTTTCACTACACTGGGACAAGGTTGGAAAGCAGGAAATTGGAAGAGAGGGAATACAAGTAGGACTACTGTTGGTACAGGTTTCATGTTCAGATAGTCTCCATGAGCTGGGTAATAATTTGCAGCTGAATCTCTGTGTTACAGTCTAAGTTAAGATTATGTTTACTCTAGGTATGTGACACATTTTTTTTTCCTTAGTTTCTGTGGCCTTTAAAAATATGACTGCACTGGGGGATTTGCTGAGAGTTTTGACACAAGCTATCTTTTCCCCCTTTCTTTTTGTTGTTAATTACAGAAAGTCAAGCAATGAAATCTGAAAATTATCCTTTCTGTCATTTGGCTGTGACACCTTTTTTTTTTTGTCAGCTTCAAGTTTGCCTCTAGCTGTGACAAACTGAAATGCTGCTTCTGGTTTACTGCTGGCTTCCATTCCCTTTGATTCTGTGGAGGTTTTCAGCATATTAGTGAATTTTAGATTTTAGATTTTTCAAGGATTGTTATAATCAGAACCAACCACTTAACTATATGAGAAATAGCTCTACTTGCTTGTGAATCTTTTCATTTGAATTTGCATTGATAAAAATATTTTTGTTTTTTACATGTATGTTTCTTGGAAAGTAGATAGTGGATTTTAATCATTATCCCATAAAAGACGTGTATTTGGAAAATGTAAGTATAAATAATATAAACAAACCAAACAAACGAAATCACAGGTCACAAATTTTGTACCCAGATTAGAATTCAAGACTTCTGTTACTATAAGCTTGTCAAAACTCTGGCTTTGATTTCAAATTATGCTTGGATCTGAAGTTACAAATCAGTTTCACTGAACTTTTGACATCTGTCTTTCTCTTAAACGTAGTGTAAGGCTAAACAAAAATCTTGTTTTAATACTTATTAAGGAATCTTTCATCTAAGACAGCAAGATGGTACATATAAGAAAATTCAAATAATCTAATCCTTCTCATATATTGTATGTTTTCACTTTACATTTCAGAGTCATGAAAGGCTTTTACAAAGGCTTGTATTTATGTAGCTTGTATTTATGCTTGTTTACAGGATGTAAACACATGAAAAGGCTGTTTCTCACAATGTGCTCAAGTAACCCATCGGTGGCAATCAAATGCTGGTATCAAAAGCCAAATAAACATCTCTAAGGGAGAAAATAGAGTGTTAATAGCTTCATATTCCAAGAACACTAATATCTACATTGGCTGACATACTCTTAATACATGTAAGGGGTGTATTGCAGTCTATTTAATTGCCCAGCCCTACAGTTTATAATTTTGAGCTCATCACATTAATCTTTCAATTTTAATATTGTTTACAATACTTCTTTTAATTAATTGTAGAGAGATTTTGCACACATATATGCAATAACTTTTCAGAATTACTAGTAATGACATTACATTACATTGTAAGCAATGTCTATTAGTTTGATTAATTTGTCAAAGTTTCACATTAGCTCATTATGACTATTCTCTTTAGAAGTTAACATGCACAAAAAATGAACAATATTCTCCTCCACGACAGAAATTTCTCTTCTATTTATTTTGCAATAAGGTAATTTGGTGATAAAACTAATGAAGATTTTACATTTGTGTATATGTGAGCTTACTACATGACAAATGAAAAAGAGCTCGCTTTGGGATTTTACAATGCAGTTATATCACTGAAACACAACTGTATTGGTACCCAGAAGTGGAATCATAACACTTAAGAAATTAAATATGATTGATCATCCTGTTAATTCAAGCAGAGATAAATGACAATTACTGTACTTTAGGGTGTATTTTCAAAGCCAGGAAGAGATTTAGCCTCCAGGTTCCCAGTGACTTTAATGGGAGTTGCATAGCACAGTCCCTCTACATGGCTTTGAAACATTGCATCCTGGTCTAATGTATTACTATCAAAACTATCAAGAAAAACTCACGGGATGTGAAACCCGCTCCATTTTTTTGACACATTTCTCTATGGAAAAAGCAAGGACTGGCAGGGGAGAAAATCCACCAACTCCAAAAAGAAAAACCATTTTAATTCAAAATTTCTTGCTTTCCAAAAATGAAAGACTCATGCTTAATTTTAATGCATACTATGCAATTTTTTAAATGCCTATCCCATTATTTGGGGTTATACTAATTGCAACCAGTTTGTGGATTTTCTGGTGAGATTTTCTTAATATGGATGAGTCCCAGCTGTATTCAAAATGCATGGTGAATCATAGGGAACTTCTTTACTGAAACAGAATGCCAGTTATATTAAAATCTTTTAGCAGATCTTTCCATCAGAAACCACAGTTACAGATAGAAAACTGCCAGGACACCTTGCAGCTTTGAGATTTGGGTTCCTGGGACTTCAGCTTTGCTCCTAGCAAGCCTTAAATCCCTTACTCCCTCCTCAGGAGCTTTTAGCTCCTGATGTCTTGAGTCAGTTTCTCCATTACCTGTCTGGTTTCAAAACCAATGTTAAAAAATACTGTAAATCTAAATTTTGAGGCTCCTCCAGGTTCCTCCCTGCCTGCAAATAATGTTGTCGCTTTGAAAGAGAAAAGTCATATGCACAGAATTAGTCACAGGTAATTTTCTGATCAAATGAACTATTTTTAGTTCCCAAATTAAAAAAAAAAAAAATGCAATGTCAGATCCCAGTATGTTCTACTTAGGGTTTTGTGGTGCTCATGCTTTTAAACTGTTTATATGACAATAAAGATGCCAGCCAGTTTTGTGGAGCTGCCAGCTGGAATGAGATAACAATGTTCAGAATAAATGACAAATGTATTAGAGAATGTAATGTAGCTATATATGGGGTTAAAGGAGAGTGTCCACATCCTGTGGTTCTGATAAATGTTGACAGCAGCTCAGATGGAAAAAAACTTGAGGGACAAGCATTAATTTGACTCTCCTGCCTTCTTGTGATAACACTGTTCATCAGGGATGGGTTAAGCAGAACAGATTACACAGCAGTGAGATTTAAGGGTGGCTCTCTGAAGGGAATCTTGTAATGCTTTATCTTCAAAGAACTCCCCATCCTACTGTTTTCTTGTGAGATGTCAGTTTACCCCACAATTAAAATGTGTAAATCTTGCATGTCTCTGGGAAGTGGGAAGGTGTGAAATGATACAAGAAGCAAGCAGAATTCAAGCACCTAAAATGCTAGAAATAATATGGAAAAAATGGATCAGAATGACTAAACCAAAATTCATTCCTTCGTCCCCAAGCTTGTTATTCCACTACATAATGATAATAATAAAAAAGTGAACAATAATGAAATCAAACTCATGAAAGAAAACATCACTGTACAACCCTAGGAGATGATGGCAGGAGCCTCATGAGCTATTATAAGCCATTTTCCAGAAGCCATTTAACCTGAAAGGAGATCAGAGAGAGCTGGGTTCTCAGCTGGCTACCTGAGGAGCCTTTCTGCTAGTAGCACTGAAAAAGGTATTAAAGATAAGCATCTATTACATGTGTCTCACTCTCTTCCAGCCGGTAAGGAAATGCCTGTGGAGATACTAGAAAAATTCTAAGCTATCATTCCACATAGAAATGTAGTAAAAATTGAAATTAGTCATGAATTTGCCAATAAGGTTTACAATTTACAAAATCACCAGTCTAACTTTGGTAAGGACTTACTTGTCTGGTATACTTGAATATGCATGAAAAATGTACATCGTTTAACCATAATCTCAGCCACTAAGCAGTATAATGTGTACTTGTGTTACATTAACTGTTTCCACTCTCAGTACTGAAGAATAATTTGAATCAATACGAGACAATTAGGAATGTAAAAGCCTTGAAGATTTTGCATAGTACACAAGAACAATTCACTCTTTAGGAAGGTGTAATGTAGAGTAATGTAAAGTAATGATGTAGCTGTAAGAAAAGTACTCCTGAAATATATTCATGAAGAGCACAACTTACACTGTTAAACTCTGCCACACTCATTTGAACTCTTATCTGCACACCTTTTTGATGTTTCCCTAATTTCTTTTCTTTCATATGCTGAGACTGAGATCTGTAACTGTACATAATTTATATTTAAATAAATTTTACCAAACCAAATCATGTACATCTTTTCAGTCATGTACATCTTTTCCTTTAGATTAAGCTGTAGTTTGAGAACTGAAAACAGGGATATGGACAAGGCAGGGGCATTTAATGCATTCTTTGCCATTGTCTTCAACACAGATGATGAACCAAGGAGGTGTCAGTACCCTGAGCTGGAGGACCATGACTGTGAGAATGATCACCTCCCAGCAGGCCCTGATATAATGTGGGATATGCTGCTCCAACTGTATTTTTACCAATCTATGGGGTCTCATGGGACTCATCCAAAAATCCTCAAAGTGTTAGCTGATGTCATCGCAAAATCTTTCCTGATGGTTTTTGAGCAGTCTTGGGAACCCAGAAAGATTATAGATGACTGGAAGCAGGGGGCCATTTTCCTGATTGTCCCAAGAAGGGCAAGAAAGGTCCGAGAAACTACCGGCCTATTGGTCTCACTTCAGTGCCTGGTGGGGTTATACAGAAGATTATTCTCGGAGGTATTGAAAAACACCTGGAAGACAATACAGTCATTGGTCACAGCCAGAACAGCTCCATGAGAAGAAAATACTGCTTTCCTTTTATGACACCCACCTTATGGGCTCCCTTGATCAAGGGAAAACAGTGGATGCACTCTTTTTGGATTTCAGTAAAGGTTTTGATGCTCTTTGTCACAATATCTTTATGGATAAGATGTGCAGCATGCAGCTGGTTAAACACTTGGGGTACTTGAGCAACTGGCTCATGGGTCAGGCACAAAGGGTTTCAGTGAATGCGGTGACATCAGACTGGTGACCTGTCACCAGTGGTGTTCCACAGGGCTCCATCCTTGGCCCTGTGCTCTTCAACATCTCCATAAATGACTTGAACTCAGGAGTGGAAGGGATCCTAAGCCAGTCTGTAAACAATACAAAACTGGGAGGAGCTGTTGATCCCTCAAAGACAGGGTAACCCTGCAGAGAGACCTTAGCAAATTGGAGGACTGGGCAATCACCAAACACATGAAGTTCAACAAGGGACAGCACCAGATTCTGCACCTGGGATGAGATAGCCCTGAGCAACAATAGCCTGGAGAGCAGTGCCTTGGAAAGTGACCACAGAACTAAATGCAGTAGCATTCATTTGGCAGAGGAAAAAAACCAGTAAAGCAAAGTAATGAAAAGAAAAAAGAAAGTTCTGTTTGATTCTTTTGGAAACAAGCTAAAATGTTAGGTTTTGATCTTTGACCTATAAACTCATGTCCCATGAGAATTAATTTGGACTTCAGATAGCATGTTGACCTTTACAGAACCAATGAGGTCAGAGGCAGAGGCGGAGTACACATTTCTGACCAAAAGTTCATAAGTAAATTTACTTGAACATTGGAAAATTTTAAAAATTTAAAACTTAAAATTTTAGTCTCATTTTCAATTGAATTTGGTGGTATACTTCTTACTTCTATACTTTTGATATTCAGTCAAAATCTGAAAAACAACATACACTTTACAAGTAGAGTGTAAACTTCTTTCTTCTTTTATTCAGACTCTTGGAAATGTTGAAAGCAAAACACATCTGTCATGAAAGAGAAATGAGGCTGAACAACTTTATGAGATTAAGTCCATCAAGGTCATGTAAGCTGAATGATCCACAGATCCCTTGTCAAATCACTGATATACTAAGGTGGGGTACATCAGGGCAAAGACATCAGGGCAAAGAGCTTATGTCTTTCCTAAGTGTTTACTACTGGACATTATCAGAGCCAGGATACTGTGCCAGAGTAGTACTTCACCTGATTCCATAGAGTTGTTTTTCTGTAAATGGTGGACAGAAGTAAAATACATGAAGATTTGTTACTAAGAATAAAGAGTATAATTATTAAAACTTCTCTGAGAAAATGACCAGACCTAAATTTTACCTGCTAATAAGATCTGCCGTACTCTCCTCTGAGATTTTCAGAGATGTATTTTAAAGAAAATATAACTGGAATACCAGATAGAAAAGGTTTCCCTGAAGCTGCGTCTCTGTATACTAAATACATTTGTAAGTTTGTAGCTGTCACCTTAGAGTCTCTGACCTAGAGAGAGTATGCCCTGAGAAAATGTAACAATTTTCTCTTTTGCACAGCATATTTGTTACTTTCTTTTTGATCTGAAATTCAACCAAATGAGTCACTAAGTAGAACAGACAGAAATGGAGCTGATGAACTGAAATATGACTAAGGCACAAACATGTTTTTAATTGCTTAACTTCTAATTTCCCAATGTCTATCTTTATAGATGATTGTGTGACAAATTTCCCCTGCACTCTTTTATTTTGAATAGGTATTTGGTGTAATCCTACCAATGCATTGAGCCATGATATCACAATCAATATGTTTGATCTTCTCACCCTACACTCCCATCCTGCCCAAATTTCAATCAATTTTTCATCATGGGACTGGAAATCACTGGACCAAGGATTCCAACAAGAATTCTCAATACTGGCGTTTTTGAATTTCTTTTTCAAAAGCACTTTATGAAAACTATAAACAACTGAACAGGCATTAAAAAAAAAAAAAAAAGGAAGTTTAGAAGGTTAATGACTCTCTCAGTGTCTTCATCTTGGCATAAGGGGGTGTTGAAAAGTTGAACTTGTGTACTAAAGGAAATGCAGGTAACCTCCAGTGACTTTCTGCTTATCCCTGCTGTCATCTGATAAAGTTTGTATCAATATAGCAAATATGGCGGAGTGAATGACACTACTACACACCTTGATTGAATTTTCTGTGAAGAGCAGCTGTCACCACCAGCACTGGAAAAAGCAGCAGAAATGACTGAAGGCAACTGGTAATGAATTGTTCAAAATGGCATTCTGATGAAGGTTGTGCAAAAGTCCTGTGCAGAACTCTCAGCTGCACAAATTAGATCTCCTTCCTTCCTTCCTTCCTGCCTGCCTGCCTGCCTGCCTGCCTGCCTGCCTTCTTGCCCTCCTGCCCTCCTGCCTTCCTGCCTTCCTGCTTTTGACTCTGGTTTTGGTACATCCTGTGTATTTGTTCCTGTCTTCAATTATTTCTTTTTTGTGTTTGATTGATTATCTCAAAAAATGTGTGAACCGAACTGGATGAACCAAAAAATCATTGAGTACTCCATATCTTCTCTATGCCAACTTGCCCAAGGTTATTACTGTCCTGACGCCTAACTTGTGTGTTTTGCCCCAAGTTCGTGCAGGGATGATGCACTGTGTCTCTCCAGAAATAGGGAATGCACATGCTCGAGCCCTCTTTTGTTTCTCTCCAGCCTCAGCGGAGGGTGCCTGGGTCAGGTCTCACAGTGACAACCTGAGAAGCTGCATTTCAAAATTCATTACCTTTTCAAAGGTAATTCTGCAATACCTTTCCATAAGCGACCGTGCCAAGCCGGGACTGGGGAGGGCCATGGCCGCACTATTCAGTGCTCAGCAGAACTGTTCATTTCCCCCAGACACTGGGGCAGTGACCCAGGACAGCAGCACCAACACCAGATAAGCAGGCAGCAGTGTCAACACTGACCTCACACATAACATCGATGCATGGGAACACCTGACCTGGTGCCACATCCTCTCAGGGCTTCCTGGGGTCATTTCTTCCCCCTGCAACACAGCAGGGACCTGGAACTGCAGCACCAGCACCACCTGAGCCCAGCCAGGAGCAGGGAAAGCCGGGAAGCTGACGTGTGCGTCCGGAGCTGCCCCACGCAACGCCAGCATCCCCCATCTGCCGCTGAACTGCTTCCTAAGCTCCTGCCTTCCTAGTCTTTTGTTCTGAGGGGAAGGATCAGCCAAGCAGCTTATCTGCCATACTGCCTTTGTTTTCCAGTCCGCGCAGTCTGTTATGGCAGCTGCCATCTTGGGAGTAGGGCCTTCCCTGCCATCTTGTTTTCTTTGTTCCCACGGCGAGCAGGGGATCCAGCACCTTTGTGTCTGCTGGTTATTGATGCTATCTTGGTTGTTGCTGGTTTTTTTTTTAGTAAACTATTGTTTTTTCACTTAAAATCTTCTTGCATTCATCTCTCTTCTCTTGGTGAAAGGGGAGTGGTTAAAAGTAAAGGGGAGGTAGCTCATTTGGGAATCTCTGCCCCTTATAATTGTCTTAAACTGAGACAATATGCTAACATTGGAATCAATGACACTTTGCTTAGACCCATTCTTTCCATGTTCTGCTTTGTGTAACAAATTTGTGTTTATAAAATTTACTGTGGTGAAAACATGAAGCTTTATTGTGAGTTCTTACATAACCTAGGAAGCATTTGAAAATAGTAGATATCAAAATGCTTGAATAACTGCAGACTGAAAAGGTTGTATAATCTTGATTTGTCACAGGCACTAAAATCCCTTGAGCTGTCTTTGTATTTTACATTTTGCTGCAAGGACCTGTAACAAAACATTTACAACACTTACCCTGCCCATACATACTCTTGTACAAGGCTGCAAGACAAACACTTCTGAAGGGACTGCTTCCACTTTAGTAGCTTATCAACCCTTTGCATCACAGAAGACAGCAATTGTGGATCAGAACCTAATAAAACGGGATACCTCAAACACATGAAATTTGTATGCCACCATCCTATGTAAGATTTTAAGCCTGCTGTCTATTTCATTTCAGATACCTTAAGTTTTTGCATCCCTCCATAACCTTTACCAAAGCTCCTATGTTCAAAATTCAGTTGTTGTGTCTCAGGAACTTTTCTTGATTAAATAAATTAGCTTAGTGATCCAGCTCCTACATCGTGTTAAAACTCAGGTTGCCAGCAATTATTCCTTCTGACAAAGAAAAATTTATTTATTGATGTCTGCATGTAACACCATTCAAATAAATCTGTTTCTAAGTGAAGTGTCTGATTTAGTGCCTGAGACTATCTGAAAAACATGACCATTCAATCCAATCTCAGATTTACACCTCAGTTCAAAACACACTCAACTGGGTCATGCTGCCTCCAGCCCTGACTGATAATGAACTGATCTGTGATTTGACATTAAACTCAATTATTGGAAAAGGAAAAAAAAAATGCATCTTTCAAATACATTAGCAAAATTGTCATTAGATTTTATCTTCTGTTACATCAAAGAGACTTCAGGATACTTTTTCTCAGGTTTTATTGTTAAAACATTTTAATTAAAAAAGGTCTGCAATTTTTTGAATTGATGTGAACTGGGCGCAAAAGCTTGGATTTGCATATGAAAGCAAAACCCCTATGATATCTAGCTGTCAGCATTTTTTTCAAATGGGATATAAACCTGTCAAAGACTCTTTAATGTTATAGCACATACTAGACTCTTACTTCAGACTACACTGGATAAGAAGTAAACATAGTTTACTCTGCCCTAGTTGCCTTCCAAGAACTTAGGATTAAACTTTTTCAGCCTAGGTTTTTTGACTTGAACATAGTGACTCTTAAAGATAAGCAATATAAATGTAATTGATGTCTTTCACTATATTTTGATGTAGGGTTTTTTGCTTTCATTTTTCACAAAAGCACATGTGATTATAATGAATTTTTATGTCTCTTCCCTCTGGATATATGCCTCATCCATGTATGCACATTTAACCATATTAATCCAGGCATGAATAACATGGTTTAGTACATACATTGCTGTACATTTATTGCTGGACAGACTCTCACTGATATGAGCAAATTACTTCCCTACTAATCCCTTTGACTTACATGGAAGTATGGAAACTTGTGTTGGTTTCATAACCATTCATCAGGGCTCATCTGCACTGTGTGCATACAAGGCTTATTGCTTGTTGGACTACACATTTTTCACCCTCCACTTCTTCTCATAAAATTTTAAATATGCCTTTTGTTCATTATATCCTAGGCAGATGAATGTAGATGAGAGGAATGTTGGGGTTGGGTGTTTTTGTCCCTAATGCAAACTTTTTCTAATTCTGGCTTGTATTCATAAGGACAGCAGTCTTGCATTCAAGTTTCTTCTCCAGTATTGTAATTGAATGAAGGTGTGCATGTGTTCTTCTAGAGTTAATGGCTGCATATGTGTACAACTAATTGTCCCTCCTTCCTCCGCTGTGTTTTTGCCCTCTCCCTCTAATTGCTTCGGACATTTGCTGAGTGTTGCACACCACTAACCTCTCACTGATCCTGCCTTACCTGAGCACCACATCAGAGGAAGTGGGCTAGAGGTCTCTTCCATTCTTCTGCCTGAAAAAAGAAACATGAAGTGGACAACTCTTCCTTACCGAAGTGCTAAATACATAGATAATGATTCTTAAATGAGTAAGCAAATAAAAACATAATTCAAGCATTAAGTGTTGTCAGTTTCAAGTGGATCTAATAGTGCTTGTTTAACAATAGTTTTCATTAGACTTCGGATTCTCTCTGGGGACTGTCAACTTTACCTTTTCAGAAACCTTTTAGGGATCAAGAGACTCTAGGAACTAAAGTCATTTCAACAGCAGAATAACTTTAATTATTCTGAGGTCAGAACTTTCACTTACCTTCCTACTATATTAATTTCTTTTTTTTTTTCCCTTGGATATTTTCAAGGTCAGTAAAGTGTTGACTATTTTGTTAACTGCTAACAGATGTACTCTTTTGAGTACATCTTACTTCCCGTCCTGAAATTTAAAAACTCAAACCAGCTTTAACACTTCTAAATATAATACCCATTTTATAGCTGCTAATCTGCTGAGTTTCACAACAGGGTAGTTTTTTCATTAATTCTTTGCCTTAAGCCATTCTTTATCTATAATTCTGTTTTACTTTGCAGTGCTTAAAAGAGTACCTCAGCATTGCATGGACTTTGCACAAATTGAGTCTCATGTCTTGCAAGTACAGATTACTTTTTAATGTTGATTAGGGTTTTTCCACTACTAATTGTTTATTTTTCAGCCTCTAAAATTCACTAACTGTGATTCTCCACCTATTTATCCTTCATCATGGATAATTCACTCTTCTACATAAAAACAACAAAACAAACAAGAACAACAAAACCAAAAATTTAATGGGAAGTATACAGATAAGAATAAGTCTGTTGTAACAAGTGAAACTCCAGAACAAGAAAGTATACCCATTTTTTTTTATTTATTTGAAGAATATTTTCTTCTCTCATACTGATAAGGACAGTAGAACTAGAAGAGAACAGCACAAGCTTGGAGAAATAGGTAAAGGATGTGATTTAGGCAACAGGAGTCATGCAAAATGCAAGCAAGATGTCAGCTCAGCTCTGCAAGGTTGACAAAGTAGAAGTTAAGCAAAATAATGATATTGTGCTTACTCAAAAGTGGGGGTCGAGAAATAGCCACCTAAAAAGGACACCAGACATTGAAGACCACTGAAAAGAACCCCAAAGAACCATGTAAGGACTTCTGATCACTGCACAACTATGTAAAATAAATACCATGTAAGGACTTCTTATCAGTGTACAGCTATGTAAAATAAATACATATACGTCAAGTAGTCAGGGATAGCTGAGTATGTAACCAGTGCATATGACTTTTAAAAAACTCATTTACCTGATGCTGAGGGCAGGCAATTAGACAAAGGATGTTCCAAGTGATCATCATGCTGCAATAAAGAATGACAGATTTCTAATACACAAAACTGTGTTAGAAAGTTTCTATCTGGCCAATTTCTGTGCCAAGGTATTCTATATATGAGAATTACTATCTCAGGGAATCTGAGGAAAAAGACATCAGAATATTAAAAATACTTTTACCACAGTGCCTTTATCAGAGACCCCTGATGTAGATTTTGAGGTACTGCACTAATGTGCACCCCAAGCGTCTTGGTTTAAGATGATTTAAGGGGGACATCCTAGAATGGGTTATGTCCTCTATAGTTTAACCCATCCCTTTCCAGCAATAAGGAGAAACAAATACAAAGTAAATATAAGTGAAAAAATAAGTTTATTAAAAACAAAATAGCATCAGGCAAAAAAATAACAGTAGTAGTTGCTAGCTACAAAGTTGCTAAAATCTCACCAATCCTTGGGAACAAGGAGAGAATTAAAATAGAAGAGTAACGCCTCCCCTGGATGATGGCACCCATTGCCAGTTGCTGTAGGGAGACAAAGGTAAAAATAGCTTCTTTCCCCTGCTGCTTTCCAACCTCCAATCTCTCCAGCAGTGGCAGCTGCTCTGTCAGCAAATGCAGCCACACACTCTGGCAGCTGGTATTGGGTCAGGGGCTACAACTAATGGAGGGCCTTCTCCTTGCTGTCAGCAGGAGATGGCAAGGCAGGCAGCTGGGGCAACTTGCACTTGGTGCCTCCTTTGCTCGGCCAGGTGCTGCCAGTGGGCCGGGGAGCTCCGACTGGAGCAGGGCCACTCTGCTCCTCCCAGTGTGATGCTGCACTCCCACAATTTGTCCAGAGTTAGCCCAGGGCAGTGAAACTACTCTCTCAATGAAAACACTTGGAGCAACACCCTTGGAAAAAAAGAAACAATCTTGTTGGTCATGTCTCCACAGATTTGCAATACAAATTCGGCCTTCTATGAATATAATCAAAATTTGACTTGAGATGTCTCCTGTGACAGCAGAGAGAGGGTTTTTTCCCATTTTTTACAAACACAGGAATTAACTAGCAATGTTAAGCTCACCTTTCTAAACCATTAAGCCAAACCACTTCACTATTGACTCTCCTTGAAACAGATCAGCTGTAAGAACACTTATAGTCTTCTAGACTATTTTCAAGCTGAAATATTTCTGCATGATCTCCTACTAGGACTTCCAGCTAAATTTTGCAATGCTTGTTTTATTCTTCTTCCTTGCTGATATAGTTAAGGAAAAACCAAAGCCATGAATCAAATTAATCAAGTCTTCCAATTGTTGGTTATTCCATGTAAATAGAGGGTGGTTGATGTTCAGATGCATGTCATTTTTTACACATACACATTTATCTTACCTATATAATGTAAGTTATCAGTCTTCTGATAAGCTTGTTTGCTTATCTTTACAACAAAAAATTCTGTAATGACGCCAAACTGTTTTGAATTATCATTTCATGTGAGGAACACTTACCTTTCATGAGCTGTTTGCACAAGATTTTTTTCCGATATTAACTACAATTATCAAGCAGAGAAAAAAAAAAAATCCCCCTCTCTGAACTATGACTACTTGAGTTATAAATAACCTGGAAGAAAATTCAACAGAGCTTACTGAATTCTTGGAGTGAAATATTATTTCAGACAAGAATGATAGTTGTACCTGAGCCTTCGAGACAAGCAAATTATAGTGAAATGACCAGTAGCAACATAGTGACTGCAGGAGTCACTTTATCAATATTTAAGGAAATTACATTTAGCCAGCAAAATTTTATATTTTTCTAAAGTTACTCAGTCTATCAGCTACTCCACTGCTTGACTGTGGCTAACAACAGCTCATATATTATTTTCATATGTTGATATCAACTAGTTAACAAAAATGCTAAACTTGCCTGTTTCTTATTCAATATTTTCATTAATGACGGAAAAAGATCTCCAGAGGACCTCAGCAAGTTTGCAGATGACACCAAGCTGAGTGGTGCAGTTGACACACCTGAATGATGAGATGCCATCCAGAGGGACTCAGACAAGCTCAGAAAGCAGGCCCATGAAATTGGATGAGGTTTAAAAAGACCAAGTGCTGCACCTTGGCTGGGGCAACCCCCATTATCAATATAAACTAGGTGATCAACTTATTGAGGGCAGCCCTTTGGAGAAAGGCTTGGGGGTGCTGGTGGACGAGACACTGGACAAGAGTTGACTGCCATTGCAGCCTAGAAAAATCGTGTCCTATGCTGCATCCAATGCAGCACAGCCAGCAGGGTGAGGGAAAAGATTCTACGCCTCTGCTCCACTCTGAGACCCCACCTGAATGTTATGTCTAGCTGTTGGGTCCCCAGCAGACAAAGGACATTAACCTGTTGGATCAAGTCAAGAGGGAGGACACCAAGATGATTAGAGGAATGCAGCACATCTCCTCTGAGGAAAAGCAAAGAGAATTGGGACTGTGGAGCCTGAAAAAGAGAAAGCTTCAGGGTGACCTGATTGCAGCCTTTCAGTATCTTAAGGGAGCTTACAAGAAAGATGGAGAGACAATTTACCAGGGCATGTAGTGATGGGAAAAGGGGAAATGGTTTTAAACTGAAAGTGGGTCTAGATGAGGTATTAGGAAGGAATTCTTCACTGTGAGGGTGGTGAGGCACTGGAACAGGTGACTCAAAGAAGTTGTGGATACCGCAGCCTGGAAGCCTTTAGGGACAGGTTGGATAGGACTGTGAGTAATCTTGGAAGGTGTCCCTGCCCATGGCAGGGGGGGTTAAACTAGATGATCTGTAAGGTTCCTTCTAACCCAGACCATTCTATGATGTTGTGGTTCTGTGCATGTTGACTCTTCCAAATACGTCCACAAAATCCTCTTGCCCTTATGTCATTCAGCACCAGAGTTCAGTGGATTTTAAATTTATGTTCTTCTGTTTTGCCCTGTCATTAGCAGATGAGGAATATGTAAAGACACATCTTGAGATCAATATACTGTGACCTCAGAGTTTAGGGAATCAGGGCCCTGAAGTATTTGTCTACAGTACACTGATTATTTCTTTGTCATCAGTCCTTTTTTACCAAATAAGCTCTCATTGGATGTCTTTTCCCAAGACAAATTTTTATACTGAACATCTGCTACTGCACAACATATGCTTGTCCTTAAGAAGCTCCAATTAATTATAATCAACAGCTAAAATGAGCAAGGTGGAAAAGTCATTTCCATGTCTGTGTCTGGCAGGTAGTCATCCAAACTGAATAACAAGGGGTGTCTTTCAAAAAATAGTATTATAACTACCAAAATTATTCTTCTTGTAACGCAAGTATTCATCATAAAATAGTTTCCCTAATAACAGATGAACAAGAAGGTAACTGTAAAAGTTGATTCCACCTCAAAGCCTGATAGAGGCGTAGCTGATGTGATTGGAAGGAACCATGGGCTTTTAGGGAAGCTGGGCCTGGCTCTTAGAGGACCCAGATCTTGATTCTCCAATGTAATGGACTGTAGCTGAAAATAAAATGTTTAGTTGGAAATATTCAGAAATGTGAAGGCAAAGCAAAAAGGAGGGAAAAACTGGTGATGGAAACAATGTTGAAACTTAGTCCATCAAGGAAATAAAGCTTGTTTTAACAGAGAGGCATAAAAGTATTTGGAATGAAGAATAACTATCTTCAGTACTTCCCCATGAATATTCTCAGTTGAAAGAGACCCACAAGGATTGTTGAGTCCAGGTCTTAAGTGAAAAGCCTGTGCAGGGATCAAAACCACTACCTAGGTTTTATTAGCACCATGCTCTAACCAGCTGGTGCTGGTGGCTAATTTGGAATCTCTTCTGTACCCCGCCCTTTAAATCACGCACTGGAATGAAGCAAAAGCACAAAGTATTGCCCTTTTTAAACATGGTAAAAAACCATGATTTTGGTGAAAGGACTAACTGCACAAAAATGTGGAGACAAAAGATTGAGAACATCTCCCAGTAGAATATATTTTATTACGTACTTATTTGGTCTCTGTGGAACAATAACATTTATCTCTTTGGAGGAATTGTGGTGGGCCAATTGGATGGTTACTTTTCAAGGCATTTTCTTGCTTCCTTTATTATACATGCAACAGTATTCAAAAGTCAGGAATAGCTTGTTTAATGTCATATTGTTTTTAACTGTTAACCCATGACACTTGCTGAAAGGAAGGGAATGGCTATCTCACAGTATGTTCAAATATGCATTGCAACCGTGTTTGAGAGACATGAAAGAAGCTTAGTACCTTTTACATATTATTTATTATTCAGGATTCCATACAACGCCTGGTGTTCAGAGTCCATACTTGATTATTATGTGCTCTAATCAAAGTCTCTGACTGATTCAAAGGAGAATTTAAGATCAAGCAACTAAAACACATTCTCTGCAGATACTATAGAAATTACAGACAGGTAATGATACACTAGTCCAGACGGCTGTCAGTACAAAATTCCTCCTTACATAATATTTTCTGATATTTTGTGTAATAAAACTGTTAGTATTCTTAGAGATGGAACTTTTTACCACCATTTCTCAAGGGAGATAGTTTCATAACCAAATAGTACTTAATGTCTAGTTTAATTTTTTTATTGTTGAATTTTCAAAACACGCATTTGCACATCTTTATTGATTTATTTAGCAGAACATAGCAACAGTAGCTATACATATTTTAATATGCATTTTAAAGAAAAAAATCAGAAATATAATCTGTCTTCTACACTTAAAAACAGCATGTGAATTACTCCGTATACTGCACTGAAGAATATCTGCTCTGCCTCAGTTTATACTCCAAAAATACTAAATAAAAGCAATGAAAAGGAAGCAAATTTTTGAACGTTTTCTGCCTTTACCTTTATCATCTTCAAAATTTCGTACTTGTTTTCAATTATTTAAGTTGTTCCGGAATTTTTTTCTTAGCTTGTGATAACCTTATCTGATTTTTAAGAAATAAAGGGAGTAAATGTTATATCAGTTTCATTAAATTAAAAATATTCAATTAATGTTCCTAGTATTCTTTTTCAGATATTATTTTTATTGTTAGTTTCAAATGTCTAATATTGGGATTACTGCTGATGTTGGTGACAATAAAAATACAAGGTAAAGAGGGAGTATTAAACACGATTTCTCATATTTAATACTCAGTTTTGGGCTTGGGCCTTTTTTTTTGTAGCTGTTACCACTCATATTTTCAACCAGATGATCTGTATTTTTTTAGAGGAACCTTAACAAGGATCACAACAGAGGAAGTAGGAGACTTTATTTTATTCCATGAGACCTCTCATTTTCCTTTTGAGAGAATATGAAATAGATAACAAATCACAACATCTTCAAAATATAACCACATTTCTCTTCAGCAGGAGAATATAGTATTGGTGAGATCCACGCCAAATAAAAAGAATTTCCATGTATTTTAAATCAGTCTTTTCAGGTCTTTTTTGTGCTGTCATATTTGTCTGTCAAATGAGGCTCTTCTTGTAAGAGCTGAAAGATCACAATTAACCCTATGAACTTCTGACAGTATGTGAGACATTTGAGGAATCTGTCATTTACATCTTACTCTTAAACTACATCATAACTTCTCCATTCACTTACACTATTCCTGGACTTGCTGCTCAGAACTACAATGAACATTCAGTGCAAATACTGAAACTTTCGTGTTTTCCTTGTCTCTTTCCTACTTTGGCATGAAAATAGCCACTGATTAATAAAAGAAAAATAAAATAACCACAAATATGGAAAACCTGGCCTATATGTGGGTTTCTCTCTTCTGAGGTAAGCATACACATAATCTAATTTCTATGGGTTTCTAATATATTCATGGAAAGTAGTAACTATATTCTCACCAATAAATTTTGTTTAACACAGGAAAGTATGTCCAAACAGTTTCCTTCTGCTCTTGGGAATAGTAGCCAAGATGGATAGTAACAAGGAACTTTCACATCTGTCAGTTCTAAGCCGAAAATTTCTCCATTGCAAATGAGTGAGTTGATACATAGAACATTTATGGGGTCCTATTGCAAAGAAGTAATCCAGACAAAAAGAAAATTTTTAAAAATCTCAAAAACTAATCCAGCAGTCAGAATGGTTCGAAGCCATAATCCTAGCTCTGCTAGCCAGTGTGCTGTATTGAGTTTCTTACCTAATTTCTCAATTTATAAGATCCCTATTATCAAATACACAAATTCAATACACAAAAATCCTATCAATACACAAACACACTTTACCAAGATCAGATATATGAAAGCAGGACACCTACTGTCTCTTCTGTAGGTTAATTTTCCTTTTTCATGCCATATATGTCTTGTTCCATGTAGATTATTGAGTAGTCTCCCCTTTCGTTACAGAATCCGTAGGCATGGCAGCTCCTGGAGTTCACATAGTCTAGCTATAGAGCAGCAGTGTACTGCTAAACGCTGCAGGTAAATACTGCAATAATTCCACATCATTTGTGCTCCTGGATAGCATATCTAGATGAACATGTAGCTAGCTAAGTGAAAGCATTGAAGTCTGAAGGACAAATGCAGATGGAGAAGATACGAAAGTATTTAGAAATTCACAGCTTTCTGTGAGATAGACTCAAAGGTGGTCTAAGTACCAAGATAGGGGGGCATTTGGGGGGAAGATGAAAGATCACACTGCGTCCAAGTAAAGTGGTAACAAGCACACAAGAGAAAAGACTAGAAGACAAGCAGTAGCAGGTTCAGGCAAAATGTAAGCAGGACAAATCAAAAACTGTTGGTGGAATTACCTTCATCAAATAAAGTGAGTTATCTGATGACAACTACTACTTAGTTTGAGTATTAATTCATTAGGTTTATCAAGCTCCTGCTTCCCCAAGAAACTTTTGAGGATAAATTACCTGGTCGTAAACGGGTCCAAAACTTTGGTGGTGAACCTATGTTCTACAGTCCTTGTTTCCTTCTGCTACAAACTGGTAAATGTAGGTTTACTACTTCTCCTAAGGTCACACTGGAGTTGTTTGTACAGAAGATATTTCTGAGAATACTCCCCAACATGTCAACATTTACTTTTAGGAACTAAGAAAGATTAGGGCTTTAGAGAAGCAAATGTGAAAAATTTCCACTATAATTTGCAGTGTAACTTCTTTCCAAGGTTAGTTGGTATACCAGTTCAGAACTAAGTTAAATGAAACTGTGGAATAACCTTATGGAGTAGGCTATAGGTGCCTTTGCAAGACACCTTTATTCTTTTTTTTCTCCTTTTTTTGTTTTTTGTGAGGGTTTTTTTGGGTTTTTTGTTTTGGTTTGTTTTTTTTGTTTGTTTGTTTGTTTTTTGTTGGGGTTTTTTTGGTTTTTTGTTTGTTTGTTTGTGGGGTTTTGTTTTTGCTTTTGTTTTGTTTTTCTTGTTGTTGATTTGTTTTGTTTTTTTGTTTTGGTTGGTTTTTTGTTTGGTTTTGTTTGGTTTTGTTTGGTTTTTGGTTTGGTTTTTTTGGTTGGTTTTTTGTTGTTGTTGTTTTTGGTTTTGTTTTTTGCTTTTTTTCATTCTTCCTAACCCCAGAGCTGCCACATCTGCCAGTTGCCTCCTTTTGACAGCTTGTCACTCCTGAAAAATATTCTGGATAATTTCCAGTTCATTCTTGCAGGAAATGAGGATTTGCTTCCTCACTTGGGATACCTGCTGTTAGGTTTATTCACTAATAAGCATGATAAATGTTTTAGCCTTTGATCAGTGTTAAATTAACAAGCTCCATAGAAAAAAAGGTCTTTGAGGCTCAGAGTCTCAAGACTGTGAATGTGTTGGAAATATGATTGATTGTCTTTCTGTGAGAAATTTCCATAAAAAAAACTTTTATCATGCTGTTATGTTCTGAACAATTAAATCAAAAGTGAAAGTTATTTAGCCTCCAAAGAAGACAAGAGGAAGGAAGAAATAGAATATACTTCACACGACTTTGTTTCAGTCTATACAGACTGATTTTCCTGGTATGTTTTTTTTAAGGTTTTTCTTTTATTATTGATTTTCATCTATCTTACTTGAAGGATTATTTTGCTACACTGGCAAATTACTTTTATTTATCTTCTTTCCTTTTTCCATTTTACTGGGTCTAGCAGGGATTAAGTTAATTTTCCTTATAATATTCCATGTGGTGCTCTGCTTTATATTTGTGACCAAACCAGTGCTGATAATTCAAGAATGTATCAACTGTTGTTGAACCCTGCTTGTAGAATATCAAGACACTACATGTTTTTTTTTTTTTATTCTGTTTCTCCTAGGCTATAGGCTGGAGGCAGGCAAGACAAATTCTGCAATTACCTTACTTATGAATTTCAGACTATTGTGACTGCAGTGAAATATTCACTTCTATAAAAGCTTTAGCCTATACACCTTAGATACAGAAAACTATATATTAATCACAGCAGGAGATTTAAATTGAATTGAAAAATACTTCCTAAAAAGCAAAAAAAATTAAAGGTGACATCAGGCTAACATTTTCAGGAAGTATCACCCACTCCTTTTCAGGGTGTGGCAGTGTGCCCAGAGGGTGCTCAATTAGTCTTCATGGAAGATTAATCAAAGGTTAATCTATCAAACATACATACAGAAATAAGTTTGTGAAATAGTGTAAGGCACGGAAAACTGGCTTGATGAGCCTTTTGAAAAGGCTTCCAGTGTTTTATGCATACTCACATAAGAAATAGTGACAAGATATTCTCAAGAGGTCAAAACAACGAAAAATTTTACTGGCAACTTCAGAAAATCAGAGGACTTTGACAAAAGTTTAGAGCAGTATTCAATCAACATAAAACCATCCACAAAGCGTTGACTTAGCAAATTCAACTTAACAAACTCCAAGCTCATCCAATTTTAAGCTAATTAAAACTCTGAGAAGAGGGGATTAGATGGAGAAAGAGAAAGAAGGAAAGATAGAAAAGATATAGAAAACAATAAATATAGCTCCCACTTCTGGTTTCAGCAGTGTTCAGTTGAGAGACATTCCAAGAGAAGGTTGGGTCCAGACATGTGCTTGCCTCATTTCCAGGGTTAAGCACCCTCTGGCTTTGCTGGGCCCTTCCCTAGCTGGGAGTTGAAGTCATCTGGTCACTCAGGGGTTGGACTGGGACTCCAGGGGCAGGGTGTGGGGCATTGCCTGCAGTGTGTCAGGGACTGGGGGCCACTGTGGGGCCAGGATAGAGGCTCTGGGGGGTGGGATATGTGGAGCAGGGCATTGCCTCACCAGAGCACGGTCCAGCCTGCTCCTTTCCCCACACACACCCAAAATGTTATCAGCCAGGAATCTCTTGCAGTCTCTCACAAATGGTAGAGCCAGCTTCCTGTATTTCAGAGGTGTCTGAATCTTTTTTCTCCTGTATATATACAATGACCAGTAACCTTGCCATCCATCAAAGTAATCCTAATTTCTCTTTTTCTTTAAACAAAATGTCAGCAGCTAGCGTCCCTCTTTTCACTGGTGCCATTCAGAAAGTTTACAATGCATGCCATAGATCACAGCCTGTTTCCACATATTTATGAATGGGTCATTGGACCGACAGTATGAGGTACCTGGCCTAAAACAATGCTGAATTATAAAATTACCTTCCCTGGAGGCCAGGTGTCAGATTGTTACTGTGGGAGGCATCAGGAAGCAGGCAAACGCACACACCTATTGGCTCGCATTTTCTTATTAAAATTTAAGGCTTTATTCTTAAGAACATAAATGTTTATTGCTTCCGTCCAGTCTTTGTAAACATTTCTCCTTTGTTTCAAGTCTTTCATGTTCCTTTGTTAACAAAAAAGGAGGAAAAAATCATCTTTCCTTGACCTTGACAGAAAGCTTAGGAGATTTTTCATGTCAGTCTTTAGATTCACAGTGGTATGAATGTGTCCATGCTTTTTGCTCTTTTATACTGTAAAAAAAAGTTTGCCTTATATTTTTTTATTCTGCAAAATCTTTTGTAGGAAAGATTTGTTTTGCACATAATCTCGTTTTGTACTTTGTTCTTTATACCACAGTCTTTGAAACTCACAACACAGAATGTTTCATGGTCTGCCTTAATTCATGGTTCTATATTATCTATTGTACAGTGGAATACTATCCATGGATATATGTGAAAACATTGGGATAGGTCTCAGAAATTATTCACATTTTCTTCACAGTCTCATTGGAAAATAATTATTTTTCACAATTATATCTATTAAATTTGCAAAGATAGAAGGAGAAATATCCTGCAGTATTATTCTTCTCTCCCCATGAAAATCTGTTTTACCAATGCCCCTCCTGAAGTGAGCTGTAGTTTTGCAACAGAAGAGAATTCAGATTTTACAAGAATGAACCACAGAAATACTCTGCTTTAAACTGAAGATTGCCAATTCAGCAGTATTATTGACTCAGTATTGAAATGTGCTGACAGAAAACAAGAGTGGAAATTTAGGAAAAAAAAGCAGGGAACAAAAAGCAGAGATTGGAAATACCAGACACCAGGTCTGCTTCCTAAACCAAGATCACTTGTGGAGACATGCACCATGGGTCAGATATTTAGCAGGTTAGGTCAGTATAATCTCATTAATTATATTGAATAATTTTTAAAATGGATTCCTTTTCCTCCACTGCCCCAAAAACTTTTTATTTTTTAATACTGAAGCTGTTTTCACATAAAGAACTTAAGTGCACACTTTATATGGTATTACAACTGTGTGTTCTGTCCCTTTAGGCAGAATTACACAGACTTTGAAGCAACAGAATAAATACTTTTTTCATCGAACTGTGGCATATGAAATAGAAGGAGATATGACCATTGCATCTGTTTTGTGAGAAGGGGCTAGCTGTGATTCACAATTCAATGCAAGAGTGTCAGATTGTTACTCCCAGTTTGGACTGGGAATGTCACGTGGTTGATACTGAAATACAAGAGATGAGCTAATTTTAATGTAAACATCTCTTAATCTATTTTTAATGGCTTGTTTAGGCATATGCCAGTTCATCTTGGGTTTATTGAGTTATTTATTTTTGTGAATCCTGCTTTTGCCAAGCATTCTACTTAGAGACTGTGTATAGAAAAGATATACTGTGTGGAAATACACATTTTGCTGTGCTCGGCCTGTTAATATTTCAGCAGTCTGTGGCTCTAGACTCATTCACCAGAATCTCAAATCCAGAACCTTCAAAGTTTTTTCAGTCATTTTATTGCCATTATAATTTTTACCATAGACTACCCAAATTAGTTATTCCAGTCTCCATGTGCATGCAGAGATGTTTTATTCTGAGTGATTTATGAAGATTAGGGCTATAAACAGACAAAGGTAGTTTTTTGTCTATGGAAAATGTCAAAATAGTTCCTCCATGGAAAGCAACAGCTGTACTAGAAAAACAACACCACTTAGATGAATCTTCATCCCAGGTGTACCTTTTATTTTCTGTGGATATATTAGTGTTGCCAGATGAAAAATTGTCTACACCTGGTGAGCTAACACAATGTTTTTTCTTCAAAGCCAACTGGACCATGGAACTGCAACATGCCTATTGTGTAAGGAGTAGAACTGGAGGGTGCTCAGCCCCAGTTTCTGCAGTTCACCAGTCAGTCAGCTCTTTTTGGGTCCCTGACCACTAGGGACCACCAAAGGGACACCCAAGGCAGAAGAACACATGTCTAAAGGAGAGGGAAAATCCATTCATGATTTCAGGAAAATTATTACCATATGTATGCTTATTCTGGGACAATCAATGAATGTGTATGAAAATAGAGTATATAAACATATTTTTTCCTGTGTACACTAGGCACGATATTTTGGAGGAAATATCCCATCGTCCATCTGGCTGAATAAAGAATGCCTGCTTCTTAATTCCACATTGGTTTTCAGGAGTTTTTACCTTTTACTGAATTTTTGGTAACACTGACACCACACAGATTTCAAGAGACCAGTGTTGTCCAAGAAGGCTCTATGACATCAACAAATGTATTAAGCTAGGAGGAGCAAGTGGTGAGTGTCATATCCATTGCCTTTGGTTTCTTTCTTGATATCAGAAGACAAGGCAAGTGAGATGTACCTAGCCACATTCAGATGGAAATTAGGATGTTCAGATTTGAAAACTCCTTGTGGGCATACTAGAAGATGAAAGGAAGAAAGTAGTACCCATCAATGTTGAATTAATTTGATAAAACAACATTAGTAGACTTAATAAGGCCAGCAACTTCCCTGCAAAATAATAACAAGCATTTGGAAGCATCAAAGTGACATTTGTATTGCCTATTATGGCTTTCTCCTTGAGACCCATATGTTCCTCCCAATAGCAGTAGAATCTGTCACATGGAAAGAAAGCTTACAATGCACAGTTTGAAAAGACAGTGTTAACAACCTACAAATGTTAATGTAAATTGATTCTCTTTCCTAAGGTAATGTGCACTCTAGAAGGTATCTATCTTACACCACAAAATTATAAGCTTTATTTGGAACTATATGAAGTGGATTGTCCCTGCTTAGAGAGAAAATATTAATATTGGAAAAATTTGAAAAGAAAATGGAACTTAAATGGCATCACTCATCTTCAGAGACTGGTGTTAAATTCTGGAAGTACAGACTGGAGATTTTTTCAGTGAATGGATCTTCCATTTCCCATCTTATTCTAAGTGATTTTTCCTATATCTCTGTCTATACAATCGAGATATACCAATTTATCAGAGATGTATAGATTTGCATCTGTGAAAGGAACAAACCCATTGCAGACGTATTAATGGGCAACTAGATTGTGATGATTAATTCTGACTGATCCAGATTTATGAAATGATGGTGAATATAATCTATGTATTCTCTTTTTTGAACAATTTTATGATGAAATAACTGGCCAGTAACTTAACACAGCCCAGGGAGACTGATTTTCAATGTAATAAAGAACACTAAAAACCACAGGAAAACGGCATTCTTTAATTTAAAAGGATATGGAGTATTGATGGCATTATTATAAATTTGTATTTATTGTTTCTATGAGAATGAAATACAGTAATATGTTCTCTTTCTTTTTCGTTCCCATCCAAGATGCCCAGTTATGGAAAATCATGAGGTTTAGTAAATATCAAGTTGCAGATTATCAGATAAATTCTATGCTCTTCTGACTGCTATTTGAATGACTTCTTCATTCCGGAATTGTAGTCAGATTGGCCTCTTTGTAAAGAAACTATAGGATGACAGCACACAATAAATCATGTCTAGCAACATGCTGAAAACCTGGCAAGAGACAGCTTGTACAGTGACAAATACAGCTGATAAAAAACATATACACCTGTTGGGTAGAATTTATGAGAAAAGAATACAAACAAGGAAAAGGGACTTAGCTTTACAGCAGACATTTGAAAATCTTTTATTTATTTCTTCCTAATAGCAAAATTGCAACAAATACAAAAATTGAGGCTAAAAAATAACCTTTAGTCATTTTAAACACAACTGGCTCATGAAGAGAAAGTGTAGATAATGTTTTGATAATCAGCCTTTTCTTACTCAAATGCTAGAGGAACTAATAAGAAAGTAACTCTAATGTGTACTGATTAAAGTATTAAAGGGTAGCATAGTGCAGTTATTTTTAACACATGCATTTTGAATCCTGCCTCCAAAGCTAAGAGTAAAAGCATAAAAAGGGTTCATCCATTGCTCTTTGATGCAAAATGACGTATCAAGCCATTATTTCACTGAAAAAAAAATTATAAGACATGACCTTGCAAGAAAAGTCATCAGATTCAAACTCTTTCATAATTAACTACTCAGTTATCTAAGTGAAATAATCAAGGTGCTGGCATAAAAATTATCATGAGTATCATAGTCCTACTGAAATTATTAAGACTTGGTATTTTGTATTGAAAACTACCAACGGCTTTGGTAAAGATTAGCTCTTCTGTAAGTTTCTTCTTTTTAGACATAATAAATGTGTTAGATGAAATTCAATTTCATGTTTATGGTACAAAAATTCTCATTGAAACTAATAAATACGTGTTACCTCTCCAAACAGCTGAAGTGCATTGTAAAGGGTAGAAATGAAAATGAACTAAAAAATATCAAAAAAACTTCAAGAAGTTTCTACAGGTAAATGAACAAAGGTGTTTACTCTGTTTTGAGAGAAAATGATGAAAAAATAAATATACTTAAGTTAATGTTTTATTAAACTTTAGCTCATAGCTACAAGACTTCCCTGAGGACAATGGTTCTGATAGATATATAAAAATGTTTGAGGATTGCAAGGATAAATTAGAATTTTCATAGCACAATTAGAATAGGATAATAATGCAGAAGAAATTAAAAGCATGAGTTCTGCCAGTTTAAGATGAGGTCCTTATGGACTGCTATCTTCGATGCCTTTTGGAGTCATTATTGGAAAGAGCATCCTACCCGTAAATAAATAACTCATATATATCTCTCTCCAGATACGAAATCTCCTCTGATTTTATAGCTCCTAGGCAAAAGTTCAGCTAGCTAAGAACAGTGATCTAGTCCATACAAAAAAACCCCAAACCCATCTCTTCAAGCGTATCTCTTCTGTATATGGTCTCGGACTAGCACGGATTGGTTTATTGTAAAAGCTTCTGCCAAGTGAGGCAGTACACAGCAGTCCTGTGCTTCTGTTGGTCATGTTGCAAGAATGTGACTTTCTCAAAAGCTGCTTATATATTTGCATTTTTTAAAAACTTCTGAAAGACAGTTTTACCAAAGACATTGGCAGTGTACTACACCTGAGTAGTAAATTAAGAATGCCTCACTTGTGGTTTAGAAGCTTCAGCTGAGCAATCCACTAAACCAACTCCATATTAATGCTGAAAACTTTAGGCCCAAGTTCATTATAGCACGAAGTGTGCAAAAAGTGATTTAAAAGATAACAGGATAAAATGAGGCCCCTCATGTAGTCTGGAGGAGCCTCCACTTTGTGGAGATGGGGAAGGAAGCCTGCTCCTCCATTTGTCTTCAGTCCAAGGTGTGTACTAAACCTTATCACCCTTCTCAGAGCACATTCATTATGACTTCCTCCAGGTTTTCACAATGTAGGCGAAATAACCAAATATTAAATATAGTTAATTATGTGTGTTTAATTAATCTGAATGGATCACTAAAATATGTAATTATATAAGAAAATATTTTTGCAACTTTGTAAAGAAAAAAATATAAAAATCCACAGAATTTATGTTCACAGCCATTGCTCTTTTTTTTAATTTTTAATGACATAATAAAAGAATCTTATATTCATTTGACATTTACATCTAATCTGAGACTGAAAACCTGATGCACATATTGCAAATTTCAAAAAAAATTAAAACTATATAAACAGTCCTTGTTTCTTTAAAATTTCATGAAACTCACAGAAATTTCCTTTTTTCACAAATGCAAATAGCTTGATTATGAAGGGTTTTCCACAAACTCTCCTATCTGAATAGAAAGAAATTTATTTCCATCCTTGTAAAATCAAATAAATATGTCTCCGCTCTTGCAGATATCCAAAATACCACTGAACAAGGCCCTGATCTAAGTTACTCCTGCTTTGAGAAAGCACAGGAACAAATGACAAACTTACACCTTCATAAACTAAGTGATTCTATGATTCTAGATTACTTATGGCCTGCCACTTAGCCATCCATGAGTCATTCACTCATTCATACTCTGTTTTACACCACCATGGTGTGGTTTAGGGCTTGGGGTTTTTTTGGCTATGGTTAAGCTGAAATAATGTTTCATTTTGTTCTCTTTTCCCTTGCTTAGGATCACTTGGTGTGGAATATTTTCAAATTCCTCAAAATACTCAGACTTTTTGGAGTTTTTAAGAGAATTAATAGATATAAAAGTATAATATTTATTTCCTTTGGGATCTTTTCAGCAATCATTAAAATAAAAACCAGGTTGCTCTTAAGTACATACTTGCAAAATTAAGGGAAATATTTATAAAATGTGTCTGTGGTCCAGAGTAGTACATAAGGAATAATCAAATACTCTTTCAGTTACTGAGATATTTTCATGGATGAAGACTAATCTTTAATTTGTGAGACTAAAAATTTATTTGTTTAATGCACATTTTTATTTTTAATGTAAGACAAAGAAACCAGTGTCTAGACATATCCTTATTCGTTATTGCAAGTACTTGTTAATGTGATTTTGTTTCCCAGAAAAACAATCAAAGCCAATACTGTGTCTTGCAATCCTGCCTGCAGAAGTCCTCAGTGAGAAACTGTAACTAAATTCATTTCCATGTCAGTTTAAAGCAACAGGGAACACTCCGTGGGAATGATTCTGTTTGTACTATTACAATCAGACCCTATTGACTTCTTCTTCTGCTGACTAGGAGCAGAAAGGCAACTTCCAGCAATATTAAGTAACAATCAAAAGGATAAACTGAGAAATTGCCCCTGCAGTGAGGATTAAGAATTTTCTGTAAATTCATCTGGTGTCAGCACACATGACAAAGGGAAACAAATTTTCAGACCTCTGTTCAGACACCATTGCTTAGCAGTAGCAAAAACAGCATACCAGCAACATTAATTGCATTAATAATCCTACTAAGTACTACTCCTACACTCTAATGAAGCTCTAACATGTGTACAACTCAGAAGAAAACCTAGTATGACATACTAGAAAATGTAGCTGAAAGGATACAACATAAATCCATTTGTCTTAGGAAATTATATGTGAAGAATTAGCTAAAAATGTCTTAATTTCAAGTTTTGGTAGGTGTATGCTGTTCTTATTTATGGCTAATTCAACTACTGATTTTTTTCAAAAAAGTAAGAGCTAACTTTGATTCCAACCAGCCAAAAAAAGTGTGGTTTTCTGGTGGCAAAAATTAAAGCAGATTTTAAAAACTACTGCCTAACACAGCAATTCTTACAGCAGTAACGTACTAATTTAGATGCGATAATATTTATGGTGATAATAAAATCTTGGCTTACAAACGTCATTGCTAGTTTGATCGCTCTCAGATGCTTTCCATTGATGAAAATCTACATTATTTGCAAATTTACTGTTCTTGTTTGTTATACAGAGGGTTTCTGAAACTAGAAGATATGTAACTGATGCAAGTGTTAAGATCTGCTGTCACTGAGAAAATTTAGAGGCAGTCTCCCTGGAACAGAAGCCACAGTCCAGCAGACCACCCCACTGTTTGGAATGTTTTTCCTTGGTCAGCTCTATTTCACCATGGCTTTTCACTCTGTCTGTGTTACACTGCCATCTGGCATTGCTTGGAATTCACAGGTTGATGAGGTAAGGTGTCTAGAAGCAGTTTTGCATTGCCAAACTGTGGGTTACATCTTACACTTGGTGAGCAACAAAGCAGTAATTTCCACATGAAAAACAACAGCAACCCCTGGGATTTTAATGAAACAGATAAAAAAAATCCTATGTGTTGTGGCACCTTCAACTATCACTTCTCTTCAGCTTTAAATATTTTAATCTTCTAATCTTCTCTGCTCCAACAGTACTTGGAGAGTACCTGATCTGGTGTCTTGGGTTATGGAACCAAAAATGTGTATTCTATTTCATCTGTTGAAAGTAGTTGGAGAGATGTTTTTCTTTATCTCTTGTAACTCTGGGGGAAGGGGGGTGGATGCCTTCTGATAATGGAGCAACTGTTCAAACCAGGTGGGGCAGTGTTTCTTATCTCTTTCACCACTGTCCTCCCTCCAGGGGGATATTTTCTGCTAATGGGCCATTAAGACTCACCAATGACAGGACACATTCCATCATCCCATTGTGAGATGCTTCACCCAGTGCAGGGGAGCCAACCATTCCTACCTAGATAAAAACTGAGATGTAGGAACACAAAGTATCTGGTTCCACTGGATTCCTGGAGGAAGACCAGACTCTTCTAGTCATCGCTGGACCCTTCTCACCATCACTGGACCCTATCTACAGGATCATCTCTACCCCCACAGAACCACATCTGCCACTCCAGGAGGACTTACTGTGAACTGCTTCCAACACCCTGACCAACAGGGTGTCAGGTTGTAGATCTGACTTTGTCAGGGTTTCTAAGATTGTTTGTTTGCTTGCTTGTTTTTATACTACTATATTTGTATATTTTAATATTCCTAGTAAAGAACAGTTATTCCTGTTCCCATATCTTTGCCTGAAAGCCCTTAATTGCAAAACTATAATAATTTGGAGGGAGGGGTTTACATTCTCGTTTCCAAGGGGAGCTTCAGCTTTCCCTGGCACATACCTGTCTTTTCCAAACCAAGACATCTGGTTTTCTCAATCTCCTGGAGAAACAAAAGTAGCCATCAGGACAACTATTCACAGACCACTTCTAAAATTGAAATATGTCAAAATAACTTGAAAACTAAACAGCTGAAATTATTGAGAAGGATTATAGACAATATGACTACAGTACTTCCCTCACTATGCCATTTTTGCCTAATTCTCTTTCCTTTGTACTGAATTGATCTCTTCCATCATTTAAGTTTTGACTTTTCAGATAATAAGATTTTAGGGTAAATAGTAATTACTGCAGGAGCCCTTTCTGCAGATCATTTAGATTTTTTGGATCATCTGTGTTTTTGGGTATGCAGGTGCATCAACAGAATTATGCTTCTCAGTAGCAAGTATGTAGAAACACCATGATTCATGAAATTTAGAGTAAACAATTAAAAATTCCAATGTGTATTTCTTCAATTTGTTGATGTGAGGAGTTCATGAACAAAATCTTCTCCAGAAGAATTCCTGCAGTTTCTGGCACTGTACACCTGGCACCTGTACAGCTGGGCACCTGCTGCAAATCTTGAAGATCTCTTAAGGGTCCTAGAAGACCAACAGAAGTCAACATCATTGTTTCAAATCCCTCAGTAGTCAGCAGTACTTCAAACGAAAGAGAACTACTCTTGGCTTGCCATCATCTTGCCTTCAGCTGACTTATTTCTGCTCTTCCTAGGGTATACTAGTGCAACCTTAGCAATTGGAATTTACAGATGTTGTGGTTCAAGAAATACTCCTTCACTATAGGCTGAGGTAATTTTCTAGAAGAAAATTAGGCTTATTCTTTGTGGTTCACTGAAAGTCAATGTATAGTAGCACATTCTTATAGTTCATCTTGGAACATATACTGTTTTAATGTGTTTAATGGACAATTAAAAGCATTATATTTGTCAGGAAAGCCCTACTGAGAGAAGAGTTCAAAACTCTTCCTAGTCTGTATTATCAAGTTGTTCTTTCTGTACAAAATCCATTTCAGTAGTATTTGGCCGAGCAACATGCAATAGAAACAGCGGTTAGTATTGATTGCTGAAGCAATCAGTTTTGAAAGATACACGTAGATTAGAAAACTATCCATTATGTTATTTTGTCTGAATTTTGATTGCAAAGAAAGCAGTTGTTATTGAATGCTGTCTTTTTCCCTTCTTTTTCCTTTTTTTTTTTTTTTTAATATACAGGAAAACCAAAAACCCTATAAATCTGCATCTGTTTTCATCTTGATTAGGTTTAGACCATATGGCTAAAGGAATTCCATTGAAATAAGCTACTGTAAGTTTCAAATATGGTTCAGTATTCTGGGAAAATCTTGAACAGTTTATGATTGTAGGTGGCTTGGGAATAAAAATACTTCCTGTCACAGCAAGACTTTCAATTCACTAAAATAGAATTTTAAAAAAAACCCCAAACTTCTAATGCCTCCCTTAAAACCTGTGTCTTTCCTTGGCCTGCTGAATTGCACTAAACCAGAAACTGGCCCTTAGCATCAAATGTATGTCCTGGAACATTCAAAGAAATATAATTGTACCAGTGTCATTTGTTGTTGAAGTTCTGAAGAAATAAGGGGACATTCAAGGACTACTCAACATCTTTTCTAACCGTTAGTAAAGAGAATCTTTGTGATGCCTTTCCTCCTGGTCATGTCTTAGATATAAGAAATCATTGTGGCATTTAGACAGATAAATGGATTTTTTTAAAATATATCTGTCCTCCTAAAACATTCTTCCTTTAATATTTGATTATATTTTTGTATTAAAGACATATCAGAAACATATTTCTAACTAACCAGTATGAGAATGCTAAATGATAAATCAACTCTCAATCACTTCCAAAGATCAAACAACATTGCAAAACAAAATCTTTTCTTACAATATTGTCATGTCATTTATGACTGAAAGGTATTTGTAAAAACTTTATTTTTTGCAGTACAGAATTTGTTACAGAATCAATTGGGTTTGGAGGGGGCCTCTGAAGATCATCTAGTCTGATCCCTGTCCTCAGACAGGATCACTAGAGAAGATTGTACAGAATAACATTCATTTGAATATCTCCAGAGAACGAGATTCCACAGCCTCTTTGGGCAGGTTATTCAAGTCTTTGTCACCCTCAAAGTAAAAAAGGTTTTCCTCATATTTGGATGGAACTATGTTTCAGTTTGTGCTTATTGCCCTTTGTCATGCTATTGGGCAGCACTGGAGAGAGCCTGGCCCCATTCTCCTCACATTCACAGTTAACATATTTGGTAAAATTCCCTTTATGTCTTTCTTTTTGAGGTTAACCAGACCCAACGCCCTCAGCTTTTCTTTATAAGTGAGATGCTCCAGTCCCTAAATCATGTTTACTTGGGAGCCCAGAACTGGACACAGCACTCCAGATGTGTCCTCACCAGGGCAAAGAGGGGAAGGATCACCTCCCTCAACCCACTGACCCCTTTCTTCCTGATGCACCCCAGGATACCATTGGCCTGCGTGGTAACAGGAACGCTCTGCTGACTCGTGGACTGTTAGTTGTCCACCACGATCCCCAGGCCCCTCTCTGCAGAGCTACTTTCCAGCAGGTCAGCCTCTATCTTGTACTGGTGCATGGAGTCACTCCTTGTAAAGTGCAGGACACTGCATTTGCCCTTGCTGAACTTCATCAGGTTCCTTTGACCCCAGCTCTCCAGTCTGTACAGATTGGCAGCACAACACTCTGATGCATCAGACACTCCTGCCCGTTCTGTATCATCAGAGAACTTGCAGGAGGTAAGCTCTGTCCCTTCGTCCAGCACCCTGATGAATATGCTGAATAAGTGTTGGCCCAATACTAATCCCTAGGAAACACCACTTGTTACAAACCCTGTGCTGTTGAGCCCTGCTGTTCAGGCAGTTCTCAATCCATTTCAGTGCCCACTCATCCAATCCATACTTTCTGACATAGAAGAGACAGTGAGAAACACCTTGCTGAAGTCAAGGTAGACAACACCAACGGCTCTCCCCTCAACCAGGCAATAATGTCACGACAGGAGACTATGAGATTCACCAAACGTGGTTTCTCTTTGGTGAATTCATGTCAACTACTGATAACCTTTTCTTACACATGCTTAGGGTTGTCAGCTGCATTACTGATTCCAAATTAAAGGCTCCTAGCATATAACAGAGGTACATATTCCTTTTAAATACAGAAATCTGCCACAATTTGGGCTACTTAATTATCTCTGCTCATTTCGCTGTAGTGGGAAAGCGGATTCAAGAAAGAGAAATACAAGCCGTTGGCTTCTTTTTTTTCTTCAACTAGAAAAATGTCTGGCATGGAACACATTACTTGGGTTTACCTGTTGAGCCTCTCTATGAGAAGGCTAATAACAAAAATGTTTGCAATGAGTAGAGCCCAGGAAACAGCAGATACTAGTTAATCAGTAAGAACATTTTTCATCTGATCTACCTCCAAAAAGAGTTGAGTGTATTCTTTCAAGAAAATTGTAGATTTTCTGCTAATACGTTGTTTGGAAGGTGAAGGGTGTTAGTGGTTTTGGTTTTTAACTAAAAACAAAAAAAGCTTCTCTGACTTCATCTAAACTTCATGCTTGGGTATGTTCTGATATTCCCATTACACAGAAAAGAAAGTTACTGCCTTGTAATTTACAGGTGGTCTAGCTCCAGTATTTTGTTTGTGGAAGTGGAATGACAAGAAAGACAGCTGCTTATTTCCTGAGACAGAGTTCAAATGATGATAGAGTCATGATTGCTATTAAAGCTTGGAAGATTTTCTACATGGTAATAGAGAATTATCTATGGAAGAAATCATAGTAGAAATGTGAGGTCTGTGTAAAAACCAAAAAGGCTGACTTTAGGGTTTCCAGTCTAACAGACTTCTTCTGAAGGTCTCTTTGTATCAGGGAGGGGGAAAAGAAAAACAAAAGCAAAAACAAAAAAGCACCTGTGCAAGGCAATATGTTAATTGAAGCTTTGCATCATGTTGCTGTTGTCATAATTGTGGGACTGCAAAACATTTACTGTATGCAATAACTGAACAAATCTAGATCAATATTATTCCAGCTGGTGGGAGAGTCCTCAGCTCTGGACTCCAGGAGAGCCGAACCACCCCAGAAAGCATCTCCTCAGAGACGCTCCCTAGGAGGTCGAAAGCACTCCTCTCAGCTGGCGGGTAGCGACTCAGGGGGGGCAGTGGTTCAGCTCTTAGTGATTTCAGCTTGTGATTCCAGCTCCTGCCCCCTGCGAGCTTCGCTTTCCCCTATAGCCGGCCTCAGGTGTGAGAGAGAGAGGGCCTCGTTCGGCAGTTCCGCAAGCAGCTTTATTGTAGGGACATCAGCGAAGGGAGCCACGGACGAAGAGCCCTGGCTCTTAGGGCGATTTCAGGGGGTTTTATAGGGAAACTGGTGGGAGGGGGGAAGGGTGCAAAAGCCAATCCGTTACAACAGATCTACATAAGGTCCCGAGGGTGCTTGTGGGTCTTCAGAAAGGTCGCCGTGAGCAGGGGGTTGCTTTGTTACTTCAGGGTCTGGGTGAGGTTGCGAAATTCTTTTTCCCTCCAAGGCAGAGCCACTGGGGCTCCGCCCACCCCCACAGATCAAGACCTTGAGCCAAAGTAGAAAAACTAAACAGAGCAAACCTTCCCAGTCTGAACCAGAGCAGGAATTTTGGATCTTCTGCTGACTTTCTTCCTGCTCCCTTCCTCTTTCATCTTTTTTGTTTTAGTTAAAAATGGGTAAAAGACCTCAGCAGAAGAGATGGGTACTGAAGTCAGTGAACAATGGTAAAGGGTTCTGTACATGTTCAATTGTGGGCCCCTCATTGCAAAAGAAGACACTGAGGTGCTGGAACATGTCCAGGAAAGGGTCATGGAGCTGGTGAAGGGTCTGGAGCACAAGACCCTTGAGAAACAGCTGAGGGAGCTGGAGAAAAGAAAGCTTGGCAATTTAGGTCCTCTACAATCACCTAAAAGGAGGCTGTATTTCACACCACCCTAGTTTTAGAAGATAAAGAAACAATGAAACATTACTCTGCACATCAGACACTTTAGATTTTAAAAAATACTGTAACATGATAGTATGCAGCAAACTTTCTACTTGAGCTGGTGTACTTTGAATGCGACACCACTGAAAGTGTACTTCGTGGTACCAAAGTAGTCTGGTCTCAGGCAGGATAGGATATGGTGAGGCATAGATTCTTAACTTGGATTTTATTACTCTTTTTAAATATGGTTCTTATAAATAGGAACAGCTTTTTGTGCTGCACAGCTAGGAAAGGTCAGGTGTTGCTGCAGAGGTCTCTGCTGCAGCAGAAGACATCAGATAGGCACAAGGAGTGCCTGTCAAGCGCCCACCCTGGCCTCTGTGGGAACTGCCATAGCAAGAAGGAGGGGAAAGTAAAGGCCAGTGCAGGGAAGGAGAGAAAGGTACAATGACAGAGAATCTTGCAAAGAAAAGGAAAAAGTGGTCTGTCGGGGAATGCAAAACAAAATGCCACCTGAATCTTTCAGCCTGCATGCATGTCTCACAGTTCATGTGGCAACAGTTCCCACACAAGATCAGAGGGAGGGTGTAAGGTCAAGGGAGCCATGTGCTTTGCAGGCAGCATCAGTGCTGCAGAGTGCCAAATGAGAGCACCACAGCTGCTGGGGAAATGTGCTGTCATCTCTAGATCTATATGTCATCTCTTTATAAGCCTAAATCTCTTTTCAGTTGCACATCACTAAATAGTTTGAAAACAAAAAAAACCCCGCCAGCTTAGTACTGCATATGTCATTTAAACATGCCTTTGTTTAGACTGCTATCTGTTGCCACAATGGCTCTTACCCTTACACTCTGCTTCATTGTATGTCGTATTAAGGGATGAAGGTTAGAAAGGCAGAACCTATCTTTACATATAAATATGCATTTATAAACTCAAGAGTCCAGGAACCAAAGCAGTGGCATCCCTTTCAGTAAATATTCCGGGCTGTAATATATGCCCTACTTCTGTATATGGATAGTGGACAAAAAACGCCCCACATTTCAGGGTAATCCAGCAATCCATGCATAGTACATTTCAACCAGAATTAAGGGAAGAATTCTAACAGATTTCAAATCAGTGCTCATTGACTTGCTCCTTTTTATGGCATTCCACTGTGAATTTGCATGAACTACCTGTTCTGTAGGTCCTTCAAATGTTAAAGTGACGTGAAGTGCTTCTAGGGACAGTTTGTTAGTAACTTCAACTCTGTGGCATTCTTTAGTCACTGTATTGTGTATTCTGTATTCATAAGCACACACCTGAATATTGTTGCCTACATTAGACTGATATTTTACCTTGACTTTGACACCTCAGTATATGAACATGCTTTATGAAAGGCTGTCCAGGTCGGAAGCACCATTACCTCTTCACTGCCTACTTCCCTAATAAAGTATTTATGACACTAGAAAACTCAGAGGGAGATAGCTTGATTTCTCCTCACAGAATAACTGTTGTGAAAAAAAATGAAATACAGTTGGCAGAAGAATCATGAGCATGTTGTAATATCAATTTTGTCTGACCTGTTGATTTCAAAATGTTTTTATTGTTAGGAATATTATTTTTATAACCAGAAGAACTTCACAGCAATGCAGTAAAGTTAAAACATACTAATTAATCTATGCTTAACAATGTGCAGTATTAGCCATTGCTGAATTTGTGCCCTGTTTGGCATCTTGAAGGAAGGTAGGATATAATTAAATGCATGACCCTATAATAAGTACTATTTGTCTTTGGTTTGTTGCTTGTTGGGTTCTGTGTGCTTGTTTTATTGAAAGATTATGTAAATTTTTAGACCTGTTTATTTTCAAAAGCAGTAAGAAATAAGAATTTTGTAGAAAGGTCTTAGGATATACTAAGTGGAAGAACAGGCTACTCACTAATCTCTCTGCAGAGCAAAATTCCAACCACAGGATCTGCCGATCTTCTCTATCTCTTCCTTACATCCAGCTTTGAATGCTACCAGCCCTGCCCTGACACCTAACCTCATTGACAACCCTCAGCAGCAAGCTCTGTATGTTAAACTGCATGGTTTGAAGCAAGTCCGAAAGGAATGCTTTGCTATTGCCTAGTGTTTTTGCCCACCTACCTTGAAATGGAAGAAAAAAGAGAAGGGCAAGAGGCAGAGAAAGAAGACATGCATTTGTTTCATTTATTGCTTGTGACTTCCGATTCCCCTGGCTCAGCAAGGTCATTTGTTTTGCACTCCTAATCAAAGTATGTAAAAGTCTTGCAAGCATGAGTTAGTTATCTTTCCCAACACAGAAGCCAGAGAACCCATGAAGTCTGTTGTGAATCTTTTTAACACTGGCTTTCTTGCTGAAAGGGCAAATCCTCTAAAAGGTTTGTTTTGCCAATAGCTAGTTTTCTGCATTCCTGAGGATGTGATCTGTTCCTGCATAGTTTTAGCAATGGCACCTGGATAATTCTCTACAGTGATACCTTTCATTGAATAGAAGCTATAAGAGAAAAAAACAGCCCTTGGTCCAAGAATTAAGTCATTTTGTATGGTTTAGCTTTACTACATGGAAGCTGATTGCCTCAGTGACTCTGAATCAAAATTACAGGAATTTATTTTAGAACTCTTGCATTTTTTTTCCACTTCAACAGCTCTCCTCCTTGCAATCT
Organism: Phylloscopus whistleri; assembly: GCA_017589585.1. NCBI lineage: Eukaryota > Metazoa > Chordata > Aves > Passeriformes > Phylloscopidae > Phylloscopus > Phylloscopus whistleri. Next base: position 8,470,591 of record JADMLD010001013.1, on the reverse strand, counting down.
TCAAATTAGACATTTACAAGGTATTCTGTGCTCAGACTCCATTTATTTGTACCTTGCAATACATATTTATGTCCCATAGACTGCAGGATGCAGGGTAAGATAATTTTTTATCATCTTTATTCTTCCTAAAATAAGACAGAAATTCTGTGTGCTGTTTTAAAACAAAACTGAAGTAACTTATATGTGCAAACATAACATATATTCATAAAAACTATATTATTTACATTTATTTAGTATATCTAATGGCCCAATATAAAACAGTCCTAGGCAGAAAGAGATGCTTGTTTTTAAAAAGGTGGTAAGGCATGGCACATATGCTATGCCTTTCTTTTGCTTACAGGTAACAGATTATATAGGTAGAGTAACTAAGATGGAATATGTAGCAACCTGGGGGCTTTAATATAGTATCCAGAAGAAATTCTGAGGAAAGTTAAATGCATTCTCATTAAACATAACAGCGCAGATTCCAGTACTAGGCTGAATCACTCTGATCCAGTTGTATTAGGGTGACCTTGCCTTGATTTTGTGTTCCTGCCAGAGAAAATACTTCCAAGATGTTCTCTACAGGTGGCATGCAGAAAATCACTATTTTCTCTTGTCTGGCCACTGTAATCTTGCAGTTAATAAGACACTCTCAAAGACTCAAGGCTGTTCTCCTTCCTGACAAGGGCTGGGAACACCCAAATATGTTCAGAAGCTAAGGCAAAAGGTTCAGTAGAGCACTGAAGGTGCACAGCAGAGGTGCAGGAAACATGGCAGGGTGACCCTCAGCACCCCTGCACTGCTCCCTGCCCCTGTGCTGCCCCAGCTGTGAGCAAGGTGCACTGCTGTGTGCTTCTCTGCCCGTTGCTTTCCAAAGCATCTCCAGCAACGAGGTGATGGGGAGTCCCAGAGCAATCCTGAGTGTGAAAACTGGGGATACATCATCTGGCCTTAGTGATCAACAACACACTGACAGGGAACACTGGGACTGTACTGTACAAAGTACACCTCCTACTGCTTTCCCCAGAGCACACAATTTTATGGGGCCAGTGCCATACATACAGGATTAATTTGGTCAATCTCAGTTACACTTGATTCATATGTAGATACCATACAGTATACACGTACTGTAAACTTTAAAGACTTAACTATTAATTTGGTATAGTAGGCACCATTGATCTGTTAACTCAATCTGATAATTCTTTGTCACCAACAGGGAGATGAAGCTCTGTTCCCCTTTCTTAGGATACTCAGTCATGAGATCCTTTAGATCCCACTTTGAACAGATTCATTTCATCAAACTGGCATAAAAATAAGCCACTAGAAAAGAAATAATAGTTTTCTGACCATTCAATGTATTATATCCAGTCATGCATATGTCTGAAAAAATAAAAAGGATGTTGGAAAAGAGGGAAAAAGCTAGGGGAAATCTGAGAGCAAGGTGATGAATCAGTAAAAACATGCAGTATGCAAAATATTCACAGGGTAATTACTAACAATCCATCTATGGGACATTTAATTCTTCGAAATTTTGAGTTAAAAATCAAATTTCTGCTGTGAATATTAATCTCTAGTTGTAAGGGTCACTTTTGTAAATTCACGGAAATAATCTGATGAGTAGCTGAAATTAAGATATCTGCATCCATTTGAACATCAATGTTCTAAAATAACAGGATGGAAAAATTGCCTAATAGTATTTTGGAAGTATATAATATTGGCCAGCTAACTATAAAAATAACTTTCTATATCTCTTCCTTACATCCAATTTTGATCTAAACCACATTTAGAAGAAGGATGTGTAATTGTAAATACTCAGCTGGGTGCCAAGGTAGTACAGTCATTCAATATCTGAGCTACACTTCAGTGACACACTTCAAGGTTCTTCTGAAAGCAGATCCTCACACAGTTGTCTATCCACGACCTAAAGATCTGAGTACATTTCTCTCAACTCCTAGTAACAATCACATATTTTTCCATAGTAGGCTGACTTTTTCCCCAAAATAAAGCTTTCTATGGCAAGTGACAGATAGAAGATAATACTTTCAGAAGCATTGGAGTGACTGACATTTGCAAGGGTGCTGTATGCATACATGTATGAATCCTGAGGGCCAAAAATCTGGAGCTGAGTGGTCTTGGTTATGGGGTCATGCTTATGGATGGTACCGTGGGAAGGCAGCAGCAGAGAAAATCACAGACCTGTCCTGTGCTGGGAGGGCTCACTATTCTGATGCCTGCTAAGGGAGAGGGCCCACTCTCACACTGTCTACTGTAATTTGGTGCAATGTTTCTTGTAGCAACACTCCCAGTCACCCAGAAATTGAAAATTATCCTTTTTCTCTTGATGTTCTACTTAAGAACATTTTTAATGGTATACATTTCACTAAACCTTTGGCTTCTATTTTTAATTTCCTTGTTGAAATTAAGATTGCATTAAGACAAAAAGAATGGAGGAAAATACATATACTTTGGTTTAAATCTTTTGATCCAGTGATTCCAATGAATAATTTTTAACCTCATACAATGTAAAAAAAGTGCCACTTTATTTTTATGCTCCTTTGGTCACTCCAAGTACGTTCTGCCACAGTAAATAGCCAAAGAAAACACTTTCCAAATGAAAACTGACATATCCTCCAGTTCCCTTTGGCATAAAACTGCTCAGACAATTTCTGGCTACACTTTTGCAAAACTGTCTATATGCTGCAGGGATGGCCAGTGCATGAATTTTGAACTATATGCAGCTGATGAATGGTGCAAGAAAGGTTGCTGGGCAGGTGCTCTTTAATGTGCCTGGTGACCTCTCTGATGTGTCACTGTGATGGTTGATCAAACTCTTGGAGAGGACAGGGGCTTGAGACCCTGAGAATCTCCTGTATATCCAGCCTAACTCTACCATTCAGATGAGCCTATCTCTACCAACAAAATTTAATATTTTCTCTTCCTGTGATTTTTTTTTCTCAGAATGTATCTCTTGCCTAATGAGGATCAGAGGTTTCAAGCCAGTGTACACCCCATGCAATTAAAATCATTAAATTCAGAAAGTATTAGATTATACATGCTACTATGTTACTCCACTGCCTAGAATCATAGAATGGTTTGTGTTGGAAGAGATCTTAGAGATCATTCACTAGTTCCAACCTGCTGTCTTGTCGGGAACATCTTCTACTAGACATGATTGCTCAGAGGCCCATCTAACCTGGCCTGTAAGATTTCAAGGGATGGGGCATCCCCAGTTTTTCTGGGCAACCTCTGCCATTGCCTCATGGTAAAGAATTTCATCCTAGTCTAAAGTCACTCTCTTACAGTTTAAAGACATTGTTCTGTCACTACTTGTCCTTGTAAAAAGCCCCTTTCCAGCTCCTTTGTAGGCCCTCTTTAGGTACAAGAAGCCCAAATAACCCCAACTCTCTCAGCCTTTCTTCAGCGGAACGGCGTTCCATCCCTCTAACCATCTTGGTGGCCCTTCTCTGGGCTTACTCCAGCAGACCAATATCCTTCCTGGGCTCAGGACCCAAAGAGCTGGATGCAGCTCTCTAGGTGGGATCTCAAGAGAGTGGAGGAGCAGAATCATGCCACAACCCCCCCCACCCCCCCGGCCCCGTTCCCAAACTTCTGGCCACACTACTTTTGATACAGGCCAGGATAGGGCTGGTTTTTGAGGCTGCAAAAACTCATTGATGGATCTTGTCCTGCCTTCATCCCAACTCTCACCCCAGCACTCCCAGCTTTCTCATCAGAGCTGCTTATGATCCGTTCATTCCCCAGCCTGTGTTCACATCAGATGTTGCATCATTATGACTCTTTTCTGTACTAATAACAGAAGCTAGCAAGGTTTTCATACATATCCTGATCTTTCTATTTGCACAGATGGATACTAAAACCGAATACTTTAAAGCAGAGTCCCAAGGTCACTACATCAGATAAAGACTCCAAGAAAAAGATGGCAAATTTCAATCAGCTGGTAAGACTTAGAGTCTCCTGTCTGACTTTCTGTTATATCAGCCATACATATTTGTAATAAATGATATGGGTCTGGGAACAGCATCACAAGATGATCAAGATTGAAAGGGCTCTCTAGAGGTCATTTTTCCAAACCACATGTCCAAACAATGTCGTCTGGAACCAATTACAGATGACAAGAGTGTCACAGCTCCCTACAATATGTTATTGTTTAACCTTAAGACACCTCAGCTGTGAAAACGGTTGATGCAACTTTGAAAAAAATATGTCCAGGCAGCTTTTGAACATCTGCAAAAATTGAGATGTTTCACATCACCCCTGAGCAGCAAGTTCCAGCACTTGCTCACATTCACTGTGAAAAAATGCCCTGATGTTCAGTGGGAACCTCTTATGTTTCAGTTTGTGCCCATTTACCTGATTCCTGCTACTGGACGCTACTAGAAAGAGCCTGGCTTCATCCTCAGTCTTCCCTTCCTTCAGGTATTCATACACATGAGAAGATTTCTCCCCAGCCTTCTCATTCAAGGCTGGACAAAACCAGCTCTCACAGCCTTTCCTCATATCTTTTGATGCTCGAGTTCTCTAACATCTCTGTATGTTGGAGACTGAAACGTTACAGTTTATGTCTTAAACATTTTCATTAAGGACTTTTGCCTATTATAGCAAAACTGTATCATAGAAGCTGAAGACCACCACACCCTGAATGTAGCCCTGACAGAGGCCCTGCCTGCTCCTTGATGGAGATAAGATAAAGTGATTCAGGTCTGGGCTTGCGGTTTGGGGGAAGAATACATTCACAGAGAGATAAAGCTTAGCACCTCCAGGGTGGGGGTGGAGACCACAGCCCCAGGGCTATCAGCTGCCAGCCCAACAGACGCTGGAACCAAAGGGTCAGGGGAGGAGAGCTTTTGAGCTGTGGTGAAAAAGCCTCTGGTCAGAGGCAGTTAACACCTGTCCTCTGCTGTGCAGAGCAGCTCAGCTGTGGGGCCCTTCACCCTGGGAAAAGCAGCATCCACTTGAAGGACAGCAGAGGAGGGGGTCATGGCCCATCAAAGGCTCCCCATAAAGGGGTCCCCAGACCCTGCACCAGAGCACTGCACATGATACAACAGATCCTCAGTGTTGCAAGGGACAGTGACAAACTTGCCTTCTCCAGGGGAGGCACCTGGGCATTCCCATCTGGCCCAAAGAATGCGCTGGATTCTATACTTTTGGGCAGTGGATGGTAGGGTACCCTCACCAGCAAGACCAGATGGAGGGGAACAATCTTTGGGACCCTCAGAAGGCCACTTCTGAGATATGCTTCTACCTAATCCCTGTCACTCTCTCCCTTTTCTCTTCCTTCTTTCTTTCTTTTTCTTTCTCTTCTCTTCTCTTCTCTTCTCTTCTCTTCTCTTCTCTTCTCTTCTCTTCTCTTCTCTTCTCTTCTCTTCTCTTCTCTTCTCTTCTCTTCTCTTCTCTTTCCCTCTTTTACTGTCAAAAAAAATATATCAATTTTTTGGCACCAACATCTGACCTCATTTGGTTTTAATTGAGTTTTGGGGTGTATTTTGAACCTTTCTGGGTTCAATCCATTTTATTCACAGAGACTTAGTTTTCCTTGCTTTTCTGTATTTAAATCAGTTTGTACCACCATGGTCTTTCACTGCACTACCTTTAGTATGCCTGTATCTATTTTGCCCTGGGGAGTCCAGAACTGGCCTAAGGACTCCAGGTGTGACCTCATCAGTGCTGTTGACCTGTTAGCAACATACTTCCTAATGCAGGCCAGGATATTGTTGGCCTTGTTCTTTCAACATGGACACATTACTGGTTCGTGCTCTACTTGACATCCACCAGGAACACAAGGGCTTTTTCTGCTTTTCAGCCAGTTGGTCCTCAGCATATATTGGTGCATGGCGTTATTCTCCCTCAGGTAAGAACTTCCAACTTCGCTTTTCTGAACTTCCTGAGATTCCTGTTAAACCATTTTTCCAGCATGCTGAATTCTGGATTGCAGCATGACCCTTTGTTCCCTCAGTGCTCCCGTCAGTTTTACGTTAGCAGTAAACTTGCTTAGGTTACATTCATTCCCATCATCTAGATTATCAATAGATCATTCATATGATTTTCAATCCACGTCACTGTCTGCTCAATACACACATTATTTATTAGCTTCTCTCCTGTGATCTACTAGGAGACAGTATCAAAGCCTTGCTGAAGTCACAGTGAGCAATATCAGCTGCTCTCCCCTCACCAAGCCCATCATTGCAGAATGTTACCAGATTGGTGAAGTATGAATCCCCTTTCATGAATCCATGCTGACTACTCCTGATTACCCTTATGTCTTTCTTAACTCTGGAAATGGTTTCCAATTTAGCTGTTCCATCACATTCACAGGGAACTGAGGTGAGCCAAACCAGTTTATAGGGTCCTCCTTCTGGAGATTTTTGAAGACAGAAATGACATTTGCTTTCCTGCAGTCCTCAGATGTCACTCCCAATTGCCATTTGATCACTGAGAGTGCCAAAAGTGTCCTTGCAATGACATCTGATAGCTTTCTCAACACTCAGGTGCATCACATCAGCATCCATGGGCTTATGTATGCTCAGTTCACACAAGTATTCCATGACTCAATCCTCTTTTATCAAGAGGAAGTCTTCCTTGCTCCAGACTTCCCACACACACACACCGCTCCAGTTTCAAGGAACTTCAGTTCTTGAAGACTGATCTAATAATGCAAAAAAAGACATTTAGGATCTCACCCTTTTCCATGTTCTGCATGAGCAATGCCCTTGACTCATTCAGTAATGGACAGATATTTTGTCTACTCTCTTTTTCACCACGTATGCTTGTATATGCCTTTGTTGTTGCCTTTGCCCATCACCATCATGATAAGCTTTGCCTTTCTTAATCATATTATAATTTTTCCACGTTATGTATATCTCTGAGTCTCTGTGTTCCTCTCAGATTTCCCATGCTTACTTCTACATTCTGTATACTCTCGTCTTAGAGAATCATAGAATATTTCTGCTGGTAAATATCCTTAAGACCATAAATTCCAGCCATTAACTTTAAACTGCCAAGTCTACCACTAAAGTATGACCCTAGGCAACACACCTAGACATGTTTTAAAACCTCCATGAATGGTGATTCAATCCCTTCCCTGTACAACCTGTTCCAATGCTTGACAGCCCTTTTGATAAAGATCCAATACAAATCCCCTCTGGCAAAACTTACGGCCATTTCTTCTTATGCTGTTGCTGGCTGCTTGAGAGAAGAAGCTGACCCTCAGCTCACCACAACCTCAGGTGGTTGTAGAGAGCAACAAGGTCCTCCTTGAGCTTCCTCTTCTCCACTAAACACAGCAGGTCCCTCTGCTTCTTCTCATAAGACTTGTGCTCCAAACCCTTCCCCTGCTCCATTGCTCTTATTTGGACATACTCCAGCACCTCAGCGACTGTCTCCTTGTGAGAAGCCTAGATCTGGATAAAGTAGTCAAGGTGTAGCCTCACTGGTGATAAACACAGGAGGAAAATCACTGCCTTCAGTCCTGCTGGCCATGTTATTGCTGATGCAAGCAAAGGATAGTTTTGACCAGCACCCCCAGGTCCTTTTCCCTGAGCTACTTTCCATACACTCATCCCCAAGCATGCAGTGATGCATGGGGTTGTTGTGGCCCAAGAGCAGGACCCAGTTCCCTTTGTTCCACCTCCCACCATTGATTTTTTCCCATCTATGCAGCCTGTCCAGATGGCTCTGCAGAGCCTTCCTACCCTCCAGAAAAGCAACAAACTCTTTTCTTTCCTTTCATAATTATGAATTCCGCTATATCATGGTTGCTGCAAACAAGGCTGCCTCTGACATTTGCATCTCCAACCTGGCTCCAACGAGGTCCAGCCAAGCACTGATTAGGAATTTGACACCAGGAAACTTCTGGATTGGTTATGGACTGCTGTGTTTTTCTTACAGCACACATCAAAGGGTTTTAAGTTCCCCTTGAGGATCAGCTCCTGTGAATATGAGGTTACTTGGAGCTAACTTTATAAGGCCTTACCCACCAATTCTTCCTGATCAAGTGTCCTACAACAGATACTCACTGCCCTGTAGGTTACCCATGCTGGTCTGCTTTTAATCTTTACCTATACGGTTTCACCTGGATCATCATCAACACCTAGATAGAGCTCCAGAAAGCTGTGCTTCCACCTAAAGGTTGACTCCTACATCCACATCTTCCCACCTGATTCTTCCTAAAAATCTTGTGACCCTGCACTGAAGCACACTAGTAGTGTGAGGGTAACCCTACCTACAACACCTCCTTTGAGTAAAATCAAAGCTTACAACAGCACACAGATTTCTAATGCTTCCTATGTGTTTTCCGTGGCATCCTTGATACCCAATGTGACACCCCATTCCTCTGTCCCTGTAGCCTCTACAACTCCATAGATGTATGCATACTCCTTAATGATAATGTTCCTTGTACTTTAAATTGAGAACAACATCCAGCAGCAAGCAGCATTGAGTACTTGTGGGCAGAAGACAAAGTACAGCACTGACTAATCTGGGAATTTAGTATAGACAATGCTATTTCTGGGTACTCTCTTAATTTATTCGTATAGACATAGCCTCAGATTAACTTTAATCCAAATGAGGCAAAAGGGAAATTCCTGATTATTATTTTAATTGTTGCTTTAAAAGACAATCAAGAGCACAATTGGTCTTATTGCTCTGAAGAAGACCAACAGTAATACAACTTTGCCTTTTAGACACTAATTATACCAACCTCAGACTATGTGCTCTCTAACTCTGAGGACAACACAGTCCCTTGCTTTGCATAAAGCCAACAATATTGTGATGAGGAAATTATTTTCCTGAGATAGTATTCACTTTAAAGATCGGTGTTTCTTTTAAAATAAAGAGGGAAGTCAAAACCGGGAAAATAGAATTTTGCAGTGGTGTAGGTTTAACTTCAGTAGTTTTCTTAGATTTAATTTTTTTATGTATGTAAACTTTTTCTTCCCTGTCTAATGAGATTTGAGAGGCATTGTCTTATCTCTGTTCATTAGTTAAAAATAATACTAACTTATTTTCAAGGTTTAGAGGACCCTTTTAGGGTTACATTGCTAATCAAATTCCATCACTTAAGGCACAGAGTAAGCAGCTAGCTGTGTAGGACACAAAGCTACAACAGTGGCCACTCATTTTGGCCTGTGTCACAGCCCTAGTAAGCCCCTGGTTGCAGATTGGTGTATAAGAGGTCTCTGTTCATTCAGGTCTCTGTCTTAAGGCTAGACATCTCCCTTCTGCATCTTGTCTTTCTCCTAACTGAAGCCTGAAACTTTCAAAGCTTTTTTTTTGTTTTGTTTTTTTATCCTCTTGAGAGGCTTTGAATGGCTCTGACAGTGTTTATTCATTTATAAACTGAGGGAACTACACAGTTATTCTTCCACCTGTGGACGTTGTTCAATATGAATAAAAAAATATCAGGAAAAAAATTAAATTCTCTGTCATTGTACACCTGAGGATCCATATTAGTCAAATTATTTAAATAGTGTAAATTGAATTTAAGAACTTAGGGCAGCTTTAGTTTAATTACCTGACAGATGCAAATACACGGCAGAACCAGAGATCCTGACTGTGTCTGTGATACTCAGGATATCTGCCAAACTGAGTGCTGTTTGACACAAATGGCCTACACCAGGGACAGTTTGCCATTGCAAGAGACATGGTTTCATCAAATATGGGAAGAAATATCCTCTGTCTCTTGGTATGGTAGAGGTCCCCACAGATATGTCCAACTGAAAAAGTGTGAACATTCCATGGAATTTTGAGTCTAAAATGGTCACAGGTGCTCTTCCAGTTAACTAAGGAGCCAAGTGAATCATTGGGGTGAGCTAGGGCCTGGATTGCACAGAAGACCCTGAATTCTCCCTGAATTGCAGACCATGTTGGAAAACAAAGCACTTTGTGTATCTCACTTCTATGCCCCATCACATATAAAGATTCAATAACTCTTAAAGAAGACATAGAGCTGCCTAATCTATTACCATTTTTCCCATTTTTATGTTTCATAACATGAAAGGGAGTAATAACGAATGAACAAGCTGCTAAATTTCTTACTTTTTACTGGGCCTGGTTAAGAAGCCTTATCTACCGGCAGCACTGAGTCACATGTGACTTAGAATTTTAATGTCCCCACACCCACCGTGGTGCCTGAGAACCTCTAAGACAGATACAGTCAGTTGAAATGTTCCTCTAAGTGGTCCCTGGTTTAAATGCAAGAAGCAAGGAATTGCCTCCAAGAAAGCCCTTCATGGTGGAATGCACCTTTCAGCTGCTGTGATACAGAGTTCAGTGGTATTCACAGAATAACCTGCTCACACTAGCATTCATTTGGGACCTAACAAGGTAAAGGAAAGAAATATGGATAATTTGGTTGGATAGGAAAAGTGATCCTTCCCTTTCTAAAAATAACCTTTGCTGTCACAAACATTTCTGAATGGCAAAATAGCCTATATCCATTTTGAGCTATGGAAAGGACCATGCAGTAGTCCAGGCACCCAATATAGTACTCTTCAATTGAGATTTTTATGTGTGGTCCTTTCCTCTGAAGTAAAATGCTAACACAAACTGACTAGGATTTCATTATCTGGCTGCCACTGCATGTTGTTTCTAGTTCTGTAATACAAACATCAAGATTAAATAGTAAATACCTAAAGCTACCTAAGAGGAAGAGAAATTCTTATAACAGGAAGATTTTACACATTCGAAGAAATTTTTCTTAATTTTTCTTTCTGTGAGTATGGAATTTACATTTGTTTTCCTTCCTACCTACAACCTTTCACTGTTTCTAAAAAGGGAATCAGGAAGACAAGAGTGTCACAGCTCCCTACAATATGTGATTGTTTAACCTTAAGTCACCTCAGCTGTGAAAACTGTAGATGCAACTTTGAAAAAATGTTTTGAATGTGACAGCAAAATTATTTTGCGATGTTTATACATTTTTAATGACTCTGCTTCCAGCAGAACTGATATTTCTCAGAGCCACAGAATAATGAAACCAGCTGTTAAAAGGATGCAGTTTTGCTTATGCTGTTTTCTCTGTCTAGTTAGCTAAGAGACTATGGTGTAGCTTAATGCAACAGAATAATTACAGCAAAGCTTTAGAAAAGCTTCTCAAAAAGCAGAGGCACCTCTCTTTTTACATAGCTGCTTTTGGGGAGGAGGGCATGTGTCCATTTGTGAGGGAGCACAGCAGCATGATGGCAGATGGAAATAGGGTAAGACAGCCAAGAGAGGACTTGGACAATGTGCCACAGAGCTCAATAAATCTATATGGTCTCTTTATGCTCTGCAAGGTCATAGATGACACTGACACTGGTTTCCTAGCAACCCACTCTACTAACCTACTTTTGTCCCAATCACTGGAGAATGACTTTAATGCTCTGAGCTGTGTTTCAACATGTGGAGGAAATAATCAAATTGACGCTGGTTAACTGCTGATGTGCAAAATGCCAAAAAGCGTTTTACTGGTCCATCTCCCCTCTATATGTCTTGCACACAGGAGGCTTTTTTTTTAATAAAGTACAGCATTAAAGAATTCCTAAGTTTCACAAGAATATTAATTTCATTTAAAAATGTAGACATATAATATGAAAAGACACATGTGTTAGTTAAGCAGGAATGTAGTACCAGATCCCAGTGGAAAAGGATTTACTCCAAAGGGGAGATGCTTATGATATTAAAAACTAAATGCATACATAAAGAAAAAAAAATAGAAATTACAAAATAGGAAATTACAACGTACATAAATGATTAGCATGGGTTTATTAAGGCATAGATAATGTAGTCAATTAGTTAAAAACCCTTAGTCTGCCACAGTAATTATTAAAAAAAATCTAAATTTCATAAAGCTGCCATAAAATTTTATATATTACATGAGAAAACAGTTTTTTAAGCAACAATAACTCATTGATATAACCATATTGTATGAACTCTACTTCTGTAACTTATAAGTAATATGCATATGGTGAATAGGACACAGCTATATCTTGTCAAAGTAATGATGTATTTGTGTTTTCCTCTTCAAAAATTTTGCATAGCCCTATTCCAAAATAGATGTCAAATGACACAGCAGAGTAAATCATGCAAAGCAAAAAAATCTTTCAGTGAATTTTACCTTTTTCTCTGCTTGAGTAATGCTCCAAATTCTAACTAACCATAATTTAGATTTATGTGATCATTTCCTATAATTTTATTATTCAAATTTCCAATGCCTGACTCACAATATTCATTCCTCCCTGGTTAAGTACAAATATTTATAAGAATGAGATTAAAAGTTCTTCTGTGCTTTGGTAATAAGTATTCTCGTCCAGACAGCCATAGGATGTAAAACTTGAAAAAGAACCACTTTATTTAACATGTAGCAAATTGATACTTTCAGAACACATGTACTGTATAAACCTCAGCTCTGATTTACATTTGGTAGGACTTTTATTTCAGAGAGACAGAGCAACAGTGCTGTGGCTTGACCCCAGCCATCAACCAAGCCCAACACAGCCTCTCGCTCCCTCACTCTCCCACCAGAAGGGCTGGGGAGAGAATCAGAATGGTAAAAACCAGGAAAATCTGGAGAAGCCATGGGCTAAGATAAAGACAATTTGATAGGGAAAGCAAAAGTCACACACACAAGCAATCCTAAATAAGGAATTAATTCACTGCTCCCCACAGGCAGGCAGGTATTCAGCCATCTCCAGGTGAACGTAATGGTGACTTGGGAAGAAAAACACCATCAGTTCAAATGTCCCCCCCACCTTTCTCCTTTCCCCCCCCGACTTTGTATACTGAGCATGATGTCATATGGTATAGAATATCCCTTTGGTAAGTTTGGGTCACCTGTTCTGGCTGTGTCTTGTCCAAACTCCCATGCACCCATACCTTACCAGCATGGCACTACCAACAGCACGCAAGGCCTTGGCTCTGTGTAGGCACTACTCAGAAATAACAACCCCTGTAATAATCAACCCTGTGTTCAGCACAAATCCAAAATGCAGCCCCATACTAGCTACTGTGAAGAAAGTTAACTGTACCCTAGCCAAAACCAGCACAAATAGGTGTGGGAGGTATGCCCTTGCTTCCCTATATTCAACAAAACTTTCAGTTTTGCTGTCTAAAAATCCTCATGCCATCATTTTCCTTGCCCTCTGCCTGAGAAACACACTGGATGTATCACTGGATCCAAAACTACTGAATATTGTGGTGATCTACTGGAGGGACATTTGCTGAGCTGAGATGGAGCTTTTCAATGGTACTGGCACAGCACTGGTCTCCTCTATGACAGGTACCATCATTAACATGAGGGAACAAGTTTTTTAGTGCCAAACACAGTAATTGCCTAAACCTTGGCTATCACCCATCAGCACACAGAGAAGACTGCCTGACACAAGGAGTGGGAATTAAAAGATTATGGGATCATAAACCGCACATGTAGTGTCCTGCCCCTGACTGAATTGAACATGTCATGAGGATTCTCCTAAACTGTTTTGACTGTGAGTGGCATTGTGAGGCTATAACAAAAGCAAGGATCACCAACCAGTAGCAAAATCCACTAATATCTGTTCCCCACGTAGGATTTGGAGAGTGGAGAAACATGCATATTGCCAGTACAGTAACTCCCTCACAGTGGGGTATGGCCCCTCTGGATTACTTTGCCTCAGTTACACAGGATGGTCCTTAGGTGGGAAGAGTCTGAGCTCAATGAAAAGAACTTCTGTCACTTTCATTTTTACCCCAGAGTGCATTTATATTAGAGACTGCCGATGTGGTTTGAGGTTTTTTTTCTAGTTTGCCCAGCTGTCATTTATAACCCCAGAATAATGGCATTATGCAGATTGAGAGAAAGATTTGGAAGTTTCTAGCCTAGTCTCCTGCTCAGAGCAGGAACATGAAGAGTGGATTTTTCAGGGTCTTGTCAGCATCTTAGTATCCCAAAGGACTAATATTTCATAATATCTCAGGAAGCCTCTTCCAGTGTTTGATAATCCTCATGATGATTTTTTTTTCCCCTTAAAAGTAATAGAATTTTCATCATATTACAACTCTTTGGAAAAGTCTCAGCTCATGCAGAGGACTGATGAGTCCTACTCCTTCAAGAAATTTTCTAGGAATGACAGCTAAATTAATGCAGGTTATATGTGTGGATGTGCTTGTTCAGCAATAATAGAAAAATGCTAAATGAAAGGCACAGCTAAATTGTGTTGACTAAAATGTTTCCCAATTAACAAAGGGAGATTTGAGGGAATTCTTAAGTCTCTGCACATGATTAAAAACAAACAAACCCCAAAACAAAACAGGAAACAAGCAAACAAACAAAAACGGAAACAAAATTTTTAAAAATACCCCAGTAAATATTCCACAGAAGTCTGCAGAAAACAAGCAAAAAAATAAGCCAGAGGGGCATGCAGATCACAGTGCAACCTGTGAGAAAAAGCAAAAGAGAGGGATCCTGAACACAAGTGGAGTCAAACCAGCCTTGATGAAATGTCCTCACACTAAGTTCTAGGAAATAAAATCCCTTAGAGAATGTTAAGCAAACATTCTCTATGGATACACTATAAGTGTATCCATTCCCATCCTCAGCCTCTTCTACATGATTCTGATCCTATCTTCTTACACCTCTAAGGGCTGGACTGAACAGCTTTTCTTTAAGACAGTTTGGTGACATTAAAATACTTTTCACAGCTACAACATTTTCTTGCTTTCTCTGCTATTTCAGCTTCTAAAAGCCATATTTTCAGAACTACAGGCATTTGACTTGGTTTCTTTAGATTTATTTTCAAATTATACAATTGTATATTAACCAACTGTGCACCATTGAACATATGCAGAAAAACAGCTGTCTTTTGAAACACAAAAGAGTGAATGTAAGGAAGTTTCACTTACTTTCAGCTTAGTTACTCTGCAGATTTATACCAGTAAGGTCTAGCTGCACTGTGTGGTAATACAGCTCTTGGCTCCTTTCTAAACTGCTGTGGCTGAGAAGTTGGCACAGATATAAATTTGTAACCGAGATAATAGAACATATTATGAAATTCCCTGGGAAGAAGCTTTTTTCTGTAGGATCGTCTCAGTGCAGACTGAGATAGTATTTTAAACAACCTATAGAATTTGTTGTCTGAACCCCAACCTCATCTGCCAATTTTTCACCACTTCTTGTATTCATTTGCATACACTGGTTAAATACAAATTGATTATGGCACTCTGAGTATAATTTTGATTCCAGTAGAACTGAAGCACATGCAGACTTAACTTGTTAGCCGTCCCTAGTGTAATCGATATCAGAATCTATGAGTGTAAAGAGATATTAATATTTTCAGTCTGTAGAGTAGATGTTTACATAACCAGTAAGTAATACTAGTAAGATTAGACATAACTAATAAAAGATAGAATAATCTTACCCAGAGCAAGGAGTGAAAGAAAACATTTAACAATGGTTTTGGTGTATGTTTCCTTCAGGTATGTATACATTCCTGGAAACATGCCTGTCTATAACATAAAAAACCAAACAGGTATGTGGAACTATATGGTAGATAGTATGATCTTCTCTGTAGATCAACAGTAGATCAGCTAGCAGAGAGGAAAATATTTTTTTTTCTCAGAGAAAACAGGATAAACTCTCTCAATTTATTTCACTTTATATTTGCAGTAAGCAAAGAACATAGGCTTAAACAGCTACCAGTCAGCTGGATTGTAATTTACCGTTTGGTGACTTGTTCAAATCTAAGCCAGATACAGATGGATAGACACTCACAGAAGACTGAAAACACTTGGTTTGTGTGTTAATGACCAGAAGAGTTAAATTCCACAAAAAAGTATTATGTAAAGCGTGAACTGTACTTATGACTGTCATGCCATGCCTTTAGATTCACAAACTGTAGGTGCTAAAATGAGACAAAGCTGCTACCATCACTTGTAAAACTTTGATATACTTCTTGATCCTCAGGGAAGACAACAGATCTTGCATCAGATTTTACCTCTTCTCAGATTCAGAAGCAAAGCCAGTTTCTAGTTTTTAAAGGAATTAAGTGGCTGGTGTCAGAGATAACCCATCCTTAGAAAAGCCCTCCAAATTGTTTACTATGCCTTTGGCAGCTGTGAAAGGGATCCTCCTCAGAAGCATTGAGTATGGTTCCTTTATCTACTCTTAGTAACAGCTGAAATATCTTTCGCCCACCTGATTTTACTTTTCTTTTTTTATCACCTGAGGGCTGGTACAATAAGCATCACTGCCCACATATTCCATCTGCGACAGGAGAGGAAATACAGATAAAATAAGAAGCTAAAAACATCTGCAGCTGTTTCTAGAATCCAAAGTTTTCCTGCAGAGCTGAACATACCCAAAAATGTTCTGTAAATACAAGCTAAAATTAAAACCAACTTTCTACTGTCTTTATATCCTTTCTTCATGTTTGGTGTTTTGTTTTTGGGTGGGGTTTTTTTGGGTTGGTTTTTTGAGGGGGGGTTAAGTTAGAGAGAATTATTTCTCTAGGAAGAACATCTATGAGGAAAAACTAATTTTAAACCAATATTAGAGATATTTTCTTAAACTAATTTGTTGGGGTTTTAAGTTCCTGTACCTACATTGAATAATGAGCTTAAAAATTCTTAACCATATTTGAACAGATACAGTACATTATTAATGATGGAAAATTACATACAACCATGTTATTTTTTAATATAAAACTTAAATGTAAAATATAATGTTTTAATGTATTTGTATTTGCCAAACAAGTAGGTAAATAGTAATTAATTTAACCTTTCTACACTTCCAATAGTTCCTATAATATAGTTCAAGACTAAGTCAATCGGAGGCATGTTTTTGTTGAACTCTGTGAGAACATTCTTTAAAACTAGTTATGCTTCTCCACCCATGAGGCAAAACCAGAAATCCATCCTTCCAATCAGTAGCACTGAATTTCATTTGGAAGTCTCACAGAATAACCCATGGTAGAGTAGGCATACATTACTAAAGCATCATATTTAAGAATACACTGAAATTACCACCTTTATCTATAACTCCATCTAGAAGCAGAGTATGGATCAAAATTTCTTTTAACCAATTATCCCTTATATATCTGACCAAGGCCAACCCACACCTGTGAACATATGCACAGCTACATACAAATATATGTGACTACATAAACACACACATAATGCGCAACACGTGGAAAGAATGCTTATGTACACAATTATGCGTGCATGTCAGTAAGAATCTTTACCCATAAAGGAGTTCACACACACAGAAAAAGTACTCCTGTACATTCTTCAACACCAGATATTTATTAACATTTTCCCCATTTGGTATAGTTAGTCCATTAAGAAGTTACGTGGTACAATTAATTTTTACAGGCGTATTGTAATAATATCTGACTGTGACTATAATCACATTCAGTTAATATGCATGTGCTTAAAACAACACAAACACTTGAAATACAATAAGCACCAGAATTTTGCAGAAGGGGAGCAGGAAGCTAGCTTTTGTGTGTAAGAAGGGCACAGTCAAATTGACAGTCCACAGAGCGTGCATGTACCTGCGCAGCAAGTTTAACTTCATTTTTATATATAATAGCAAATCAACCTTGGAGGATGCTAATTATTTTTCTAATCTTCACATGAGTGTCCAGTAGAAGTGAAGGTCTACATAAGTAAGCACGAAACCTGTATTTCACTCATCTGCTAAAGCACTGTGATCATGGTTCAGGATTGACATTGCCCAGTTCAGTGTTCCCAGTGAAACACTCCAAACCATGTGCTGCTCCCTCACTCTTCCCTCCTCTCCCCTATGCAGCATGCTGGAAACGAGAATGGGAGGCACAAAAGTTAAAGATCATGTGTCAAGATAAGCAAAATCTACTGGCAACATTTGATAAGATAACAGACAGTATCAGCAGCAATACTAATGACAGAAGACGCAAGAAAGAGGCAGAGGGATTCTCAGGAAACGAAGCCTGGTATTATGTGAACTGCTGCCAGGGCTCACCAGCCGAACAGACACACTGCCCCCCACCCCAATATTGATGTGAGGTGGTGTAGAACAACTGCCCCTCCTGGCTACTGCAAAAATTAATCCTGTCCTGGCTGGAACGGGGAAAACTATCAACAGGTACATGGCTAGAGGACACCAGATTTTGATCAGAGCCTCATTTTAACTGCCCACCGTGCCAAAAATTGGATATTACTGGCTCTAACCACTGAGAGAATGGAGATTCTCTTGATGCTATGAGAACTAACGAATAGTGTATAAATATGATTTGTTTATTCCTTTTGTATTGCAAGTAAGCCTGTTGACTTAGGTGTGTAAAATTATGTGTTGGACAGAGATTTTACTAAATTGAACTTCATCCATATAAACTAGGGTTAAAGCTGAACTATGTATGCTTATTTTGCTTCTTTGAGTTGGTTTAACAGATTATTTAAAATCATTAGCCAAGACATCAATAAATCCTGAATTCATTATGTGTTGACTATGTTTTCCATGTATTAACTGATCCTGCTTGTTTTTACTGTGTTACTAAATTTTCACAAATACCTCATTTTTGACTAAATAACAAATAACCAGTAAACCTAGAATAATAACAAATGAAATAAATGTAACTTTAGGATGGCTCATTGCCGTTGACAACATTACATGTATATATTCATCTTAAATATTCAGAGAACTTTCAATAGCACCCCACATATAATCTCTGAATTCGGACCTGTCTACAGCTAGTATTTTGGCCCCTCAGTAAAACCCAGGATTTCTACTGAGTTATGTTGGACTTGCATTTCACTTCCAGCCACTTCTGTGATAGTTAGAAGGAATTAATTTTGGACTTGTCTTCTGCATAAACAATCAGTAGTGGATGGTTACTCCATTGCTCTCCTCACTGTAATAATTACTTCATAGTGGCCTGCAAAATATTTGAAACTAAACCAAAATAAGTTTTTATAATGAAAACCACCGGAAATTTTTCTCTGTAAACATTTTTTTTTTCAGTTGAGATCTTGTCAATTTTCCTATCAACAATACGTCATTCTCCTCAAGCAACCATGAAGCAATGTGTAAGTAAGGGTCAGTTCAAGCAAGGCAAGTAGCACTGCATGGTCCCCCACATGGTCTTCAGCCAGCTCAGTCCCCCCTTAGTAATGCATTACTTTGGTCCATGAACCTATTAGTTACCATGTTGGGCTGGTCTGTGAACCCAAATGTGCCTCTTTGGAGTTGGTCTTGGCCTTTCTGACAGATCACACATTACAGACATATGTTATGTAAACAGCTAATTTTCAGTTTGAAATAATTAAATGCAGAACAATAATTAAAGCTATAGTAATGTATCTGCTGAATTCAAGAGAACATAGCTGATGCTACCCTCTTAACCTAAATATCTGGCAATTCATGTACTCATTACATCTTGAAGCAAGAGCCCCTGCTGACTGCCATTCTAGGTAATATCTAAATCACAGCTTTTTTAGTATCCCAAGCATGCTATTGATAACACATAGGGATCAAAATATACAATTTAACAATACAAGGAGTACAAAATGTCACATCTTAATGTGATTTGGAACAGAAACTCAAAATGCCCTTGACAACTAAAAGCATAAAACCCCCTGGTATTTGGTGCCCAAGTCAGACACAATTTTGGCTGTGGATTCTGTTTTCAATGATTCACTAATCTTGGTCTGGTCAGACACTTCAAAACATCATGATTTAGATGTCAAACTACATTACAAATGAGATCAATGCGTAGAAACTACCTTTTAGATGCAGACAATCAAAATGGTTAAGTAGGTTCGCTAGTTTTTCAATAGCATGTTTGCTAGATTGTTTGCAAATTCAAATCAGTGCTGCTATTAGATCTCACATCACACTGGAAAGAAAAGAAAAAATATTTAAGGTATTTGGCATTCTAAATGTACCCCTTTTTCACTCAGAAATTCGGCTTGATTTTACGTTAAGTCTAAAAACACCACAAAGTTACACAAAACTTTATATAACTTTGTATATCCCAATGTAATTGTTTCATATGTGTGTTTCCTGCAGATCAATAGGAGGGAATGAACTTAATTTGCATGTTATCTTTTTTTGACATTTCTTGTTCAAAACAGAAAATCAAATATCTGCATAGTTACTTCAGACTGATATTTTTCCTTACTCTTATACATGTATTTTTATGTGACTAAAAAAGGTTTGATTTGTACAGTGATGTTTAAATCTTTAAAGAATTGATTGACTTTAGTGATTTTTCAGGATACTTTGATGATGATAAATGTAGAGCACACAGAAGACTCATCAAGTGTTGAATACAGTTTTAACTTTATTCTTTAAAAAAAGTCACCTTTCTGGATCTTGGAGAAATTGCTTTGTTAAAGGAAAACCTTTGTTGTTACCACATGTTTCAAAGTTGTCTCAAAGAGTGAGCTAACATATAACCTAACTGAAAACCAAAAATAAAAACAGGGCTTTAGAGCAAATACTTACTTAATATCATATAGGTGTAAAAATTAATTTGCTATTGAGCCTTTTCTACATGTAACTGATTTTACACTAATTAGTCCCCACGAAGACAACTTAGGTGTACATTTAAGAATGCTTTCTCAAGTTTAAAATGCTTAGAAGTTTTTCTTGATTAGGTAGAGGTTTGAATTTTATCAAATTAAGATATTCTTGAGATATTCTGAAATAAAAATGTTCAGAAAATAGTTCAATTAAGTTGGGTTAAAAACAGATTTAAAGCCACCTCAAAACAGGCATAAAACACAGATAAATTCAAAGCCATCACATAGCAGCCTTGTAAACCAAGTGGCTCCTGTCCTGAATAGGCTAATGGTTACCATTTGGGCATAAACATGTTGCCAAATATTCTGGGAGATACCTCACACCCCAGGAGTTTCACAATATATTCTCCCTGTTTGCAGAAGCAATTTGCGTTTATGCACAGCAGTTCCACATTTTAAATGTCAATACTGTATTAAGTCTGCATAACAGAGCAATTGCTCTCTAGCTGCCAAGGAGCTGCGTCTAAGGTCTACTATAATCAATAGAAGTCTTCTCCTACATTTTCAGGATACTACAGATCAATCTTTAGCTGAAGGCAAAAAGAAAAATTTTCTCCTTCTGAATGAGTGATGAAATATAAGATCAGTTTGGCCAGGGTTTTTTTTTTTTTTTTTTTTTTTGTCCATAATCTTCCAAAACACCCAAACCAGTAAGCTGATTAAATTTTTTTAAAAACAACTTTTTAATGTAGCTCTTTTTCTTTCTGTCATTTCATAAACATTTTCACTGCATTTTTTTTCATCAAGCATCTTTTGTTAGTCATGTCTAAATACATGTGCTGATAGCCCATGTGAAATATTCGAACCAGCTGAGCACAGATGTAGAGTCTGAGCTCAAATGCAGGTTCAGAGTGGCAGCTGAAGGGCAGTAGAACAGAACAGCATTTTACTCTGAAAGGGACAAGTAGAACAAAACAGCACAACCTTGAAGAAGTAGATAAAGAATATAACTTAGGCAAATATGAGTCATGAAACAGCAAGCAGGATATCAGCTCAGCTCTGCTGGGCTGACAAAGCAGAACTGTGCAAAACAGTAGTATTTCACTAACTCATATTCAGGGGTCCCGTAACTACCTAAAAAGGACGTGGGACATTGAAGACAGATCCCAAAGAACCACATAAGGACTTTCCAATAAGGGTACAGCCATGTGAAATAAAGTAATACATATACATCAAGTAAGCAGGGATAGCTGGTGAATACGTAATCACTGTTTATGATAAAAGCTCTGTTTAGCTGATGCTCAGGGCACTCTATTAGAGGAAGGATCCTCTGAGTCACCAGTGCGCTGCAGTAAAGAATAACTGATTTCTAATACTCAAAACAGTGTTAGAAATTTTCTGTCTGTCTGATTTCAGTACCAATGTTCAGTACCTTAACAGACAAATAGCAAACCATTCAGTTTAATCCAGATACGTGATAGTTTGTAAGATTACATGTTGTATGTGCAATTGAGGAGCATAAAGTGAAATCCAATATAAAATTTTTGAGATGTCATTTGCAAAGTGAGGATCAAGAGGACTAAACCTAAAAGTGTGAATAGCAACTCGCATAATGAATGATTCTGAACCACTGATATAATCCTTGTGATATTTTTGTAAATATGGTTGTGTGACCATGGCACTATGTGGATGTCTAGATATTTCAGGAAAAAAAAAATCCCCAGAAAGAGTATAAAGTGATTAAACTGCAAACCGCAAATTCATGATTACTTCTGATTTGCAATTACTGTACATCAGGAGCACCAAATTTTACTTAAGAGACTGATAGCTCAGTGTTGACACTGCTCCATTCAGTCACAGATCTTACGTTAAAGTAGCAAAGGCTACTTCAAGACTTGTGGATAGTCAAAACACAGGTCTGCACATTTTTAGACAAACTTTATGGAACATTTATTGGGAAGTTATATTTCTTCCTTCAAAAAGCTAATTCGGTCTATAGCAAGTTGTTTTATGTCTAGAGCCTTCTGACTTATGAGGTCGTCTTTTGCATCTAGAGTAATTTATTGCATTGGGATTAATTTATTGCATTTACCCTTAGCTGTTGTTTAAGCCACCTTGAAGACACCCAGCCATCAAGCCTCAACCTAGCTTAAGTTACTCCAGTATTAGATTTGGGGTAAGCAGCATCAGACTCGTGTCACAGATGCCAAAAGGCTAAGCCAGGAGGCCTGGGGCTTCCTGTTAAGTAGAAAACAAGTCCGAGTGAAAGAGTCAAACATCCCAAAGCAAGGAGATAGAAGCAAAACTTTGTGATGGTATAATTTCATGGGCAGCAGAATGGCCAAAAAAGTTCACCTATCTATTTGTAGCTGCCACATAAGCTCACAGTTAACTTATAAAGGACTGAAATCGTGTTATCATGCTTGTGGTGTTTTCTAGTACTTATTTACCAGTTAATTTAAACCTGTCATTAATCACTTGGGAAAGTTTTATAACAACCAGTTGATTGTCCATATCTGATCTAGGATTTTTAGCTGACTTAATTTCCTCTCAGAATCACCGTTCTTAAAAAGGGGGGCGGTGGGGGAAGAGCAACAATTATCCAGCATCTGAAGCCAGAGTAACACATGTGAATGGACTTTTCTTTCTACAGACAGATATGCTGCCAAACTTTTTCAGCCTAACCTTGTCGTGTTCTTCATAAATACCTCTGTGCATTGGGTCCCCTGGACACATAAGTAAATCTCCTTATAGCAGTACAGTTCATTCAGGAAACAACAAATTCAGGAGCTTGAGGAGAGAAAGGTACATTTCAGAGCCTAATTGCTTTTCTTTCCAAGCTACCTGTATAAAGTCCATGGTCTCTGAGCTCTTGTCATTTACTTTGTCTCCTTTCTTCTTTCCCCTCTGAAATTTGATCCACAATAAATTGTTGCTAAATCCAGATACCTCAATGACTGTTTGAAATGTTGATAAGTAAAGAATTATTTTCTAACTACTCTGTCAGGCATGCTCTGTTTCTCAAAGAAGAAAAAAAGATAGACTCTAGTAGTAAATTGTCTTTGATGAATGTTGAAATAATTCAAAATTAAGGACATTCAGTTTGAGACTTACAATGAGAGAAAGTTCATTAGTTCATTTGCAGGTAAAATAAGTTTTCAAAGGGTTCACGTATCTATAACAGAAAACTATGACATCTGATTTACCTTATTGAGCATAGTGCTACAAGTTACATTGACTTAATTAGGATTTATCACTGAGTATTCAGGTGCACAGTTTAGTAACAGCACAGAATAAAACTAGGTTAATTTTAGTATCATTTAAACAAATAAAAATTGCTGGAAAATAAAAACATTCCAATTAGTTTGAAGAGTAGTTTGCCTTGGAAGTGTATATTCACTATAAAACACACATTTGTTTTTTAAAGGCAGTAACTAAAGGAGAGACATATGACGTGTTTAGAATTGTATAATTCTTCAAGACATAACTACTGCAACGTAAGTATTAGGTGTGAAATATTTTATTATTTCTACAGCTAAGAAAAGTGTGTTACTAGAAAAATTGCATAAGGGAGTCAATCACTATAGCCCAGTCTTCCCATATACTTTTATGGAGATTTTGGAGCTCTGGAAAACATCTAATAAAAAGTTGGTTTAATGCACAAATGAGGACAAAAGAGCAATTACTTTTAATTCAGCCATCTACTGCCTGTTCAATCCAAATGTGATCTTCCTTTTACAAGGTATCTTAAGTCTTCAGTCAGTAAAATATAAACATTTTATATTTTACATTCTTTTCTAAAGGATAAAAAAAAGACCCTGGGAACTAACAACGTGTCAGCCCCACCTCTGTGCCTGGGAAAATCATGGAAAAGATCCTCCCAGAATCTTTGCTAAGGCACATGGAGTATAGCAAGGTGATTCAGGAGAGACAGCTCAGCTTTACCAAACAGCTTTCCCTGTTTGACGAACTCAGTGGCCTTCTAAGGGATGGTGATTACATCACTGGACAAGGGGAAAGCTAGAGATGTCATTTATCTGGACTTCTATAGCACCATTGACATGGTTCCCCAAAATTTCTCTAAATTGATGACATATGGGTTTGATTGGTGGACTGTTAGGTTGATGAGAAGTTTGCTGGACCAGGTGAATGCAGAGGGCAGGGTCAATGGTGCCATGATAGACACAGATGACAAGTGCTGTCCCTCAGGGATCCACACTGCTTCTGGTGCTATTCAAAATCTTCATAATGCCGTGGGCAGTGGGATTGAGTGTACCCACAGCAACCCTGCAGTTGTCACCAAGCTGAGTGATGCTGTTGGAGCACCTGGTGCTTGGAATGCCATCCACAGGGACCGGCACAAGCTCAAGAAGGGGGCACATGGGAACCTCATGTGGTTTAACAAGACCAAGTGGAAGGTGTTGCACCTGCATTAGGGCAACCCCTCTATCAACACAGGCTGGGGGATGAACAGATTGAGAGCAGCCCTTTGGACACAGTCTTTGGGGTGCTGGTTGATGAAATGCTGTCCAAGATCCAGCAGTGCATGTTTGCAGCCCAGAAAAACAATTACGTCCTGAGCTGCATCCAAAGCAGCGTGGCCAGCAGGGCCAGGAGCGAATTCTGCCCCTCCCCACCCTCAGGAGACCCCACCTGCAGTCCTGCATCCATCTCCGGGGTCACCAACACAGGAAGGGCATCAGACTGGTGGAAAGAGTTCAGAGGAGGCCCCCCAGATGATCAGAGGGACAGTGCACCTCTCCTACAAGGACAGGCTAAGAGAATTGGGACTGTGAGCTTGGAGAAGAGAAGGCTACCCTACTGCAGTCATTTTAGTACCTGAAGGGAGCTAAATAAAGGCTGGAGATGGACTTTTTACAAGGGCACATAGTGGTAAGGGGTAATGGTTTTGAACTGAAAGACAGTAGGTTTAGGTGTTAGGAAGAAATTCTTTTCTGTGAGGTAAGTGAGGCAGTGGAATGGATTGCCCAGAGAAGCTGTGGATGCCCCATCCCACTTCAAGGCCAGGCTGGATGAAGCCCTGAGCAAGCTGGTATAGTGAAAGGTGTTCCTGCCCTCAGCAGAGGGGTTAGAACTAGATAATCTTTTAGGTCTCTTCCATCTATAACCATTGTATGATTCTATGATTGTCCACAAGTTTCAGTGGAATCTCTGCTTTGGCAGGAAAACGCCTAGAATCATTTTCTCCCCTTCTCCTCCTCTGTCCTGGTGTCTGTAGGGCTGTTTCTTTCTCGATTTCTCTCATTACTTCCATGCAGTGTTTTTTAATCCTTTCTTTAATGTAATATCAGAGAGGCAACACCACCTTGGCCGAGGGGCTCAGGTGTGTCCTATGGTGTGTCCACTGGAGCTGGCTGGAACCACATGTGTCAGGTACAGGGAACCTCCTGGCCTGTCCTCACAGAGGCCACCTCTGCAGCATAGCTCCTACCCCTCAAATACCTGGGCACCAAATGCAATACAGGTAGGTTTACGTGATGCAATATCTAAGCGTACTGGAAAGCAAATAAAATAAATTGAATTCTTGAGAGCTATAGCTAACTGTTGGAATATTTTGTTTTATGGTACTACAAATTATTTACTTGCTGACTGAAACTATGAAAGCATATTTTACTGCTTATCTGAGAACATTCAGCTACACTACATACTACCCCAAATATTTTGTTTTGTTTTGTTTTTTAAGCTAACAGTAATGGTTTCACTGTTTTGCTAGCCTGAAAATAAGTGTGCTGAATATTTGCCATTTCTGGGAGAGTTTGTTGTAGGACCAGTTGCAGTAGTTATTAAATTGTGAATAAGTAGCAATTATGATTGTGTCTCATATCAGCAAGGTACCATTTTGTGCAAACCACTTTCAGCAGTGGAGTTTTGTTGCTAATAGTTCTTTCTCATCAGGCCAAGTGACACACTGACCATGGTCAACTTGAGCTACATAGTTTCTGTAGCACTTAAGTCTCACCTTAACCAACAATGATTGCAAATGATTCTGAATGTCTAACAACAGAAGATCCTTTAGGCAATGAATTTTGATTGTTCTGCTCATAAGAGACTTCAAACTATATGAAAAGAGAAACTTTAAATGTCCCCTGATTCTATTAGAGGGTCATTATTCCAGATCATGAAGGCACTGTTAATGTACTACAATAAAGGCTGACAACTATAAAGTACCAGACATGGAGAGAGGCAAACAACCACCTAGGTTATACACTAAATGATTCATTTATACAAAATAGTGCAGGAAAAGTTGGGTGTCTTTTTTGTTCATGTCTTGTATACAAGTGTAGATCTTGACTAATTAAAAGGAATCTTCTGTAGAGTTTTGGTTTGTGACTTTTTTGGGGTTTTTTTGCACATCTTTTGGCAAAGGTCCCAACAACAGCAGGTCAAAAACTGTTAACTGTTTTAAGCCAGTAGCTGGGCTTCCTTTCTAATATTACTTCACAAAAAGAAACATTTTTCTTTTTATAATGCTAATTTTCCAGTCTGATTAATGTGTTAAAAAGACTGGCTATACCCAACAGTATGGTGGAAGTTGTCTGCATTTTCATCATAGCTACATACTTTAAAGGTAGAATTTTTAGAACAGAACGGCTATTCATTCTAGTATTTTGGTCACAAGGACAGACATTTTAACCTCTTTTTCTTCTTGGAACATCTTCTGATTTACTGACATTATCCCAAATCATGCTTTAAAAGTGTTTGTTGTTTCTTATTAGTTGTTGAGAGTAAAACCAGATGTATTAAAAACAGTGCTTTTTCTGGGCTTTCCCACTACCAAGACAAAACAGGAAAATATTGATAATAGAATTAGGAGTTGAAATGCAAGGGTGTATTCTAATTGTTGAACAACCACGTCTTTGCTTCTAGTTACAGTGACAGCCAAAATCTACGTAAATTAAATGTAGCCTTCAAGTTTTCTGCTATTTAACTGGATGAGGTCAGAATGAAACCCATTTCCTTCACAGGTCTTATGGTAGAGTGCAAGTATGACTCCAATGATGCCTGTGCTTTCAACTAATATTTGGTTTTAGGAAATATTGAGAAAAAAAATACATATACATCTTATAATGGACGAATGTTTCTCATTTTGATTTTTTTATCCCCCACATCAGTACAAAAACTCCCTTCTCTCTGAGGCTCCAAGCTGAGTTTTGCAAAGAAATTAAATTTGCCTCTTGCTTTATCTTGCTACATCAGACTGGGGTGTAACTTCCTTTCTATCATCTAGTTCATCATGAAAGGGCCTCCAATTAGAATTTCACCTACCATCTGTGTCTATTTAAAGACTTTTCTTAGGTTGATAAACATGTTTCTGAAGTGTTAATTTGGAGGAAAAAAGTATCTCCATCACTATTATCTTACACAAAACCATCCAGGAAATTGGCTTTCAAGGATCAAGTCTAATAAGTGACACTGTAAATGTATAATAAGTATACATTTAGAGTTCATAGGAAATGAAACAAAATTTCAAGGTGTAATGCAAAAAGGAGAAATGCTATCCAAAGTGATAATCACCACCTTTGCAAATATTGTTAAATGAGATGTGGACAGAAATATTAATGAATTGTGATGCATATAAGGTTAGAAAGAGACAAAATATGGGTGTCTGTTGGAAGTATGGTCCTTGAAGATAACAAGGGGTTCACAACGTATTCATGAGGATTTGCAGGTTGTTCCCCTAAACTAGATCTAGCTTTGAAGACAAACATTATCTTAGTATCTGGCAGCATTTCAAATGTTGATGAATAAAAGAG
The DNA here is from genome assembly GCA_017589585.1 of Phylloscopus whistleri. NCBI lineage: Eukaryota > Metazoa > Chordata > Aves > Passeriformes > Phylloscopidae > Phylloscopus > Phylloscopus whistleri. The sequence goes on along the minus strand of JADMLD010001013.1, from coordinate 8,442,359 downwards.
TTATGCAGAGAAGCACTCAGCTGCAGCGTTGTAACAGTTTGGCTGTGAGGCATGGGGGTAAATAAAGACAGCACAACAAACTACCAGAACCATTTTTTCCCCAGTGATATTTTTTCTGAGCTTATTTTTAAAGGAAGGCATGGATTTTGGAAAGCTTTCTTTTTCTTTCTCTCTTGTGACAATACAAGAGAAAAGCAGTGGAAAAATTAATTTCAATTTCCAACTTAAGCTCATCTGTACCCAAGAGGAGTCAAGTGAGGTATAAAGGTAACATATGCTCTTTCTCCCAGATGCCTCATTCTCTGCTTCTTTCCCACAGATGTTTTATTTTCTTTTCAACTAGCACCTGTGAGAAAACAAACATTAAAAATTGCAACTATTCTCCCCCCTGTGATTCAAGCACTGGGAAGATTTGTGGAGTGGCATTCAAAAAATGAAGTCAGGTATGGACCTGGACTGAAATTTAGTTAATACTTTTGTCTGGTTAACAATGATTAAAGGCTTACTCACCTAGAATACAAAAAAAAAAAAAAAAAAAAAAAAAAAAAAAAAAAAAAAAAAAACCACAGAAGTGGAAAAATTAGTCCAGTAGTGAACAGTCATGTTATATTGTTGAGTCTGTCACTGAAAACTGGAAAATAAACTCTCCAAACAATTCAAGAGGTTAGAAAGCCAACATTACTTTTTTAGCAGCACTGGATGCATGGGGAATTAGCCTAAAACATGGATAAGGAGCAACTTAATAGACCAGGTTATAGCCATGAAACTAATATATATCCATCACTTTTCTATTTTATAATCTTAATATTTCCTGAATATGTACATATATGCTAATTATTTCCATAAACTTGTTTGGATGTGAGTAAGGGTCTTTTGAGGGTCTTTGTGGTTATTTGGGAACATCCCATTCCTCAAAATTTCCTTTTACAGTCCCAGGCCTGATGAATCTGCTCTCCTTGGAAGTTTCTGCAATACGTGGTCAGGTAAGGATGCATTTCTCTTGTCATTCCTTAGACTGGCATTCTACCTCTGTTCTCAAAATCAAGACATCTATTAGTACATATTAGTCACTGATATACGTAAACAAGCTGGCACAGGGCTATGAGTCACAGATGTAGGGCATTAGCACAAGGCCACATTAACCTCTGCTATTTGTACTAAGCACTCAGTGCTACAAAACCAAGCATTAATCCCAAATATAGGTATCATAACTATTGAACTAAACTTAAAAGAATTTTCTAACATCTCCCCTCAATTATGCATAGATCTCTTCTTGAAGAAATATAACCTATTTGTTACAAGGGGTTTATTTGGGTTACTTTAGACTTCATTTCTTTGAGAAAATTTACTCTCTATTGCTAGGCTTTTGTCCAGCAACAATAATTTTGATGCTGAGTAAAGTTGATCAAACATGCTGGAGATTATTAGCTGCACAATTCCACTAACACCTAGATCTTTAAAGAAAAGAATGCTATCATTTAAAGAACCATTTTGCCAATCTCCTTCAGTTTGCGCTATTCAACCCGCTCAGTTTCAGTCAGTAATTTTGGAACAGGAACATACAGTGCAGACACAGTGCAGTACATCCAAAAATACATCAGTTCAATTTTTTATGTGATAAACCATTGGGCTGTGCTTGCACAGTAAGACCAACAGATCCAGAATGTATGACATTTATAATAAATTTGGTGGGATTTGTGCTTTCTCAAAAAGTTTGTAAGGGATTGCTCTTTCATGTAGCCACTGGATCTGATGTTTCTATTAGAATATAAACAAAAGAGGACGTGGTCAATTACTTCAAGGGATCAACCAGAACTTTAAGATAAAAAATCTGTCTTGATCTTCCATAGTGCAGAAGTCCACAATGAGATGATCATTTTCAAAGTAGTACTCAACAGAAAAGAGGTTCTTTTAAACTAAACTCCAGTCACACCTCCTGTGAAGTAGCAGTTGGACTAGTAACTGAGTTCTTTGGCTAGATACATGAGAGTAAAGATTATGTCACTTTAATTCTGTATTTACTTTGAGTTTCTCTTTAGTAGCTTTGTACTCCAAACAACACAGGGCCAAATGTCGCATCTCTTGCTGCAATCTAGCCTCATTAGGTCTGTACTTAAGAGGGTTATTAGTGAGTAGAAGGTGTCAAGCCCATCCAATGGTAACAGTGAAACATAGCAGAGATCTCTATCACACATACACCACATACAGTCGCATACACCACACTCAACTCACTTTTCCTCATCTGGTATCTTGTTCAGCTGCAATAAAAGGTAACATACAAACTCATGTAACCTTCTTTCTCTTTTTCAGTGTTGTTCTTTTATTGTCAGTTTCTGATTACTATTTCTATGAGGCATGTTAGTGTGGGAGACAGCACAGAAAACAGACATCAGAATGAACAGCTAATGTATGTTCCTCACACTGACTTCAGTTCAAGTTCATACAACTCAAGCACAGACATTCAACTCGCACAAATGCTCTCTTGCTAAAAAACATGAAGGCAATGTCTCCCTCTTGGCCTTCTTTCTCTGAGAAGAGAGAGGACCCTATAAACCCACACGTGTCAGTGCAATTTGTCACTCAGCCTTGCTGTCCTATATTGGTGATGCTTGCTTTCTCTAGGCTACTGCCGCAGGGTACATCTTTCAGCACTGCAGAAAAAAAGAACAAAACCTTTCTGAAACATAATAAAAGGGATAACAGAACAAAAGAATCTGCTAATGGCCAAACCTTTCTGTCAGTCCACTTCCCATAGGCTGCTCTGCTGGGTTTGAATTGTAAAGACAGCTAACAGAGATGTGCAAGTCAGTGCTGGTGTCATGGTTATTGCTTCCTCGGTACCTCAAGTACTATCCTGCAAAATGACTGCCTAAAGGTAACCATAATGGTTACCGACCTGCAAATGCCAATCCCATGATGGGACAAGCCATGCAGCTTCCCTTCTCTGCTTTCCTTGGCAGTGGTAAAGCACACAGCACAGGTAGAAATACAGAATATTGACTATTCTGACTATCCCCAAGCATTCTAACTTCTGCTCTGGTCTTATTAATTTATTTACTGGTGAGACGAATAAAGAATAAGGGCACAAAGCTTGGGTTCTCTAGTGTTGTGGACAGTGAAAGTGCTGAGAAGGAGGAATACATTTATTTCCAGGGCATCAAAGCTATGTTCTAACTGTTCTAACTGTTCTTTGTCAGTACCCAACAGTGTTTTATATATGAATACTAAGTGATCTTTCCTTTAAAACCTAACACCTTTGCACAGCCATTTAGGTGTACATGACACAGCTGATCCATCTGTAGTTCAGGGCATTACCACAGGGCATTTGTACTATGAAGAATTAATTTGTACTGGGATCCATTAGAGTCTAAAGCAATACTTCAATAAGTTACATTATTATTTCTTCTATGCTTTTATCTTCTCTCCAACCAATCCTCATGCTTCAGGGCATATTCTGATTAGCAGCTGAGAAAGGGGAAAAAAGAGATTCCCAGTTGTGTAGATTTATATTATTAGATGAATTGTGAAATTGTACAGTTTCCCTGAAATATCCAGCAGAGCTAGGAAGAGGATGCTAGATTAGATGAGCTGCTGATGTGGTTTTGCAAATCCTCTGGAATGGGTTCTAACGCTGAAAATAGTTTGCTCTGGTTATTAAGAATAACTTGTCTGGATCCATTGAATAGAAACAACTGGAAGTTTCCCTCTGGGTTTTGTTGTTCGTTTGCTCTTTTTTTTTTTTTTTTTTTTTTTTTTTTTTTTAATTAGGCATTGCTCAGTTGGCTCTCTCCAAGTTATTCAGATGGGGTAGGCACTCTGATGATTACCAACACAACTCTTTAGCCTGTGGTCTTTCCCAAACACAGAAAAGCTGGCAGGAGGCAGCAATGGTGGTTTGAATCTATTCATTGATTTTAAAGGTCTTCGGATCTGGCCAGTAGGCGTGGATCTGTCAGGTTTCTGATTTAACAGACATGTACCATTATAAAAGGCTTCATCACTGGAGGGAAGTGGATAAGACCACAGTTTCGTGCACTGGAGAATAGATGAGATGTGATTTGATATCCTTCCGTGCAAGCAGTGGTTATGAGGCCTTCCACAAGCTTCAGAGATTCCTTGATCTTCAGTGTAAAGTAGGACTGAATTTTCCCCCTCCTATTGCTCCTTTTCCCTGTTTTGTGATAAAGTAGCAACATTAATGAGAAAAACAAAAATATGGTGCAGGAGTTTTTTGAGAGAGCATGAAAGAAATACATGCCTGACAATTTTTCTCCTCTGCCATGCCTCTTCATATTCTACTAACGGCAAATCCTAACCCTGCTTAATATGGATACATTTAGAGAATGGAGATCTTGCCTCTACGCTGATGTTCATTCAGTGTTTTATGTGGCATTTCCAGTTAGATAACTCCCCAGTGAGAAATGATAGCACTGGTACAGTTCTCAAAAAGCGTTCAAATTGAATATTTGTGGGTAAACCTGCCAACAGTAAATCATTTTTAGTCCCTTCAAGCGCAAACAAGATGTAATATTTTAGCTTTGGAACATATTTTTGTAGTCCGTGTGGGCCTGAGTGACACGTCTGCTGAGTAATGTCTTTTTCTTTTCAGTGAAGTACATGCTGTTTCTTCAAATATGTACTTTTTCTGGCAGTGCACAATAGAAGCTCTTTAAGCAACTGATCTGCTATCAAAAGTGATGAAGGTCACTTGCTTGGAAGTACTGAAACCTTGTTAGAGTCAAAATGTGCAAATAGCTAAGTGAAATACATTTCCTATGACAGTCACAGCCCTAGCAGAAATGCCCATGGAGAAAGTAATAGCTCAACAAATGTAGTTGGTTTTTCTATGATTGAATGCAGCTGAAGTTGTGGTGTGGAGGAGAGCTGTATTTAAGCCCTTATTACATGACTTTCCATTCCAGAGGTGGAGCTGTGGTGGCTCTGCGCAGCAGGAACAGAGACAACAAAGCCATTTGGTATTTCTGTAACACCAACTGCATTGTATGTTAAGACCAAGCTGCTGAGAGACAAATGCAGATCTTCATTTCAAAGATAGAAAAGACTTCTGGGCTGCTGATTCAAAGATTTTATGTTAGGATTATCTTACGTCCTTAATGCTTACCAAGATTGTAAGGTAAACAGAAAAAAGTGGCTGTAGACTTTACGTTTATGGATTCCTTGTATGTTCTGGTGACCACTTTCCTTGAAATATGAAAAGACTGTCTGAAAGGCCAACCAATAAACTTTTCTTTCATCTCCAACTCACCCACCATTCTGTTTACAATAGCTATATTTGTTTGAAAAAGAAGCTCTTTCAGCAAGTTCTTTAAGTGCCATTGAGAACAAATTCTCAGAGAAATATGAACACTCCTGATAGGACCAATTTTTTTTATTTGTTGGTGTTTTTGAGATTCATCTATATGACTAGCTGGCAAATGGCAAGGAATTTTGTAGGGACATTATCGAAATAGACTTGAAATTTCTGAATTTCTATACATAAGATCACTGGGTTACTGTATACTTAATATCACCTACTTGCATAATATACTTGCTATAAAATTTCCTTTTAAAGTTATTTATTATGAAGTGCAACCAAAAATTCCAGAAACAAAAGATCTGAGGATGCAAGCAACTGAATTTACTCAAAGTCTCTATATGCTTCTTCAAAATTAATTTTCTAGTTATGTTCTAATTTATATTCTCTAAGGATTATCTATAGTTAACTATCCAACATTACATATTTCTTCTTCTTGGGTCTTCACCTTTTCACAGGACAGGCAAAAAGCATAGTTCCATGTTACTTTTTATTGATATTGTTCTGACCTGTTTACAGCTCTCTGATGAATAATATGAAATTATGTAGTTTTCCCATGAACACATACTCCATAAAATGAGACCACTGACTTTTCTCTCAAATAGTACAGGAGAAGTTATTGATGTCTTAGAAGAGATTGTCAATTTTCATGCTTTAATTCAGCATGTTTTCAATAGTCTTGAATGCTTAGCAAAAATAGTTATAAAAATAAAATGCTTAGTTTTTTCTCACACACAAAAAAACTAACTCTTACAGTTGATCTAGTGTTAGGAAAGCATACTGATGAGGGGGAAAAGTAGAAAAATGCTTTGATTAAAACCTTTTCTTTCTGTTTATTCAGTTTATATAAGAGGGCATCCTGCTTGTCGAACCTGATTTCCTTCTACGGCAGGATAACCCACCTAGTTTAATCTTGCAATGCCAGCAGGTGTAGTCTTTTTGGACTTCAGCAAAGCTTTTGATACAGTCTCTCAGTATCCTGCTGGACGAGTGTTCAGCACAGAGCTGAATAATTCAATGGACAAGCAAATGGTCATGGGTCTGTCACAAAGACTTATACTGAGTGGGGTGACATCAGACCAGGGTCCCATGGCGTGTAAGGTTCTGCAGGACTCACTTCTCTTCCACACTTCATTAATGACTTGGACACAGGACTTGAAGGAATACTAGTTAAATTTGCCAACAGCACTAAATTGGGAGGAGCTGTTGATTTCCTTGAGAGAGAGGTCAAGCAAAAGAGTCATCAATAAATTAGAGATGTGCAATCCCCAATGATATGAACTTTAAAAGGACAAGTGACAGATTCTGGACCTGTGTTAAGATCTAGTTATTGAAGTTCTTAGAAAGAGGACTCTGCCTGAAGTAAGGTGCAAGTGACACCCTATGTTGGAGTCAATAGTACGGGTTTTATTTAACAGTAAATATGTGTGTGAGAGAGAGAGAAATAGAAAGAAATAGAAAAGAGGTGGGGGAGAGAGAAAGAGAGAGAAAGAGAGAGAAAGAGAGAGAAAGAGAGATTAAATATAAAGTAACCTCACTTTGTGCATCACAACAGCATCCTTTTGATCCTCTTCTCCTAGTCTTCTCAGTGGTAGGAGTCCTTCAAAACATAGGGTTCAACGGATTAATATACGTTCGGGCCAGGTACCCTCACTGGAGGAAACAAGTTTGACAATATCTTCCAACAGACTCTGGATCTATTGCATCACTTTGCATCCCTTGTGTCACATGCAGTTGTCTGGTGCAAGGCTTCAGGAATGAGCCTGGGGGGCACTTTAGGGGTCTGTGATGGTTTTTGATACCTCCTCAGCTGCCTCTCACTTGAGTGTCCTGTGTGGATGTCGACTCCCTGGGGTGGGGTTTTTTCAAAACTGACCCAGTTTGTGTAAGGAGGGTCATGCTATTTTCCTCTCACCTGAGTTTATGCTATACCCATAAAAACTCTCCTTCTCACCCCCCTGCGTTGTAAAAGAGTATGTGCAAACCTGGCTTCAGCAAAGGAGCCTGTGGGCTGTGGCCTTCCCCCACCTCAGATCCAGCCACAGCTAATTTTCAGGACAGTTGCTGGGTTTGGCTTTCCAGTAGATACATTCTTCTCCCTGAACCTTGTTTACTTCTCCCTAGACCAGAAATAATTGAACAATAGTGTCACCTTTACCTTATCTCAAGTTCCCATTAGGTGGCTTAACTCACAGTCCAAAATTCAGTCAGAAGGCATACTGAGGGAGGGGTGGGCTTTGGTGGTTGCAGCTTCTTTATATGGCTTTGCCATAACGGACAAAAACCCCTCCACAACAATGTTTAAGCCATTAACCAGTCTCTCACAACCTGGTACAGGAGCAGCTGAGGTCACTTGTTTTGTACAGCCTGGAGAAGAGGAGACTGAGGGGAGATCTCATTGTGGTCGTCAACATACTCATGAGGGAAAGTGCAGGGGCAGGTGCAAATCACCTCACTTTCATGACCAGTGACAAGATTCAAGGAAATAGCATGAAGCTGAGTCAGGAGAGGTTTAGGTGAGATACCAGGAAAACATTTTTCATCTAAAGGGTGGCTGGGCACTGGAACATGCTCCCAGGAAAGTGGCCACAGCACCAAGCCTGTCTGAGTTCCAGAGGTGTTTGTACAATGCTCTCAGGCTCATGGTGTGATTCTGGGGGTGCCCTGAACAGGGCCAGGAGTTGGACTCAATAATCCTGATAACTCCGCATATTCTGGCATTCTACAATTCTGTGATATTATTTTACTAATCTTTTAGTGACACTAAGATAGCCAGCCTAAGCAGGTTTGGGGTTTGTTTTTTTTTGGTGGTTTTTTTTGGGGGGGGTGGGGGGGAGCTGGTTTGGTTTGGTTTGGTTTGGTTTTTTGGGGGGAGGGGGGTGGTTTTGGTGGTTTTTTGGGTTTGGGTTTGGGGTTTTTGTTTTTTGGGGGTTTTTTGTGAATTTTTTGTTGTTGGTTTGGTTTGGTTTGGTTTGGGTTTTTTTGTTTTGGTTTTTTGTTTTGTGTTTGTTTGTTTTTGTTTGTTTGTTGTATTTAATTTATTTAGAATGTAAATAAAAATGCCAAAAAGGAGACAACAGAAACATGTTGTCATTGTTGTCATGTCATGTCAGAACTTAGTTCATAAAGAAATATATTCATCTTTCTTTCTTATTAGGTAGTGATACATGAATATTCCAGCAAATAACAATGAAAAAGAAAGCGTAACTCTCGAACATGTTTGATTAAAAGTTTGATCCTCCCTTAAAACTTCTATACCAGCTACCAACAGAAGAGCAACCAACACAGCTCCAGTACTGTACAAACTAGAAAAGGGCACAAACAGTATACAAAGAATATATCTTGTAAAATCTCCATTATGTTTCTCCTTGGTGACATAATGTATAAAATCTTCAAATAGCATTTAACTAAATCTAGAAGTGCTCCAGCATAAATTCAGACAGGCAGAGATCATCAGATATTTGCCAAGATCCGCTACAAAGGGAGGCTACAAAATTGCTATAATTGAAGCCAAGCAAGGCCAGACTTGACATCCATCTATTAAGATCAATTAGGATTAATTAAATCATGATGCATGGTGAAGTAGATTAACTCTTCCAACCAGGTGATAATAACATCATTTCCCCTTTAGCCCAAACAGCCAATACTGTGGATCTGTTTTCATTAGAAAAGAAAATTGATTATGTGAGCCTACAATATTCTTTGATGTACTCAAGCTTATTTGCAAAGAGTACATCCAGTCTTGTTGGTTTGAAAAAAAAGAAATAAAAAATGGCAGACAGCTTTCTTGCAAGCAAATCTCCAAGTCTGTCTTTTGGGCATGTTTGGGGTGTTTTTTTAACAAAGCAAGGGTACACACATTCCTCCCGCTTGCTGACACAGACACACAGGGTTGTTTTTTTTGTTTCTCAGGTGTCTTTAAACAAGCTGAGATGAACACTGTCTCTCCTGCATACAGAGCTTGTCAGCTATTTCCCACCACACAACTTTAGACAATAAAATAACCTTACATCTAAACAGCAGATTACAGAGCAGGAACATCCAAGCTGAGGAGTCATCATTATGCAGTGCTAAGTGGCTGTACAAGGCTGTGCTGAAGCATGGTCCCTGTTCACTAGCAAACCCTGACTGGGTGTCTGAAATCTGTGCTGCTGCTGGGGCTGTCTCTCGCAAAACTTATTTGGTTTGGTTACATTCTAAAAGGGAATCCAGCTTCTTTCCACTTACAGGAAACAGGGAGTGTTCATGTGGGTTTTAACATATTAATATTCTCTTCACAAGATCAAGAATTCAATAATGGCAGATATTAATGCCTAGCATAATAAGAGTGAATAGGGAACTGCATTGTTAAACAAAAATATTGATCCTTATGCATGGTGGGTGGGAAGTAGTTTGAGATTCAATAGTTACAGCTTCTGTTTCAGAAGCTATAACTATTTCTGGTCCAGAATAGACCCCCAAAAAAGACAGAAAACTACTTTAATCTCTCTGAGCTTTCGTGTCCACAGATCAGACAAACAGAACCTCACACCTTTTGCAGAGATTGAACCTGTGGCTACTCTTAATCCCTTAATTCAAGACTTAAGGAAATCAATCAAATTATTTCTATTGGCTTCCCCACCAAATTAATCATATTTTTATGCCCCAAATAATAAATGTGTTTTTTTCCTTTTTCCTGTGAGGGGGAGTAAATGGTATGCTTCCTGCCAAATGACCTGAGGAAATAGACGCTGTACAGATCCAGTGAGAGAGGACAGGGCATGGTTTGGGAGGGTTGAGGAACAGGAAGAGATGCTAGCTTAGATATTAATTGTAAAAATCACCTTTTTTAATTAGATATTTTCCAGATCATATGATGGTGAATTAAAAGGATAACAGAACTGATTAGGAAAATACAATGGGCACGTTATCTGCTAAAAAATGTAGACTGATAGATAGATAAGCTTTGGGCAAAAAGCATCCTTTCTCCTTGTTCCCACCTCCAGCAGGGCTCTGTTCTGTACAATTTGAACATGCTACCTTTCCTGCACAGGCATAAAATGCACAAAAAGTTCCTCAGTTGATACTTAGCTGAGTCTTGTGAATGCTACCCAAATTACAAAAAGAATGCCTTATGAAATATACTGTCTACAGTACTATGTAAAGTTGATTTAAAAAGTAACCCTGTATTTTTCATTCAATGTAGTATTTAAGGATGCTTACCCAAATGTTTTTTCCCAGTATACCTAGTCTATCAAAACTCAGGTGAAACGTGTGCAATCACCTCTGCATGTGAACATTTCTAGTGAGCAGGTTTTAATGTGCTGAAATTACTGTCATGCACAATTGCTTCTTGAATCAAAGAAGTAAAATAATACCTCATACATGAAACCTAGCTAATTAATTTTGAACAGTTCCTGACCATCAGCCTTCCCCAAAAGCCTGAGTGTTCCTTTGTACCTTGAAAAGCATACAAAATGTGCTCTGTTTGAGTTTGAAGTTAATAAGGTCTTATTGTTCTGTAAAACAGAAACAAATTAAGAGACTGAACAAAAATCACACAGGGAAGAAAAATTTCTAACAAAAATTGCGTACAGAAACTCTGTGAATATCAAACACACCAGTAATTCAGGCTTTTTATTTCTTTTTCTTTTTTTTTTTTTTTTCTAATTAATAACTACTATCTATATTCCAGAGGTTAGGAAGATGAAGCAAAGTCACACGAATTTCTTCTGAACTGTAAAATCAGTTGGAGGTTGAACAGCATGCTGCCTGTCAGTACTACTAGATAAAGCCTGGTATTAAGAAATGGCAGCGCGGTAGAAAAAAAATGTTTCCATTTTGTTTTCTTTCAGCTTACAGGGGGTGACTGGAGGATATATAATGCTCTATATACATTCTCCATTTATGTAAACTTCAGAAAGCGTGTCTGTTTTAGACTGGCATGGAATATACATGTTAGAATTGAAAAGTAGGGGGGAAAATGGTATTTGTTCCCTGATAATTACCTTTTCATAAACACTGAACCCATTTCCAAGTTGCACATCTATTTTATTTAAGAAAAAAAAAACTTGAAAAATCTTTATAACCAAAACACACATTGTGCTAGCATGTTGTTGAAATTGCAGTGCTTTGCGTTGTTTTGGAGACACAAGATAAGTAAACTTCCATTTTATTATGTGGAGAAGTCAAAGATTGGAAGCAACTTTTTTAAAGGCATAACCTTTTATTTCTGTCTCAGATGTAAATTACAGTAAGAATATGGCTAAGAATAATTCTGAGGCCTTCCTGTTAGTAAAATAGAAAGCAAAGTAAATGCACAGCTACTTCTGCTGGAGAGAGCTTGTCATCTGCTGGAGGCAAGCAGAAAGAAATAGTCACATGCAACAGATTAATATCACATTCAGATACCATGATGATAGGCATTCTTATTCAAACAGCATTTTAAAACCGTAGCAAAAAGGTAATAAATAAAATTTCCTTCTGAAAGTCATAACTTTGTTCTCTTAACCTTACTGGGTTGCTCCAGTGCTCATGAATAGATGTTTTGGTTTCTATAAAGACTCCTGGCAGGCTGAGTCCTTTTAGAACATTGTTAGCTCATCTACCACTGGTTTTTTTTTTCAACCTGAAAAATAGACTGACAGAGAAACCTGCATGCATGCGCCGTTCTGTAACTGTGTACTCAGAGGCAGTGAAAGCCTAGTGATCATACTCCAAGCAGGAAAGATTAGTCTGGGGATCGTTCTGACCGTATTGTCATGATCAATAACAGTTTTGCCTGTCTGCAAAATGTACACAAAATGTATAAACATTGTTAAATAAAAGACTGCTGCACTGGATAATATGACCTTGCTAGCTTTTAGTTGCAGTGTTAGAGTACAAACTTATTTTAATTAGCAGTCAGCAACCAGACTGTAACTTCACTGAAGGAGCATTGAAGAATCACTGCCTATTAACAACCCAGCGGTAAGTAAGCCAGTACAAATACTTATAACCAAATAGTGTACATTTCAGGAGTGGAGAGGATTAGCTATTGGGCACACAACACAGTGGAGGAAATTGCTTTATTCCCAGTACTGCTGGGTACCAGGAGGCAATCACTATGCCTCTAGCCCATTAACAGCATTCGGAGAGTTGCTTCCCATAGAAGGGGTTATTGGCTAACCACTGGGTGACCAATTAAAAGCTATGAATAAGTCCCAAACCAAACAGCATGAGGCCTGTTTGTGGCACAGTGGTATCATTACTAAAGTGAAAAACTTGATGAGAAAGGAGCATATTTAATTATAGAACTATACAAATGGCTAATTAGGACTATAAAGTGAAATGAATGACTTTCCAGTGGATTTTTGAACGTTACTGATAACTGCTCAGCTTCTTTGGAGACCATGAAAGTGATCTACAGTGCTAGCCCGCATGTTACAGTAATGAATGGATCTTCATTACTGGAGACATGTTTGACCTGTTTGCTCAGGTAGCATAGGCAGTCCTCAATTCTGCTCCCTGCAAGGGTTCTGGTGCAGTCCCTGGTCTGCTGTGAGCTTCACTTGCTTTCACCCCATTCTCACAGGTTTAGAGGCAAAAGCATTACCTGCAATTGAAAGCCCCTCTCACTCTGAAGTCAAATGTCTCACTAATTTTGCAGAAGCTTAGACCCATGCTTAGATTTGGCCTTTAAAATCACTAATGGGGTTGAAAAAAATCTTTCCCCTTCATATCCCTCCCCAGGACCTTACAAACTCCTGCACCTGTACCAGTTATTTTAATCTTTACTGCACAAAGTAGAGATTCCTTTAAATTACTTAGTCTAGCTTCCAAAAGAGACCCCAGAGTCCAATGATTTCTTAATGAGTAGTGAACTTTTCATTTCTTCGCTACATGTATCCTCAAAATGAGGAGAGGAATGTTTCTACTTCACAAAAATAAAGAGACCTGATTTTTTAACTGAGCTTTTTTCCAGCTGTGTAAGCACTCTGAGGCCTAGAGAGGATGCTTATCCAGGCAAACAACCCATGCAATTATTTATCGACTCGATTAGTGGCAACAGGAAAAGGAGAGGCTGAATTTTAGTTAGTGTAGTGGGCATATTCTACAGCTGCACAAAAAATAAATACGTGTTACAGTATATCCATATAAAGCAGTAAAGACAGAGCAAAGCCTGGCCATTGGAGTCCTTCAGTGCTGACAAAACTTCTTGCAAATAATAGTTCTTAGTTGTACAAGGGTTGTGCTGACATTTGTTTAGACAGCGTCCCTAGATTCACTGATGGTGGGGGTCTTGCACATTTGACGTACACAAAGAGCGTGGAAGGCTTGGGAGAAGTTTGTGGCATGTATCCCTAGCCAGAAACTGAACTTGTTACTGCTCAGTTTTACTTTTGGTGAGCTTTATCTGCATTTCTCAGTCTGCAAAAGAAAATTGTCTCTCCTTTCTGATTACCAGTCTTTTTCATCCAAAATGGCCAATGATAAAGGCTTGAAAGATTTAACATCCCTCTCAATGCCTTATGGCTTCACTTTCATTACATCCATTATCACGTAAGCACACATCAACTTTTCTGTCCTAACATGAAGATATTAATGCAGTTCCTTGTTGGCAAATGGAAAATCAATTAATGTTTCCAATAAATAACAATCTCAATTAGATCAACTTGCTTAAGATGCCTTTCTGCCCTAATCAAATCGTGTGAGTCCTATTGTGATTTAACAAAGCACCATGGAGATGACAAAATACTTCACTGAGGCTTAATTTGAAGTTTGGCTATTTGAATATGTTTCAAAGTGACATAAACCACTTTCTTAGTTTTGATACCTCATGAAATATGAAAGTAAGTCTAGGCTATAATAATATCAGTTGGGGTTGGTGTTCGACTATTTTGGGAAGGTTGTTTTTCCTTTTTGGGTGGGTCTTTTTTTGTTTTGTTTTTTTCACCAAGGTGAAGCTTGCCAACAGATGGTTGTGGAACTGCTGTTTTATAAGCCTGTAAAAGACAGCAATTTCAGCAAAAGGAGACCTTCTGGCTTTACCTACAGTGTCCAAAGCTCCCATCTCAAGAACTAAGAAACTTCTCAAAAGCAGTAGAAAATGATCACCAGAATCCGTATGATGCACATATCATTACAAACAGCAGTTTCTAGGATATTCCAGATTCTGAGGGGTTTTTCCCTGAAAAATCTACCACATTGTTTTCTGCAAAAAATTATAGAAAATCATTATTTATAGGGAGAGGATATAAAGAATATATTTCTTTGCAAAATTTGTATGGAGTAAATCATAAACCTGGCATGTGATTGATTAATACAGGACAATATTGGACAGAGAAGTACCAGAAAAAAGTTATCATGAATCTTCCAATACTCTTCTGAATCTGATGTTTATCTACAGATGCTTATATTACAGATGTTTATATTAATGAAAAAGATTCTTTTCATAGAATCAAGTTATTTTCTCCATGTTATACTTCTGAAGGCAAAATAATGCTAAAAGAGTATTTTGCACACTAATCATAAGTGCTATTTTTCTCTAAATAACACTATGCAGCAGAAATAATTATAAATCATTTTCTACTTTGACCTCAAATTGTAACAAAGGATCCATCTTTAGGGATGAAATATTGTTTACAGCTATTTCTTCTATTGATTTCATTTATCATCAACACAGGAAACACTAATCTAATAGTGTGACTGTGACTGAGGGAAGAGGTGTACAAACTGGTAAATGACCAGCTCTTTAAAAATTACAGTTCCAGCTATGGTGTGCAGAATACTCTATTTCTGCTTAAAGGAAAGACCACAGCTGTGAGTTGTTCTAAATGTTCTCATTAATTTTTTATTGCTAGTATCTTCAGTAGTCTGTAGCTCCCCTAGTCATTGATAAAAAATTGTTATGATTGTATTCTGATGTGGACTGTACCATTTCACATTATCAGAAAGTTTTCATTTTTTATTATGAGGCTAAAAAGGATTACTTTTTATGCTGAGCAACTGTACTAACAGAACAGACTGTACACAGTACAAATTCTTAAAAGCAGCAGTGGCAGCAAGCATAGCAATATGATTTACTGTTCTACACTAATCTGAACATCTAGACATGATTTAGTGATGTGGTATCATGCACAAGTTAATGTGTTAGAGAATTAAAGCAAAAACATTCCATTCAATGCCCTAGTAAATGCCTTGTTGTCTGGATAACTTAAAGTTGGCAAGTTAACTTTCAAAAAAAAGGTAGAAAGGTATATAGTTGCACCCATGGGTCCAGTGATGATTGTTACAATTTAAGTGTTTATTGGTCAAGAAAATGATTTTGGTCTTGATCCATTGAGGCTGGGAGAAACCAATGAAATACAAAGTTTGGTGGGTTAATTTATTCTCAGGCTGGGTGGGAACACCCAAGTACCTCATCTGAGTGGGACAGTGGGGCGTTCTACACTGTATGATTTAATGCTGTGGGTCATGGGGAACTTCAAGGGTCTCTTATGGTTTATGACACCTTCTAATGCATGACAGTGGCATCTGACATCAGCATAGTTGACCCAATTATGCCCATTAGAAAGGAAGAATACCTTCAGGCCAATTGATAATGTGCTGGAACTTCCCAGGGGAAGTTTTCACACCAGAGACAGTTACATAAGGGAGGATGGTGACATCATACCAGCTTGTAGCCTCTGGTGTTGGGTGTGCAATCCCTCTGCAGCAAGGCAGTTGCATTGAGTATCTTCAGAAAAGCACCCACTGCTTTTGCAAATGGCCAAGTGTTTTGAGCCATTAGTCATTTACGTTCCACTCTCCTAAACTTGCTACTCTCTGGTCTGTTCAAGCAGAACACTACATTTGATAAAGGTTTTTCTTGAAGAAAGACTGATAGTTTGAATTTGATCCTAACTTAGTGGATGGTAGATGGCCACAAATTGTAAATTTTGCCTTTGTTGTACCCAACTCCTTATGAATATTCCTCTTGCTTCATATGATGAAAATACTTGCCAGTGTAGTCCTGTGCCAAATCTATATACTAGTTTTTTATTCTACCACATTTGTCAATATTCTATTCTTTAAGTAGAATGAGAGGAATGGCAAATATGCAGTTTATTTCTTAAGAACTTTCGTGTAAACTGAGCCTCCAGTGTTGAAACGATGCAAAAAAAGATGTGGCTAAGCTGACATACAGCAAAAAATCGAAATTCCTTCTCCCCCAAAATGCAGTGTCATGGGTTGGCCTTGGCTATCTTCTAGGTGCACCACCAAAATACTTTATCAATCCCTTCCTGGACAGAGGGAAAAGTATGAAGACAGGCTCTGGAGTTGAGATAAGGACAGGGAGAGATCAGTCCCTTATTACTGTCATGGCCAAAACAAATTCAACTTGGGGAAAAAACCATAATTTATTGCTAATCAAATGAAATTAGGAAAATAAGAAACAGGAATAAATACTATGACACATTTTCCCCATCTCTCCCTTCTCCCTGGACTCAACTTCACCCAAATTCTCTACTTCTTCCCCCTCCAGTGCAATAAGGGAGCATGGAATGGGAGCTGCAGTCTCTTCATCACGTATTGTCTCTCCCACTCCCTCCTTACTGTCTTGTCCTGACCAAGGGTCAGGTTCTTCCCACAGCAAATGGTATTCCATGAACCTCTCTAATGTGAGTCCTTTCCACAGGCCACAGTTCTTCACAAACCTCCTCAGAATGTGTCCTTTCCATGGGATCAGTCCTTCAGGCATAGCCTGCTCCAGTGTGGCTCCCCATGAGACAAATCCTGCCAGGAAACCTGCTCCCGTGTGGGCTCCTTTCTCCACAGGACCACAGATCCTAACAGGAGTATGCTCCAGCATGGGCTTCCTGCAGGGTCACAGCCTCTTTTAGGCTTCCATTGTTTTAGGTCCTGTATGGGCTGCCTCACCATGGTCCTGTATGGATCTCTGCATCCCCGGGTGCCTCCAGGGGCTGCCTCACATGGTCTTCACCACAGGCTGCAGGGGGAATCTCTGCATTGGCAGCTGGAGCACTTCCTGCCTCTCATTCTCCACTGACCTTTGTGTCTGAAGAGTTCTTTCTCTCACAGGTTCTCCCTCATTTTTCAGAGTTGCAGTTGTACAGCTCTTTTTTTTTGTTTTGTTTTCCTTCTTAAATACTTCATCCCAGAGGTGTTACCGCTATTGCTGACTGACTCAGCCTTGGCCAGTGGTGGGGCTGTCTTGGAGCCAGCTGACGCCGGTCCTCTCTGATAGCAGGGAGATGCTTCTAGCATCTTACTAGAAGCCACCCCTGTAGTCCCCCCATTACCTAAACCATGCACATAAACCAAATTTACAGAGCTCTTTTCAGCCAGCAAAAACCGATGGAGGTTATAATATTGAGAGGACTGAAGAGGCTTCTGGAAAAAGACATGAATAAACTAGTTGCCAAATTCCTGTAAATAGATTTAGATTTTGGGAAATACAAAAGAATTTACAGTGCAAAAACCTAGTATCTGTAGGAATCCATGTTGGTCTAAATATTGGAATGTTGGGAAGAAAATGAATGAAATAGACATCATCCATAGAAGCTTAGTTTACATAAGCATTTCTTGTGTGGGCATTTGCTGCTGAATAGGTGGATGTGAGATAGCGGGTAAAATAAATCAGTGAAACATTAGACCCCAATGTCTGAGCCCTGCTGAGAAGTGAGAAATGGTAGCTTGGACACATTTAACATACTTATGCAACTAAATGTCTTCTAGACAGAAACATGGTCAAGCCTGTACACCTTGAAGTGGAAGTTCACAATTCTCTCTCGGACTGAAGATTTTTGACATATTTAAAATTTTGAAGTTATATCTTTGTCTAATGAGGTTAGCTCCTGTAGAACAATGAAACAACTTGATTCTTAGCTAAATGGCTGTCTACCTATGACTTCTTGTCTACCTATGACAAATCTGTGTTTGATTTTTTTTTTCAACCTAATATTATCCAAGATTACTTTAAGGAAGATGGTTAGGAACAATTTTCTGTCCATAATGAGCATTTAATAGAAAATATTTATGAAATGGTTTATACTTTTGAATTGATTACAAATGCTTTTTACCATGTAAAAAAAATACCTTATGTATCTGAGGCCTACTTTTTAAAAAAATATACATCATACATATTGCCTTCATTATTGAGTTCCCTTTTCTCTTAATATGCTGAAGAATGAGTTTTTATTCTATTTCCAAAAATGTGCTTACAATATTAAAGATGCAGACCAAAAGCTGAAACTTTTGCAGAGGAACTACAAAATACATCCGGCTTTCATGTCAAGTTATCGTGGTTCTCATAAATGCACTACTATGTGATAGTCAAAATATTTTTTAAAGCAAATTCAAATTATTATAATGAATTTTCAGTTGGGTCTTCAAGGTTTTCAGCATCTTTTTCTGCTGATTTTCTTTGGAGGTGGTAGATTTCTCATATGGCTCGTTTTCTAACACCAGCCAGAAATCATCTTCAGTAGTCTGAGAGGGAAGGAGTTTTCAAAGACAAGCACAACACCTTTCCATCCCTGTGTGTATACAAGCTCTTGCAAACTATGCTCAGTGATTGACATCTTCCTTTGCTTACTACGGTATCTTGTCAAAAGTGATGGAAAATTGCTGTGTTGTTTTGTTTTTTTTTAGTTCCCTCTGAAAATCTAATTTTGCCTTCAAATTGTAAATAGCACAGTCAGCTTGGAATATCCCATCTAGTATAGTTGCAGTTCAACCTAAGAGTAATGACTGTGACTTGTAAGGTAAACTGAATAGCAAGGGTGACAAAAGTGAGATTTCCATCAGTTTACTGGTGCCTCAATTTTCACAATGATTCTCATTTTCACATGAGAAATGGTTTTATTTTTGGTCCTTTAAAATACCAAAGATCCTTGTTTCTTATAGAGAGAAAAATGAAATGTGTTTTAATATTTGATATATATTTGGAAAATATTTTTATGTCATTTCATGTCATAGAAATTTTCATTTTGGTGTTGATGCAGTGTTGTTCCATGAAAGAGTAATGTGGGCATACTGCCTTTTTTTTCTCACAGTGGTGGGTGAAATGGTGGTGTTTCATTTCATGGCACCCACGATAAGTGCAAATAAAAAAGTGGGTTCGTTTTGAAAATTAGGGCACTGATACTTAAAAGGATAAATTTTGTTCTGTCCAATTATCTCAGGAGTTGCTTGCTTTGTCCAATATTTCTGTGTTAGGGAAATACTGACATTTCTGTCAAAATATTTGGCATTTGACAGCCAGAATAAAAAGGACAAGGTATGATTTCTTCCTTAAACTTTCACTGAGGTACAATTATTTTAACATATATCTTTATTTTAAACATCAGATTAGTGCCTAATATAGTGGTATTCCTTCAGTACCTAGCCATGAAATAGTGTTACTGGCCTAACTAACATTGGGATAACAATGTAAAAGGAAATAGCAGAGTTTTTGTTCTTTTTAAGGCAACCTCAGGGACGGTGGTAACCTAAAACAAACAAAAATTTACCTCTGAATAGGAAAACACACAATGTTGAGATACTGTGCCTGCTAAGGGAAGCTTAATGACAGTCTATAACATTCACACTTCACAAAGAAATTTTATTTTCTGTGTCCTCAAATCAAGGCCGAAAGTTAGAAAAAACTCAATTTTCCAGGCCAGAAGCTCTAACTGTAAAAAACCATCTTTCCTTTGCAATATGGTGAGACTCTGATTTGCCCTCAAACGGCAAGAGTTACCTACTGAATTCAATGCAGAAAACAGTACAGCCAGAAAAATTCCAGGTAGAGGAAACAAGACTGGTCCCACAGGTCAGTCCTCAGGAATGCTTGCAGGCATTTTAAGTTTTTCTCATGTGGAATTCAAATTTAAGAAGTTTTCACTTTCTGGCTCCTAAAGGAAAAGTGAAGAAACCACGAGATTTCTGTCTGTACTGATCTAAATAAGGTTGAAGGACTGTGGGGCAAGAACAGGGAACCAGAGAGCAAAAGGACTGTGAGTACTCCCTGTTTCCACAAGACTTAGAATCTTTCTGCAGCTTCTGAAAAAACATTGGTATAAGCGTTGTGAGGATACTTTATTTACATTAAACACTCTGGTGTAGACAAACTGTTCTATAAAATACATCTCAGTAACAAGTCCCTCAGCCATCTGTAACAAGTATGAGCAAAAGTGCTGCTTTCATTCGAATCCATGAGTTGGGGGATTACAGTGGCTAATAATGGCCTGTGATGTCCTGGGGACTCTGTCAAAGGCATCCACATTTCTTTCAGCCTGAACTCCAGGAGAAAGAATTTAATTGGCTTTAGGTATGAGCCAAGACTAGTTAAACTCATACTCTGTTTACAGACACTGGAAGCAAGAGACAGGCAAAAGGTCACTGGACAAGGCACAATATTTTCAACAAATTCATGCTTGGAAACCATTGTAAACAACGCCTACCTGTGATTTTCCTCTGTGCTTATGACAATAGGACCTTGTATATAAATAATAAAAGCCATTAAACAAAGTAAAATTAATGGACCTTCTTCAACATATGGCGATCTTCAGGATTATACTCCTGGATCACTTCTTGGGAAATATGTTACAATAACAACACTTACAGAATTGGGTGGTTAGGAGGTGAATGCACTTAGGATGCAGGCATTTAGTTTGTTATATGTGCAGTTAGAGCAGTTATTCACAGCAAATTTGTCATGAGTTAAGTTATGAAAGGTTTATTCCTTGAAAACAAATCTGATAAAGGTCTGGAGTAGTACAACTATATTAAGGTCTTCACATACATTCTACAAGTAATTTCTGGCTAACGAGAAAGGTATGTTGCTAGTAATTGAAAGATTGCATCATTTGTTATTATTCTTGTCTGTCCTCCTGTTCTGTTCACCCGAATGCAAATGAAAAAGTAAGATATAGATCAATTAAAGTACAAATCATACAATGCCTAGCAAATTGCATAAATACAAACAAAATGAACTTACTTGGAAAGGCTATATAGTTTATAAAAATGAAGAAATATATTACTGCTCAGATGCAATAGAAAATGTGTTAAATACAGTCATAAACGTGAATTAAGTTAGGACATTTGCATGCATGATCATCTGTAAATTAGCATGTATAAAAGTAAAATGAACTCAATTTTGAAAGCTGCAATTTTCATACTAAGGGCTGGTATTCTAGAGCTACACTGAAAACGTCATTGCAACAGTAGACTCCAAACAGGAAAGGAGAGTGAAAGCTGGAGTCCAAAGAAATGTAGTTAGTACTTGTCAGTATGGATGTCCTGTTCTTTTTATGAACTGCCTTAGATCCTTAGGAAAGACTTATTCTAGAACATAAGAATTTTTTGAGTTATTATGTTAGTATCAGGGGACATGCATAGGAAACAAATATACAAAGAAGTAGTATATGCTTGCTCTGATATTCTCCCAAGAAAAAGGGATTAACTCTGCTGTAGTCCTTAATTTCCATTTTGCCTGAAAAAAAAAATTATTACCAGATGGCACATGGCTATTTTTACATATTGTATGGCAAGATTCCAGCTGATAATTATGACATTACACCAACAGTCTATGTTTTGTGTTATGAATATTTGGCACTTAGCTTAGTAATCACTCCTTAGAAGTGATTTCTTATCTTGCTCTCTTTCCTCCTCTGCCTTTCTCCCCTCTCTTCCCTTCTTTCCCACTATCATGTTCAGCTGAGGCAGAAACAAAATTCAGGAAATTATCTGAGAAAACAATAATTTTTTATGGAGTCTATATTTAAGACAGGAAAACCAGACAACTTGAGACTAAAAATCTCTTCCATTAAACACTTCTCATTTCCAAAAAATTGTGTAATTTCTGGGTTTGTATTATTAATTTCTTTGTTGATGTCTTAGACTCCATCAAGGGTAAATCAGGAGAAATTCTCATTCCCTGAACATCAGAAGAGCCACATACTTCAGTGGTGAATTTGTTGCTTATGCTTTCAGGTCTGTCATATGGACAACTATATTACAGCATTCACTCACCTATTTTCTTAGTTATTTTGCTTTAAAACCTCCCAGGGAGGCTGTGTGAGAGAGAGAGAATCTGAAAGCAAAAGTAATTGTAATTATAGCAATTTTGTACTGTTATGTAGAAGTAATAAATCTAGACTTGCAATGTAATACTGGAGTACAGACATGTCTTAAAAAATACTGGAATTAAGAGCTGTACCTTGTTAAAGAGACAACTCACAAACATTGAAACAGGGAAGGCATTACAATACATTTTATTTCAAGTGTAGAAGCCTGTCTTGATTGCTTTAACTCTTCTGAAGATCATATACTTTACCTCGAATTTCTTGCCTACCTCTGTCATTCGACACGCTTCAAAACATATTTTTAAAGAAATATATCTACAAATGCAATAAATATGTTTGTATATGCAGCATAAGCAGGAAAGGGGAGGGGATACATAACAAGAAATTGGAAAGTAAGTATTTTTTAAGACAGATGCTATAGAATGGAATTTTTTAAATTGTAACTCATGATTCATATATGTTTGTCAGTTTGCTTCTCAGTTTCAATGTATAAAAAAAAATTGCTATGTGGCTTAAATGAGAACTAGTTCCTTGTGAATAAAGAAAGACTTGGTCAAAATCTGTGCATTTACTGTGTTGCTCTACCTAGACAATATGAATGGGAATCATGCATAATTTGGCACTGTTGCTTCTCTATTTGTTTGCCTCTAGCACATACTTTAGGCTAATTGCTCATGTAGAGTATCCTTTGCTGTTCTCCGCCCCAAATGAATTAACAATTTGCTTTCTAGAAATGAAACTTTCTCTGAGTAAATTCAAAAAATCAAAGTGAAACATTCAAAAGTAGCTTTTGAAGATTGTTTACTTATACATTACTCAAAAAAAAATAAAAATCAAAGGATCAAAGCTACACACTTGTCTTAACTTCCTGGTATTTTAGGAGGTCAGGGGAGCGGATGGGGAGTGGAGCATCATCCAGTAGCAGACTGCATATGCCCAATCCAATTTGCAAATGCATTGGCCAGACATAGAGAATAATTCTGATGGGAATCGGGAGCTCTAGTTCTATTTCTTACAGAAAGCAGGAAAAAGCAAGTTTCAGAATGAGGCAATCTTTTCAAACATTCAAAAGGAAAAAAAAATGAGAAGAATAATGGGAAGAGGCTATGCAGTCAGATTCCTTTTCTCGTTAAAACCAACCAAACAAAAAAAACCCGAAAAAACTGGTGTCTGTATAAATTGAAGCTACAATGCAAGTATCTGCAGAAAATCGAGAGCTTTATTAACAACCTAATAAGAATAAAATGAAAATAATAGGCAAAATATAATGACAGAACAATTATGCAGAATTCTTGTCCTAATGAAAATTTTAAAGTAAAAGCATTTACACATGCTCGACATCTCATGTCAGTGGACTCTGTATTGCCTTTAATGATTGATCTCATTACAATTGAATGTAGCTTTAATCCCCTTGTCCTTTGCTGCACTGAATTTGAAGATTAGCATTCTGAGAGACTGAGTCATCAGGTTATTCTGAACAAGTTGCTATCATTGACTTTGAGACAAGTTCTGATCAGTGCAATACAAGGTTAAGGTAATACTTGCTCTTCTTGACATTTTGCCTCTCATTCTCAGTTAGGGAGACAATCAGCTGGCTGTGAAAGATTTCACAAGTGAAGGTGTTTTAAAGTATTTTCTAAAAAGAAATTAATGGCACAAAATAATGGGGAACCAACCTATTATAAGGCCTAATTTAAACATATTTTGCCAAATGGAAGTATAGCCTTTCACCTGTAGTGCTGAACATCCTATCCACATTTGTCTTTTCATTTAATTTTTGCAGAACAGCTCAGTCTTCCACTTGCAAAGCGGAAGTCATATAACCCAGGCCATAAATCTTTTCTAGTAGCATGCTATCTTACTGGAGAGCTGTGGAGGAAGTTCATGTTGTTTTAGTTTTCAGGGTAAGAGAGACTTAAATAGTGATGGTTTATGCAATATCTTTGCTTACCAAGATTTGTTTTCCAAATCAAAGGCCATTCCTTACCCTGGTGTTTAAAAGTGGAATCTACTTTTATGTTTTTACACTAAGAACTTGCTCTCAAGAAAAGCTTTCATGTCTTGGCTTTGTTATACTCAACATGTTTCACAAGATGTTGATTTCTTCTGAGCATTGTTTCTTGTTACATTTGCATCCTGATCCTTCGCCAGAGAGGTTTTGTAGGCTCCAATATTTTTAATTTTTATTTCTCAGTTGATGCTCTCTGTGTAGTTCATTTGTTGATTTCTTTCATGGAAAAGACTTTCCATTTTCTTGGTTCTTTTCTTTGGTGCCAATAAAAGAATTGTTATCTCTGTTTATCAATAAGTATCATAACTGCACACCTGTATTTTGACTATACATATATGCATATAACTCTCTGAAAATTAGTTCCTTTTACTTTCTTAGCAGACACTATGATAGACGAAGAGATGTGTGTATTCATGCTCTCAGTTCTCACATGTAAGTAATCAGCCATTATTCAAAAAGAAACCTCTTGAAAATAAAAAAACTATCCTAATGGCATGTCTCATGTAGGAATATGCATCTACTGCTCTATAGAATTATACAAGAACGTAACATATAAATGGCCATTAAAGATTATCTTCCATATGAATATGTTTTCAAAACTGGTAATGGAGACATTGATTAGATAAAACACCAAAGATAAGTTTGAGTCAAAATATAATTTTACTGCAAATTAACCTCTTCAAAGTTTCACTTTTCTTTGGTTTTTTTTTTCACATTCTTGAGTTATTTTTTCTAGTCTGATATCCAGTGTTGGAAATTGGAAAACTCAGTGAAGAGCTAGATACGGGCAATATCTTCCTTTTACAGATTTTTCTTCTCCAGAATTGCAAAATAATTAACATTGTTTCAAAAGTTATTGAACAGAATAAAAATAGTGGTTAGATAAAAATTTTAAAGATAATGCATTTTGCAAGGAAAACTCAATAAAAAACAGTAGTGCAATGTACTCACCACTCATTTTATGTGCTCTATCTCTCAAGGATTCCTTATTACAAAACCTTTTTTGACAATGAAGGTAATTTAAAAGTTCTTAAGTGGAAAATATTGTTTTAAAAATATTTTCTTAAGATATTGAAAAATCTTTAAAACTTCTATAATATTTGCTTTCCATGGTTTGGGGGTTTGTTAAAATAGTTTCCTAGATTAAAACTAGATATTAATTACATTAAAAAAAAAAAAAGAAAGAAAAAGAAAAAGCTGAACTAGCTAAAAAAGTTAAGTTTCTTAAAAATCAAACAAATATTTTTTTCATTTACAAATTTCAGGTGTTCAACTTTTCAGCTGAACTGGAAAAGATTTTTTGGAACTTCTTACATAGCAGAATTTTTTTTGGAAAATCTTACATAACAAAAATACTGACTCCTTTATCTCATAAATCTGACTTTTCACTGTAAGGATATTCATAATGTTAAATTCACAGACACTGCCTCTGTCATGATTGTCTATAACTGACTCAATTGTCATTATGAGCTCTGATAGTTGTAGCTGAGAGTGAGGTACATCAGATACTTAAACATAAAATCTTGACTTGTAATAACAATTTTCTCCTTCAGCATTTAGGATTGTCTTGCATATGATGCAAAACAAGACTTTTATGACAAAACCCTTATTCTTTTTCTATTAAACAGATAGGGAGAGTACTATAAGGAATAGTTCTATATTATTTGGTGATGCAGGTGCCTATGCTGTTGAGTTTATACTAATGCTATGCTGGGCTTTTTTGATTGTCTCATCTAGAATTTTCTGCTTCTTGAAGCATCAACTGTACTGACATCAGATAATTTCACAACAAAACAAGGAATTTAACCAAGCAAAATATTAAATCCATATAACTGAGATATATGTGTATTAACCTTTATATTGGTCTCCTATTGTTCTATACTTCTTTTACATCTTTTATCATCCTGTTCTCTCTGTGATTAGTTGGTCAAATAGCTTTTAATAATTTTAATGGCATATTCCATTAAACTCCCAATTATTTAACAACTCTTTTCCTGATTTCTGTGACCTATTGTCAGAACACAATATATGAATGCCAGAGTTACATACACTACTGTCATTATTTGAAACTTCTACTTTGTTTGTGCATGAAGTCTTTTTGTTTGTTGCATTTCAATTCTAAATATTCATAAACCAGTGTTTGTATGTACCTTCATAGTCCACTCAAAACTGCAGTGGGATTTCTATTGCTGTTAAGTATTATCACATATACTGAAGTGAATTAACTTTATGGCAGAAAGCTGGGCAGAGTACCACTATCATTTTAATATGTTTGCTTCTAATTGTAAATTTCTTAGTTGTTCTTTAACTGTCTTCCAAATGAGTTGTCCCTAGGAAAGATGGTTTAACTCCTCAAGTCTCCGTTGGTGCACATATGGGTACTTCAGCTTAAAGGGCTGCATATAGAAAAACCATTTTATTGTCAACTGAGTCTATCAAAATTTCATTCTTTTGCATTTCTAGGACTGAGAATGGGACAACTTATGAAACAAATACCATCAGTAAACCACACAAAATGCAGTCTTAAAAAGCCAAGGAATTTATGAGTGTAATGAGTGAGTTCTTTCTTACAGCCTGTACAGAGACTGGCCTGGACAACATCTAAAAAGACATGCCAACACATGCAGGCTGAAATTGTATATGATTCTCCTCATTTCCACCTCTCTTTACACAGCTACATGGACAAGGTGTGTTATAATGTAACCAAAGTTACCAAAGTTACTCTCATACAATTATGTGTGTGTGTGTGTATATATATATATATAATTATGAGTATTGAGAAGATCCTATTTCTGGCTGGCCTAGGGTAAGTAGAGAGAAAAGGGTATCTGTAAAGCAGATACTGAAGCCAAAACTGGTGCCAAGTGATTTTTTTTCTGCTTTGCTAACAACTGAAAGGAGATGGGGCTTTATTCCCAGAACCAGTTCAGCCAGCACTGAGCCAAAAGAGAATTGTGAAGTCAGGTATCATTACTGGACTCGAGTCATGGTGACTTTCTAAACCTTGCCCCGTATAGGAAGAAACACTTGAAAACTTGGCAGCACCCTGTTTCAGTCTGTGGGGAAGGCTAAAAAGACTGTTGAGTGAGGAGGACACATCATGATTGGAAATCAGAGAAGAAGGTGTCATGAAACCGGACAAAGAGTGGATGAAAGGAAGAGAGAAAAAATGTGAGTTTTGTGGTAATAAGAAGAGGGAAGAATACATAAGATATATTAACAGAAGTGAGGAATAAAGAAAAAAAAGTAGAGATTTCAATAATTATTTGCTATTTATATTCCCTGATTTTTTGTAGATTTTCCCACTGTGAATTTATCACAGGAAACTATGTGTGCATAGTAAGACAAATACTTATATACTTATGCATATAAGTAAAGACATAAGTATATTAATAAATAGACAAATAATTAATATTTGTCTGTGCATAAATATCTCTGTGTAAATGTCTCTGTGTGACCATCTGTGTGTCTGTATGCAAATCTGTGTGTATAAAATTATGTGTGTGTGTGTACGTGTGTAAAGTGTATGTGTGTAAAATATATGTATACCTTTGTTTTCACTGATTGGATTGATAATAATAATTGCTTTACTTTGCTGAAGGCTGTATATATTCACAAGTCTAACTGGAAAAGAATTACTAATTCTTTATTAGAGTTTTATTTAGATTTTTATTTTCATGTTTGGTTTTTATTTCTTTTTTAAAGCAGGCCAATCCTTAACACTTATTCTCTTGTCTTCAGTTCTCCAGGCAATCTGAGTGATCAAATATTCTTTTTTGTTACTCAAAATATAGAAATATGACATGGATAAAGATGTTGTTACTATAAGGGCAGCTACGTGAAATCACCAGTGATCTGAATGAGGGAACCATCACACTTATTTTTGAAAGAAGTAAAAAGGAGGATGATAGAAACACTGACCAATCAGCCTCCCCTCTATGGCCGTTAAGATCATGAAATAGATCTTGCTGGAAGATATGTCAGTGCATATGAAAAACAGGAGATAGCCAGCATGGCTTCACCACAGGCTCATTGGGCTTGACTAATTGGGTGGCCTTCTTTATTGGAGTGACTGCATTAGAGGACAACTGAACTCCTACAGATGTCATATACCTGGACTTCTGCTAGGCCTTGGACATGGTCCCTACTGCTGAACTGGAGAGATATGTGATTGATGGATGGCCACATCCAAACTAAATATCCATATCTTAAGGTGGAAATCAGTAAGGACTGGTATCACTCCGAGGTCCATACTGGAACCAATAATTTTTACATAACCTGATCAGCGACACAGAAAATGGTATTGAATACATGTTCAGCAAGTTTGTGGATCACATCAAGTGGTATAGTTGATATGTTGGAGGGTAAGGATGCTCTGCAGAGAGACCTTGAGATGTCTGAGGAGTGGGCCCACATGACCTTCCTAAAGATCAACAAAGCCAATTTCAAAGTCCTGCACGTAGGTGAAGTCAGTCCCCAATATCTGTAGAGGCTCTGTGATGACTGGATTGAAAGTAGTCCTGCAGGGAAGGGCCTAGAGATATTAAGGGAAAAATTACATGTAAGCCAGCAATGAATGCTTGTAGCCCAGAAAGCTGCAATATCCCATATAGATTTTACAGGGTTTATAATAAATTAGATAAATTATAATGTTGGACTTAGAAAGAAAGTGGAACATTTCTAGAGTTGACATTTTATTTTAATTCTTTTATATAATCCACGCCTTTCCAGTGTGAGAACAGTCTTTACAGAGTTTGCCTCAGTATGCTATCTTGTTCTAAAATGTATTCAACAATCAGGAAAGAAATGGCTCTATTACATTTTAAATGAATAGAAGAAAAATGCAGTCCTCGTTAGAAACAAAATCCAGCTGGGTCATGGGAGTACAACAGGTATTCAACACAGAGAAAGGCTATATTTATTGAAAACAATGAATTTTAGGAATAGATGTATGAATTAAAAACAAAATCCTAAAAAGAAGAGAATTTAGGTATGAATTGAGTAAGAATTTAAAAGCTTTTTTTTCAAAATACTTCAGCAGTATTCTCAAGAGCCATTCAAATTCATTTGTGCTTCTGTACAGTGTCTTTGAAAAGGCAGAAAATTGTTTCTTTACTTTTGATAGAGGAAGATAAAAGATACAAAAAAACCCCTAATTATTGTTTTTGTACTTTGCAAATGGACATGACGTTTGACATAGTAGCTGGGAATCAGAGGTATAAATCCTATGCAGAGGTTAACACCTTCACTGTAATCTTCAAAAAAATGTTTTAGTTCCAGAAAAGGATGAAGCTTCAAAAAATAAGTATTCATCATTCTTTCCTGATGGTTCATTTAGATGTTTCCTCCCTGAACATGCAGGGCTGTTCATATCTGGTTTAAAATCAGCATTTTTACATCATCACACAGGTAGTCCACTAATTTTATTGTGGTACGGAGAGGCCATGCATTAACTGCAAATAGTATAAAGAGATCTGCCATTTCATGGATAGTCCTTTTAATTTTTTTGCCCTATTCATAAGGTAAAACAAACTTATAGGAAGAGAAAAGATTCCAGATTTCCATTCAGCATAAAGATCTGCTTGCTACTACTTACTTCTACAGTTGTCGTAAAAGACAGGGAACTAATAGCACTAAACGCAACTCATAAATCACAGATAACTATAGAAGAATTAAAAAATTTTAAATCAAACTCCATGACTTTAAGATGTATATTAAGACATTCAAAAATAATGCTTATAAAATACTTTAAAAATAACTTTTAGTAAAGCTTGAATACCTGGACACCCATGGCAAAACTAATGGGACAGATATTTTCCTCTTATTTAAAAAGCACTTCTATGTTTAGATCCCCATCAGTTGCAAAACTGATTCTAAGTCCACAAAATTAAATGGGAATTTTTATTTTTTTAATCTATCTGAAAGGACCTAATCATTCTGTTGCTGTAGTCACAAGACCATGACCTGTCTATCATGACCCAGTAACAATGGATTAGGAAAATGCTGATTATATATTTGCCTTGGTTTTTAATGGTGTCTTGGTTTAGAAAGACAGGTGTCTGCTAGGGAAAGCTGGAGCTTCCCTTGGAATGAAGAATGTAAACCTGCTCCCTCCAAATTATTCTAATTTTGCAATGAGGGGCTTTCAGGCAAAAATATGGGAATAGGAATAACAGTTCTTTACTAAGAATATTAAAATACAAATGTAGTAGTACAAAAAAACTAAGCAAACAAACAAACAAACAAATGCTAAAAACCCTGACAGCCAGAATATGACCTGATACCCTGTTAATCAGGGAGTTGGAAGCAGTCCACATAAATCCTTCTGGAGTAACAGATGTGGTTCTGTTGGAGTGGAAATGATCCTGTAGAAGGGTCCGGTGGTGGAGAGATGGGTCTGGTCTTCCTCTGGGAAATCCAGTGGAAAAACAGGCTGCCTTGGTGTTCTGAATTGCAGGGTTTATCCAGGTAGGAATGGCTGGCTCCTCCCACTGCGTGGGGCATCTCACAATGGGATGATGTAATGTTTTCAGTCATGTGGTGAGCTTTAATGGCCCATTACCAGAAGATATCACCCTGGAGGGGGGATGGGTCATGGAAGAGATAAAGAACACTGCCCCACCCGGTTTTAACAGCTGGCCCATTAACAGAAAGGCACCTGCCACTTCTGCCCCCACCCCCCACCCCCCACAGAGTTATGAGATAAAAAACACCTCTTCAATCAATTTCAACAGATTGGGAACAGAATACATGCCTTTGGTTACATCTTGCATTGCAGCCCAAGACAATGGCAATCTCTCTTCCTGTACCTCTCAAGTGGATGAACAGCAGGGCTGGGACTGGGGGAGCAAAGCTGAGCCACTGTAAGAGAAGACCAGGTTTGTGACCACCTGAAGAACCTTAAAGTCCATGGAAACTGATGAGATACATCCCAGAGTCCTGAGGGCATTGGCTGATATAGTAGCCAAAACATGATATTTAAAACATCGCGGCAGCCAGGTGTAGTCCCAGGTGACTTTAAAAGGGGAAACATGCAGGAAAGAGAGGTCCAAAAGTGGTGGTAAACATTAAAGGTTCAGTTCTCTCAGGGCAAATAATGATGCAACCCAATGAGGAACAAATCAGGTGCAAGAAACCTCTGAGGATGAATAAAGAACTCCTGCATTACTCAAGTACGGGCAAGAAATATACAGGACGTATAGATGTGTAAATGGAATCTACTTGGAGTGAATATTAGAGAGGTGGTGTACTAGTTTGAAAGCAAACCAGTTAGAGACTCGAATTCAGAAATACCATTTAATAGGAACAATAAAATAAATGCAATAGTACAAAAACCTGACACCATGTCGGTCAGGATGTTGCTAGCATTCTGATTAAATGGTGGCTGCAGTCCTCTTAGAATGATAGATTCTAAGTGCTTCTGTTGAAGCACTGATCCCGTAGAAGGGTGTAATTTTCCTCTGAAAGTCCAGTGGTGGTGTAGACGGGTTTGGTCTTCCTCTGGGAATCCACTGGAAAAAGGCTGACTGTGGTGTTCCAAATCTCAGATTATATCCAGGTAGGACTGCTTGGCTCCTCCCACTGGGTGGAGCATCTCCCAATGGGATGATGTAATTTTATCAGTCATGCAGCGAGACTCAATGGCCCATTAACAGAAGATATCTCCCTGGGGGGAGGATGGGTAGTGGAAGAGATAAAAAACACTGCCCTACCTGGTCTTAACAGCTGCCCCATTAATAGAAGATACTCCCCCAGAAGTTATGAGGGATGGGTCATGGAAAGGATAAAGAACACTGTCCCACCCGGTTTTAATGGATGGTAATAGAATATATACTTTTGGTTATGTCTTACATTGCAACCTAAGACAGGTGGACAGAGTAACAGTGTTGAGACTAGAAAGGCCAAGACTTATCTAGAACAAAATCTGGCCAAGGACATGAAGGAAAAAGAAAAGAGCTTTTTAAAATACACAAATAACAAAAGAAAAAGAAAGGATAATATTGGCCCACTAGTTAACAGAGAAGGGAACCTGGTAACAGAGAATACAGAAAAGGCAGAGTTACTAAATGCCTTTTTTGCATCAGACTTTAAAAATAAGACCACTCCTCAGAAATCTCTGACCCAGCAGACAAGATTGAATGCATGCTGGAGGAAGACCTTCCTTTGATGAAGGAGGATTGGGTTGGTAAAAAACCTAAATAAACTCAACATTTATAAGCCCATAGACCCTGATGGGATACGTCCATGAGGGCTAAGAAGGCTAAACTGGCAGACATTGTAGCCAGGCCACTCACAATCATCTTGGAAAGGTCATGGAGTTTTGGAGAGGTGCCTGAGGGCTGGAAGAAAGCAAATGTCAGCAGTCTTCAAAAAAGGGCAAGTAGGAAGACCCAGGAATCTACCCTCCAACCAGCCTCCCCTCAGTCCCTGGAAAGGTGATGGGGAACCTCATTCTCCGTCTCTACCAGCATGGAAGACATAAAGGAGCAGTCAGCATAGGTCCACTAACAGTAAGTCGTATTTGACAAACCTGATTGCCTTCTACAATGAAACTACCCAGATGGATGAAGGGAGAGCAATAGGTATTGCAGTAGGTAGGCATTGTCTTTCTTGAACTTCAGCAAGGCTTTCAAGACTGTGTCTCATAGCATCCTCATAGGCAAACTCAGGAAGTGTGGGTTGGATGACTGGACAGTGAGGACAACAAAGATGATTAAGGGACTGGAACATTTCTCTTACAGGGAAGGGCTGAGAGAGCTAGACCTGTTCAGCCTCAAGTAGAGACAACTGAGAGAGAAGTTCATCAATATGTACAAATGTTTAAAGGGGTGTGGTGCCAAGAAGATCGAGCCAGACTCTTCTTGATGGTGCCAAGCAATAGGACAGGAGGCAATGGACAGAAACTGATGCACAGGAAATTCCACATGAATATGAGGAACAACTTCTTTACTGTGAGAGTAAACCATTGCTGAGAGAAGCTGGGCAGTTTCCCTCACTGGGGTATTCAAGAACCATCTGGATGCACTCCTATGCTATGTGTTCTAAGATGACCCTGCCTGAGAAGTCAGATTGGAGCAGATGACCCACTGACCCACTGATTCTGTGGTACTGAATGCATAATTTCTGAAAAACGAAGGGTTTTTTTTTCCCTTTAGCCATATATATGGGGCCCATGGTATGGCAGCTAGATACACACAGAAAGGAGCACAGCAGCTCCCAGCTACTTTGGACAGCATGGCCTTGTTCAACACCAAGCAGCAAATCCGTGTATGTGAGTCTGATGAACTGTGTGCAAGGGCTACCCACATACAGTACTGCAGCATTTTTTTCATTTCCAGCAGTAGACAATACACAGATTCTGTTCAGTTAGAGCTGGAATTTCCTGATCTTAGCTGTCTCTAGACTACATTACTTGGAATATCTCAGTAAAGCATATGGCATAAAATTATGTCTACCTACATTATGCTCATTAAGCATGTACTTGACTTCTCATTTTTGTATTCTAATGTTACTTTAATATTCCAGAAATGCAAACAACGAGGAGTTCATTGAATTAATAATAAAAATTAAAGTTTTCATGTCTATTTAATAAAACTGCCATGAATCATAGAAATTCAGTCTATACAAACTTAGTTCATCTACATTTTTATCTTTTTGTATGTTTTGTTATTTGTCTTGGGTGGTATCTGACTGACATTTTCATCTTCTTGATTACTTTTGCTTATTAGACACTCACAAACACAACTAACAAGAAAAGTATATGGATTGCAGTTAAAATGGGTACATGCATTTGGGAGATGTACAAGAAATCCTCTGTGACTTGGCACAGCCATTCTTTGTGGCATTTCACAAAGTGTAGCTCACTGCTCCCCAGAGGATTGCAAAGGTATTGAAAAACAGCCCCAAAGTATTAAACAGTAGCCATTAGTAGCAGCACATTAGTTTCCAAGAGGCAAAATTTAAGTGCTATAACAAGCTTTAAATATTTTATACTGTCTCGAAATTGTTAACTATCCCTGAGTGCTGTCAGCAGCCAATGGGTTTGCACCTGCAGCCCCTGATTCTGGCGTGGTCTCATTCTTGCCGCATGGGTAGGCATGAGGTGGCTCAAAGCCTCTAAGGAAGACTGATCTAGAACTGCTTTGAATGTTGTTTTGCATCACCGCTATGTTTGCAATTTTTCTCTCTTTCAGCTACTGATTGTTATGTATTCAGTATTCATGGGTGAATGAATGCTGAAAGCAAAGTAACAACACATTTGATGCCCTGGGAGGCTACCTAGAACAGAGGGTAGATAGAGTTAAAGGAGTAAAATAGACATTTATTTAAAAGGCCTTCAAGGAATATATATTGGGCAGTACAAGACTCTGGCTGAGGCTACACTCAAGATGGACAATGGGTCACATGTTTTCACACATTTATAAGTTTTGGTCCATTTACATATTGGGGCTAATTGTCCAGTTACAACTTCAGGTCATGAGGTCCCATCCTCCCAGATTGCTCTCCTCAATTCACAGTTGTTTATCCTTTTTGGGCCTGAAGCTGCAACGATGTCCTTGGTTCTCGGGGTGGAATAGGATTGTTTTGTCTAACTAAACTGTGAGGAGAACTTGCTAACACTTTATATGAAGTTCAGACTTACATACTAATGCAGTACAGAATCTTGAAAATATGCCATTCCATTTCTACGCTTTTGGTCTCACACAGTCGTTTTTCTCCTCCTTGCATAGCTTTAAGTATAGGGGTTTGGGTTTTTTTAATTTCCCATGAATTACAGACTTCCATTTTCACTTTTGTCTGCCTTGGTTTTACTTTCCTTGCACACTCCAAGGTAAGGCCTGCCTTGCCATGTTTTCTTGAGCTGGAAGAATTAATCACAGCAATTTTGACAATATATTTCTAATCCCACTGGTTCTCTTTCATCCTTCTTCACAACACATATCTTGACTATTTTGTCAGATGATGTTGAGGACTTGCTAAAGACAGTTGTTTATGAATACTTAGACTTTAGATGGCAACATTTTGGTAAAATATGTGTAGGAGAGCTGTTACACTGGAATTCAATATGTGGCTTACTCCAAAGGGTAATACTTCTCTTTTTTCAGATTACTTAGGGTTATAAAGACATATATGACCTTCT
Source organism: Phylloscopus whistleri (assembly GCA_017589585.1). Classification (NCBI taxonomy): domain Eukaryota; kingdom Metazoa; phylum Chordata; class Aves; order Passeriformes; family Phylloscopidae; genus Phylloscopus; species Phylloscopus whistleri. Next base: position 8,406,864 of record JADMLD010001013.1, on the reverse strand, counting down.
CTTGTCAGAAGAAAATTTTTGGTTTTCTTAAAAATTTTGCTGAAGAATATCAAGTTCTGCCTTTCATCAGTGTCAGTCCAAAATACTGTTTAATGTTATTCTTGTTTGCCTGTGTTCTACTGAGTTTACTTTATGTCATTGTTTCAGAAGATTTCTAATCCCATAACTATAAATTAGCTTGTTTTGGTCTGCCTTTGTCTAGAGCATAGGAGGTTAAGGTCATGTGTAAAATCTGTGTGAAAATATACAGTCCTCATAGTTATCTAATTTATCCCTTTGCTTTGTCTAAGTCATTATGTGTAATGATTGTTTATGCTAAGAGACTAATTTGTTCAACCACCTGAAATGGAGAAAAATACTATATTATTACACACTACATTTTCAAACTTTTGAGAAAGATAAAATATATGACTTAACAAAAGATGGCCCCAAATCATTATATATGAGTCTGAAACAACAGGGAAAGTCATGGTGTTACTTTTCGTTAATTTGAAAAAATTTATTTCAGAGAGAAATTCTGTAGACAAAATCTGTAACCATATAGAAGCAGACATGCTTTGTTGGTCTCCTGCCTTTCAAGAAAGACGCCATGAACAGATGGTCTGGAAGAACAACAGAAAAAAAAAGGCTGAAGTAGGACAGAATAAAAGCAGTGGGCTGTACAGGTTTGTGAGTAAAATTAACTAGTACTGATTTACTAAGCAGAATGCTTCATATAGAATCACAGAATCATAGAATCATTTAGGTTGGAATAGACTTCTACTGCCATTGGGTCCAACCATTAACCTAACATTGCCACGTGAATTGGAGGGGATACAGCCAGGATAGCTGGCCCAAAATGAACAATGTGCTGTATATGTCTGCTCAGGAAAAAAAAACAAAACAAAACAAAAAACCACACGAACAAAAAAACTTAAGAGAAGGAAGGAGGACTACACAGAGTTTTGTTATTTATAGTGTTTGTCTTCCAACACCTGCTTCCCAGGATGTGGGCCCCTGCTGATGGAAAGTAGAGAATTTTTTTTTTCCTTTGCTTCTGCATGCGGCTTTTGCTTTATTAAATTGCTCTTATTTTGACCCACAAGGCTTTTTTGCATTTTATTTTCTCCCCTCTATACTGCTAAGAGAAGGAGTAACAATGCAGCTTGGTGGGCACCAACCAAGGTCAACCCACCATAGAAGTCAATTTATGCGGTAATTTCTGAGTCAATGGAAAACACTGTGGAGTCACACAAAAACAATCCCTTTTTTGTTATTGCTCGAGCTTGTGAGATATTTATTTTGTCCCTTGTTGACCTCTAACTTCAGAGGGAACTGGTACAAGGTACAACCTTGTGATCTGACATCACTTTGGTTTACCTCAGTGACCACTCACATCAGGGAGCCAAAGAGAGGTCAAGAAATTCTGCCCTCAATCACTGGGGAGGTGAGGCACTTTCCACTACAGAAAGCAGAGGCAAATCTATTTAAATACAAACAAAATGTAATTACATATCTGGTAATCAGTGTTGGTGCAGGTGTTGCTGGCATAAGATTCAAGCAGATTAATTATTTACACAGATTATGTCTATGATTTGCGATGGACTTATGGGAGGCTTCCTGGCAAGGATTGAAGGAGGTTTGTTTGTGATTAACTTAAAAGCAAGGATAAAGCTATGCTATTATTAAGTAAATACTGCAGTCTGAATCAACATTTACTAACTGCTTGATAAGTCTTGCATGCTGATTGTCTTCAGCAGGCAGCCTGAAGACAAGGCAGAAGAAGTATGGGCAGCAATAAGGGGCAAGAGAAGAATGCTGTGAGTATACTCAAATTTCGTGTTTGTGTTTTTGTACACACCGCCTGAGAATGACTGTCTAGCAGTGAGAGAGTGGGAATGAATTAGAATTCTCTAAACACTGAGATTCTGTTGCCATAATGTGCTTATAGGTATTATAGTGGAAGTGCGTATCTGGAGGCAGATTGAAAGACTTGACCTAATGCCCTTATATCTCAGTCCTCCCACTCTAATCTAATGATCATATACCCATAATTACTTCTCAAATAGTTTTTATCTAATTTTAAAGTGGATAATTTATAGCACTTGCATAAAAATTCTGTAAGTTTTATTAAAACGTTCAGCATTAGGAGATCTTTGAGCAGAATATATTTCCTTACTGTTCTACAAAGTCATACATATTTATAATATTAAAAACTCTTCAGTTGCTTCAATATTTTGTTCCACAGATCTGAATACTAATGTTAATATATCTGCTGCAAGTATTAGAACACTGTGCACAGAATAACATATTTTATACTTTCTTTTTTTTATTTTACTGATTTTCATTTATTTGCCTTTAATTAAAGTTTGTTTCGTGATAAAAACACATTGTAAGCAAGAAATAAAAACACTGGGAAAAAACTTAATATTTCCTCTGTTGGGCTCCAGCCTGGCATCACTGAACATTTAGAGTAGAATCATAGACTCATTTAGGATTGAAAAGATCCCTAAGATCACAGAGTTCAAATGGAAACCAAGCACTGTCAATTCCAGCACTAAACCATGTCACTAAGTGTTACATCTACACATCTTACAAATATCTCCAGGGATGATGTCTCAGCCGCTTCCTGGGCAGCCCTTTCCAATGCCTGACAAATTTTCTATCAAGAAATCTAGCTTATTATCCATTCTCAACCTCCCCTGATGCAACTTGAGGCCATTTTCTCTTGACCTTGACCTGGGAGATGAGGCCAACCCCCAAACTGCCACGATCTCCTTTCAGACAGTTGCAGAGAACAGTAAGGGTTTCCCTTGAGACTCTTTTCCAGGCTAAACAGCCCTGACTCTCTCAGCCACTCCTTATAAGACTTGTGTTCCAGAGCCTTCAGCTTCATTGACACAATCCAGTTTGCTGCAAGTCTGACTGCTGACAGCTGAAGGTGCTGTGCACCAGGCAGGACCCAGCCTTTGGGCTGCTCCACCACACTGGTAATGTGTGGGCTTTGGGAACACCGATGCTCTCACCTAGGATAGATGTCCCTTCCTGTAGCAGCAGGCTTGGAAGTAGATGAGATTTAAAGGTCTATTCCAACCCAAAGCATTCTATGATTCTGTACTTCTGTGAATCTACCTAATGTAGTAACTAAGCAGGGATAATTTTTTCAAAACTCTGTTTTCATATCTTTGCTCAATGTGGTACCCCGAAATAACAAAAACAAAGGCTTCTCCTGAGAAGAAAATTCTAAAATAGTTGCAAAACAACAAAAGTAAAACACAGTGTAACTGTGTCAAGCTAAGCATCCAGAAGAGCATCTCCTTTTTCTTAGCATGTCAGCTACCTCAGCCCAGGAGATGACAGGGTTTTACCTCCTGAGGGAGTGCCTGGGGAAAGTGATTACAAAAGCAGAATTGTACTGTGACTGGGGATGGGTAGTAATGTTAAAGCTGCTTGTGGAAAATATCACAGGTGCACATCTACCACCAATCTCATCAATGAAAAAAAGATCTCATCAATGAAAAAAAAAGTATTGCTGCCCTTTTGTGGGCACAATTCTGCTGTTCATAATTGAAATTATGGGTAATGTTCTATTTTCTTAGCTTCCCTAAAATGGTGTAGTCAAATAAGACTGCATTTGCTCAAAACCTATGACGAAGCTGTATAAAGTGTTCGGGAGAGGAGAGGAGAGGAGAGGAGAGGAGAGGAGAGGAGAGGAGAGGAGAGGAGAGGAGAGGAGAGGAGAGGAGAGGAGAGGAGAGGAGAGGAGAGGAGAGGAGAGGAGAGGAGAGGAGAGGAGAGGAGAGGAGAGGAGAGGAGAGGAGAGGAGAGGAGAGGAGAGGAGAGGAGAGGATGCCTAAGCAGGTATTCAAAATTAAATTTATTCAAAATAAAATGTCATCATTTTATCAGCATGGTTGTGTTTTGATTGAAATCTCCTTCAGTTCACTGTATCTACTGGGATGTGTGAATGTGGTTGTGTCTGTGCCTAGGTAGGTGGTTTTACCACATCTGTGGGCCTATGCCCAAATGAAAGGTGGGAAAAAGGAATCTTGAAAGTAGAATCTTTATTACTAAAAAGTTAAATATTTGTTAAGTGGTTTATTTCAGTTTATTTTTTAAGAGTTTGAGTGTTTTGACGATGCTGTAGAAAGAATACAGTATAAAAGTATAAAAGAGGACAGTATAAAGTCAGAAAGCAAGAAGACCTGGGTAGGATAATCCTTACTGAAAACAGAAAGTTAGAAGAAAAAATGTGCTACTTGGTAGTAGGCACAGCAGGAATAAAAAGATCTGCAATATATTGCTTCATAAAGGGATTAAAGGAAACAAATCAGTCGAGAACAAATATAAAATATTAAAGTAGGATGATGAGAGTGTAGACATCCCATGAGTATTTATATAAGTGTATGCCCGCCCCTCATTCACCTACCTCTTTATTTAGACATGAATAGGGCACAATAAGTTTTAAAAATTCAGGAAGTTTTGAAAATGTTTAAAATACAATTAACTGAAAAAGATGAGTCAGCGTGGAACCATGTTCATGTAAAAAAAAAAAAAAGAAAACACGCTTAGATTCACAGATCATATTACAAAAGGAATGCAAAGTCTACAGCGCATTTTTTAAGTATGAAATTACTGAGCAGTTTTACACAGCATGCTTGTCTCTTCTGGCAAAATGTGGAGGCTTGACAGAAAACTGTTACTTTTGTTGTGAAATGTCAATTCAATAGGATTTTTTGGCAGAAGAGAAACAATTCAGAATAATTTTTCAGCTGGAGAAATTTTAAGAAACACTTTCTCCAAAAAGCTTTTCTGAAATGAAATATGAGGATTGTAAAATTTAAAAATACATTAATCTGAAACTACTCTATTTTAAATATTCAATCTAAACTAGGAAAAATCTAAATGGGGAAACTTCTCAGATGTTCAAAATGGAAAAGAAATGGAAAGCAATAAAATTATTTTCTTTCCATGTGTTAAACCTCCATAGTTTGCTGTCTTTTTTTTTTTTCTGAAACAGTGTTAATAATAACAACATGTCTTCTGAATTTAGGTTAGGAAGTTTTTAGACTGAAAACTTTGTGGGTTTCTTTAGACTTTTACACAAAAAATTACTTTTACTCACCCCTAACCACCACTTCCTGTTGTGAAAAGACCAACTGTTAATAGTGTTGACAAGAGAACCATAGGGAAAACTATATATATAATAACAATAATAACGATAATAACAATAATAACTATAATAACTACAATATAATAACAACTACAATATAATATAATATAATATAATATAATATAATATAATATAATATAATATAATATAATATAATAATACATACACTTATGGTGCAAGATATTAATAAAAATCCTGCTTTAGAAAAGAAGGGGCAATTTTTTGTTATGAGTTAATAGAAAATGCATTTGTTGAAAAATTAATTTTTGGGGGAAGACATGAGACATGCTTTTTCTGGGCAAGGGAAAGGGCATTTTCCTTTGGCTTCTTTCTTTTTTTTATCAACACCAAAAATGTCACAAAAATGCAGCTCTCAAACAGAAGTGCAGCATTATGGAAAACGTTTACAGATAGTGTGGTGAAATTGACAAATCATTAAGAATCTATTTTCAACATGTAATGCCAAATTAAAACATGAAGTCTCTTTCTTTTTAAAATCATAGGAATTTTTCATTTTTACAAAACTAATTCAATGTTTTTGTAATCTAAAGAAAATTGATGGTTGCAATAAAGAATGTGTCCATGGAGTATTGATGTCAATTATCTTTGCAATTTAGGAATTAAAAAAAAAAAATTTGAAAGCTTTATCTCAGGTATTCTATGAATAGATAGCAACATTATCACAGTCAACATTGTGCAATAAATTACCAAATCAGAACAAGCCCAAGATGAGGCAACACTTTCCATAAAGATTCTCCAAATAGAATTTCGCAAGGAAAGGATAACTGTAGATAGAAGAATCAAAAGTCAGTGTTTTATATATTTAAAGTGAAGTACAAATTTTAAGTACTATAATAAAAGAGAAGATAGCGTCAGCGGAGCTTCCTGAGAATGTTCCTTACCTAGAAAAATCAGTAGTAGTAGAGCTGACCAAGTATAGCACTGATGTCCAATGTTTTTAAAGAATTGTAAAAACTTTGGCTTTATGTAGATCATTAGGTCTGTACATTTATCTCAAAGCAGCTTATGAAGTAATGATGAATCAAAACCAATATAATGCAGAATCTGTTTGAGTAAACAAAGTCTTAGTGGGAGCAGGACAAATATATAGAGAGATTTATGCAAGTCGGCAGCCCATCAAGCTAACCCATTAATCCATATTTGTGTTGAGTGCTTAACTTACTTCTTTCACCCCCTCACCCCCTCCATGCTCATTGTTTTGACATCTGGAAACAGCACAAATATATATAGTGGTACAAAAAAATGGAGGACTCTTCAGAAAACAGTAGAGCACTAAATCACTACTTTCATTATTGCAGAAAGACAAAATAAAATCTTTATACAAAGTCCTATTGATGCAGAGATGAAACCAAGTAACTGCATTTCTACCAGTTCACTAAATCCATGTAGTGGAAAACAGATATTGCAGATGAAGACTTCTGAAAGTCTCCTTTTGTCATAACTTTGTTAAGAGCAACCAAGCTGGGAAGCTCCTTGTATGCTAAGATGTTTTGTCAAACATGAGGGCTTTTCATATGTTTGGCTTTGCTGAACTGATGTAAACAAGAATCCGCCTCTGATTCTGGTATGGTGGTTTTGTTGTCAGGTTTTTTTCTGTAAGAGATGAAAAAGAAAAGGCACTTTATTCGTTGGTGAAAGAAGTTAAAAATACCTGAATTAAGACACACAGAGAGCATAGATCTCAGCAGAATGAGGTCTTAATTAGGCCCATGTAAAATCCTGAAGGAAGAGAACCAGACTGTCACTAAGGCACTGTTTGAGATAATAATTTACACAAAACCAGAGATAATAGATAGATCTAAAAGAAAGGATTAATCTATAAGCAGTTCAGACAGAATTTCTTTATGCAGAGGATTACTGAATAATGGAACAAATTGTCAAAGGCAGTGATAGAAGCAAGTGTGAATTATTCTGACACTTTTCTGGATGAGAGAACTGGAAAGTGCAGTTGTGGGCTAGATTTCCAAGATAAATGATGATATAAGGATTGTTTGCATTTCAAGTTGGTGAGGCTAAGGAAGCCAGCCTGTATTAAAAAGTCACAGTGTTAGTTATAAGAGATCTTAATGAGCCATGCTTTCCCCCTGATTCCCTTTATGGTATTATTTAAGGCAAAGTTTTATAGAATTGATAATGAAATGGCCTAGCTTGAAAGAGGGGAACAAACTACTTATTGATAAGGATATGAAAGATTAAATGATCACAAAATATTTATTTGCTTTTTTTTGCAAAGAAACTCTTTTGAATGAAAGGGCCTTTTAGGTATGATTTGACAACTTCAAGAACAGAAACAGTGAAAACCTTGCATTAAAAAAACCCCACATCTAGTCAGTAAAAGGCATTAAACAAATCTTTCAAATGTAGCATGTGTGGTCATACAGTCACTTGTGCCAAAGCCCTTGACACAATCACTTGCAGGTGTTCTTAACACTATAAGACATTATGCACAAAAAGGACTAGAACATTTCATTTCAAAAAAGATCACATTAATATTTAAAGCTAAAACAGAAGCACTATGGGTTAATCACTTTCACACACAGATTGATGAAGAAGCCTAAAATGGGACATTCACTTGGCTCCTTTCTTCTGAAAGTTTACATAATGAAAACTTTAGATGGAAGAAAATAAAAGCTGAATACTTTGCTTAGAAATAAATAAAGATTTCACATGCACCTTGAAGTAACTGCCTTCCTTCTCAACCCCCTACTTGAAATAACACTTAATAATAAAGTTCTGCATGATAAAGAGCACCAATGATACATATATCATATTAAACCATGGGACAAAAATGTGTCATAAACAACTTGTTCATCTATTGTTATGGCTTTTTAAAATAGTTGTTCTAGTGTTGATTTTTTCTTTAGGGTATTTTTGGTATTTAGCTCCCATTATGGGAAGAAGATGTATTAGCACAGACCTGTCACTGCTACAATTTCTGTGAAAATAAGTATGATTTTAGTCGTATGACAAGTTTATTGCCTTTGATTTTGGGTAATCCCAAGGTATTACCCAAACTCTAATGACGTATTAGTGAGATAATGTGTTCTTCTGTTGAATTTATATAAAATCCAGTATGACCTAATTTGTCAATAGAAAACTATAATCATGACTCAATTGCGGGACATGTATTTATATATATATTTGCTGGTTCTTTTATGGGGTTTACTAAAACGTCATAAAATGCTTTGAAATAGGCAAACAAATATGCAACTAATCTATACTCATTAAGAAATAAAATTGTTCACTAAATTCAACAAAGTTAGTTTTGGGGAATCCAGAAAACTATCCTCCAAATTACTATGGGAGACTAGTTCATTTAATCAAAAGAAATGTGGAATAAAACTTCATCTATGTGAACTCATGCATCCCAGACTACACAAAAAACAGATTGCCCATACCTCTGTTTGAACTGCCTCAGGAGCAATTTCCAGTGACAGAGGCGGGGGAAATGGGCTTTGGGACTTCTACAAGGTTTTATAGAAGTCTCAACCGATCTGAGACAGGTTTAATGAGGCAGGCTCACAAGTTAGGGCAGCCAACAAGGACAGTGATCATCAAAGAGAATTCTGATTATTTAAATTTTTTCCCACCTAAATTTATTCCATTTCTGGAAATATTTGTGTCTTGGTTTGGAAAGACAGTTATCTGCCAGGGAAACTGGGGTTTCCCTTAGAACGGAGAAAAGTAAACCCCTCACCCTCCGCCAAATTATAATTTTGCAATTAAGGGCTCTCAGGCAAAGATTTGGGAATAGGAATAACAGTTCTTTACTAGGGATATCAATAATACAAATGTGGTAGAAAGAAAACAGAGCCACCCCACCAAACCAGCAAACAAACAAACAACAATTTTGGAAAGCCCTGACAGAGTCAGCTACAACCTGATGCCCTGTTGGTCAGGGTGTTGGAAGCAGTCCAAAGGTAAGTCTTCCTGGAGTGGCAGATGTGGTTCTGTTGAAGTAGAGATGATCCTGCAGCCAAAAAGGTCCAGAGGTGGTGAGAAGGTGTCTGGTGATGTTGAGAAGGGGTCCAGTCTTCCTCCAGTAATCGGGTGAAGCAAGAGAGCGTTCCTCTTCCAGGGTCCCAGTTTTATCCAGGTAGGAATAGTTGGCTCCCCCCACTGGGTGGAGCATCTCACAATAGGATGATGGAATGTGGGTATATTTTGGGAAAGGGAACAGCTTGAGGAAGAAAACAGCCTGGGGAGTCTTAATGGCCCATCGTGAAGAGAGATAAGAAACAATGCCCTACCTGGTTTTAACAGTTGGGCCATTATCAAAAGGCACCCACCCCCCTCCTTTCAGAGTAAACAAGAGATAAAGAACAATTTCTCAACTGCTTTCAGCAGATGAAAATAGAATACACAGTTTAGGTTCCATAACCCAAGACAATTTGCCTTTTAGTAGAACGTAACTTTTTGTCCTAAAACTCCTTTCATAACAGGTGCTACTGGATCACCTGGCGCAAGTCAGATATTCTGGCTTCCTGAGGCTGGCACACCCACTATCAGGCAAAGGCAAATTTCTAGAGGCTGTCTAACCCAACAGGCTGTCAGATGCTCAAGAGTCTATTGGACAAGCACTAATAAGGTGAAAGCACTTAACAAAAGATGAATGAAATTAGATATTGTAGGGAGGCATGTTCATTAAATGTCAACAGTGTCTCTTAATTATACTTATGCTCTATTCACAAGAATTGGATACATGGAATTCCTACTACTTTTCATTCTCTCCATCACCCAATGAAACAAATAAGACCATTAGTTGCTCCTCTAACCACATTAACTCCTAAGGAGACATCCAGGTGACCTGAGCCAACTCTTTGTTGTCCTTACAGCCTAGCTTGGTGACAGCAACACCAGGGATATGGGAAAGAAAAACAGGTTGAGACTGCCCTTCTCTGATCCCATTCACACAGGGTTTTGTGCTCTTCTTGGAAAGTATTTCCATATCCCAGTGAAACCCATTATATAGTCATTATTAATCATATCAAACATTCTTTTTTATTTCCACTTCAAGAGATTCTCTTCCTTTTTTTTTTTTTTTCACACCCTCCACCCCTCCTGTTTTTACAAAGTTATATAATCTTTAGGGAAAAGGGAAGTTGTTCAGTTTGTAATCATTGTACTAAAAAAGAAATCAAACCACAAATTCATTGCAGAGTGTTTGATCCGAATATTGTTAGAAACGTAATTAATAGCTGAAAGTATTTGAAATAACAGTCCTCAACCTAGTTGTCAGACACAGAAAAAATACAAGTGCCAATCTTTTCCAACTGAAATGTTCAGATATTTGGTTTTCATTTCTGTATTTCAAAAATTAATTTGGTGGATCATTTTATTAATGGAAAACAGAAATTACACCCACTTAATTTATAATTTCAAAACGTTGTACTTGTTTAAGGGTTGTTGACAGTAAACATGTTGAACTTCACTGAAGCTCTCATTTTGTAACACCCACCTTCTAATCTTCAGGGAGCCTTCAGACCTAGGAAACACAATGAGAAAAAACTACAGGCTGGGATCACCCATTGAGCAGTGAGCTACACACCTAAACAGGATTCAAATTACATAGCAGAATCACCATTTTTAAATAAGTTTCACTGGCTGGTGTAAAGTGGTGCAGGTCTGGATTTGAGTAGTACAGTGTCAATATATATGGGTCTTTTGGACCCTGAGAGAATGCTTTTCTTCATGGTTTCCTTCCAAGTCTCTCCTTTGTTGGTTTCCACAATTTTTGCTGTACATAGGCAAAAAAAAAAAATTGTTATGGACCATTAGGCTTCTTACTGTTTATCATTGATCATCTATCCACACTCTGTGATTTTTACTAATATTTTTGGGGTTTATTTTGTTTTCTTTTGTTTTGAATTCAGACTGTGTGAATTCAGGTGTGTTCATCTCAACAAGCCTCAGTTGTTCAGCGGGATTCTTTTCTGCCCTTTTGTTTTCCTCCTTTTGCTCTTCCCTTGGTTTACTCACATCACAGAAATATCTTCTCATGGATTAAGGTCTCAATGCACACAAGAAGAATGCCTTAGTGCATGAATCAGTGTCCCTTAGGTATGAGTAACTTAGGTTTGCATCTGTTATGTTTGTGAATGCATAATGCTGCCAAAAGTATACTGAGAAGGCTGGGAAACGCCTGCATTTTTCAGGTGCAATGCTGTGCTGGAGAACAGAAGCAGAAGAAAGACTGGGCATAGTGTTCAGTCACAGCAGCCAGGCTGAAAGCTTTAAACATGGAGTAAGATCTAGAGCAGCTTTCACGGGCCCACATACAATGCATTCACACTCAAAGTAGAGAAAGACAGTAGTTTTTCCTTCCTGTGACACCCATGTCTAATGACGTTTCTGAGGCAATAGCATTCATCTGGCCTGTGATGTGTTGTTCCACCACTGTAAGAAGACCACAGGCAAAGAATTATTTCTTTTGGCCCCTGCAGGAAGCACACCTTGGGAAAACAGTTTTCCCAATGGCTACTCTGTTCATGTCAGCCCTGCACACATGGCAGGTCTGTCTGCTGCTGGTTTTGCACATCCTTTCAGGACTGTCTCTGTAGTATAGATATCAGCTCAGCATTTATCAAGAATTTTCAAGTATTTGAAGTCTGAATTAAAAAAAACAGAGGAGAGGAGAGCTAGAAAAATTTAAATGCTCTAAACAAATTTACTTTGGCTTTGAAATATATTCTATCAGTTCTTTTAGCAGTATTCTGAATAGATGTGTTTCCTCACAAAAATTTTGAATGGACTTGTGTTTTTGTTGTTTTTTTTTTTTTTTACTTACAGATTAAAGATTCTAGGGATACTGGTCCACTGATATCACCTTTCCAGCTTATTTCAATTTCAGTTTATCTCAAAATTGTCCTTATACTGGGAGGCTTTAAAAACTGCTGTTGTTTAGGCTGGACTTCTCTTAAATAAGTATGTGAAAATATAGTAATTTGTGAATTTTGTCTTCTATAAACCAGCTAAACTTCAGCCTATGATCAGCATAACTAGTAAGTCTTAAAAAGCAGATCCCTCTTGTCTTTCTCAGAATGCTTTATTTCAGATGCTGTAAAAGGTCAAATTATAGTTAAAACTCAGTTGCCAGACAAGTTTTTGTCTGATACAAATATGTTAATGATGATCTTGTGTGTGGAAGTAAATATCATTCAAGTGTTCCATTGGGATTTTATGAAAACATATGGCTGAATGGTCTTCTACTCATGCAGTAAACTGATGGGAAGTGTTCCTGTTTGTTATTGAGTACAAGCAGATATTGTTATACAATAAAGGCAGGAGTCAGGTTACTTTCTGCTGCTGCCTTTCACCACACAAGAAAGCAGGGAAACAGCAAGTGCCTCCCAGCACCATTGTCTGTTAAACAGAAAAGCTGGAGTCTAAACATCCTGATGTCTCAGTAAGACACTAAGAAGCGTCTAAACCAATTACCAGGAACGTCCAGCTGGTATCTTCACTAATTCTAGTCCAGACTCTGGCTGTCTGCACTGGAAGCAACAGAGAAAATCCCACAAGCCTGTTAAGTGTCTTCTGCAGAGGTCAGCCATACATCCCGTACCATGCAGATATTTTGATGAGTTGTTGCAATAAATAAAAGACTGTAGTTCACCACTATAGGGTTGAATATACATTCCTTGACCTCCGCCTTTCATGGGACCCTGATGTCAATGAGGGAAGAGTTTTTCCCATGGTTTTTATACAAGTGGTTTTAATCACAACCTGAAAGAAACTGTGAGTCCTAGACCTTCCAGAGCTACGACCTACACCTGGTAAAAAGTTCCAGCTGGCTAGGGAAATTATTAATGAGGTGATGAATAAATTGCTTTCTTGTCCTTTTTAAAAGGTATTCCTTTTCAGTGAGTGTGTGTGTTTGGAGAATTATTTGGGTTCACAAAATCCCTGAGATCTAAGAAATACAGAAAAAATTTTCCCCATTTTTTACTTAATGACCATGTGTTATCCTTTCAGCACAGGTACTCATGTCGTTGTAACTAGGTGCTCTCTAGTGGTTGCTGTCTAGAGTACACCATGGAGGTGAGCTGGATGATTTGCCATAGCACCCAAGACTTGAACAACACTGTCCCCTTCATCTTTTCTCATTTTGCTTGCTTTCAATTATAGTTTGTGCATTATCCATGGTGACCTTTCAACCAGAAAGCATCTGCTATCAGACTTGTGAATAGAACACAAACTATATGCAGCCAGCAGCATTTCAGACCAATAACTTTTAGTCTACGACCTTTTCAAGATGCATGGATATGATCAATATAAAACTGTTTTGCCAAAGTAGTTTTCAGCATGAGGACTATTGTCCAGCCTTGCAAACCACTGTCTACCTATCACTTCCATTGCATCTGAACAATCCTGAGGGCACAGCAAGTTTTCCATATAAATAACACTCAAGGCTATGTTCTTTTTGATAATTTCATTCCTTTTCCCAGCACAAGTTTTTTCTCTATTTTTGACTTGCACACTCAGATCTCTGTGAGTCCAATATTTCTTCATTGGCCACCTCAACTCCCTCACAGTGTACCAAAACTTCTGTAAACTTATTCAGGCCAGGGGCAGGAGGTTAGGAGGCAAAGAGAGAAGCAGGAGAATGGAACAATATGAAAATGGCGTGCAAATAGTAGGAAGTATGTTTGCTCCCAGTAGTTTCAAGGAGAAAATTATATCTATTAGGAGTTTCTGTTTTAACTTCTAATATATTAGGTATACCTCTTCTCCGGTTCTGTAATCAGAAACCGGAGAAGAGGTATACCTAATATATTAGAATTTCTGATTCTGTAATCAGAAACAGATTTGTAAGTTGCTGTATGTTCCATGAAGGTCTTGCAGGATTTTGTCTGTATTTGTTAAGAAGATATTACTTGCCATTTAAAATGGGACATCACCTTAACTCAAGCAAAGAACCTTCGATAGTCTCAACTCTCCAAACAGATACATGGTTTGGAATACTTTCCAGAGGAAAAAAAAAGTGTTATTTTCCCCTTAGATTGTAATTATAAGAGTTATGCTGATCTGAGTATAAATGGCATGAAAATGAGATCCTTCATTTTTTATTTTCCTAAAATCTTTACTGCTAAAAGCATTTTAAGAGATGTTTTTAGATGAGACCAATCCTAGACCTTCAAAAGTACATGACAGTTTTGAATCTACTGCCTTTGAACAGGAATGTGATCTTCAAAAACATTTCTCTAAGCTTTTCTGCAGGCTCCTCCACAAGAAAATGACAACCATCCTATTACCTACAATTAAATCTGTTTTTCCAGGTGCTTCATATTTCACAAGGTCCACTATGCATTTTAGAGAGGAAAGAATGGAACTGTGAAGTGCCTTACCCTGCAGAAAGATATATAATTAATGAAAAGAAATGCAGAGTATAGCTCCTCTGTATCTTAAAAACGCCAAGACCTTAAAGTGACTGATTTCATTGGATAAATGGAACTAAATATCACATTTACAAAAAGGACTGGACAATATACACAACAAGTGTTCCATGGTAATAACTAGGGAAGGAAGATTCTAAGATGTGGCTGGATTTGAGGAGGTGTCTTAAAATGTTTATTATGGAATATATTGGCACAAAAAAAAAAGTCTCTCTCTTCTTTAAGATTATATATCCGTTACTGTCAAATTTGCAGCACTCTTGGTTAGAATTATATGAAGTTGTCCTGTGTGCTTAGCTTGAAATTTTACCATGTCTGAATAGCTTCCCTGATAGCAGGCTGATAAATCTTTATGAAGCAGTTTTTACTAATGCTTTCATGTTTCTGGTTTATGATGTCATAAAAGTCCTTTTTTGTCATATTATAAAGAGAGGTGTTCTCAAAATGAGCCAGGCAGAAATTTAGTATAGCTTTTCATGACAGCAGAAATTCTTGTATTACAAAGCTTACTCAAAATATTAACAGTGTTTTTTGCATTCCCAAATATACATTTCATCTTAATAAGTATGTCATATCCCTTAGACTAGCAAAAATATCCATTGTCTGAAAGTCAGAGAGAATTCAGTTGTACTTTAGAAATGTGATTCTGGGGCACAATTCACTGAACAGGAAAATTATTAATTTGATGATAGTGGTGTAGATAAAGTAGATACCTATAGGAAAAGCTCAGATTTTCAAAACACTCAACACCTAACAGTTCTCTTGAGGATATTCAAATCAGGTCATGCAGTCTAAACTTGGAGCCAAATATGCATTGTCATGATACTCCGGTCCTGGTTTATAATTAACTCTGAGAAAAAAATAATAGACCTTATAGCACAGAATTAAAAAATTATTCCGTGTTGGTTTATTCTGCTAATCCTATGAAAAGTTTTATCCGTAGGAGATATCCATCTTTTTTTCTATCAAGAAACTTGGGTGATCCTAGCTTTTTTTTTTTTTTTTTTAATGGGTATTATGTACAGCATCAATATTCTGTCTTCTTTTTTAGACTGATATCAGAAGGCTGATGAAGTGTCATGCATAACATGATCTCATGCTTGCAGAAGAAATGTATGTTGAACAACAGTACTTTTCATTGCCAAAGTTGTTTGCTATACTGTTTTCATGAAAAAGAAATCTTTAAAAGCAGGCCAGATGATAATGTTGTCCGGATATGGGGGAGGAAACATACAAGCTGCAGACCTGTGGAAAGCAGCAGCTGCAGCAGTGTAAGGCACTTTCCTCAGTGTCATCTGTACTGTAACTTAGATTAAGGAGCTTGTTGTGTATTGGATGAGAGAAGTGTAAATAACTAGAGAGTACCACATCCTGTACCTTGTCATTCTCCTTTATATTATGTCACATAGTTCAGCATTTTATGTTAACTCTTTGTTAACAGTTTTATTAACAATTAAAGCTTGTTTGTATTCTCACTCTTAGAACAGTTAAGTTATTCCCAAGTTTTATAGTGTGTTGGTGTTTTTAAAAAAACACTGACAAATATGTTTTATCCTCATTTCAAGTTTAAAATATTTCAGTGAACAGATGATTATATTTAAATCCAGCAAAATATCTCAGCTATTGATACTCCACAGTATTTGGACTACCACAATATTCCATTATTTGCTTTTTACAGAACTATCTTCATCAAAGGAGATCTTTACACAAACTGAGTAGTTACGTCTAAAGTCATTCATGACTTAGAAAATACTACTCATCTGAATTAAGTATCATTTGTGTCTTTGTATAACATTGTACAAAACCTCTACAGGACACCATAACATTAACTATAAAATTCACATGTACTGTATGTTGTTAATTCATACTCTTTCATACCACTGAGACCTGTTCCATATTCTTTTCTCTGAGCTTGACAAATAGCACTTTACCATAAAAACTTCAGCTAATTTCTGTCATGACAGGAATGTAGAAAGGCTTAGAGGAAAAAATTGTATCAATATTTCCCAACAGGTAATATGTGAAATAGAACTTACAGTATCACATTACTTATAATGAAAAACTATCCTCTTCAGAAAAGATATATTGTCACAGAGGACTCCAATTTTACCTTACTTATTTTTCACAAAATTATTGGTGAAGAAAGTGCAATAATGCCCAATCTGCAATCTGGGCATTGGTAAAAGCACTATAGCATGAAAAGGGTAATGATCATCTAAACTAGATATAAGGGATCAAAACTTGAACCAGGAGTAAAAGTTTTCTGCAGAATAAACAACAATTGTTCAAGAGGTTCTCTTTCAGTTCAGATTGTAAAATCTGAATAGAGGGCACCAAAAACAAATTTTGGAAACTATCTTGTTGGATTTTTTAATAAAATTAAAAGGTAGATGTATCAGGGTACATAGAAAGAATTGGATGCCCTTGAGGAACATTTTATATATATATATATATATGTAAACTCATGAGAACCACTATTACAAATTGTTTGCACAGCATTTTGACAAAGTAAGAGAAAGAGAAAAGTATTACGAGCATGAAAGAGATTTTACAATAATTCACCCAGGTAATGAAGCTGTGGAAGGTGAATGTGCTCAGGAAATATGCATAGTTCAGTATATTCCCATCATATTTAATTTGTTGGATGCTGCAGAGACTGTGGTAGGCATTTTCAGAATACCTACTGTACAACTGGAGAAAGACCCAATCAACAAAAACAAAAAGATGATTGAGAGTCTTTAAGAGGACTTAAAGAATCAGGTTATGCTATGATAGAAATTGTAGAATAATTATGAAATTTACTGGCACATTATTAATAGATTTCTTGCAAAAATAACACGAAGAGAAAAACAAACATTTTAAACAATATATATATTATATATGAATTATGTATATATATGAATTTCATAACAAAAAAAAAGTTTTTTCCTCTTGAGGTCACAGAAGTGAGGAATCAGTAGGATTCCTCTTCTACCAGAGGAGATTTGAAAGAATTTCCCATTCCATTTCCATCCAGTTTTAGGATTAAAAAAATTTAAAACTCTCTGTGTGTGGAAATAGATATAGATTATATAAATGGTACAGAGATATATAGATATAGATAGATATAGATATAGATATAGATATAGATATAGATATAGATATAGATAGATAGATAGATAGATAGATAGATAGATAGATAGATACAGAATCTTATGGACAAGATAATATGTCCAGAAAACAAAACCAAAGACAAATTGTGGGATTTTGGGGAAGAATTACTTTACTGGTACACTCTTGGGAAAAAAAAGTTCCTTTACAAAAAAAAAAAAAAAATAACAGTTTAAAATGGTTGTCGATAAGCAAAACCAAATCACATATTTTGATGTGTTTCTCCTCACCTATTTCAAAATCACAACGTTTTTGCAAGCATGCTGACTAAAACTTATGGCGGTGCTTGGAGAAGTAATCAAGTCATAGGCACGTAGTCCTTATGCATGTTTATGCGCACTGTTTCATTTAAACTGGGAGGGGTTTTGTACAGAAATGCATTGCCTTTCCCACTCTTTTTTTCTGTGTTATGTGCTCTGCAATCCGTGAAATCAGTACGTGGTGCTCTTTGCTAAAGACTGTGATTCCTAATGTGTATTACACATGAAATAATTTCTAATTCACTCTGTGGTGAAGCTCAGATACACTGTTTGGAATCTTTTGACTTCCGTGCACAGTTTAGAAATAGATTCATTTGAATATGGGAAATAATTTTCATTAAACATTGAGCTATGATATGAGGTCATTAGAGTATCTTAAACTCATACCTTAAAGCTACCACTGGGAGATTACATATTTCTGCTCTAGCCTAAAACCTGAGCTAAAAATTGGCTGGCATCCAAAATGTGCAGTTTTTACATGTTGGGCTTTCTTATTTATTCAATACTTTTTAGCTCTCCTCGTTATGGAAAAAGAAAAATAGCTCCTGCATCTCTCAAGATGTTTTGCTATATACAAACAAAATTAGTTCAACTTAACCAGGGTGTAGGCTGATGGAGACCTCTGTGAACACATTTTGGCCACATATGTTATGCAATCTTTTTCAAGTGCCATTTTCAAACTGAATGTTACTATGCCTTTTCGTTTCCTTTATGACAACCTTTGAATAAATTCTCAAGTACGTGTTCAAGGTTTTTTGACACAATTGTTAAAATGAATACATATAAAATATTACCTAGTACACTAAGAAAAAGCTATTTTGTATTGTGTAGTAGTAGATGGCAATGGGAACATTCTTCTGCTTTGATAGACAAAAATAATAAAAATGGCAACAGCAAGATGACGCTAGCAAAGAAATAGAATAAATCAAAATGTTTCTTCTGCTGTCATGTCTAACTTGATTCCTCTCTGATTTTTCCCTGCAATCTCAAGAGAAATTAGTCACTGAACTTATTATCCAAACAATCAATATATTTTCTGAAGTGCAGAAAGGTTTTGAAATAAGCCAAGAATTTACTTCAAAGGCTCCTTTGCTGTCCAAGCATTGCTGCTTGTGGTCTAGACAAAGAAGGAATCCTTCTTCCAATGCCAAGAGAGGTGGTGTCACAGCCAGAATACTGATGCAGAATAGAGGAGATGGGAACTTCCAGAAGCTGAAGTCTGACATGAAAATAAAGGCTAAGGAATCCACAGCTATCTAAATGAATAGTGGCTTTCAGTGTAGCATCACTGTTTTACTCCAGATGACACTGGCACAACACCTAGAGGAGACAGTTAAAGGTAGGAGGGACAAAAAAGGAAAGGCAAAAAACAGTATAGTCCAAGGTTAATGTTGGAATCTGAGTAATTCTTCTCAATTCTCCTGTGTTACAAAATCATTTCTTGAGGGAAATGGAGGAAGTTGAATTGTGAAGCCAGAAACAGCAGTCAGACTGAATTCAGGAATATGTGATGCATTTTTGTTCTCAAGAAATAATGAATAATTTCAAATCTACCCACTTCCAACGTCTGCATGAATAAAGTGCTATTTCAATTGTAAGGTTTCAATGTCCAAGGAAGGTTAAAGCTAGGCATCTGCCTTGAGCCATTTAATTCCATACAATACAATCCCAAATTCTATACTAAAGACAGAGAATGAGAGCAAGATGTGAGTGAGTGGCGCATGTATTGGGTCTTCAGTACCTCCTTAATCTAGCACCTTGTGGCAGCTGTGGGTTGGCTGACCTCTAAGCACAAAAAAATATTGCCTTTCATAACAAATTATTTGATTCCATTTAATTTCACTAGTCACAGAACACTTAACATGTTAGTCAAAGTTAAGGGAAGAGATAGAAAAATCTATCCATGGCAAATAAAACAATGACACAGATTTCTGTCATTGAATTTCTTTTTGTTCGTGCTGCTGCTCTGTAATTCACAATACCCAGATCCATTTAAAAATATTTAGCCTGCAGCTTATACTGTAAAGGACAGTCCTCAGACACAGAGCTAAGCTGCTGAGTGGGGCTGAGGGGGATGGTGCACCCTGGAGAGAAGCTCTTGTCTGCAGGAGTGGCTGCCCTTCGGCAGAGCTGGAATGTGGCTCTGGGTGAGTTTCAACATGCAAGCCACCTGGCAACCTGTGACTGAAAGCAGAGAGGCCTGTGCTCAGATGCCAAGACTGCTGCCCAAAGGTCAGAGGGTATGATCACTGAATGTCATCATTTGAACTGTGTGAATACACTCAGGATGTCTTTTTCTTTTTTTTTTTTTTTTTTTTTTTAGTTTAAAAGGAGCATTACGTGTACAGTTAATGAGAAATTCTTTGCAGAATATTAACATTATGAATGCTACAATCCCTTTTGTTGGGTACAGACAGTCAGTAATGACTACACTCAGATCAAAATCAAATGAAGTTATGCACCACTTCCCCAGGGAGCTTGTGCTCTAGTTCAAATACAAAGTGTTTCAGGCACAGACGGTACATGGTCTGCCAGTGCAAGGTGTTTTGAGGTAAAGTAGGAGCTGACCTGTTCTCCTTGTTCTAGCTATGATAAATGTTCTCTGTGTACTCTAATTTCCTCATTAGTACTGAAAGAGGCTCAAAGCAAAGACGGATTGGTAGATTTTTTTTTTTTGGGTTTTTTTTTTTTTTTTTAATTACAGAGCCATAAGAAATAGCTCAATTGCAGAGAGAACATGAGCTGATCAGCTGCAGAAAACAGCAACGCATCTCTATGCAAACCTTCCTCAGTAAATTCATGCAGTTAAGTGCATGCCGGATTTCTAGTTGCAACAACTGAATAGTCATTTTAAAGACAGGTTCAGTACCTGGACAAAGTTCTCCCTCTGGTTTTAGGAATTGTGACATCTCATTAAATTAGAAGAGATATCTAAGTTAAGACAAAGTATAGCAAATGTATAGAGTATTTAAATAAAATTATACTATTACCTGTCACTCCTCTAATTTTTATAATTTATAATTTCTCACATCCTTAATCTATTTTACTAATAAAAAACTGGTGCTTGGGAAGGAATTTTTTTTTTAAAAAAATAAATTGAGACTTATGGGAAAATATAACAGACCTTACATAAACTTGGTTTCACCCAGAGATCTCCAAAATGCCTAGCAAAAAAGATAAGACCGTGAAAATTAAAAAGACAACTCTAACAAGAATCTATTTTCCTCTAACCTAATATTATGGCTGATACTAGGATAAAGGTTTTGGCTGTATCTTGAAAATGCACTTGTAATGACAAACTGTGACAAATCTTGCCATTCATTTGTTTGAATATATTCTTTTGTTTGAATAGAAACTGTTAAGGTGGCTTTATGAGTATTAACTCTGGTCTTTCTGTCACAATAAGAGAAACAAAATATGTCAGAGATGATAATAGTAAACTCTTTCCTTTATAGTTTGTATTTTTCCTTTTAGGAGGAGACATATATAGAACCTGTAAGCCCCTTTTACAAGTGTACTTTCAATCGAGTCTTGATAGAGCTTGTATTTATTTGTGAATGGATCCCAATGGGGAAAAGAGCAGTTCAGTAGAGCTACTCTATTTATAAAACAGGGAAAAAAAAAAAAGGCAACAAAACCAAGTAAAACAAGTTGCAGTTATACAACATATATTTTTGGCTAAAATGGTGTGAGGTGTGAATGCTGCTTCAATTATAGGCAGTAAAAAATAACTTGGTAAAATCACACAGGAAGTCCTTATTCAACACTTTGCTTTGCTCTTTCCATTTCTTTGAGCAAATCTGACATTATAAGCACAACTGACTCTCTAAGGAACTCTTAAATAATTTAAAGATGCTGAGCCTCATATTCTACAGGCAAAAGATGCTGACATTATTTTAAATTAGGTTTTTATACTTAAAATATATTGAAGTGCATTTTGGGGAAATGAAGTTTTGCTACCTGTGCTTTTTCTGAGAGCTACTATGTGCAGAACAATACTGACACTGTGGGTAGAATAATATTCACATGCACTTTTGTATATTCTGAAAAATATCATTAAGCACAATACTAATTTTTTCAAATATGAACTTAACATATCCATGCAATCTTCTGGAAATGTACTAGGTCATATGGGGGTTTTTGCAAGTGATTGTACCCAATAAATGTAGACAGCGTTTATATCAAGTTTTCTGAATAACAAAAAATACACACTAGGTAAAATTGTACACTGGCCTTTTTGAGGGATGCATTGACCTCAGTGAAAGTCCAATTTTTTCTGCTAATAACTTGAACTCAGTAGCCTCATTATTATTTTTACTTCTAAATCTTGATTCTTTAAATTATTTGCCACAAGCAGCTGTTTACTCCCCCACATTGTTCTCAGATGTCCTTCAAGTCAAAAACCAAGTGAGAACATGTAGAGAAGAGACTCATGGATAAACTAAATTTCATCTTTAAAATATGGGGAGCACTGAGACAAGATTTGACACTTGTGTAACTTGTTTCTGAATTTTATTTTTATCTTCTTTTTGGGTAATACTAGTTTAACAAACAGAACCCAATAAACCCTTTATAACTCTCCTAAGCCAAAACCAAAAGTGACCCCAAATTATTCTGACTGTGCTGCTTGCTAAAACCTAATGCATGCTGGGATTAGGCATTTGCCAGTTAGCTTATTGATCATGTCTGATAGTGCAGACGTGATCAATAACGCCAAAAGTCATGTATCTCCATATCAATTGCCATTGCATCATCTGTGAATCCCTAGAGATGAAAGCAAAGCACAAAAGCAGCTTCTTATCCTCCCTCTCACCTTTGGCTTTCAGCTTAAAATGAGAAGCTTATAAAATCATAGCAAAGTCAGCATTACTCTACTTGCTCTGCATTTTCATCCTCTGCTCTGAAACCTGAGCAGCCAAAATTGTCTTTTCTTTCTTTATGGAGTGTACAACTCTCCTGGATTCATTGCCTGAATAGGAAAGACATAGGAAATAGGTCTACCAGTCTGGTGTCCACATTTCAGGAGAGAGGAAGAACCCATTGTTCACTCGAACTCATCTGTTACATTAAGAAATAATTAATTTCTTATTGGCTACTTTGGGAAATGAAATTCAGCGAGTAGCAAAGTCTTCTGCTGGGCAGTTTAGTTGCTCTCCACCTCCAGCTACTGCTCAGCACTCCTCCAGCTACCATCACTGATGGCCAGCCCTGGTACTGGCTGGGCTAGCAGGAAAAACAACTACATGTCAGAGAGAAGGAAGTAAAGCTCAACATCATTTCAGAGGCTTCAATAATACCTTACCCATATTTCATCAATTTAGTGAGCTTTCTTGTACATCTCAGTGAAATCCAATTCCATTTTTCTCGAGGATGGTAAAGCACTCACACCAAAGAACTCAGTACATCCCTGCTGATGAATTTGGCAGATAAGGTAATGGGATTTTTTTTTGTTCTTCAAACAGGATGCCCCCAGACAAAAGACACATTTTTTCCTAACAGTAATGGCAGGAAGTTTACAGAAAATACAATATGAAATCTCATACTGACCAATGACTTTGTGTTCAGTCTAGATGACCTTAATGACAGCTGTCACTTATTAAAGAGTTTGGAAAAGGGAATTATTTCCATCATAGCCAAAAATACACCATGTCTGCATGGCACATTTCCACACTAGACAGACTTGGACCAAACAGACTAAAGAAGACCAAGGTTTGAAGGTCGCAAGCTCAGTAAACTGTAAGCTGCAACTTTCTGAAGTTATCCAAGAGAGTCTTCCACTCTGGTGAGTGCAGTAGAGCTGCAATTACAATGTCTTAAATGGAAATCCCTTTCTGATGGTAAGTAGGCAAATACCTCATACACATGCTCATACTCAGACCCACACACACAGATAACATTATCAGTGGTAGACATTCATCCTGCATGCACCAGCTGGTGAAATGGAATGGAAAGCTATCAATACTTTCATTTAAGACTGAACTTATGGCAGAGACTTATGTCAAACCAAGAGGCTATGCTGAAAATTTGGCTGAAGGTCTTGGAAGTCCAGACAGGAAGGCCAACAAATAAATTATTGGACATTTTTGTCCTTTGTAAAGTCAGTAGTGGAGATGGGAGTGAGAAAAAAAAAATCATTGCCTTAGGCATGCTTTCAGTGTACATTTATTTTGTTGTTGTTGCCTGGTTCATTGAGCTGGTTTGTCTTTAATGGTTCACTAAGCTTTGACTACTGTAGAAATTGGTAATTTATTTTACTGCTGTAGCATCCTGGACTGGGGCATATGTTGGTGCTTTCAAAGTACCAAATTAGGTAAATATAAATAATGTAAAAAGTTTTCTTAGCTGACGTTAACACCTGGACTCCAAAAGCACAACACTGATAAGTGGAAGATGCCAGTCCAGGGAACAAAGGATACACTTTATTGGTTTGTTTTGAATATTTAGTGTTTCAGATACCTTGACTTGAGATTTAAGTTATTCATATAAAATGCAGAGATTTTTCTGAATTAGAATTAAAATGCAGACAAAATATTCTTTGGAGCCACCAAGCTCTCAAGCTTTTAAAGCCAAACTACGTTCACAGATATTTCTCTTAGGAGTAGAAAGACCAAGTGTGTTGTCTTTCCTGCTTCCAAAAAGGTTTTTATGATGAAATTATTACAGTTATTAAAGAAACACTTCTGTACAAATTAAGGTATGAATGAGATCACATGTTGAAGTCAATAGTGTGGACTTTATTTAATAATCAATCTAAGATAGAGAGATAGTAAGAAACAGGAAAAACAGAGATGCAAGGAGAGAAAGAGAGTAACAGAGACTGAAAAAGTAGAAAGATATCACCACCCCCGTGAATCCAGGGTCCCATCAGTTCTCTTCTTCTGGTCTTCTGGTGGTGGGGATCCCACAAAAAACAGAGCTCAGCAGGTTAATATATGTTCAGGCATAATGGGAATGCCCAAGCATCTCCTCAGGGTGGCAGGAAGCTTTACGCAGTCTTTTGCAAGACTGTGGCTGTGTTGCAACACTTGGATCACCATGCATAGCCCTCTGGTGGGAGGCCCAGGAAGGAGTCTGAGGGGCACTTTGGGCTACAGTGGGTTATGACACCTTCTAAGATGTGCCAATTGCCTCCTGTGTGAATGTTCAGTGTGAGTGTGACCTTCCCAGAGTGGCTGGGAGTTTTACAACTGAGTCAGTTTTTGTGAGAGAGGACATCTGGCATCTTAAAAAGTTCCATTCCGTCGCCGCAGAGATGGAATGTCTGTTTATAGCCTTGAGGGCTGGGTGTTCAATCCCTCTGTCTTATGTGGACCAGAGACTTTATCATCAGACACTCAAAAACTCTCATCCCCATCTCAGCTGTGGGGGAGTGTGTGTGCAAATCTGACCTCAGGAAATGAGTCTGTGGGTTATGGCCTCCCTTACTCAGATCCAATCAGATTTTCAACACAGCTGCAGTGTGGATAAATTTGGCTTTTCTTGTGGACACATTCTTCTTCCCAAAGGAGGTATATCACCACAGATGCGAGATAAATGGACAACAGTCCCACCTTTATCACATCTCAAAATCTCACATGATTTAACTCTCAGTCCAATTTCCTGAAATCCAGAAGGTGTTTTTGGGAGTGTGGACTTCAGTGATGCAGATGAGCTTCTTTGCACATTTCTCTACTATGTGCCCGTGTGGGTGACCAAACATTGTTCCAAGTTGTCCAGGCTTCTTGTGGAGTCTCCATCCCTAGAGATAGTAAAAACCACCTGGACATGGACATAGACAACCAGCTCTCATTTACCCCTCTTGAACAGGGGCCTGGGCCAGGTGACTTAGAGAGATCCCTTCAAACTTCAACAATCAATCTCAATCTCAACAATTCAATCAATCTCTCTGTGCTCAGATGGGAAGGTTGGCTGAGAGGTGTGGAATGCAATGAGAACAAATCACTGAAGTGGCCCTGTGTATTGCCACCATGAAGTAACAACTTTTTCAAACATAGCCTGACTTGAAGGGCAGCAACAGACAAGACAATACATTGGGATACTGTCGAGTTCTGTAATCTGTGGTTTCAATTCAGGTAAGTCTAGAGGAATTCTTTCACACTTCAAAATTGCAAAAATCTAACTGCCCCAGAAATGGTAGTTTGTTGGGGTTATTTTCCATTAACATCATTAAAGATCCCATATAGCAAGTAATTTAAACAAGATTACCTTCTGGTGATGCTGAAATCATGGAGTGAGTGACACACAGAATTCCAGTATTCTTGAAGGTCCATCACATTTCTCATTCTACTCTAGCCAATCAACATACATGTAGTCTTAGTTCCATCTGAGTATTGTTGGTTTTTTTCTCATAATGATCATTGTTATTTACAATGAGTAGAAGTACGATAAATTTTATTTAGTATTATATTTTGTGAGAATATTTTGTTTGTATCCTACAGCTCTCCAGTATCCTAGGCCCTTTGACTGCGTGTAGGCACCAATTTTTACAAACCATATTTTTTTTGTGCAGAAGTTATCAGAAAAAATAAGATTAATCACCTGAAAAGAGCTAATTTTTGTGTCATCCCTGCAAAGACATTAGCACATTTTAATTTGCCATAAACATTTAAATAACTTTCCTCTAAAATTAGTATGGTAGATAATACTGTTCATTCTGACCAACGTGCTTCAAAATATTTATAAGTAACTTGTCCTGACTAAACAAAAAGGTCACCTAGAAAAAGCAAGTTCTAATAAAATCAGCTTCAAAAGAAAATTCTAGCTCTTTTCAAGACCTGCACCACAAATATGACTATGAATATGTGGCATGTCTATCAGTGACTATTACTGTACTGCTATTGTCGCAAAATGCATTTCCTACCCTGAGCATAATTGTCCCAAGGGAAAAGTAATAGCACGACAGTTCTCTAAATCCCAAGATTCCAAAAAACCCCATGGAAGAATAAAGAAATAAACGGAATAAAATCTATGCTACATTTGATATCTCTTGCCTTTTTCCAGCCTGCTTCACCACTACCCCTAGAGTTCTGTCACAATGGGTTTTGGATGGCATAATTGCTGCCCTTGTGCCATTTAAGCCTTTAGTTCAAAGAAAGAGAAGCTGTAACTGGGAGGTTACATTTTCTTGTTTTGTGTTTAGAGGTACAGTTTTAAAACAGTAGGCAGAAAAAAAGGAGTTTTGAAGCTGTAACAGTGCTGATATTAGATTTTCAGAGATGATCTTGAAAGATCTCCAAAATTAAATCCATTTAGGAGTTAAATCTGTCTCCTTCTTTCTCCAAATCATTCTCTTTCATTTTAAATCCAGCTTTTGTTGGAAAGATTTTAGTGTTCATTAATTAAATGATTTGTGCACTGTTTCATCCTTTCTGTTCAAACAGGATTGAATTTCAATACACCACAGTCACGCAGACTTACTGCTCTTCATATTCCTCAAGCCTACACTTAACATTCCAACTTAACAGTCTCACTAATGCACCTCAAGGGTGTATAACTAAAAAAGAAGCCAGAGTCAGCAAATACTTTACATGACTTATTTTTTTTTTTCTGAAGAAACTCAGGGAAAAGTTTTGAAAATTTCAGGTGTACAAATTATTTCTGACAAGCGCAGAAACAAAGTTTGTAGTGCTGTTAAACGCTGACATGATTCTTAGCGCTTCTTTTCCTCCGGTAGAAAAGTGAGATAACCACTTGGCTAGTGCTTTGAAATGGCTACCAGTGCTGCACACAAAGAAAGCTGTGTGTTGCTGTTTTTTCTCTTCACTGTTCTTTCTTTATATCACTTCTGATCTACACTGAGTCAGATCTTGGTTCTAGTGGGTTCTCACAGTGATTTAAATGGAATCAGAAGATTTCCCAGAGTTTTTTGATATATGATTTGGTGAAAGAGAACAACATCTAATTGTCTGGTGAGTAAATGCCTCTGTACCCTATTCCAAGCCCTCTGGAACCAGTTTTCTCGTTGACTTCTGCAGCAACTGAACAAGGCCATAGATTTGACTGCATCAAAGTCACAGTCTATAAAAATATAGATTAGATACCTAAAGGCTAAAAGTACTTGCACACAATATAGTGCACAGCAAAAGGCTCTACAGTTGGGAGAAAAAAAGTACACAAACTACATCCAACAAAAAGTTTTTATTTTTCTGAAAAACAGCCTTTCATTCACAATATTGATTAGTAAACCTTGTAGTTTCTAGACTGAGTTATGGCATTTATCCACATGCAAATCAAGTTTTCCACAACGTTAAAAGAAGGCCACAACCAAGCACAAAACTCTAATAAGACTACAGGACTGTGTGGCTAAATTTGGTCTTCTAGTCATTACCAGTGGCGAAGTTTCAAAGTCAACATGTGACCTCAAATAAATAGAAAAATCATCTCTTCTTGCAAGGACATCCTCTTTCACAGTTTTCATTTTCCTGGACTAGATAATATTTGACGAGTGATTCTCCATGGAAGATTCTGCCATGTTTATCATAAGCTTGGCAGCCCCCAAATGAAAAGCTAGGTGTTATACACATCCAACTGTATTTCTACTTCTTTTTACCATCAGTTTTGTCTCTTCCAAGCTTGTGAGATATAAAACAGGACACGCAGAAGGAGAATCATTCCCTAGAACAGAAAAATAGTGTAATTATACTCACTGTTGTTTTTTTCTGTGTAGTATTTCCGTGGTGATGGTTCATGTACGCACCCTCAGCGCAAATGCCAAAGCAGTGTGTGAGCTTTGTGCACATGTACTTTAACAGAGCACAGCCTTTTTGCTGTAATAGAACACAGTTACCTGTCTCAAAACACTGTCAAAGACACAGAAACAACTTCCCATAAGATACCTACCAGACAAAGAATTCCCGTTGTGAGAACTGAAAGCAAGTATAGATGGCAAAAACAGGAAGATGATAGTTTCTGGTTTGGGGAGGCAGACCTGGGTAACCCATCCTGACAAAAATTAGGGAAACTGTGGGGATGGAAGCAAGTCCTTATCCCACAGATACCTGGGACTTGTACTGGATAAATGTGGTGCCTTCAAAGAACAAGTCTGGAAACCCCATTGCCGAGAAGACCCGGCTGAAGAGCGATCGGCTGGACACCATGGAATTCATGTGGTGGTGACTGTCTTTCTCACTAATCTCTCTCACACTCTCCTTCCCAGCCCCCTGCACCTGTCTTCCTATTTCTTTCTATGTTTCACCTTTTATATCCTTCTGCATTAGAAAAATTAATAGAGCTAATTAGTCTTCTGAACTGGTATGGTAATCAGGAACATTGTTAGCAACAATTTGTCTATTTTACTCTAAAAATTATTTTAATACATTAAGGGCAATGTGGGGAAAGTTAAACAGTAAACAATATTGAACCTGTTAAACAATAGGTCTTGTCCACCTGTTTTTTGTACCTTTACAATGAGACTTCTGTTTTGGTTCTGGCCAGAATAGGGTTAATTTTTGCAGTAGCCAAAAGCAGGAGGGGGCATGGCTAGGACATAGAGGATATTCTATTCCATCTCACAACATTGCCAGAGGCAGGGGAAGGGACTTACCTGCTTCTTCTTGTCAAGCAAGCACAATGGACAGAGCAGTCAGGGTAGCAGGGCACCAGTCCCGAGCCAGAGGCAATAGTGGGCTGGCATAGCTATGGTTGGGTCGAGACCAGTGAGCATTCTTGTGGAAATCACTCTCTCTTTTGTACACTTTTGTTATTAATATTGTTGTTGTCACTTATCTCATTGCTGTTTCCAGTAAATTGTTCTTATCTGAACGTGTGATCTTTGTTTTTTTGGAGAAAAAAATGGGGAGAACCATTCTTAAACCAAGACAATCTCCCAGTGTAACAATAATAAAACTCTCTTCCCCCTACACACACACACACACACACACACACACAGAGGCATACAGATACATATATATTTTAGCAAGAAGTTGCTAGAGCTCTAATTTTCAAAAAATTCCATTTACTTTTCAGCAAAGCAGGACAATCTTTCAAAAGGCATCTAGATTTTACTTTTTTTCATCAGAGGTACTAAGGAATAAATTTCTTGGAGATCAAATGTATTCTACTACATGAAAAAGATTGCGATACAAACATATTAAGTCATTAAATGAAAGAAGTAGAGAAGTATTTCAATGCAAAGGGAGACCAGAACCATCAATAATTATCTCCTTGCTTCCAGGTAGAGTGGAAGACGCAAATGTCAAGATGAATGTGACAAAATGTATACTTCTCCAACAAAATTAATAGGGTGCAGAAAAATCTAGTGTCTTTTTGTCTCCTTTTGCATAGAATGAGCAAAGAAATTGTTAATGCAAATATTTTTCTGATACAGCCACATGACCTGCACAGACCATTTGCTTTTTCTCTCATTATTTATTCTAACACCAGATACTATAAACTCTGTACAAGCCTGGCAATGAATATCATACGTATTCAGACAGACATTAAGCTGATCATGGTCCTGCCTTCTGTGACACTCAGTGTCCTCTACCCACTTCACTTGCATACCCTCGCACTGGAGAACATTAGCCCTCTACCCATGTTATTCAGTTTGAAGATGAATCACCTGATGTTTTTAGCATGACTAGGTTGTCACCATTACTTCCCATTTAAAAAAATCTCCATTAATTGCCATAAACACTATCCTTATATTATCATTATGTCACTTACCTAAAATAACTTGCACCTCATATTTATATGTCACCTGATTTTAGCAATGTTCGCAACATGGACACAAAGGTGAACTTGATACTAAATCTGCTGTTTTAATTATTATTTGGGGTTAAATTTAATCTAACAAAAAATATTCATGGAATCATTAAGGTTGGAAAAGATCATAAAGTCCAATATTGCAGACTAGGACTTGTTTGCATGTTTTAGTTTTTCTCATTTATTTTCTCATTAACATTTATCATACCTTTAAGATAGCAGCCTGACTTAGCTGGTATTAGTAGCCTAGTGGATTCCAGATAAATCAGTTTCAATAATCCACTGTTTTATTGTTTCATAAGAGAAACAAAAAGGATGAGACTTTTTAAAATCCTACAGTTCCTCTGTGACTTCTTGGTCGTGGAGCTCCATAGATTTCAGATTAATCACTTTTTTCAAATTAATCCATTTGATTTTGTAAAACTAAGATAATATGCAGACTGCATGGTCGAATGTTCCAAAAAATTAAATCAACAAGCTTGAGAGAAAACAGCCTATTTAAACAACAACGTTATACTGATTTCAGTGGGAATATGTGATCATACCTGAAAAATGGCCCCAGTCTTTCCCTCTACCTATTTTTCATCTCTAAAATGGGGATTTGTTGCCTGTCCCCAACTCACAGGTCTTCTATAGAGTAAATAATTTGAATGTAGCAACACACACTCACACTCTGCTCTCTTCTCATCTCAGTGGCTCCACAGAACTCTCATCCATTCTAACTGCTTTCACTTATTTAATTCCAAGATAATTTAATGGTGGGACACAACACTTTGACCATTCCAAAACAGATTAGATGCTTAGCCATTCTTTAACCTGGAAAAACACAAAACCAAAAATTGATAAATTTTGACCTACACACACAGGAATATTCATAGAGAAAATAATTCTGAATACCTTACAGTGGCTATAGATCTCTAGTTGCAGGCACTTTGGAAGACTTGCTTGCTATATGAAGGTAATTTTGAAAAGAACAGCTTGAAGGTCAGCAGGACAAAGAGAGGAGGATTACAAGGGAGAATTGACAAGCTGCTTGGATATGGTTTGACTGAATAAGTGCCAAATGATAAAAAACCCGAACCATTTGTGACCAACTGATGTTGTAACTACTGTCACAGAACTGAGGTTGTTACTCACAGGTGTTGAAGTACAACTAACTTCAGGGTATTAGAATAAAGCTAGGAGAACGATCGGGATCAGGAACACTGCTCTGGAAGTGACATCTGGTGGATTGCAAGTGTCCCAAGAGAATGAGGGAGTTTTCAATACATAAATCATTTAATATTGAACTGGCAAGGTTCTCAAGAATATTGTCATCTTGTATTAGCACAGAGAAAGACTGGATAATCTTACAGAGCTTTTTTCACTATGGTAATGTAGGATGTGATGGTTTCATCACTTGCTATATTTCATGTGACTGGGAGAATACAAAGGCTTATATACAGGCTTATCCTTTAAATTATAAAGATAGTTTATTAACACACATTAAAAAGATAAAATAGAAAGAAAAGAAAAAAAAAGAACAACAAATGAAACTTCTAAAACATCTTTCTTCTCTTTCTAAGTTTTTTCTTTTCTTCACTCAACATAAGAAGACATGACCTGCAACTTTAGCCAGTTTTACCATTTTTAAGATAATCTTTCATTAACTTTTTAGGACGGGAGTCTTTCCTGGGTTTAATAGAAACCTTGTCTACAAGGACTTTAAGGGAACTTATTCTTACCCAGTTCAGTTTTCTCAATACTGAAAACATGGGCCTTGCACACAATAAAATGCAAATTGGGGTGTCTTTTTAAAGGTGTCTCTCTCCAAGGCAAAGGGTTTTTCTTCACAAAATCAATTTTACTCAGTCTGTCACACAATATCTTTGCTTAAAAGAAATCTACACATAAAACAATCACCTCCCCAGAATGGATATTTTTCATAGTTTAAAAGAATAGTTCAGTTCAGTTTCTGTTACCAGGAAAAGTCCAGCTAGAATTTTGCCACTCCTCTTCCTTTGCTTTCAAGTCTTTTTCACTCTTTCTTCACTGACTTTAGCTCCATGCTGTGTCTTTCTATGCTTCATTCACTATATTCGTTCTTCCTTCAGAGAAAAGGTGATGTTCAGAAGGATCCATCTGCTGGCAGGAAAGAGTTAAACTTCTCAGGCTGCCGGGCTGCTCACGTGGTCTTGCGGCGGCGGGAACCGGGGACATCTGAATGCCGCGTGCTGGTCTCCTCGGCCTGAAGGGGGGAAGGGCGAAGAAGCACTCCGTCTGAGTTCCTCTCCTCCCCTCATGCTGACTGCTCCTCCGCGGGACAGCGGCTCCCAGAGCCTCAGCCCGGCCCGGCCCGGCCCAGCGGCCGCAGGGATGTTACCTGCCCGATCACCCGGAGCAAAGAGAGAGCTCCTCCCCACACTCAGCCTTTTTAAGCATTACTCAAAAGTCGCTAGCCTATCTTCTAATGGATAAACTATTTGTCAATCAAAAAAGCAGATTTCTGATTGGACTGTTCTTCTTAACAAAATTAAACTTTGCTAACCCATGACAAGGATAATGTAGGATTATTTTTTCAGATACACCTTGAAGCATATTCCATTAGGAAATGATGGCTATGTAACTCTCCTTTTGAACAAATCTCTTAGCAAATAAGTCTCTGTTTAAAGTTCATTTTCATACATTACATTTCACCCTCCTATGTACTACACCTAATTATTTTTCCTATGTTGCAACAAAACTTCTGTTCCATGTAGTCTAACAAACTCAACAAATTTCAAGTGTAAAACTTACACAGAATACAAGATTTCATATGTTTGCTTTCTGAAAGACACTAGAACTATATGATGACAACAGGAAAAACAGAAAAATTATATGAGTATGACATTTTATCAGAGTTCATCTCTTTCAAGAGAAAGCTTGACTTTACTGCAGAAGAAATTACTGTTCTTGTCTATCTCTTGTGTGATTATCCACAATTTGAATTGACCACAAGGTCCAAATGCAGAGTTGACTTGTGAAAATATTTGACTAGTCAACTATGGTCAGATTTCACTGCTAAGACAGAGCAGACCCTTTGCCCTGCACTTGCCAGCTAGCACATCTTTCCTGGACTTTCTTCTCTGTACCCTCAGTTGGGCACTTATTGTCACTGAATCTGTAGGGTAGAGAATGTGCCAGTGCATTGTCCAGAACAGGTAGTATTTAAGGGCCTTTGCAGTTTTTCTGTGAAAAAGTTAGTGTCAGCTTTAGCACCCCGGAAGGTAAATCCAGTGCAATAAGTAAATATTGCTAGCTTCGTGAGACAGACTTTTCATGTTAAATCAACATTTATTTTAATAATAAGTTTCCTTTTAAGACCTTCTCTCATGGTAGGGAGCTTTTAGGTTACTTTAAGAATTTGTGACAAAAATCTTCAACACATTGAAACAGAAAATACATCATAATGTTTGACTGAATTCTTTTTAAAATTATATGCAACATCCAGATGAAGGGACGGTCTTGGGTGAAACAGATGTTCTTGCTAGGACACTCAAACCATAGAATCCTTACCTGTGCTCAATAATTCCAAGATCTCTGGATGCAACTAGTCCAAGTTTCTTTATGTGCACTTTTGCCAGTGGTTTTTGGTTTGTTTTTTTTTTAAACATTTGACGTTGTTGTACATTTCATTTTGCATGACACTGTCTAACCAACCTCAAAGAGAATCTGGCTTTCTGTCATCAGTCACAGACAAGGAAAATAGACAATAAAATTTTAATTATTGGGGACAATAAGTGGTATTTGACTGAAAAAATCTGGATCAGTGCATTATGTGTAAAAGCTTCAGGTTTTCACAGGAATCTAAAATCATGACAGTTACTATCTAGTAGTATCATTTATTTTAGCATCAGCCATGTCATGGTACTTGGTACCAGCACTTCTGGTACCTATCCACAGTTTTACAGTGACATGGATAGAAATTATCACAGACTGTTATGTTTCTTCTTTTTCCCAAACAGATGTGCATACTGTATGGCTGCTTTTCTCTCTTTGAAAGAATGCTTTCAGGTTGAAGTTGTCTTCAAAAGAAAAGAATATATTGAAGAGTGTGTCAAAGGTACAAAACCCAAATGGGTCAATATCTAATGTTCCAGATGAAGCAACTACATTACAGGGTCATTGAGATCAGCACATTGATTTTGAAGCTTGCAGTCCCTGCAAAAGCGGTCAACACCACCTGATGTGACAGTGTTAGGATTCTACATCTGAATTCTTGTTTGATTTTTTTATACACATTTCAAATTAATTAGCTAACACTTCTGCTGCTTATAATGAATGAGACTTGAACTGTGAAGTGCTCCTTACAAGCTGAAACTTGTGAATAATGACCTGTCTCAAGGTTACTTTTGTTCTGCCCCTCGCTCTTCATCTACTCTTTTGCTGGGGTACTGTCAGACAGACAGAGAAAGGAAGTTATTTGTGAAAGAGTCCCTGAGTATGGCTATATTGCATTTGTAGAGCATGCAGAACTGTAAATGCTGCACAGCCATGCACAATTTGCTGTAAACAAAGCATTTTAGTAAAGAGCGCCTGCGGACATTTCTCCCTGCAACAGCAGAGTGTATCATGAACTACTCCAAATATATTCAAATATGTGATCAGTAAATCTCCATGTGTTCATCAAAGCTATGCCAATTTAGTTGACACTGAGAAATGAGTCCTAAAAGTTTGGAGAGTTTGCCCTGCTCATTCTGTGGTCAAAACACTCAATGATTCTACCCTGTAGCTAAAGAAATAGAAACTGCTTTTAAGCACACACAGCATCTTGCATCAGCTACCATTTCCTTTGCATGGATACGGTTTGGAGAAGGTCAAAGTTATTCCAGAGTGTGTATGTTTCCTGGGAAAGGGGATTCCAGCAATGCATTAATACATAGTCTGATTCATGCTGAATCAATTAAGTAATTTCGCTATTGTGAGCCCACACAATAGTGAAATAAGTGGGCCAATGATACATAAATCAACAGATGGTGCCTCAAAACATTCATGCTCATACTCTGTCAACATGATCTCCACTGAATTTCCCTTACTTATTGTCATCTTTTTCAGGACTGTTTGATGGTTTGTCTAGGGTAACTAACCAGAAAGCATTTTGCCTAAAGACAGTCCTCTCCAGACAGCAACACAACATATCATCAGTTTCTGACTGAGAAAATATGGGCATTCATAAGTTGCAGTTTGTTGATTTTAGCCACTGAGTGGTGGTTTGGCAATTGGTTGTCAGCACAGAAAGGTCTGAGGTACAAAGTGCTGTGCAACTTTTTTCAAGCTGTGTCTTGATGAGATGAATTCTAATGAATCCCTCCTCTACATGCTGAAGCTTAATCCCTATTCAGAAGGGATTAGTATTCAAATTTATCATAGAATCAAGACTGATTAGCGGTCTAACACAAACAGTATGTCGTGGAACATTCACTGGAAAGCTTGTGACATTTCTTGTTTATTTCTCGATTTTTATGATATTCTTACAGTTAGCAGGGTGGCCTTTCTCACTGTTGTCATTTGTCATTAGAAATTATTGATTAAAATGCTGCAAGCAGCTGATGGGGGAAACTTCAAGACTGCAATAAGCGACACTTTGCAGCTGTATGCAAATTACGAGAAAAGTTCTCCGTTTCCTGGGGGAAGGTCAGCAAGAAATCTGGTTGGGTGCATTGGCTCACGAGATGTAGTTTTGATCCTGCCTGCCTAAAGAAGTTTCTACTGGGACATTTGATCACAGTCATGAGCTACAGCGGCAGGCTTGTAATGGAGCATTTGACTGAAGAAGTCTTGTGGATGGAGGGCATAGATAGTTAATCAAAGTACTATTTTGAAGCCCCTTTCTTAATAAAATGGAGCCAGATTGCTTGCAAAACTTAAATAAGCCTGAATCATCTGAGGAATTAGATAGAACGAGTTGGAAGAAAACAGAAAAAGTAATACAACTAGGTATGTGTACCACCAATCAGTTCAAATTGGCAGTGGTTGCTGCTGTGAACCAAATAGCTCCTGAGTTCAGATGAACAATTTTTAAGCAAAATTTCATCACAGGGGCTTGTGTTCACTAATGACTTGGTAATGGGCCCCAAGATTTCAGATGTGTATTTCAAAAGAATCTTTCTGTCTCTTCCTCCACAGTTCCTATAAAAGAAAGAGTAGGGAAAGTGATTTCAATTATCTCAGGGGGATAGGGGTTATGGAACATAAATAAGAGCAACATTTCCTCCCATCTCTTTTAAAATTTAAATGTATACTGTTTTATGACATACTTGTGATAATTTTTTTTCTTTTAGTTCTATTGAAAATCTACTGAAATTGATGGAAATCTTCTTTGATCTCACTGTTTTGTGGGTCTTTGTGCATAGGAATGCTCAATAAGAAGCAGAAGAATGGGGAAGGTTTTCAGGTCAGAAATAAATGACAAAGCACCTGAGTAGTGCATATATGTTGCTGGATTAAAAAGAACAATTTTATTATCGATATATGAAACAACAGCACAATGTTTATTACTTGCATATTGATACTATCAAGCAATTGCAGCTCCATTCATTCTCCTGCTGTACTATCATGTAGGTAACCAGTCTGACCATGGAGGAGTCCAGTACTTTAAAGATATATGAGAAATATTCTATATAAATAAAAAGTTGAGCAAGGGATAGTGTGGAAGGGCATAGAAGCATAACTGTTTGTGCCCACTTAAGCTGAAATTTTCGATCTGTCATTAATATGATGCTACTTTGCAATTTTTTTATACATAGCTTTTGCTGTTGTGATTTTTCCTAATCTCAGATGCTAGCTGAATATGAATTCTTTGTCAATCATCATCACATTTTTTAAAAGTTTCTGTCATATTGGCACTGTGCTTATAGGAGCAGTAAGAAATTAACTTAAGCTTAAATTGTCCAATGTGTCACATAAGTATCTTTTTGGAAACTGCTTTTTGACTACAGTCTATGAACTTGGTTAAAACTACGCCACTCCTGACTAGTTAGATCACTTAGCAGCCTCATCCCTGTCACGTGTTCATACATGGCAAAATATCTTCTAAATGCCTGCTGGACTGACGTTTAGTAAAAAAAACCAGCAAAAGCCATATGCTGTCCTGTGTGCCCTCAGAGCATTCTTTTGCAGGCAGAGTGTGTCAGGAATCACAAAACAGGAGAATATTCTGAGTTGGAAGGGACCCATTAAGTCCAGCTCCTGGCCCTGAGTAGGACACTGCAAGAATCACAGCATGAGACTG
Organism: Phylloscopus whistleri; assembly: GCA_017589585.1. Classification (NCBI taxonomy): domain Eukaryota; kingdom Metazoa; phylum Chordata; class Aves; order Passeriformes; family Phylloscopidae; genus Phylloscopus; species Phylloscopus whistleri. The sequence goes on along the minus strand of JADMLD010001013.1, from coordinate 8,368,935 downwards.
AGTGTTGTCCAAACACCTCTTGAATTCAGACAGGCTTGATGCTGTGACCACTTCCCTTGGGACTCTGTTCCAGTGCTCAACAGCCCTCTGAGGAAAAAGCTTTTTCCTGATATCCAGTCTAAATCTCCCCAGACTCAGCTTCATGCTATTCACTTAAGTCCCACCACAGTTCACAAGAGTGAAGAGACCATTGCCTGTCCCTCTATTTCCTCTCATGAGGATGTTGAAGACCACAATGAGGTCACCCCTCAGTATCCTCTTCTCCAGGCTGGACAAACCAGGGGATCTCAGCCACTCCTCAAAACATTTCATCTCCAGATATTTCAACATCCTCTTGGGCTCCTCTTTGGGTGCTCTCTAACAGGTTAATGTCTGTTTTAAAAACTGCACACAGGCTGCCCCAGCGCAGAGCACAGTGAGACAATCCCCTCCCTTGCCCAGCTGATGATGCTGGGCCTGATGCCCCCGAGGACGTCTTGGTCGTTTGAAGTAAGTATAGCTAAAAAGGGCAGTAAAAGAAAAGCTTGTAGAAAAGTTTCTTCTATTTTTCCTTTATAATTTAAAATCAGAAAAAGAAATTTGTAATTGTGTATCGCATCAGTTCAGAGAATTAAAACAATAGCTTCTCTGAGTCAGACCGTGAAGTGGAGACTGGGAGGTTTTATGTATTAAACTCTGCTATACTTGTTACCATACAATCAGAAAGTTTACTGCAAACAGTATTGATTTCTGTTCTCTTATATTCACATGGTTTAAGTGATAATCTTGCTCATTGCATAAGTGATACTGCTTCCATCAAAGATGCCTCACAATATTTGGAGCATGCTACCAAGGTCTTAGTTCCATTGCAGCCTCATGGTACTGCAGTTGGTTTGCTATGGATTATACTGTCTCTATCTCCAGAACACATATTTATAGAGTTTCCTCAGTAACCCACACCTGATTAATGAGATGAGAATATGAAATACTCCACCTGCCACAGCAGCCACAAAAACTGAGCTAATGTGTAAAGAAAAAACTACTCTCAAGGCTTCATTGTAGGAGACTAGCAAGATCAGCTATTTATTTGCCTCAGCTCCTAATGATTCTGCTCCTGAATGAGTTAGTTGCTTACTCATTCAGCCCACTAGCAGACAGTCATTCCAGGGAAAATTATTCATTACTATAATAAATATTGTATGACATAAAAAATATCCTGTCTTTAAGACTGTAATCTTCAGGAAAATCCCTCACAGTCATTATTGTCCATGTAGTATTTAAGAACAGTAGATTGCCTGTTATTCCACTTTGTGGAACAAATGCATTGAGGAAAGTTTTTGTAGGCTGTAGAGAATGTGCTTTGGATACAACTGGCAAGTGTTTGCAGTATTTCTTGTAATGTGAAGGAAAAATATTTATTTATTTTATTTTACATTAAACAATTTAACAACTGAAAACTTGGATCTAAACTGGCTAACTCTTGCAAGACATTGAGAAAGTTTTTCAATCTTTATTTCAAATACGTTAGTAATCTTGAAAGATATTACATGTAAACAACCACATCTTGATTTGAAACTAGATCCATTCATTTCCCTGTTATGTTTTAATTAATGTAAATCTTAGCAATCCATATCTAAACAGAATCCATGAGTGCTTTACTAAATCAATAAGAAACCATGTGCCTCATTTAAGTGGGGAAGGCTTTCAGCACACTCAGCAAAGTAATCAACTCAAACTGTTGAGCCAAAGGGAAGTCCAGAAGATAGTAACTGAAAATGCACATCTTTGCTTTCAAAAAAAACCACATCTTTGCTTTCAAAAGGAATGTGTCTCAGCAGCCAGGTGGATGGAAATGTAAAGACTTCTACATTTTAAATGATCCCATTTTAAAACTAGTTTATCAACTTTTTTTTTTTTTTTAATCCACAGAGTTTGGAGATATCATTTGCAGATGATTTTTTAAACCAACACTTGCAGTTTTCAGCTAAGAGTGAGGAACTGACATCTGCAAGTGAGACTTCTCTCACTCAGCTACTGACTGCCAGCAGTCTTTCCACTTTCATTTCCATGGAAACTGGGCAAGAAAAGGTTGTATTTCTTATCTTTTTCTTTTTTTTTTTTTTTTTTTTTTTTTTTTTTTTTTTTTTTTAATTCTTATTTTTATTCACCCAACCACTTAACTTGCAAGGATGGGAATTAGCCCAGAGCATCTAGGGGAGTTTATATGTGACTGGTGCTTTTAGCAGATGTAGTCTAAAACTGCCACCAGACCTAAAGTTCATTGACTGGAGCTGCTTGTTGTGACTTTTTTACTTTTTTTTTTTTTTGTTTCATTTACTGGTATCTCTCCAAAGCTCTGATGTTTCAGTAGCGGTTTTGCTCCTTAGGTGCATACCAAGCAGAGGGCTGATAGAAAGATGTAGATTTCTTCCTTAGGGTTTTACATGCAGTTTCTAGACTCTAACCTCTGTATAGCTCTGAATCTATACTTGTTCCCCCTGTTTATAGCTGAACATCACTGAAGGTTGGTTCTGATTTTGAATTATTTCTTATTCAGCTTGAGCAGTCATATGTCTTCACTGAGTTTAATTAACTAATCCCACATTTACCTGAAAACTAGATTTAGATCAATTCAATTTAAGATCAATTCCATTTAAGAAATATGAATGTCAGCCAGTACTTCAGAAACCACTTCAATCGGTAGTTGTCTCAGTGACAATACTGAAAAATAATATTACCTGAAGTTCTAGAAACCTATCTTTTATAACCAAATTTACCTCTGTGAATCTAGTCTTGTGCAGGGGTGTTTACAAAAGGAAGTATTTCTAAAAAAGGAAGTTTATGCACTTGCTCTAACAGCCTTCATAGCAGTGCTGGATCTCATTAATTTACTGATTTTGTGGCCTAAGATATTAAAAATTACGGAAGTGGCTGGGTTAATCAGGTGTCATTGAATAAGATGAGTAACAAAGAAAGAAACCAAGAACCTGTGAAAGTATTCTGATGATTGGTAATGAAAAGTTCAGGAATTATTGGGTGATATTATGAATAATTTAAAAAAATGAAATTTATTCCAGAAAAATGTCAAAAAACGTGTTATGAATAATTCATAATGAATAATTCATCCATCTCTACACTGTATAGAAATGTTCTTGGCATTCTGCACAAACATTTATACCATTACTTTAAAGCTTCACTTATAGTGGCTTCAAGCAATGTTCAGCAGCTGAATAAATTCAGGACCCCAGCAACTTTACCATGCAAAACAGAAGACCAAATAAACAATGCTTGCTTGTGAAGGCCCAGCTGACACTTTCACCGTGCTAGTCCAGACTGATCATGGGTGCACAGGAGTTGTTGAATTCGTCCCTTTTCAGTGCTGGTTGTTGGACTCTCCAGGGAGAACTTCAGGTGCAACTAATCACTAGATTTGTGAGGTTGCATTCCCTGCTCACACAGAGAAATATTTCTAAGACACCATTCCCCCCACTTTGACTTGCAGAGAGGTTTTTCCCTTCCTGGGAGACATCTCACTCTCTGTATCATATTGAATTCAAAAGCTTGGTATTATGCACACTGCCTTGTCTGTCTCTTTGAGCTGCTCTTGAAAACTCACAGGCCAGAAACCCATGAGCAATTCAGGAACATGCTGGATGCAGTGTTTTCAGATATGGGTCTCCCACTAGCTGTTGAAGCCCAGCATACTTTGCTTTGCTACAGCAGATTGTGGGCTGCCATAAATCTATTAGCCATATTTTCTTGAAAAAGAAAATGTTTCAGAATTGCTTTACAATTGCTGCTATAGCTTCCACAGCTCTTATTCTACAGAAGCTGTAACTTGAATATCTCTTTTGACAACAGCTGTGATCTCAGAGTATACTAAAACTATTTTTACTTCAGCCCATTTTTTTTCATTACTATTACTAACCTACACATGAAGCTGCCTACATACAGTAGGGTAAAACATCATGAACGCTTTCTTTACAAGGAAACATCTCAGTTAGTGCATGTAGTGCATGCAGAGACTTTTTCCTACATGCAGAACAACAGATAACAGACGCCCACAAATACTTCCCTTCTGCACCAATTTTGATGTTTCAATGATTGTTTGGTGATATGAATAATTATATTTTGGCAAGAAGGAAGTCTGGTCATTTTTATTTCCTTTTACAAAAATGTAAACTGCAATGGTGTTGTTCTCTATCACATTTCCCTTTTATGTAATTTTGTAAGTTTATTGTGATAGCATTCAAAAGGCTGTGCCTGAAAAGTTCTATAACATATGGCATATATTTAACATTGCTTGTGAATTAAAAATAACAGCCTGCCATCTGCCTTTCTGAGCAGACTTTATCAAAGTCTAAATGAAAAGCTCAACGATGTGAATGTTGTCAATTAAAATATGAAACACTTAGGTTCATGACAGGGTAAAACTGTTTAGACTTACCTTACTTGAACCTGAGTCACTAGCAGCTTAGCCTCCATATATGAGTAGTCACTTTACAGAGGAATAAAACATCATACTGAGCATCAAAAACAAGTCTTGTTTTAAGAAAATATTAAGCTTCAGAAGTCAGTCTATTGTCTGTTGGTTCATCACGTATGAACTGTTTGAAAAAGTGTGATATTGATAATTTTCACTTATGCTAACTATTTAAATTAGCATTTCTATAAAATCTCATTAAATCTTTTCAGCAGCAATTACCTGATGGGTTTTTAGATTTTGCTGTACTAGAGCAATACAGTGTCAGCAATACCTACCCCCAGTTTTCTCTTCTTATTAGAGTTAGAATTGTTAATTATTTATCATTAGCTCATTTTTAGCTTCAGGGTTATCTGCTGGGGTGTTTTTTCTAAGCATGTAGGTGCTTTTTCCTTTTTTTTTAAATGAGGTAAATGACAGTCTATTTTAAAATAGGAAGTTAAAAACATTTCATTTTTAAAATGTCAACAAGACACACAGAGACCTTCGAAAGAAATTTCCCACTCCCTCAATCTTACTAAATTTTTTAGCTAAAATTATATACTGACTTGTCAAGAGATATAATGGTAGGCTTGCTGACACTGTCTGCCCATAACATTCTATATTTTTGTGACCTTCTGACTTTATTATTGCAACTTTTTACCCAAACTAGTTTCAACTGGTATCCACCACCTGACAAGACTTACAGAGTTTTGTCCTCATCACTACCTGTTAAACCTAAAATATAACTCAAAAACATAGACTGTAATAGTGCATCATAAATAGGACCAAAATTTTGTCACCTCTGCCAGCTCAACTCTGAGTATGCTTTCTATAGTATGTAAATACTTTTCCATTTTCATACTCCTTTTAAAATTCTTTACTCATTTTTTAAACTGATTAGGCTTTTTAATAAATTAAGACGAGAGGAAGGAAACAGCAATTTTTGTTTCTGCTTTCAGCACAGAACAGGACTTCAGATGTCATAGTGAAGCTGTACAACATCTTAAAGAGTTTGTGACACCCATGACACATGATCCCATGTGTCACTGGAAAGAGAGAAGCTGGTCAATATTTCAGCCAGTTGCTCCATCCTTTGCTCATGTATGATACCACATCATACAGAAAGCTCCTAATTCAAGTGTGGTAAACTAAATTGCGTATTTGGGTGGTGTGAAACCAAATTTTGTAACCTCTAATTACCCTGAATTGCTGTATGCTCTCTAAAAGAGGGATTCAAGAACAGTGTCTGGAATCTGACAGCTGCACAAAAGTGTCTACTGCTGCGGAATCCAGAACTTCCCTTGAGAGATCATTCTAAATGGCTGATTGTTCTCATTGTGAAACAAATTTTCCTTTTGTGTCCAATCAGAATCTCCCCAGGAGTAATTTTTACCCATCACCTCTCATCTTTTCTATGTGACTCCTTTTTAAAAGGGACTCTAGATAACTTATTGAATAAGTAATTTGAATTCAGCGCTCAGTTTGCTTTCAGCATTTTTAGTAAAACTTCAGTGACTTCAAAGAATGTAATAAAACTAGGTTAATATAAAACAAGTGTAAGCAAGTTCCAGTTTTCACACAGAAAAGCCAAGTAACCTTTTGAGCAGCACCATGAAGTAAAGCAATATTGAGTTGCAAGCAACATATGACCTAGTCAACCCAGATACCTTAAATGAGCCAAAACAGATTTGACTTCAGTTTCACTAGGAAAGTGTTGGAGCAATTGTTTTGACTTATTAGCTTAGAGAAAAGAAACTTCTTATAATCATATTTTCTGCAATATGTAGAGTTGAGAGCACAACTCCAAAAATGTATTGTTAGGGAAAAGTACAACTTCTTCATGAAAATGAGCTCTCTGTTTGTGAAGGTCAACTGGCATCAGGAAGTGTCTGGCAATGAACATCTTTGAATCCACAAGACAGGAAAAAAAAAGCTTCTTCAAAAATGAAGGAGTAACTCCATGAATAAATAAATGAATAAATAAAATCTTACATCAGGCAGTCCAGAAAGCTCATGAAGCTGCAGGAGTTGTGATTCCTCACATGTTGTTTTAGAGTACATTTTGATAAGTACACTGGATCAAATGCTTTAAAATTTCACATCAGGCCAAGTTCAGTGTATCAGTGTTCTCTCAGAAACAATTAATTTGTTTAGCTACAAACATTCAACAGTTTCTCTGTAGAACAGCCTGAACCTTTGGAGTTTTACCATTTCTCTGTCTTAGTCTTGTGTGATCATTTATCATCATCTTGTTCCGTTTCACCAGCTAAGTAAATAAACAAAAGAAGAAGGAAAGCAGGACCATGTAATTTTTTGTTATGGACCTAGTGAAGCTTTTGTGTAACTTCCTGTGCAAGTGAGGGAACAACAATTTGAGGCAAAGAGGACATTTGTAGTTAAAGCACAGGAGTGGTAGTCAGGAAATTGTCCTCCTTTCTCAGTTGCCATGGATGTGATCCATGTGCTCACAAGCCTGGTGTCTGCATATTGATACTCAGACTGTCTTGGTTTGACAAGACAGGTATCTGCCAGGGAAACTGGGGTTTCCCTTAGAATAGAGAATGCAAACCCCCCACCCCTGCCAAATTATAAATTTTCAATTAAGGGCTCTCAGGCAAAGATTTGGGAATAGGAATAACAGTTCTTTACTAGGAATATCAATAATACAAATGTGGTAGGAAACAAAACTACCCCACCAAACCAGCAAACAAACAACAACAATTTGGGAAAGCCCTGACAGAATCAGAGCTGCCACCTGGCACCCTGTTAGTCAGGGTGTTGGAAGCAGTCCAGAAGTGAGTCCTCCTGGGGTGACAGACGTGGCTCTGTTGGAGCAGGGACGATCCTGTAGCCAAAAAGGGTCTAGGAGTGATGAGGAAGGGTCTAGGAGTGATGAGGAGGAGTCTAGGGGTGATGAGGAGGGGTCCAGGGGTGAGGTGATGGTGAGATGGGGTCCGGCGATGATGAGATGGGGTCTGGCGAAGATGAGATAGGGTGCCGTCTTCCTCCCAGGAATCGGGGTGAAGCAAGTGAAGTCTGTCCCCCCCCCCGGCTCAGTTTTCCTGGCAGCAATTGTAGACTCCCCCCACTGGGTGGGGCATCCCACAATAAGACCATGCGTGCAGATGGGGCTCTGGGGCTCTGGGGGGAGCGGGTATAGTCCGGGGGTATAGTGCGTTAATGGCCCAAAAGGCACCCGCCCCTCCCCCCCGTCCCCCTCCTTCCAAAGTTACAAGAAATAAAGAACAATTCCCCAACTGCTTTCAGCAGATGAAAATAGAATACACATTTTTGATTCCATAACCCAGGACACAGACTTAACATTGATTTGGATAGAAATAGAAGCAAATTCATAATCTTTTTTATCATCTGAAAGATGAGCATCCTCTTTGATCCCATAGAAAAGTCTGTGATCCTCATAACTCTACTTGAAGAGCTCCTGGGAAGAACAAAACCATTTGTGGTGACAAGAAGGTAGTTGATATTAATGAGATTATAAAAGATTGTACCAACACATATGTAATCTGTAATTCATTCTGTACAGACCTAAGTAGATAACAAACCTTTGGGGAAAAAATGCACTACATTTACCTCCTAATTATCCTTCCTAATCATCTCTTCCACATTTGCCTCCAAATAACATGCTTGCTTTGTTTCTCCATATTTTTTAACTTGACTATCCTGAGAACATATGCTAGACTGTAAGAAGCAATTTTGATATATATTTCCAAGCCACTTCTCCCAGAAAGCAAAACAAAACAAAACAAAGCAAAACAAAAAACAAAACAAAACAAATGTAAACCAGGAAGTACTTTACTTGGAAGTTCTCTCCTTCCTTTTCATATTTCTTGTGATTTATTGGGGAACTGGAAAAATAAAGTTTCTTAGGTTTCACTGCATGTCTCCTTCACCTGCACACTTAGAATCTACATCATAGAATTGTTAGGGTTGGAAAGGAACTCTAGAGTTCATCTACTCCAACATCCCTGCAGAGACAGAGTCATGTAGAGCAGGTTACACAGGAACCGATCCAGGTGGGTTTTGAATGTCTCTAGAGAGGGACACTCCATGACCTCTCTCAGACTGTACCAGTGCTCTGCCACCCTTGACATAGAGCAGTTCTTCCTCATGAGGTAGAACTTCTTGTGTTTCACTTTGTGGCCTTTGTTCTTTGTCCTGTCACTGGGCCCCATTGAAAAGAGTCCTGACACCAACTTTGGAGATATTTATATACATTAATGCAGTTCCCTCTCAGTTTTCTCTTCCCCAGACTAAACAGGCCCAGCTCCTACAGTCTCTTCTCACAAGAGAGATGCTCTATACTTTTCACCATCTTCATGGCCTCCACTGGACTCTCTTCAGTAGCCACTTGTCTTCCTTGCACTGAGGAGTCCAGAACTGAACACGATACTCCAGATACTAGGGCTGAGCAGAAGGAGAGGATCTCCTCCCTTGACCTGCTGGCCACACTTTTCCCAATGCACCCCAGGACACCATTGGCCATCCTGGCCATAAGGGCACACTGCTGGTTCATATCAACTTGTCATCCATGAAGACTCCCTGGTCTTCTTTGCAGATCTGCTCTCCAGCAGGTCTGCCCCTGAGCTGTGCTGGTACTTGGGGTTATTCCTCACCAGATGCAGCACCCTACGTTTGCCCTTGTTTAACCTCATTAGGATTCTCTCCACCCAAATCTGCAGCCTGTGCAGGTTCCACTGAATGTCAGCACAACCTTCAGGTGGATCAGCCACTCTGCCCAGTTTTGTATCTTCAGCAAACTAGCTGCAGGTACATTCCATCCCTTCATCCAAGGATGAACATGACAAGACTTGAGACTTAACAAAATTTGTTGGTGTCTTCATTTCAAGATACACTTTTGATATGGCAATTTAAAAGGCCATGTCAGCTAGGCCATTTCCTACACTAGGCTCAATGGAGAAAGTTTCAGTGGCAAAGGTTCTGGGGAAATACTACTAATCTGTATACATCAGTGGCACCTGTTGTGTGCTGTAATAGGTTCTCACCACTGGGAGCTAAGAGAGGTCCATTTGCTTACTTACTTCCAAAAGGAAAGGTAAATATTCCACCCTTTAGGTATTGTTTAAATGGGGGGGTGGGGTGGCGGGTGGAGAGGCGGTCAGTTTTTTGGATTATGCTTTTTGTCCTGGTTCTTTATTCAGAATGCTGTTACATTTCAGAAAATCTTCTGCCATAGGATTGAAAAGGAATCATCCACAAACATGTTTTTTGAATCACACTGAAATTTAAATATACTTAATAATTATTTCTGGTTATTTTTAAGTTAGGATTTAGAGAAAGAAGAAAAAAAATTCACAGAGGGAATCCTAAATGACAATGCAGCTATGTGCAAAAGAATGAAATTTTTATTTTTATAGTTATTTATAGTTATTTTTATAGAAATAGTTATTTTCAAAAAGAAAAATATAGAACCAAAAGAAAACAATCAACAAAAGCCTCCAACTTCAACTTTAGCCTTTTGTTTCTGGAAATCAGAAACAAAAGGTTAAATATTCATTTCAGTAGTTTCTGGGAACATATCTATCAAAAAAAAAAAAAAAAGGTATTATCAAATTCAGGTGGTCTTGGATCATCAGTAAGAACTTGTTTTAGGTTTCAACAGTTCTCAATTTCTCTGCTAACAGTTCTTTCCCTTTTTCATGTCAAGGATGTCAACTTTAAAATGCTATGGAGAAGTGGGTCTCAGGTGGTCCCTGCTGAAAATGCCAGCCTATTATCTCTGGTGACAACAATAAGTGGTTAAACCAGAAAATACTTTCCAGGTCTATGCTGAATTAAACTCTGTTGCCTATTAACAGAAACAAGTTGAGGTAGCTATATTCCTCATAAATCTAGGAGTGAAAACTATGGAGAAAAGAAAGAGCTCAGAGAATGACTCACCAATAGTTTTAGAGAACAAAACCAATGTTTGCTCTTAGTTTGTCCAGAGGCTAATAAAAATCATATATGAATACTGAAGTCTAAACACTGGATCCTAAAAAAACAACCAGAACCTAAAACCAAGAGATCAAACAGATTACATATAAATTCATATATAATGAAAGATCTAGATAGTCCTTCTCGCCTTCCTTCTATAAATATCTGTTCTTCTTTAGAGGAATGCTTAGAATTTGTCAGGAAAAGGATTTATGCATTGCTCAGAAATGAAGATGGTAGCATCCACTGACCATGACTCTTCCTTTAGCTAGCTACTGAAAAAGAGAAATGGCAACTTATTATTTAATCAGTGCAAGGGCCTACAATCTGTTTTCTGAAGATGCAGGTAGTGGACATGGGGAGTACAGTGAGTACAATGAGTACTTTGGAGAGCCAAAGTACTCCAGCTTACTTTGGCTCTCCAAAGTACAAGAAGTCAGTTTGACTGCTGCAGTTACTGGGAGAGCAGCTGGAGGTGCCACGTACCACAAGTTGACCCCACTCCCACCCATTCTGTTTCCCTGGTGACGCTTTTGCTTTCTCTGTAGCAAGAGCAGCACCAGAGACATACCAGTCCCTTTGCCTGAGTTGGCAGAACTCATCTCTCCAGAACTGAAAAATGCTGAGCTTACCATGAATCTCAATCACCAAACACATTGCATTTAAAGTATTTAAATGTAGTAGGCAATGCCAGCTAATTAATATGTTATGAAATCAGAGTGATTATTTTTGAAATGTTATAATTTTTACTTTTGTATACTCTCATCATCTCACTTTCATAGCAACAAGTACGTTCTCAGAAACGTACTCTCATTATTTAACTAAATTACCTTTTAGAGGAGGAAATGCTGACAAAAAAAAAAAATAACCACCACCTCACCAAATCCTAGTAGCACACAACAAAAACTTTGGGTCCAATAACAAACAAACAAAGCCTCACTTCCTGTGTAAGTAAAAGCAGCAAGCTTCAAAAGCAGAAGATTTCTATTTAAGGCAAGACATTGTTTATTACTACAATAATTTTGTCAAGACAAGCCTGTGTTGTCAATGCTAATGATTGCCAGCTGTAACAATGTGGTTCCTTTACTGCACTCATTTTACATATTTGGGAAAATGACAGCAATTCCTTTCATTCCAGTCTTCTTTTCCTTTATAGGCAATAGCATTAATAAGAGTACTGATGTTTTCCGTTGGAGAATGAATTCTTGTTTTTCTGCAATTCCTGCTTTCCCATATAGGTAACCTCTAGTGGTTCTGGTAACCTGTACAGGAGGCAGAAGCCTTCCTGGACACGTGTTCCAATTACTGTGCCGTATTAGAAGCACTGTGTAGTGCCAGTCAGTATCTCAGTAGCTTTACACTGTCCATGGCCCTGCAATACTTTGGAGTGTCAGGTGTGCTGTGCCTGAGAACCTCTGCAACTGCACAGGAAATGTAAGGATAGTGGGACATGACAGCTGGGTGGCTCCAAAATGATAATGGGAAAGGATTTAGTTTGGGATAACTGGGTAGTCAGCACTCTAGTCTCCACTGAAGGAATGAAGAAGCAAAGCAGTGTGACCTGGGATGCAATCAGGATTTGGCAATTAGGACAACTGCTAAGCTCTTTCCTTTCATCTTTAAAGATGCCTGTGGGGTCCTAGCACATTACCGAAGCCAGAAAGGGCTGCCAAGCATTACTGACAGCTTCCAAAACTGCAGATCCCCATGCAGCAGCACCCACCCCACATGCCTACAGCCATCCCTGCCAAGCAAATGATAATCCAGCCTCCAAACAGGGAACCAAGAAGCCAGAAATGCATGGCTTTATGACTGTGGGCAGAAAGCAAGAGCCAGCAATCTGAGATGAAAATAATAAAACATCTGGAGCTCAAGCCTTAAGCCAAACTGCAAAAAAAAAAAAAAAAAAAAAAAAAAAAAAAAAAAAAAAAAAAAGGAAGGAAAGAAATAATAATCTAATAATCCAAATGACACAGTAAATCCTACTGGAAGTCAAAGATATGAAAAGATGTCAGAACTCCTACAGAGAAAGTGTAGCAGAAAATACTGTGTCACCACCTACTCTTGGTGCCATGTGCTATTGGTTCTATGGCATAGAACTTACTTACTGTGCCTGTTCTGTAATTTACCTGGACAAATAAAAAGGGATTTTTTTTTATCTGCATAAAGTTGCATTGTAAAGGGACTTCTGAGAATATTTGCATTGGTTTAAACCCTGTAGCCATTCTGACACAAATATTTTGTGATTAAGAGATCAGTCCCTAGCAATAGCAACAGGCATTGTGGTTTGACTGGGTAAAGTGTTTCCTCTTTTTGAAGCAAAATTTACACTAAAAGATCCAAGCTTACAGTGGTAATAGGTAATTAGGGTTTAGGTAGAAATTTTTGCCTGTATTTATTTTCCACAAAGATCTGCCCAGTAAATTATTTTTCCTTTGCACTGGCTGAAAATGCTATGTGTATGAGGAGCACAACTTCTTGAAAGAAAAAGACCCTTTTCTCTGGGTAGCTAAAATGCCATTCAGTTTTCTCTGCTGTTTAATAGAGATGAGCTTACCACAAGCTGCACTAATGAAAATGCAAACCAAGGGTTTTGAACAAGTTTAGGAAGAATTAATGATTTCCCTTTTGAGCATCTACTGCAAAACCTAAAGGACTGGCATAAGTAATTGCTGTTTTATGCAGTATGTTCAAAGTTGAAAGACACAGAAATCTGTGTCTATGGCAGGCTTTAGCAGAAGCTGTAAGTCCTTTGCTATAATTCAGTATTGGTTTTGTGTGTTGCAAGATGAGGGACATATTAGGATTTGCTCTGGGCACTGAAAATTACTGGGCTTGTTGTCCATCTAAACAAGTCTGCCAAATAAAGTGACAGAAATAACTCTTGCCAGCTACATGTAAGATACATCCAAACTCCTTTTAAAGAAGCATTTGTTAAGGCTTTGTAGCATAATCTTGGGCAGAGGTAAATGCAACCCATATTGGCGGTGGAAGAGCGGAAATTAGATCCTAGGTCTTCTTAACTGTTCCTTAACTGTTAAATTCATTTTGAGTTTACAACATTTCTCCTCCTAGAAGTACTAAAAGAAGTTGCATTTTTTATTATTGTTTAGTTCCTACACACAACTTTCTGCAAATATCAACTGAAAGAAGCAACAGCCAGCAGAGGGTTAAATCAATTAGTAAATGTTTTTCCTATAAATACTATTTACGTCTCTGGTGCTGCTGGTGACCAGAAATAGGCAGAATCTAATGCACAAAAATTATGTTGAGGTATCCTACAGTATGAAATTGTAATTCCATGATGAGAGCACTATTTCCAGATTCTGTTGCTGGTTCCTTGTATAGTGATGTACACTGCATTTCTCTTTCCAGGCATAATCTTCATAATCTTATAGCTCTCTTATGTGTCCCAACAAGGGCTAACAGGTGAACATACAGTGTTATCAGTCCCATTAAAAATACAAGGAAAAAAATCCCACGCAAAATATGCCTTCTTTACAAAAAGACAGATTAAAACACAAACATAATACATTTGAAGAATAAAATTTATTACATTTGCTCGGGAAATTAATGACATGAAAGTGTTACACAACCACTGTGTTGGTATCCATTTAAAATTCAGCAATAATTCCCTGCTGATGGACAAAGACCAACGGAAAGTTTTAACAGAAATACCCACCATGGGCTTCATTAATGTGATTTAGGAGTGGCAGTACAATACCCTATGATCTGTGATTGGTACCTGACTTCAAGTCATATGGACATGACAGAAAAATACAGTGCATTTCAGTCAAGTCACGATGTAGCATTGATTTATTACAGAACACAAAATTAATACCACTGGTTAAGAATTAGATAAGATTCATGCTGGACACTTGAGGCTTTTGAATTTGTTTTTCTGGGCTAAATAGCTCCCGTGAGAAGGAAGTATGTCTCACCCAAAGGGGAAAAATTAAAGTGATCTATTTTGACATTTATCTGAGTATGTCTCTTTTGTAACATAGTGGCATATTGGTATTTAAAGGAAAGAAAAAAAAAAAAAAAAAGGCAACTAATCATAGAATCTTAGCATCATAGAACATCCAGATTTGAAAAGGACCCACAAGGATCATCCAAGTCCACATCCTGGCCCAGAACAGGACAACCCCAAAAATCACACCACAAGCCTGAGAGTGTTGCCCCAATATTTCTCAGCTCTGGCAGGCTTGATGCTGCGACCACTTCTCTGAGCAGCCTGTTTAGTGCTCAGTCATGCTCTGGGTGAAGAATCTGTTTCTAGTATCCAACCAAACACGCTTGACACAGCTTCATGCCGTTCTCTCAAAATCTATCATTGCTAACCTGAGAGAAGAGATTGGTCCCTGCCACTCCATTCCACCTCATGAGGAAGTTGAAGATTGTGATGAGGCATCCACTCAGTCCCCTCTTCTGCAGGTTGGACAAACCAATGAATCTCAGCTGCTTCTCATATGGCTTCCCCTCCAGACCCTTCAACATCCTTGTTTAGATGTTAGCAACTTAATATGTGTTTTATGTTGTGGCACCCAAAACTGCCCCCAGCACTGGAGGTGAGGCTGCCCCAGCTCAGAGCAGAGCAGGACAATCCCCTCCCTTGCCCAGCTGGCCATGCTGGGCCTGATGCCCCCCAGGACACACTTGGCCCTCCTGGCTGCCAGGGCACTGCTGCCTCATGTTCAACTTGCCACTGACCAGGACCCCCAGGTCCCCTTCTGCCATCCTTCTCTCCAGCCTCTCATTCCCCAGTATATACATACATCCAGGGTGCAGTCTAGTACTTGTCTTTGTTAAACTTTATATGGTTGGTGATTGTCCAGGTCTGTAATTTGTTGAGGTCTCTCTGCACGGCCTCTCTGCCTTTGAGGGAGTGGACAACTCCTCCCAGTTTATTGTCCTCAGCAAATTTACTCTGTATACTTGGAAGTCCCACATCCAAGTTGTTCATGAAGACGTGGAAAGAGAACTGTTGTTAGGATGGAGCCCTGGGGAGTCCCAAGTGGCCTGTCAACAACCATCTGGAGTGGCAAATCCTGTGCAAGTTCAGGAGTAACTGGGTTTTTATGATTCTCATAGCCTCAGCTCAGAACATATCCCTCTTACCCTCACCTCCACTGATCAGTACACTGATCCTTGTCTCTCCTCAAATAGGATAAAGTCATTACTGAACTGCCTTTTACAACTGACGTATTTTAAAAAGCACTTTCTTTTCTCACCCACAGTACTGGCTAACTTCAATACCAGTTGAGTTTTGGCTGCATGAAGTTTCTCCCTACAGTGGCAAGCAGCATTTCTGTATTCCTCCCATGTCACCTGACTTTGCCTCCACTGGCCATATATTCTATTTTCTTATCTTTGCTCCAGAAGATGCCTGTTCATCCAAGCCAAGTTTCTGCTTTGTCTGCTTGACTTCTGACATTTTGAAATATCCTGCTCCTGTGCTCTTAGGATGTGAGGCTTAAAAAGTGACCAGCAAGGATGGATCCCAGCACTTTGAAATGCAATTTCCCAGGGGACAACATTAATTAGTTCCCTGAGTAACCTTAAGTCTGCTCTCCTAATATCCAAAGCTGAAGTTTCTCTGGCACCTTTCCTGTTGCCACCAGACGTAAACATGGTTGCCTCATGGTGTCTCTGGTCAGGATGGCCACCAATAAGCACTTCAGCCTCAAGACCCTCTCTGTTAACAAATCAAATCAAAGCAGCAAATCAAGGAGGACACCTTTCCTAGTTGGTTCCTTTCGTACCTGTACCACCTGTATCATCCAGGTGTTTAGGAATCTTTTAGGAATCTTCTGGACCTGTTCATGGTCCTAGAGACTTTACACAGGCAAACCCCATCCATCTCCCTTGTTAGTATGCCAATCCTTGTCAGAGAAAGCCCAAGGTAGAAAAAAAGGAAGTACACAATACTCATCTGAAACTATGAAAGAAATTTAGGTATCGAAATATCTGAATAGGCATTTTGCCATAACATTTAATATAATGTCTCAGTGTAGTAAGAAATGAATAAGGTTTGTATGCTTTTGAATGCTGATTTGTACACTGTGAACAGTACAGCTGATATCCACCAGTGTAAATACAGGGTGTCTTCATTGCAGACAAAGGAATCATTTTTCAAGAGGATAACACAGCAGCATTTTTCATAGCAAACCTGTAAGTCTTTTTTAATATAGAGAAAAACTACTAAAAAACAAGCTTGTACTCATGCTTTGCAAAAGCTTTTGGCCATGTCTGTCCAGAAAAATTTGTTCCCTCCCTGAAGGTAATGTGCTGCTGTTGGACAAACATGAGAAAAGGACCAAGTGTATCCAACAGGAAGGACCAGAAAATAAAGAACACCCAGAAAGGTTAGAGGGACATCACTGATAGTCATTTTAATTTGCACATTCTCCCAGATGAAGGAAGTCATCAAGTTCTCTTGTTCGGTGTAAAAATGAATAATCCAAGCTCATGAAAAATATCTTTTGTCTTCAAGAGCTCATGACTTCATATAGAAATAAGAGAAACATCCTGTCCCTTAAACAAATACTTCCCAGCACATACTTTCTAGTCTTGGGAAGGTGGCTTGCAGACTTCCTGCAGTGCTGATGCGTAAAGCAATCAGGAGTCAAGCTGCTGATGTTCAAAGCAACCACCCAGGTGCAGGGGGCAGAGCATACCCACCACCTCAGGCTACAAGCTCAATGTTGAGCAAGATGAGGAAAGAACCCTGGAAGTGTTGTCCTGTCTCTTTGTCCTTATCAAAGTGAACCCAGCTGTGATAACTCCCCTGCCAGAAAACTAGGGGACATCCACTCATAGGCTGAAGGTCTTCATCTCTGCCGATGGGCCATGATGGGCCATGGAGGACTCAACTGCACTGAAGTAAGCGGCTGGCTATAGGAGGTGTCAGACACTCCTGAACAGTCCTGTGGTACACAACATTACCTCATTCAGTGTGAAACCCCTCAGGAGAGGTACCTGGATATTCCCACCTGAACCTGAACACTCTTCAGTGGATTTCCTCCACCATTTTGACAGGGCTTCCCCCACCCCTGACAGAACAAAACAACCACCAGACACTGAAATTTCAACACCAAGCCTTGGTGCTGGATCCAATGAATGGTGACTATGTACCTTTCTACTTTCATTCCTTCTCGTGCTTTTCCCTATTTCTTTCTATCTCCCTCTACCTCACATTTACTGTTAAATAAAAATACATGCTATTGACTTCAGCATTTGGTCTTGTTCGCACCTCATTTGGGGCAGACACATCTCTCTAATAATTTTAATATTTGGATGATGATATTATTAAAGTTATTTCAGTAGAGATAATGGTTGACTTTTTACTATCATTTCACAAAACTCCTTTGATAAGAAGAGTAAAGCAAGCAACTTAATAATTTTCTTGTATTTGCAACTCAACAATTAAGGAGTAAGAGGATATAACTGCCCAAGCTGATCAGTGTGTCCTACCCTGTACACTGAAAAAAACCTCATAAGTCTTCTATAAAGCTCCAGAGTGCATTTAAGAGCAATGGAAAGTTTACCAATGAGAGCAAAAGACACTCATTTAAAATTACTGCTTTACATTCAGTCTCAGTTGTGGTCCCTCCCTGGCTCTTTGGCTGCACTCCAAAGTTTAGGTACAGTAAATATTGATCTCACTGCAAATTTAGGAATGGTAATTTGTAGTCATACAGTGATTCTAATTTCCCTTTTTATTTTTTATGTTTTTAACTGACTTTTTTTTTTCCCATGACATAAAAAAGCCTCCTTTAGGGCTTTTTGTGTTTCCTTTGGCAAATGTAAAAATCAAATTTCCAGTCAAAATTAGTTGTGTCACCCATGGACTTGTTTCATGCCATTTTCATGGGCATTTTTCTGTGATCCTTTGTTTGCCTAATGCAGACACCTTGACAACATCAGTAGTGACAGTGTAGATGACCATGAGCAATTTTTAAATTTTGTGACAATAATTTGTTCCTGTTGTGACAATATAATCCCTGTAGAAAAAGTAGAGAATAGAGAAGCATAGTAAATTTATAATGATATCAAGTAATTTATAGGAGTATATATTTGATCTCTAGTAAACTGTGACAAGCCTTTGACTGAAAAGACAGGTCTGTGTCATGAGGCTCTAGATACGTAGCTTGTTAAATCAGAAATTTACTGTGGTGGATTTTTTCCTTTTATCAAGATGTTTATCATTGTGGAGGACACTTTTCTTCTTATCAATGACTCCAGCTTCTCTATTGTAGCATACCACTTCAAGTACTTGAATCTTAGTAACAAGAAACACAACATTAGGCCAAAAACTGGTGAGGCAAAGTGTTGAATACACAGCTCTGTTCTTTAAAGCAGAATTCACTCTTTTTATTTGGACATGAATTCCTGTGTTCTTGTGGTGCCTTCATGGTTCCATACCGCTTGGCATAAGTTATGCGTTTTTACTAACGGAGTAGCAGGTTATACTGTGCTCACCCTTTTGTATCTGAGCCCCTGAATGCCTCATTGACTTTATCTGGGAAGGTCCTCATGAGAGGCTGGATGCAGAGACCAGAGATCATAATAAGACCTCCAATAAATACCAGTTAAATTGTAAGTGACAAAATTGTGACTGAAATGGGCATAGTGCATGTTCAAAAAAGTAGCAGAACGCTGACATTTTTTGAAGGGAAATACGAGGAAATCAGAGCTGCTTTCTCTTCTTCTAGTCCACTAGACTATATTTGCTGTTTAATTCAGCTATGGAAGATCACACAGCTGGGCTGATGGTCACACTTCAATTACACTAGCTCTGGTGACTTATGTCACCAGTAGAGCAAAAATGGTATATTCATTGAAGTCAAGATCCTCAGCACATAATGTTTTAGGTATTGGTGATAGCAATTCAACCACATTTGTATTCTTAATTAAGTCAACCTTTTTAGAAACAGACAGAAGGTCTATAAGTAAGAGTAAGAAGCTATGTGCTTCAGCTTTGTATATTGCAGTACTTCCAGTGTCCTTCAGAATGAGATGGCATGGCAAAATGACTTAAGTAAATAAGACACAATGAGTAAACCTATTAACTTCTTGATTTCCTGTGGTGATCAGAGCACTGTGTCCTGTACACATATGCATTTTGGCCAAGGATGTGAGGGGACAGATCCTAGACATGCCTGGGTTCTTGCACTGTATTACCCACATCATCACTGGCAGGGCAGAAGCAAGGGATATTTACTTTTGAGAAGAAGGGGGTATGACTTTGGGTGGAGAAAAAAGGGGGCTCATGGGGGATCTGTGGGCATTTTACCCTTTTCTGGGGGACAGAATGGCAAATGGAGAAGTTTTGTCCAATCTTGGGTTTCATTGTCTGAGACTGAGAGGGAACAAACATGCATGTGGAAGGGCTGGGGGCCATTCTGTTCTTTGTCTCAGAAGGACACATGGCACCAGACCAGGTCAGATGAGAATTTTTTGTATGTAAATCACCCTCTTTTTACTTTGTCACTAATAACAGTTGTAGAAAAAAATCGTGGTTGTTTGAGTCCAAAGATATGTTCTGAGACCCATGTGTTCTCAAGACACGTGGTTTTATTAGTCGTGGGGAACAGCCTGACCAGGGAGGGAGCAGCAGCAGGAGAGGTCTAGAGGGGCAGGAATCCAAGCAGGCCAAGAGGGCAAGGAAAAAGGGCCGAGTTACCTGTTACATTCCATTTTAACCCTTTCTATCATGAATATTGTAATGAGCATTAACCAATCACCTCAAGATACAAAACATACAGAATTTACATACAGTCTATAGGGACTACTACATTACCATACTAATTTACATACTAGAAACCTAAAAAACCACCTTTTCCCTGATACCTGAGAAGTCCAAACCCCTTTTGTTTGGGGAGGGGAATTGCTTAATCAGAAGCCTTGGCTATTGACTCAATTAATTCAATCACTGTCTTCCTGCTTAACATTCCACAGTTCAAACCTTGCTTTCAATTCTATAACTCTTGTAGGTTTCATACTCTTACAATCTTTTACTAATAAACTATCTCTGCAAGGGCTTCCTGCTTCATCTCCCCCAACATCCAGTGCTGTTACTTTGGGGTTTTTTCTCTTATTGCTATTTGCAGTAAATTGTTCTTATCTCAACTCTGGATCTCTGCCTTTTGTCTCTTCCACTGGACTGGGTGGGGGTAGTTAAGCAGCACCTGGGGCTTAATTTCCAGCTGCGCTTAAACCATGACAACACTTTACATTTGTCTCCTAGTCTTGATTGGAGGTAGTTGCAAACTGATTCTCTGCTGGCTCCTTGGTTGCATAAGAAATGTTGCATAGAAATGAACATAGGTATATCTGGCTTTCAGACAAAAAAAAAAAAGTAATCTATTGTTTAAAGTGAGGCTGTATATTTGATTATTTTGCATAATCACGTCAGCCACGTATTGCGTTGCTGACAATGTATAAGTTAATACCAATCTTTTAGACAAACAACAGCCAGTGTTCTGTAGCTGGATGTCACCTGCAAAGTACAAAGTACAAAGCTTTGGCTAAAGTGCTCTATTTGTTATAAGGCAGAAAAATTTATTCAACAACTATGATAACAGCAAGCAAACTGAATTTATTGCTTTACATGTTGAATATATCTGAGCACAATGAAATATTAAGTGATCAAAAAATCATATCCAGAATTAAACAGTTGCACTACTTTATGAGAATTTTAACCACAATAAATATAATTGTGTTTACTTTTTTACAGTGTTTTGTCCAATCACATCCACATATTCCAGGAGAGTCTAGCACATAAAAACATTTTACATTTACTAAGGGCATTTGCAACAAATATACAAAAGACAATGATGATATCTCATCCTGCAAATACACTGCCTTTGTCAACATGTCATAAATGAAAGGGTGTTTTTTGGAAAGCATTGTAGCAAATGCACAGACACCACTAACAAAAGACTCATCCTTGAGCATTAATTTAATGCAAACTCTATTTTTCCAGAGACAATAACGTCTTTAAACAAAACTAAACTGTCTTACAGGCTACTCCTTCTTTCAGGGACACTTCAAAGTAGGGGACTAACCTGGGCACTCCAGGTGGTTTCCCTGAAGAAAGTCTTTTATCCCTCCAACAGAGTGGAAGAGAAAGAGGAGTAAAATTGTCACTTGTAGGTCCATGTTGGTTTTAACTGTCCTTAAAGAGTCAAAAGATTTACCTCTAAGAATAAGTAAGGTAGTTTTATATGAAAGAAATAGTGAGTAAATAAACAGGGAAAATATTTACTGTTATAAATGTGATCAAACAGACAACCTGAAAGATTGATGAGATGAAAGCAGAAATTAAAACTGTTACTTCACTAGAGAAAAGATCCCTTCAGATAAAAGTGTTTCAGAATACAAGAAGCATTCGATTTCATAGATGATTTCAAGCAGTATTGTTACCTAGTTGCTGAGCAATTCATATTATCCTAAAATGTTCCTGACACCTAGAAGAAACTAAGAAAGCCATGTCAGCTGTTCTATCTCCACCTGAGATGTTTCTCATGTGAGAGTTTAGGAATTTTAAATTTATGGTTTCAAGCTCTTTTTGAAATACTTTCCCAAATGGTCCAGTCTCAATTTTCTAATTGAGCTTTTCATGTATAAAACGGGCTCTTTCATTTTAATGGATTTGAGCTGTAAAGACAACAAACCAGGCAAATACTAGGATGAATATTTTCAAATGGCTTGGGGGACTTATTTTTCCTCATTTAACCTCTTTTTCTTGTGCAAGGTTTTAAGTCAATATTTAGCCATAAATCAAGTGCTTGATGGACCTATCAGCATAATATATCACTGACTCTATTAGGAGCTAATGAGATTTGTTGAAAGTGTGACAGAATAAATTCAGAGTTACTTGCTGAGTTTTGTTGCCTAAACGTGGTTATTTTCTGATCTCATGTTTCCAGCAAAAAGAAATGCCTCTCCTAAGCTAGATTGGCAAAATATGCAGGCTGTTAACAGTTTGAAAATTTTGTTGCTTCAACAGAAACACCAAAAAAATCCTCTCTGGACATAAACAATATTGAATACTGGTATTTGATTTGATGAAATATGATTAGTACAGTAAATGTGCATATATACACATGCACTTCTGTCACTAGGGAATAGAGTGCATCAGATTTGCCTTTTCAGCATTGTAATTTAATGATGTCAAATAGTCAAAAATAATTGCAACAATATGTTACATAAAAATAAGTGGTTTAAATACTGGGTAAGTAACATGATTGGGCAAGAAGACGGTTATGTGCATGCCTCCTGCTATTTCTTTATAGAAACATTTATAACATGTCAGCTAATTCATCAGCTAAGAGATAAAATAGGCTTGAAATTCACTTGAAGAGCAGTGTTTCTTTTTTTTTTCTAAAACCATCGGCTCGCTGACTTCAGCTATGGGACCAAACATACTTGAGGGAGCCACGCATAGGAGAGAAGTGAAGTTTTTACCTCCTTTACATCAGAAGAAAAGATGTGATGACAATTTCTTAAGAACTGAAGCATGTAAATTCAAACAGGGAATTTCATACAGACAGTCAAGTACTTAGGTTTAAAAGCCAATTGTTGTTTCATTGACATTTGGAACTGTATCAGACCAAAAGCAGCTATAGAATGGTTCCTAATTTATGCTATGAAAATGGGAAAAAAAATAGGTCATGTAGTTTTCATGCCTTTACTTAACCTGGGTAAGACATGAAATGTTCAGTGCTTATCAGGTTTCTGCACATCCATCAGTTCTCCTACCCCCGTGCTTTTTTTGCTCTGCTGCGTAATTTCAGTCAAACGTGACAGGTCTCAAAGACAATTAATTTTCTCTGAATACAGACAAAATCACTGATTGGTTAAACAGTAACACCCCTAGCTGGTAATAAGTTGGGTGAAAATCAGATATTGCATTCTCAATTTTCACCTTATTTTCTGGCTATCCAGGCAAAACAAATATAGCAGTGGCAATTCATCCATCATGGCAAGTCACCTTGGTCATTGGGACTATCAGAAAAGATAGGAGGTTGCAAAGGACTGAAATACTGTGATAGAAACAAGGATATAAGGGTAAAAGGGCACAAAACGTATGAAAATTTAATTCACTAATGCCCTTTATGTTTCTTGGGCACAGAGACGAGGTTGTTGAGGGTTTCAGAGCTGTCTATTCAACCACTCCCCACATCACAGCCATTGGTGTAGTTTTGGCAGGGAAAAAGCCATGGCCACAAATGGAAAGGGGTTCATTTTGTCTGGCTCACTGAAGTAAAGGACAGACTCCGGCACCACACAACCAGCAGGTCTTTTCCCATTTTCAAGCCTTTCCAGACACTTCTGCAGGACAAGGTGGCGAGCAGAGGCAGCAGGGCCATTCCCAAGCCAAATGGTGCTGAAGTGACAGCTCCAGAACTGCAGTTGGGACCAGCAGGGCAAGGGGCCCTGTTCTTTGGTGACCAGAAAGTCCATTTTCTTCCCAACCCCCTGTGTCATCAGGGCAGTGGCCCAAGACTGTGCTGACACCGAGTCCTGTGGTGGCAGGAGGAGGCAGCAAGTGGCAGCACTGACTACACACACACACAGTCATACACACACATGCCACCAGGGCTGCTGAAAGAAAGCAGGGCTGACACCAATCAGGACAGTAGAACTAGTATGGAACAGCACAACCTTGGAGAAATAGATAAAAGATGTAACTCAGGCAAATATGGGTCAGGCAAAATGCAAGCAGGATGCCAGCTCAGCTCCACAAGGCTGACAAAGCAGAAGTTATGCAAAGCAATGATATTGCACTTACTCAAAAGCGGGGGTCGAGGAATAGCCACCTAAAAAGGACACCAAACATTGAAGACAGACCCCAAAGAACCACATAAGAACTTTGATAAGGGTTGTGACTATGTGAAATAAAGTAATACACATACATTCAGTAAGTGGGGATAGCTGATGAGTATGTAATCACTGCTTAGGATAAAAACTTTGTTTACCTCATGTGGGGGCACTCAATTAGAGGAAGGATCCTCTGAGTGATGAGAGTGCTTCAATAAAGAATGCCTGATTTCTAATATTCAAAAATGTGTTAGAAACTTTCTATCTGGCAGATTTTGGTACTGACACCACAGGGCTGAAGCTTCCCTGAAGCAATGACAGCAATTGTGATATGGTCCCTGAATTCCCTTGTAAGCCCCTGCCCTCCGGGTTTTTTGTTCCAGGGGAAGGCTGAGCCAAGAGGTGCTTCTCCAGCATATTGTCTTTGTCTTCTGGTCCACATGGTCTGCCAAGGTGGCCACCGTCTTGGGAGGAGGGTCACCTGTTCCATGTTGTTTTCTTAGTTCCCAGGGGACCAGGTGACTGAGCACCTTTGTATCCAGTGTTTAAAACGAAAGGGGACATACGAGAAGTCTTTGCCTCTTATGTCTTAGACTAAGACACCACGTAACAAGTTATTAAACTACTGTGGTAAGGAACAAGAGTTTAACTAGTAACTAAAACTATCCTCATTTTACCTTTCTTGGATTGAGGAGAAGGAGGAAAGAAGGAAGATAAAACTAAGAAGACGAGACACCTATACCCATGGGCCAATATTTTTAGCTCATTGGGATGGTTTTTTTATAGTTTCAGGGAGACTTCTGGAGTTACTGTACTTCTGGAGTTACTATATTTCTGCCTAGTATGGCTATACTTTAAAGTTTATACTTTCAGTGAGTATAAGTGTGTTTAAGTAGCATAAATGTCAGAAACCATATAAGAATGAAATCTGTGGTAACCTCGCTGGGGTGAAGGTAATAAGATTGACCACTTTTTCTGCTAAGAAAGAAATGAACAAAAACATATTTACAATATCATCAGGAAACACAATGCTTAAAAGAGGATTTTGAACCTGTGTGAATCCGTAATTTATAGTTATGAAGCAATTACACATATATGAAAAGACTATTGTGGACATAATAAACAAAGGGTTGCTTATACCAGGTTCAAAGAAATGTGTATCTGAGCCAAACGAGCTAATACTCCAATCTATGTTTTCCTGATTGTAAAATTCAGTTTTGGTTATGGTGAAGAAAAATATCTCTCATTACTTAACAAAACTGTAGTATGAATACTGTAATGATTAGCATCTTTGTCAAAAGGGAACACTGCTTGTTGTTAATGCAGCCATTACTGCTTTTTGTGAGAGTGATGGTGCATCTGTAACATAATAAGAGAAGTACTAAGCACTATTCATATTAAAATTATGTCCATGTCATTCCATTTAAGATCAATATAGGCCATTGAAGTGATTTTCTCGATTTTCGTAGTCTTGTAGAAGCGATTAGTTTAAGTTCCTAGTTCATTAGACTGCTGCTGAAAGACCAGAATATATGTGAAATTTGTGTTTATGATGATACATTGTAATGTAAGGGCAGAATATATAATTAGCTTGGTTTCAGATTTGGTTTAAGGAATTCAAATAGGAATGTCATGAAGACTGCTATCCCCGACTGTGGAGTTGCCATCCGTGTGAGGCAGCACCTGGAATATATTTAGGTCTGCCTCTGAAGAGCGAGCAGAGACCTCACAGGTTAGGATAAAACGAGCGACTACTAAGGGTGATACTGTTGTGGGTGTGTGCCCTGATTAAGAGAAGGAAGTGGATGAGGCCTTCTACAGGCAGCTCAAAGACAGACACTGGTTCTTAGCTACCCTAAGGGTACACAGAAAATCACAAGCAATCCAGGAGGCTTCTGGAAATCATTAATGACAACTTCCTGTTACAGGTAGGGGAGAATCCTACCAGGAATTATGTGCTGCTCGACCTCATCCTAACGAAGAGAGAAGGCCTTCTTGGGGAATCAGAGATTATTCTGAGTGGAAGGGACACACAAGGATCATCGAGTCCTACTCTTAAGTAAATGGTCAATACAGGGATTGAACCCACAGCGTTGGTGTTATTAGCACTGTGCTCCAACCAACTGAACTCATCTCAGTGTTTGGTGAAGACTGGGGGCAGACATGGCTGAGGGAACTAAGAGAATGTGGAGTTCAGTGTCAGATGAGAAGGAAGCAGGGCAGCAAATAAGATCGTAACCACAGACTTTAGGAGAGCTAACATCTTCAGGAATTTTCTTGGAAGAATCCTATGGGACAGAGCAACCTGAAGCTAACAGGGAACAAGAACGATGCATCCCAATTGAACAAAGGGGGCAAGAGGCATGTGTGGATGAACAGGGAACTCCTGTCATTACTCAAGAATAAACAGAAAACACAAATATGGAAACAGGGTCAGACCACTTGGAGTGAATATAGAGAGATTGTCAGAGTAGGTGGAAACATGACAAGGAAGGCCAAAGCCCACCTGAAATTAAATCCAGCCAAGGATATCCAGGACAACAAGGAGTGTTTTTCCAAGCACATCAATAATAAAAGGAAAAAAAAAAGGATAATATGGACCCATTACTAGTGGAGGAGGACTGGTAAGAAAGGATGCAGAGAAGGCAGACTTATGGAATGATTTCTTTACGTCAGTCTTCACTGACAAGATCATCCCTCAGAAAACACTAACCCAGGAGACCAGGGTAAAGGAAACTTGGAAGACAGACAGACTCCTTGACTAGTCAAGGAGACTCAGGTTAGAATCATCTATGCAAACTTGACATCCACAAGTCCACGGGCCATGACAGGATGCATCCTTGAGTGCTGAAAGAGCTGGTGGAAATCAGGGCGAGGCTGCTCACCATCATCTTTGAAAAGTCGTGGAGTTCAGGAGAGGTGTCTGAGGACTGAAAGAAAGCAAATGTCACTGGTCTTCAAAGAGAGCAAGAAGGACTGCACAGAGAACTGCACAATCATCTCAATTCCTGGAAAAGCAATAGAGAACCTCATTCTGGAGGCCATCTCTATCCATGTGGACAAGAGGTGATCAGGAACAGTCAGAATGGAGTCATTAAAGGTAAATCATGCTCAACCAACCTGATAGCTTTCTAGAGGAAACAACTACCTGGATGATGAGGCAAGAGCAATGAATATTGTCTATCTTTAGAATGGCTTTCAGCATGGCCTCTAACAAAATCCTTATAGAAAAATTCAGGGAGTGGGAACTGGACAGGTGGGCAGTGGATGGAGAACTGTCTGGACATCAAATTCTATAGTGTCTAAATCATTGTCACAGGGTCTATTTGGGAACCTGTCACTAGAGGTGCCCTCAAGGTTTTATAGTGGGCCCAGTATTGTTTAACTTAATTGTTATTCACTTTTATGAAGGGGAAGATGCCTTCTCAACAAGTTACTGAAGAGTGTTGTGCAGCCTTTCAGAAGGACCTTGACAGGTTGGAGAAATGAGCAGAGAAAAGCTCCCTGAAGTTCTACAAAGGCAAATGCAGGGTCCTGCAACTGGGGAAGGATAATCACAGACACCAGTATCACCTGGGGGCTGACCTGCTGGGACCAGCTCTTCAGAGAAGAACCTGGGAGTCCTGGTGGACAAAAAACTGTTCAAGACAACTGCTTATGCCCAGAAAGACCCTCGTGGCCAAGAAGGCCAACGGGGGTTCATTAGGAAGAGTAGTGCCAGCAGGTTGAGATCCTGCCCCTCTAGTTATCCTAGTAGAAGGGTTGCTTCAGAAGCCACATCTAGAATGCTGTATCCAGCTCTGAGCTCCTCAGTACAAGAGAGATAGAGAGCTCCTGGAGGTCTAAAGCAGGGCTACAAAGATGATTAAGGGACCGGATCACCTCTCTTAGGAAGAAAGGTTGAGAAAGTTGGGCTTGTTCAGCCTCAAAAAGGGCCAATTGAGAGGAGATCTCATCAAAGTAAGCATCTGAAGGGAGGGAGGATGCCAGGAGGATGGAGCCAGGCTCTGCTCTGTGGTGCAAAGCAATAGGACAAGAGGCAACGGGCAGAAAATTATGCACAGGAAGTCCCATCTGAATACGAGGACAAACCTTTTCACCATGCAGGTGACTGTATACTGGAACAGATTGTCGAGAGAGAGTGTGAAGTCTTCCTCTCTAGAGATAGTCAAGAGCCTACTGTACACAATTCCATGCAATGTCCTCTAGGATGACCTTGCTTGAACAGGGAGATTGGAAAAGATGATCCCCTGTGGTCCTTACCAACCTTACCCATTCTGTGATACTATGATTCTGTGAAATGCTTTGCATGATAAATATCTTGTAGACAGCTGGAATTAACAAGGATAACTCTAGAATAATTCTAGTAAAGGAACATAAATCCTCCTCTTGTGATATACCTTTTATTTAGAACATTCTTCTCCAATTAACCATGAGATTCTTATTCAAGATTAACATTCTTCAAATTATTTGAAATTAAATGTTTTACTTTGTTTTAAATCACCTATACAGTGATGATGAAAGAGTGAAGTTTCACAGAATAATGTCTGTTGAATAGGAAGGCATAGAACTGTAGAAAGAACACAGTTAACTAGAAGTCAAAAATAAAAAGACGACCTGTAATTCAAAAAAGAAAAATAAAAGTGGCAAACAAATAAGAACAAATGCTGCTAATGAAGATTAGGAAGTGGGCAATAGCAAAACCAGAAAATTTATATGGAAGATTCATACAGCAACAGTAGTATGAAACAGTAGCAAACACTTATTTGAAGGGCCACTTGTACTTAAGAAAATTTTTGATATAAAGTAGATAGCATGTACAGGTAGGTCCCTGAGGAGTCTACACTGTTCAGCTTAGACATAAGAAACCTTTTTAAAGTCAGACAAACAAAGGTAAGAAATTAAATTAAAACTTTGGTAGAAAAGCAGGTAGGAAACAAGGTGTGATTTTAAAAAACTTTAGTAAAGGCTGCATTTCAAATCTGCTTATAATATCCTGATTTGAACTTCTTTGAAAAAAAATATTTTTTCCATTCCAAAATCATAAACCTTTAATCACAAATTATCCTTTTTCTAATGATTGTTCAGATACTTTAGATGCAAACATAACAACTTTCTGTGAATATTCAGAATGCTTTTACAGTCTTCAGCATACAAAAAATCTTGCACAAAAATGTATTCCCAAAATGTAAGCACTTTGAATATTACGGCTATAATTGCTGATTTTGTTATTCAGAGAAAAAATGTTGTAGAAAATTAAGTTATATTATGGCTGGAAATCAGCAATGAAATAAAATGCACCAAAATGTTTCCTAAAATCATATGAGGGTTTGCTCATTTTAAATCCTATTTAGAACACTCAGCCCACTCAAGCTGCTTCCTTGTCTCCCCTGCACCTTCTGAAAACGGGGTACACTGGGAGAGATTATAAATTGGATTGACAGTTTACTGAAAATTGCAATAATCATAAAATTAATGATAAAGAGTGTACAAAAGAAACAAGGTGCTCTTCTCACAAAAAAGTATCACCATAAAACAAACAAAAATGCTTGCTGAAGACAGCACCTGACATGGTTTCCCAAAGGCACGATGAGGACTGGCTCTCTGCTGGGGCCAGTGGTACATGGGAAAACAAAGGCATTGTGTATGCCAATGAGAGCTTCCACAGTTTAATACCTCCTTGCCCACGCCCAGTTAAAAAACAACACTGGGGAGCTGAGTTGGACAGAGCCTCTTGGAAGCTAGATCATCTGCTCTGCCCCCTCAGACCTCTCTGTGTCCCTGGTTCAGCTCCACACAGATCCCTGTGGCTTTGGTGCCACCCAGCTCTCCTGGGACCTGGGCCCCACACAGCTCTGCACTCAGCCTGCTGTTGTCACTCTTGCTGCTCCCTTTTCTTTTCCTCCGAGTGGTGTCTTGGGCTCACCATGGCTGCCTTTCAGCACCAAACCACAAAAGCTGCAACTCAGAGGAATGGAAAAAGGAACAGCTGCTGTGGTAGTGGGACTAGCTTCATCAGGCTGCCCTGGGACCTTCTTCCTGAGGAGAGCCAGCAAAAATGGCAAACTTTTTGTTTCCAGACCCAGGTTGGTGGGGGTTTTTTGGGGGGGTTTTTTGTTTGTTTGGTTGGTTTGGTTTTGTGGGTTTTTTGGGGTTTTGGGGTTTGGTTTGGTTTGTTTTGGGGTTTGGGTGTTGTTTGGTTTGGTTTGGTTTGGTTTTTGGGTGTTGGTTGGTTTTTTTTTGGGGGTGGGGACGGTTCCCTGCAGAAACAACACAGCCTCCCTCCCCCCTGTCATGTGAGTGGTATTGAAAAAACAGCACAAAAATCTTCAACACCTTGTCTTTGTACCCAGGAAACAGGAGTACAAAATCAGGTAGGAGATACATAAAATTATAAAAGACAGTAATTGATATTTTAAAAATACAGGCTGCAGGATACTATAAATGGCTTTGTGAACTACTGTGGCTATGATTTTGAGTAGCAAATTTCAGAGTTTGAATTCCTCTAGGTTTCAGTTTGGTCAGACATACTTCTTCATTTAGATCTGAAGCATATCTTTTTCTCTCTAAATGCTAAGCAGCTGGGTTTGCAGTGTAACTTCAAGAGAGGTAACAACAGGGCTGATATTTCCGAAATCCCCACTTATGAGCCACTTGCTTTCAGAACCCTGACGCACAATCACTTAAGAAACAATTAATGTGGTGGCTGCTCCTCTGCTCTCACTGTGTAGAGGTAGATGCTGCAACTCTGATGAGGTCACATGCACATTGGCTACATGGGCTCTATGTCTCCCTTAATGTACATTGAGATGGTTTGCTTAAATCCAAACTGAAACTGGACAATTTTGTCCTGGAGTGAGTTAGGACAGAGAAATGGAAACTGCTTTTTGTCTTACTCCAGCTGAACACTAAAGATTTCTGCTACAATTAATCTAATTATTTTCATTGGCCTCTGGCAGGAAAGCAATGAATTTCATATCTGTCCTCCAGAGGGTGACAAGGTTTCCTAACTTGCTTCTCTCCCATCGTCTGTATTTCTATATTCCAAGCACTGGCAAGTCCACGCTGAGAAGGATCAAATCAAATGAGGATGAGCAACATGTAAATACTACCTCTAAATAACTGCTTGTCTTCGTTTTGTTTTAGGAAGGCAGGACAAATTTTTCCCTTAGAAGAATTTTCATACTGCTGTTGCAGTGTAAAATAAAGCACACAGAGAACTAAGATCAAAGTAGACAAAATGAATTTAGATTACATGAAATTAAATACCTTTTTAGCAATGAATGTTTACCATCTTTAGTTCTGACACGTAACACATACCAACAGTGTCAGAGGAATTAAGCTGGCATCAGTGAGAGCTAGGGAACTGTATTGCACTTCAAACTTGCAGTTACGGATGTTTGAAGCTGGGTTAGGGAAGAAAGCTCATAAACAACAGACCATGTTGATGGCTGGTGTAAAGCAGCTCTTTTGAAGGCTGTTGAGTATGCTGATTTCAAATTTTGGTGATTCTGCAACAATATTCCTAAACCACAGTTTATATGTAGCTTCAGATGGGAATATATTTGTTCAATGTGTCAACAAATTTAAACTTCTTAATAATTTTCTTAGCATGTTGTTCTTCCTCTCTTGTTTATGCTGCTTTTTTTAAAATTTATTTGTCTTTTTTTTACATTAAGTAATACAAATAATCATTACTTGTGTTATGCGATTGTTCATATGTGGACTACACCATGGCATCCTTCATATGCCATGTATATATATAGTCAGTTACTTGATGGATTTTGTCCTGGTTCTAGCCATGACAGGGTTAATTCTTTCAGTAACCAGGAGAGGCCATGACTAGAATCTAGAGGTTGCTCTATACCACCTCATGTTGTTTCTGGGGGGCACAGGGAAGGGACTCTCTTCTGGAGAGAAAGAATTCCAGTCTGGTCAAGTAAACATGGCAGAGGAATTCATCTGGTATTGTCTGTTGACGGGTTCCATGTGAATCATTTCTTTCTTGTACCCTCTGTCATCAGCATTGTTGCCGTTACTGGTTGTTTTGTTATCTCATTGCTGTTTCCAGTAAGGAGGAGGAGGAACAGGAAAACAGGAGAGTGGGAGAGAAAGTGGCATATGGTTTGAAAAGTCTTGATGGGGGCACTGAACTGGGGAGAATCATTCCTAAACCATGACATGTTTCCTTTTGTGATACAAAGATATTTCTTAGATAAGATGCTTACTGAAAGAGTTGAAAATGGTCCCCAGCTCTGCAAGGAAGGGGATTTAGCTGCAAAATTTTATGCTGCTATCTAAGTACAGTGCACTCAGTTAAACTTCTGATTGGTGGAATTTTAAATGCAGAGGTGTCAGTAACTTGGGGGTTTTGACAAGTCTCTGATTCTCTACACTCAATGTATAGAGTATTATTCATGTTTTTATTGTAAGGGAAAGTAAAGTCCTATGGATCTCAGACAGGTGTGTTCCTAGAATGGTTACCTCCTAATATTCATAGAGAGACTCCAGAAATTCTCTAAAAGAGTGTAAAATCCTAGAAGAAATATCTCAGGTTCTCAGTCTTGCTGAACTGCTCAGTCTCAGATTACAAGACTGCCAAGAAGACATATTATGTCATCAGAATTTATTATAACTGGGAAAGTTTAAGGAATGACATTTTTATGGTAAGGATTCTATTTATTTTGGCAGTGTCAAGAAGTGGCAAACTAACTTCAATCTTCTCAACCAATTTTCTGTGTTGTCTTCTATCAGAGTCAGCTGTGAGAGAAGAAAACATCAGAAGTCTGAGCACAGGAGTAAGAAACAGTTTATTAATAATAGATGTGTAAATAATAATGGTGTGTTTACACCCAGATGCACACACACAAAAACACACAGAAGTGCATGCAAAAAAAAAAAACAAAAAAAAACCAAACTATATTCTTGTTTTGAATATTTGGTGGATATTGGTTATTTTTCCAAAGCTAGTCACTCCAACACTCAAAAGAGAAATCTTACAACCAATGAAAAAATGTTATAACCAGAGAAGTAGAAATATTATACAGATAATATGAAACGGAATATGAAACAGTACTAGAAATGTGATATATATGATACATAGACAAATCAGAATGCAATTAGTATTTTCAGTAGGTTCAATCCTACAAGAACCCAAGAATGATAAAATAACAAATACGATGCCATCAGAGTTATTCATTGCACTGTGTCCTGACTTAAATGCAGAGCGTTTTCTGTTGAAAAGATATCAGAAATTGGAAGATGATAATTTTAATTTTTTAGGCTTCCCAGCCTGCATGCAGTTAAAACCTCCATTAGAGCTTTATCTCTACTATAATAGTATTTATTTCTTAATAAAGGGTGCATGATAGAATAGACAGTGCACGTTTTTTCTTTTATTAGAAGAGTTATTAAAAATAATAAGTTATTATTACTAGGAGGTAAATCAGTTCTGTTTCTCGCATTTAGGACTACTATTCACTCACATTTGGCTTTCACATTTAATTATTTCTTTTTAAATCCATTAGCTAATAGCTAATTATGTTGAAACATAATGCTCAAAAAACAAGATTCAAAAAACAAGACTGTTTTATAAATGGTCAATCTAATAAACTAAAAAAAATCTTGGATCCAGGACTTCAAGATGAGATAGGTAAAAATCCCATGTCTGTTTAGGATAATATGCTGTGCGGCTGCAAATTTTAGGATTTTGTGAGTCTTGGATTTTCAAAAGAAATTCACTTAACTGTTCCTATTATTAATAATAGTTAATGATAACAATTTGAAGTTACAAGAGGAAATGAAGACATGCATTTATAGCATATGAGACAGGTTTGAACCCATGCTCTCCCACAGAGCCATAACAATTTATGGCTTAGTTTCTTTATGGGTGTAAAACTCAACATTAGAGATATTTTGAGGATTGGCCTCGCTGTCAGCTGATAATAATATCAGCTTTGCAATCCAGATGCAAGTCACAGTAAGGAGTTTTCATACCTCTTCTTACGTTAGATTGCTGCTGTTTCTTGGGTTTCTCATGTGGTTTTCACTTGTCCAGTAAGTACATACTGAGAAATTACAAAAAAAAAAATGAAATATCTATCACCACGTTTGTGTGCCTCTGCCTACAGCTCTGATCTGCTCATGTTCACACATCATTATTAATGATTTCTGTTTGAATCTATTTCTCTAGCATCCAAACTGGGTTAGATGTTATATGAAGCAGGAGAACTGTTCCAAATCTGCCTACTTCTAAAAAGAAATAAAATTATCAAGTGATTCATTATAGATTCATCACTAAGTGTCAACAGACCAAACAACAGTTTGAGTCATACCAAAAGAAATTTTAAAATGTCTCTTTGGATATTTTAGATTTTTTTTTAGGAAATTTCCTCCTGTTATGTATAAATGCTGATGAAGTTAATGTATACAAAGTTATCAAAGGAAATTGAAAAGACCGTTTCAATGGTTCTTTTAAACTATACAAACTGCTTAGTTTCTATAGAGAAAAAATGCATGCTCCCTGAGGCAATGTGGAATGAGTAGTTAAGAAGAAAATACATATTTTTCATTAAAGAAAAAAAGTCATTCATAAGCAATTATAAAAGACATTATGGATCTCTGAATTCAGAATAGACTCTTTTTATTGTAGTTAGGAAAAAAAAGGACAAAAACATGAAAACCATCCTTATTTTAAAAAAGTCTTTTGTTTCTTTTACCAGTACATACTCATTCTTCTTTCCACTTTATAAGGACTCTGTTTTTATAGTTGTCTAACTTAAGACCTTAGGATTTACCAGTGATTAATGCTAGATCTTGCACTTGCAATCAAATTGAAGTGAAATGCTCAGTCTCCAGTTACAGAATAAGCAAAACATAGTTACCTTTTCCCTTTCACATTCTTCTCTGAGTAATATCCACGAAAAGTCTAATGCTTAATCTTTTGTTTGAATGCCGTTTGCTGTTCTAAAAAGCTGCATTTTCATCTGGCAGATATATTGGCAGATGCAAAGTTGAACCAAATTTAAAATTAGATTATATATTCTACTGTCTTAATTTGATTTTTTTTTTAATTTAACCATTTTTGAAAAGTAACCAAGAGGTGTTTGAAATAAAAACAAGAACAAAAACCAGTCAACACCCTTCACAGCTTATAAAATGGTTTGGGTTGGAAGGGGCCCTAAAGATCATCTGGTGCCAACTACCCACTGTCACAGGTTGGGACACCATTCACTTGACAAGGTTGCTCAAAGCCTGTCCAAGCTGGCCTTGAACAGTTCCAGGGATGGGGCATCCGGAATACCTTGAAGCAACCTGTTTTGGTGCCTCACCATTCTCACAGTTAATATCTGTAATAAAGGAAAATAATGTAAAAAAGATTAGCAAACCTAGGGTTGCCATTGTCTTTTTAAAGAAAAGTTAACTTAGTCTATAATTTGAATATTTTCCCTAAATTGGTAGTCCCCATGGAAAAGGTTTTAACATTTATCTTTTGGTCTATCTTTTGGTTTATCTTTTTACTTCATATGAATATCTAGGTATGATAAATACACATCAGCTCTTAATCTATTATTGTACTGTGTTTGGCTGGGATGGAGCTAATTTTCTTCA
This sequence comes from Phylloscopus whistleri, assembly GCA_017589585.1. Lineage (NCBI taxonomy): Eukaryota > Metazoa > Chordata > Aves > Passeriformes > Phylloscopidae > Phylloscopus > Phylloscopus whistleri. Next base: position 8,333,096 of record JADMLD010001013.1, on the reverse strand, counting down.
TAATTAAGCACTCTGTATAATGCTATGTTTAAGACTGGTCATCAAAACACTGGTGATAGGACATCCATGCTTTAGTCAATGGATCCATGATGTATCAGGACACCAAGGAGGGGATGCAACATTGTGTTTGTAGTGTGACTATGACCAAGTGAGATTGCTGCACAGGTTATCCTGGGAATGCAAAACATGCCATAATCAAAAGACCCAAGCAGGTAAAGCTTGGTTTTCTGGCACAGAGGATGGTGACTGAGATACTGATGTATGATTACCAGGAACATGCTAAGTTATTGCCACTCGCTTACAACAATCGAAAGTATTACCAGATGGTCGAAAACATGGCACGTGACCAGCAACACTGCCTGAAACACCATCCTGAGCCTTGGAAAATAAGCCTCAAGGCAAGAAAGTACTCCGGTATAAATCAAATCAGACTATTGTACTCATAGACACATTGGTATATCATACATCAACTTTTAATAGAACAGTTACAAACAATACTTAGAGTGATGGATGCTGGGACCTTCAATCATTTGGGATACAAATCCAGCAAAGGTCACTTGGATAATTAACACTAGACGGTCTGCTATACAACCTGGTTCTGCCCAAACAATATTCATATGTACTCTAGAAGGACATACAGTTACTATAGTGCGCATTAGTGACTCTCAGAAAGTATGGATTAGGAAAAGGCAAACCCATTCTCAAGTTGCATTTTGCTTAAGGACCTTGGTAGATAACACAAAACAATGGGGAAATCCAGTGTGCACATTGAGGATGTTTTACCTTGGCTGAAAATCATCTGTGGTCTCAACTGTACGTTGCCATTGCTGTGTGATGTCACAGTTCTATGTCAGAAGTACCAAAGCAAGAGTCATGCAACAAATGGAGGAAGAACCTAATAAGGAATTGGGCAAAAGCAGCAAGGACCTAACATACCATCTCTCCTGTCCTGAACGACCATCAAAACTTGAGGAATCCAAGACAAGGACTAAATTACTGAATGGACATTTATTTAAATGGATATTTGAATGAAAGTGGTCCATGAAGGGAATGAAGGGAATTATATCTATAAATAAGTCAAAAGATAGGGCAGTGTATGGTGGTGTCTTATGAAAATAGATTAAATAATGTAGTACCTCAGCACAATATAAGTGATATGGAATAAAGTATAAATTGTAATATAGTAGCACAGAGTTTATTTTCTCCACATCATCCCATGTGGTGCTTACACGACAGAAACTGTGACAGAAGTTGTGTCTGATAGATACTCATGGATATCTTAGTTATTGATATTTTAATTATCACTAAGCAGTAACTGCACGGCATTATGATCATCTCCATTTACCTCTTTGTCCTCTCAGAGAAAAGGCTGGCTAGAAGAGGACACAGCCAAGACTGCTGAACTGCCTTAATCAGAGAGCTTTCCTATGGCCCAGAATGTCATATTAAGCAATAAAGAATGGAGAGGTGTGGAAATTCTTCCAAAGTCTCTTTTGCTTAGGTACAGGCTGGGCATTATATTCTGGTGACAAGAAATTGTGGTTTTGCAAAATTTGGAGAGGGTTTTCTGCTTCTTTTCCTTGCTTAAGTGGCTTTATCCCAGCCCACAAGCATCCTCATTTTTGCCCTTTGGACTCTCTCCCACATGCCACTACTCGTAGAGTTAGTGGATGTGCAGTTGTGTGGTCCTTAAGAAGTTTGTGGCTGAAGGCACACATCTGAAGGAAGACTTGGACTCTAACTCCTTATTGATTTATTTTATGAAAGGATTTATGTTAAAAACTTATATCCTGTGGAGAAATCTTGCATGGTTTGTGTAGCAATCTATGCACTGCTTAACACCTAACAAGTGTTCATTGGAGAAGGTACAGAATAGTGGATTCCATCACCTAAGGAGAGGAATTTTCAGCAACATTTTTTAACTGTTCTCTTTCCTTCTAGTCCAAGAAAAACCTAAACTTCTTATAAAAAGTGGAAGTTTTAGAAAGATATTTATTGTTAGAATTATAACAAATCAGGCTCAAATCTTTGCCTTGACAGAACGACTAAAATTTGTGTTCCGGACATATGTTTTGTTAGGGCTAACAAAGTTAACATGTTTGGAGTTAGATAACAATAATAACAGTAGAAACATCTTCTCTTTACTTCTGAAATGCCTTTTCCTTTACACTCATGGGAATAATTCCGATTTAGCTTGAAAAATATTTTAATTGCCAAAATAACAACAACAACAACAACAGATGTTGGTTAGACACTAAGCCAAAAAGTCCATTATTTATAAAACTTTCTGTTTGAGACTAAAGGACTCAAAAGAAGAACTCTGTAATGAAGAAATTGTCTTTACTGGATAAAATAATGCCAAAATTATGGGAAAATAATAATTCATAACTTGAGAACTTAAGGTAGGAAATTTTAAAGAAAGAAATTATTAAAATAAAATCATATCACTCTCTAAAGGCAAATTAAACACACAGACACATACATATATGTTCATTTATATAAATTTAATTGAGACTGAAAATTTTCATGAAGATAAGCCGAGCTTGCAGTACCAAGCTCAGCAAGCTTAAACCAACTTTTCTACTGAACGCAGGTACAGAGCAGCCTGCTGGTATAAATAGATTAGTTAAATTAAAATCAATAGCTAAATGACTAGCTGGCTCATTCTCTACCTTCGCTGAAGCTAATAGACAGCTTCTGAGAACCCAGTATAATGTTTTGGCTAACTGACAGCTATATCAAACAGATTACCTCCATTTGTTGTATGCTGTGTAGCAACTGGAGGAAAGTTCGGTGTCTGTGGGGTTTTTATCTTAAGATAAGACGATCAGACATTTAAGAATGACTACTGTAAATGTTGTTTCATGCTCTTATAGCCCTTTTCCAGAGCTGGAAAGGGCATAAAAAACCTACCTTCTTTAAAAAAGAGAAAATGCTTATTCTTTTATGAAATTCCCATTTGAAGCAGTTCCCACTTGAATTTACGGCATAAATAAGAATAGAAGCAGCAAAGTTCTTTACCTTCAAAATTGAAACTGGAAAATAACAAAGATTGCCTATCATACTTCATTTTTGGGTTTTAAATACAACACATGCAAAATTTGATTTTTAATGATTAATTAGTGCCATGATTCTATTTGAATATGCTAATTATGAGAAACCTGTGAGGTAAAAATATTCCATTTTATCATGAAGAAGATGCACAGTTTTATCTCATTGACATAGTGCAATTAAGATCTTCATAATTTAATAATTTAATATTTGTATTATGTTTTATATATAACACTGTCACTTATCATACTACACACAGCAAGTGGGTTGGGTCTCTGTGAAGTGGATAAAAGGGTCCTAGCAACAGTCTAGAAACAGAAGACCAGAGAACTGCAACAGCTACTATGTAAAAAGAGAATAAAGAACCTGTATTATTTCATTTAGCAGCTTTAGAAAGGCTTTAATGAAAAATAAGATACTAGAGCAAGTAGGAGCCAGAGGCCTGACTGTTTGCAAATGCCCAGAGCTATGGAGGGAATACCTTTCCCATACCCAGGAGACACTAGAGAAAAGAATGCCACCTTGAAAACAATGCCATTTGAAATATCTTTCAATTTTTAATATAATATTTTCACAGAAAATTACTTCATAAACACAGAGATTTTGTTACGAAAACTGGAATGAAAATTTTTTCTAGGAAAGTCAGTCTTGAATTTGAGTTGACATGGACCTGTTGGAGAAGATAGTGGTGGCCAAATACCTGAACTCCGTCTCATCCTTTCCACAAACAGCTGTTGAGATCAGTGGACAGGAAAAAGACACTCAAATTTATTCTTCCCCCCCACCCCCCAACTCCAGCTAGCACAGCTGCAGACTATTAGTGTGCTCCCAGTAGCAGGAGAAGGTGCAGCAAGGAATGGCCTTTGCTCTCCATAATGATTTTTTTTTTTTTTTAGGAGCATGTAGCCAGAACAATGGGGGAAGGTATTTCCAGTTTATGAGGCCTCCACCATCTGTGAATATCATACTTCTGGAAAGTGAGATAGATGCAGGAGCATCTCTGAGATATTGAAGGTGAATGATTTCAGTGCAACAGCAGAATGTAAGAAAAGATGTGGTGGTCTGACCTACCATCTGTTTTCTAGTAGTAATATGACTAATAAGAACCATTTCTCTTGCCCAAACAATCTAATGTTTACATAATAGTATTCATTATTTTAATACTTTTTCTTCCATTAGCCCAAAACCCAAACAGTTTCACTCACAGCATATGGAAGTTAAATTAATAAGAGGCCTGTGTGTTTTCAGACCAAGGAAATTTAGATATAAGACATCCTATCCTCACATCAGCCAAAAGAATCAATACCATCTCTAACTGTGAGTTTAAATCATATTCCATGGATTCCACATCCACATAGTCAGTGGGAGTCTAGTCCTTTGAAACTGAAAAATGAAAAGCTCTGATTAACTAGCTCTTCCAAAACCAAAACAAACCAGAAAATATGCTGTAGCCAGTCAAATATGTGAATCTCTCTGATTATTTAATTGTGATGAATAATGAGAAGGAGGTTGTCTGGGTTTTCTTTCTGTTCTACCTTTGGCAGAATATTTTTTTTCTCTGAGAGCCTTTGAAGGAGCTTAAGCTTTATAACATCATTTTTCTCTGATGAAAAGACTTGATGCCTTTCTCACTGACCTCTGTACTCCCCACACAATACTTGCTTAGAGGCTTTGATTCAGGTTTCACAAAGTAAAGGGACATTTTACTCTTAACTGACCTAGGTGTGATATTTCCAGCCCATTCATCTATAAAAAGTGAAGAAAAAGGCATTGCTTAGAATGAAAGATACATATTATCACCTCTTACTTAAGTATGGCTCACTTATTTAGCAGTCTTCTCTTCTCTTCTCTTCTCTTCTCTTCTCTTCTCTTCTCTTCTCTTCTCTTCTCTTCTCTTCTCTTCTCTTCTCTTCTCTTCTCTTCTCTTCTCTTCTCTTCTCTTCTCTTCTCTTCTCTTCTCTTCTCTTCTCTTCTCTTCTCTTCTCTTCTCTTCTCTTCTCTCCTCTCCTCTCCTCTCCTCTCCTCTCCTCTCCTCTCCTCTCCTCCCCTCCCTCTCCTCCCCTTCCCCTTCCCCTTCCCCTTCCCCTTTCCCTTCCCCTTCCCCTTCCCCTTCCTCTTCCCCTTCCCCTTCCCCTTCCCCTTCCCCTTCCCCTTCCCCTTCCCCTTCCCCTTCCCCTTCCCCTTCCCCTTCCCCTTCCCCTTCCCCTTCCCCTTCCCCTTCCCCTTCCCCTTCCCCTTCCCCTTCCCCTTCCCCTTCCTTCTCCACATTTTTTCATTTCACCTTTTCTTCTCATTCTATTTTTTTTTACATGCTCTGAGCATGGTGCTTTTTCAATGTATATGTAGTTTATTTATTGTGCCGAAAACACATACAGCAGAATTCTTGTGTGGTACAATATGATTGCTCCAAAGCAAACTACTTGCATATCAGCATATACAAGCATATCAGATAGTTTCTCAGATAGTATCTGGTGTCATAGGAGTACTGTATAACAAGGAAAATGTGCCAATAGAAGCTGTTTTCTTTTGGATATATATTTAAGGAATCATTATCAAAGTGACCAGAGTTATTTGACAACTTATTCAGGTCTGTGTTAGAACTGAATGTGCCAGTACTTTAATTAAGCTTTTGCTTCTAAAGTTAAAATGGACTACATTTCCTTTTTGCTGTATTTCATTCTACTCAGTGACAGGCAATAAATCTGTCATTGTGTGTGTGGAATATGGAAAGCTCCAATGAGAACCAGACAAAACCAGACATAACTCTATTGATCCTGTGCAAAATTGGAGCCTGGTTTTGGAATGTAGCCTACGCAAGAAAGGAGAATCACATGGATTTTAGAATAACAGATGCCCATTTCATTTCATTCTTCACCTATTCATTTTGTTTATGGTGGTATATCTCAACAGAATTTTGCAGAGTTATGCTATTCTAAGCCAGCAGGGAATTTGTACCAGTGATTTTAAGAGCCTCCTTACTCATATAGGCAAGAAAATCAGCTTCATAATCTATTCAGAGATTTACTGTAACCAATGAAATATCTTAAGGAAGTTTTTTTCTTTTAAAGAGAATAACTGGAAAAATCTGCATTCAAATTTTGGGGAATAATATTCTCGAAAATGGTCATATGGCTCAAATTCTATTAAACTCCTGATATCTGTGTATTCAGAATACTTTCTTCTGTGCTGGGGTTCAGTGTTTAAAGGTACTGCTCTTTACATATGATACTGACAGAAGTCAAGTTTTAAAAGCATAGTGAATTCTCAGATCTGGCTGTCTAACAGCTAAAGACAGCAGAGAGGCTCTAGGACCTTGGCAATAATGACGTACCTTCCATTTTCACTCACATCAGAAAGCAGGTCCCTTTACCACACTTGTGCACACCCTGCCATTCATATCAACACAAATGTATCATTGTGTGTCATCACAAAATAGTATTTGAAAGTTTGAAATTGTTAATCTGCCAGGAGCATATATTTGACAAAAGCTTAAACATCCCAGAGATTTAAGAATATGTTCAGTTGTCAGTTACTCTGATCTAAACCCAGAATCATTTCTGTGAAGTATCTGAAATTAATCCAAAAATAAATATGTGACAAGTAAGTATAGCCAAACATTTCCTATCATATCTAGTCTGTTAAACGCTAACCCTTCCATCTTGAAATTTTTCAGGATAAACTTTAATTTAAGTGAAGATTTTCAGCATTAAGCTTGCACAATTTAATCACCTTCTGACAGTAAGAAATTATTCCAAAACTTAGCAAGGTTTGGAAATCTCAGGCTGGCACAATGGTCTGTTGGGGGAATTTATGGTCTTCATTATCTAGAGAATCTCTGACTTACACCTGTTCTGAATCAATCCCTTTATCTTCTTTAAGATCACAATTTTTCAAAATCCACACAGCTACCATGGCTGGATGAACAAAACAAGGAAATTGTTGGAGAGTTTAAAGGTGCACAGTTAAATTCAGCTCTGGACACAAGGCCTGATGTAGCCTCAGCCCCTCCCTATTTCACCTTTTTCCCTTCTAGGTGTGCTGTTGATAGTGTGAGCAATTATTTCAGTTACATGACAGGTGGTATGATACAGTACTTCAGCAATAATAATTTTAAAATTTACTTCCTCTTTTCCTTGGGGAAAATAGTGATTTTTAGAGGTGTTTCAAAACCCACCTTTGGACAGGAAATGAGGGCTGGATAAGAAGGACAAAGATTCTGCTGATTAAGGTAATTTTGTTTTTTAGCACTTCTTGATGATTAGTGTTACGAGGGGTATTATGGGGAGTGATAAAAGTGGCACATTTACCAAATGTTTATTCTAACTAGATGAAAGAAGATGAAGGTTCTAAATGCCTTCATAAGTAAATAACATTGTGTTTATCCAGGTTCCTTTTTTAGAAGTATCAGCCTATAGGGAAATAGTACATAAGTCCAGCAGAAGATGTGACCTTTGAAGGTTATGGAATGAAATGTGAACAATAAGCCTATAAATTTTTATCTGTCACACAGAATTTTTAAAGTATAACAAATTGGTTAGCATTGAATAAGAAATGCTTAAAGAGGGATCAGATTTAAGTTCAAGCTAAAAAACTGCTCTAGTTAAAACATTTTTGAAGATCAAAAAAAGATGATATCTACCATGACTGGTAAGTATCTTCTGAGTAAATTGCTAGTGTTCTTTTCATTAGCATATCAACTTCTCCACTGAACTGATACTCCAGAATATTTTGGTTTTAAATAGTTACCTGAAAAAGTAAAAATAAAGGCTACTAGGAGAGTGAGTGGCTATTGTTCAATTATAGATGGAATTAAATAACCCACACAGTAATCTTGAAATTCAGCAGCAATAGGATATCAATTGTGTCTTTTTAATACAAAACATGTAGCATAATGCTATGCATACAGTGCAGGCCTGTATGTTTGCTTGGAAAGATATAAAATGCTGCATGTTGTAATTGCAAAGTGCAGTATGCTCTTCAGTGAAATTGCCAAACAGTGGTGAAAATCAAATAGAATTTTCTTCCATTTCTCTGTCTGTTAAGATCTTCTGGGCTCAAAATCATTGTAATATTTTAAATATTCATGGAAATGTATTAAAAAACACTCAGAGTTGGAAATGAATGTAACAGAAATTTAAAACTTATTTACTTCAATATGAATACTGATAATACCTTTGGCTGATAAAAAAACCCCAATATCTGAGTGAAATTTGGGGGTTGTGTATAAAAGTCTCATTATCTTTCATTGTGAAATAGAAATAATGTTGCATTGAAGTGTAAGTGCATTTTCTTGAGCTAGAATATGGTGAAGATTTAGCTGCTGGTAGGAAAATCGCTTTAAAACAGCATCAAGGGATAAGAGAAAAATATCCTAATCATGAATATTACACTTTCCACAAATTTTTTATTCAGAAACACAGAGAGGAAAAAGAAACCTGAAACAAGAAAAAAATCTCTTTCATCTGACTATATAAAATCTAAAGTGTGATTATCTGTCCATATGCTTCTGTGATGTACATGCAGAAAAGCATGTAGACATTCTTTATAGAATATCTTCTATGCATAATCTGTAAATCTCTACTTGTATATTTGGTGTGTTTCAACGTAAGAAGCCTTGCAAAGAAAATCTGTTAAAAAGGACTGCATAGAAGCAATTTAAAAAATGTTCTTCAGAGAGAAGGGAAAAAATGAGAAAAAAAGCATAGGCCAGGGAATGAATGATTACATTTTATCACTGTTGAAATAAGTGCCAATATTGGACCCAACCTCACAAGAGGTTAAAAAGTCATGTTGCCAGTTAACAGACTGTTTAACTAGAAAATACTTACAAAATATGCTTCCTCAATTTTGCAGCTAATAGTAATATGTAATGATAGTGATAAAATCAATAAGAGACTTAACAATCAAGTGTGTAACCTTCATGCAGAACACTTAATACAAAGTCTGTAACGCCATGTCTTAAACTCTATGTGTACTCTCATAAGATTGCTATATCCTAGCAATCCCATAAAATGAGACATATTTGCTGCATTTACCTTGACTGATACTGACTGCCATAAATGTTATATGAGTACTCATCAACGATTAAAAGGAATACCACATTGTCTTTACACCCTTTTCTTACTAGGTCTGGATTCTAGTTCATACTGAAATATTTGCCTGTTTCCTAAGGAAAGTACCAAAACTTGATCTGTCCTCATTAGTAATGGCCTTTGGGAGGCTGAAAATTTACCAAAATACTATATTCTTTAGTAATTATATTCATTGAGTTGCAGCAAGTTATGGGGGAAAAATTCAGAAGTCTAATCCGTGCTGGAATACTGTATTGCAAGGGAGAAATGGCAAACCTGTGTGTGATGACAGGGAGGTGACACCAAGTCAACTACCTCCACATTGTTGTGGACAGCTGGAGTTCGTGGGACAAGATCATGCTGACTGGTCTTCTCTGTCCCAGGGGAAACAGACACATGATGGTACAGCTGAGGGAAGATGAAAGCCTGGTGCAGGATTGCAGGTCTCAGATAGAGTCATTGCAAAGTTGTTGTGGCTGCATCAGAGAGTGATGGTCTTGCCTGCAAAGCTTTGTGATGCTGTGAATGTAGTGGGAAGCCATGGGGCATTGTACCCCATGCAGTGCTATTTTCTATAGTTAATCTTTGCATGTCTTTCTCTTTTCCCATGCAAAAGCACACAAAAAATTCAGATGCCATGCTGACTAACATCTTTTCAGTCTTTTGGGAAAAAGATGTGCTTTTAAAGCCTGTGGGGTTTTTTTCCCCCCCTCCTTTTAGTGTTAGTTGGGATCCTTGATTTATGATCCTGCGGATTTATAAGCAGGGAGAGCAGCACAACTTCACTTCACTTGTATTTTGCCCCTAGTTTGTCTTGGAACAAAATCCAAGGAAAAAAAAAAAAAAAGAGATAAAATCCATCTAGATTTCTAGCATCCCAGTATTGAAATGTTCTTGTCCTATTTGGAAGCTTCTTTTGGTTACATACAATAAAAAATGTGTTTGCTGTTGTATGCAGCTACCTATTCACCATTATTTTTCTTGCTCTCTTAAAACTCTCACTCTTTTTTTTCTCTTTTAATTGTACTTTGCCATTAGTTGTTATGAACATCTTACAATTGTTTTATTATTTAGGGATTGGTGGAAACATTGTGTCAATTAGTTATAATAATTGCTGAAAGTAGCCCAGCCACCACTGCTCACAAATAATCCATGTTAAAGTATCTTTTTTGATCCTATCCTGTGTTCATTCCCCTGAAAATTCCTATAGCTATAGCTATCCTGAAGGCAAGAATCCGCTGCCTGTAGTAAAGAGGTGGCAGTTATTTTCTGAGCTGTTGTTCCCATAAGAGGCCAACTCACCAATGCTATGGTTTGTTAAGTCACTTAAATATCTAGCTCTTCCAAACTAGACTCAGATAAATACAAAATAGGCATTCCCTGCAAGCTGGGTTCAGCTTTTGAAGAGTAAACAAACATTTCATTAAAATGGTCTCACTAAAGACGGGCAGAGAGATCTGAACTGAGCTGTCACCTTGTATTAGTCACACTCATAAATTCTGCCATGTTACAGTGCTCACTTGCAGTATCCCAGAGAGCTTGGAAGAAGCGATTCCCTCTCTTTGTTTTGGAGTTTTGTCTGGGGGGAGGTTATCATCTTTCTTGCAACGTCTAGTATGTTTGCATCAGGAATGCCGCACCCGCTCTGTGAACATGTACTCAAATACTGACCCTGACATCAATAATTTCCAGTAGGCTGGTGCAAATATGTATTTCTCTTACTAAGACTGCTTTTACTGTATCAGCTCCTCTCCAGGTCTGAGACACAGGACTTCTGATGTTGATGGTTTTCTGGTCTTTTGGATTCTTTTTCCTTCAATAGTAGTGACAGCGAATTCAGTCCTCACATTCCCTTTGACATCCTGACAATTATTTAATTTAGCCTCACAGCCTAAGGGAATAGGGAAAAAGATCTAACTCTAAATTCTTGCTGTAGTCCTTTTAGTATTAACAAAGAATGGTTAAGAGAGAGGACAGAAAAGCAATGGTTGGTAACACATGTAATGTGAATGTAGTTATTAAATGCAATGAGTCATGGAATTGGGCTTGGTAAAACATTATGAAGCAAAAAATTAGAGGAAAAAGAATAGCAACAGGCCTTGTAATATATATGATAAGAAAGGAATAAAACCTCTGTGTCCAAGATTTTATTGGAATACTATCTGGATGTTTTCTTTCAAAGTACAGCTTTCAAAAAGGAAATATAAGTTGAGTCTAGATGAGTAATTCTGGAAAGTTGTCTTTCTGAAAAAAGTCCACTAGAAACAGCTTCTTTTATTCAATAAATATTACCGTGCTTTCCATGAAAAAGCTGTTTTATTTTTAAAAATAATAAGGAGAAAAAGCTTTTGTTTAAAAAAAACAGACATAAAGTAGGGAAGGATTAAATTGAGTTTTGAGTAGCCTATATCTATGAGCCCTTATTAAAGAAGATCGTGTAAACAGCGAAATTATGAGAGCCTGTATTCAGTATTCCAGATTCAGGTACCATTCCCAACCCAGAACTCCTGGCTGATCGGGAATTTTCCTCTCTAATCTGGACCATCAGAAAGCAATCAATCTCTTTCACACAAATTCAGGTCTCAAACAAGGAAATTCTTTGATGCTGCCTTTCACTGCTCATGGTAAAATTAATTTATGCATGAAAACAAAACACAGGAAAAACAAATGGAATGGAAATAATAGAACATAGTTATAAAGTATGCTAATCTCCACCTTTTACATAATTTGCTTTGGAGGATTTTGTTCTTCTTTCCCTTTAAGAATTTTGTCGAACTGTTGAGCCTTTCATGTCATGGTACCATGGACTATCAACTTTCTTTGACATTTCATTCGATTTTGGGCACATGGACCATTCAATCTGCTGAGGAAGTGAGCACTGCTTAGTAAAAACCCAGACCAGCATCCTAGCCCACTAGGAAGTAGAATGTTCTTTCCCTGCTTCATATCCAAAGATAAGCCTTTCATGTTTATGAAGTTGGTGGGTTTTTTCTACACTAATAAGCAACTTGATGAACAAAACAAATAGTTACTTAAATGGGATATGCAGCATCTCCTTGGAATTTGAGTGTGATGGCAAGCAATAAGCAATAATAATGGCTGTAAGAAAAAATTACTCCCATGACTGCCAGTCAAGGATGCTGAAAAATAAAGAATGTGGGGTTGCCAAAATATAATAATTTTGATATTCCATTCTGTCCTGGTTTAGGGCAAATTTGGGAGGAAACCCCCAAAAGGGGTTTCTTTGGAAAGCAAACTCAAATGGCCTTTCCCTCCAGCCAGCTCAGGAAAAGAACTTCCTCAGAGAAAAGTGGAAAAAACCCTTTATTTAACAAACAAGATGCCCACAAACACAAAGAATTAATAATATGAAACAATAAAACCTCTCGCCGCTCCAAAGAGAGATGGCAAACAGGGACAGTCTTTGCTGTGGGTGTAGCTCAGCTCACTCAGTCTCTGACCAGCCCCACTCCCTCAGCAGGTCCAGGCCCCGGCGGCCGCAGGTGCCAGCCCTCGCTGCTCCTCTGGGTTTTTCAGTCTTGAGCAGATTTAAACAGTCCCAAGGAAAGTAAAAAAGCAGTCCAGGGAACTTATCTGCCTCAGCTAGCTAAAACTAACTAAAAGCACAGAAGACCTCTGTCCCACTGCTGTCCGTGCCTCAGACGAACACCGCAGCAAGGCCGTGTGGGTCAGGCAGTTTTCAAAACAAACTGCACTGCTTCTTTCTCCCCCTTCACTCCCAGAATGAGTTTTAAAGCTACAGAACTTAATGTACAACACAAACAGAACAGACGGCTGGGGATACAAGCATCATAAAGTTACCCTAGAACATGCCACCCCTTATCCCCATATGGTCAACATACTACCAGAACTAAACAAATTCTAACTCTACACACACATACCTTATACATGCATATATACATATATATACAGTGTACAGCTATATACAGAAAATGGCAGTAACATTCAGCAAGCAATGATATTTACTCACAGTTTTCACTCAACAATCAGATCTGAGGTACACGTTGTTTTATTTTTTTGCATTATTTACTATGTGCAACTTTGTTTCTGAGCAAAAACAATTTTATGGATGGATTTGCCTGTACTTGAGGCAGATTTGATTCAAACTGTCTTTTTTAATAAACTTTTCACATGTACTACTGGGACTTTATTTTCATTTACCATAGGTAGGAGCTTAGACTGAGCAGGGCTTGTTTTGTTGGTGGAACTTTGTATGTTAACTAACTGGGTGGTCTTTGTTAAGTGCTGCTCTTAACTTTTGAAAGACTGCCTGCTATACTATAGGGGCTTCACTTGCTTGGCGCCAAACAAACTCCGCGCTGCTTCTTTCTCCCCCTTTGCTCTCAGAACCAGTTTTAACGGTACAGAACTTAATATACAGCACAAACAGAACAGATGATTGGGGATACAAGCATCATAAAGTCACCCCAGGGCTCTTTCCAGATTATATATAAATATATGCACTGAACTTACCCTGAACTTACCGTAAGTTGGTGAGGTGGCAGCAGTGTCAGCAGCAGTGACTGGGGGAAGCCCAGAGGTGACTGTGGGATCACACTGTACAGGGGGGTTCCTTGGCTCAAGGACACACTATCAGCAGCTCAGAGCCCTGTGCAGATCCGGAAGCCCATAGGAACCAATCAGACATGGAGGGGGAGTTGCCAGGAGCATCTGTGGGAGATTTAGATTGTTCCAGGGAGTGGGTGAAAATGGCGTAATGCCTCAGACAGGGTGTGACATGGCAATTTGCGCAGCAGTTCCCAAGGGTGGGGCACAGCTCCCCAGGTGTACCTGAGGAGGACTTAATGTAGGGAGTGAGTCATCACCCAACCAACCAGAAGAGAATTATCAGTGGTTTCCAAGAGCCACTGTCGGAACGTGGTGGTCCAAACAGACCTCACACATCAACATGCAGTTGTCCAATTGCCAGCTGCAGTGAGTGCCTGAGCTTGTTCCTGATGCTTGGGGGCAGCAGAGATAACACCTCTGTGTGGTGTGAACAAGTGGATGAACTACTTACTGGCAGTGCTGAAAAAGGGAGTGGAGAGGTCAGGAAGTATCAGGGAGTGCGAGAGGGATAGTTCACTGAACTCCAACAGGTATACCCTGGTGGAGGACCTCCAGAAACAGGTGGTCAAGCTCCCAGAGGCAGTCAAAAGATTGAGGGATATCAGGGAAGCTCAGAGGGATTTGGACAGTTGTTCCAAGTCCTGATGGTGGGACAAAACACAGTCCACTGAGGAGAGGCCAAAAATTCATCCACTGGCACCCATGGAAGGGAGGAAAGGCATTAATGCAAGGGGTTGAGAAGTAGTGAAGAAAAAGCCTCAAACAAACACAAACAAAAGGAAAAGAAAAGGAACTAATAAAAGGAAGGGGCTTTTTTCAAAACCAGATATTCCCACCCAGCTAAACATCACCACTCAGAACCGCTTTATAGTTCTGCAGACTAATGAGGCAACACCAGCACACTGGAAGAACAGCCAGAGATAACTGGAACAGCCCAGTCCTCTCCACAAATCAATAAATTAAAGTCTAGTTCACCCAAGAAAAGGTGGCATGTGGCAGTAGTAAGTGACTCTAGTTTAAGGAACACAGAGGCACATCTGACCCATTTTCAAGCCTGGATCAAGGATGTAGCTGAGAAGCTGCCTAGCTAAAGCCAATGATTGCTAGTCACTATTAGTGACAGGAGATACAGCCAGTAGCTGGCTGGGAAGCATTAAGATGGACTAGAGAGCCCTGGGATGGGTGGTAAGGGGCTCTGGAGGTCAGCTTTTTTTTCATCAATTCTCCAGGTCAAATAAGATGTGCTTGAAATGGCCAGATTAGTTTGGCAGGTCAGCAAATGGTTAGCGCAATGGTACCATAGTCAGGTCACTCAGACCATGGGACTTGCTTTGGCAAGCCTGGCACACACAGGGCTGATGGGGTCCATCTGACAAAGAAGGAGAAAAGTATCTTTGTCAGGGATCTGCCAAACTGGTGAAGGGGGCTTTAAACCAGATTTGTTAAGGGACAGGGGGCACTTATCCTGCCAGCTGGCTGTAAATACCTGTAGTGGATGCCTGGAAGAGTGCAAAGGCATTCCAGACACTCCAGCCTGTTAACTGGCTTTATCTGGGCCTTCATCTGGTTCAGATGGCTATACACGAAAGCACATAATATGTGGAACAAGCAAGATGAGCTAGAGACATGCACATCTGCACAGGTGTGATATCTTTGGCACTCCAGAGACATGGTGGGTTGCTCCCATGACTAGAGCATTGGAATGGAAGGGTTTAGGCTTTTTAGGAAAGATAGGCTTGGGAGACGAAGGTGGGCCTCTATGTCAACGACCAGCTGGAATGTATGGAACTCTGTCTGGGGAAGGATGCAAAGCCAACCAAGAGCTTGTGGGTCAAGATTAAAGGGAGGAGAGGGACAGGCGACACTATAGTGGGGGGTCTGATACAGGCCACCGAGCCATGAGGATGGTGGTGATGAAGCCTTTAATAGGCAAACAGGAGCACTGGTCCACAACTACTACAATATCTGTTGGAGGGACAGCACAGCAGGGCACAAGTAATCCCAGAGGTTCCTTGAATCTGTTAGTGACAGCTTCCTCATACAGTGATAGAGCAGTCAACGAGAAGAGTTGCCATGCTGGACTTTGTGCTCACCAGCAGGGAGGAGCTGGTGGGGGTTGTAGTGATCCAAGACAGCCTCGGCTGCAGTGACCACAAGATAGTGGTGAGGTTCTCATGGCAGTAAGGAGGGCATGCAGAAGGCTCACTGCCCTGGACTTCAGGAGAGCACATTTTGGCCTCTTCATGGACCTACTTGGGATAGAGCCCTGGAGGACAGAGTCACACAAGAATGCTGGCTGAGGATCACCTCCTCCAAGGTCAGGAACAATGCATCTGAACAAGGAGGAAATTGGGCAAAAATATCAGGAGGCCTACATGGATGAATAAGGAGCTGATGAGCAAACTCAGAGCAAAAACAAAAGATTTCAGAACACAGAAATGAGGATAGGTGGCCTGGGAGGCATACAGGGAAATTGTACAGAATGCTAGGGATAAGGTTAAGGAGCCAAAGCCCATCATAGAATTGAGTCCACCCAGGGATAACAAGGATAACAGAAAGAGCTTCTACAGGTATGTCACAAACAAAATAAACTTTAGGGATAATCCAGGCCCTCTGCAGCAGGAAACAGAAGACCTGACTGCCCTGGACAAAGAGAAGGATGAGGTTCTCAATGAGTTCTATATCTCAGTCTTCAACAGGAAGTGCTCCAGCAACATCACCCAAGTTGAGAACAAACTCAGATTCAGGAGCTGGGAGAATGAAGATCCTAAGCCCACCATGGGAAAGGATCCAGGTTTGAGACCATGTAAGGAACTGACAACTGAATATGTACAAGTCCATGGGAAGGACCTGATGAGATTCATCCAAGAGTCCCGATGGAGTTGCTAAGCCATTTTCCATTTTGAAAAATTGTGGCAGGCAGGTGATGTCCTCAATGTCTGGAAAAAGCAAAATATAACCCCCATTAATAAAAGGGGGAAAGCAGAAGACCCATGGAACCACTCACTGGTCAGTCTCATTTGAGTGCCAGGCAAGATCATGAAGCAAATTCTCCTGGAAACTTTGGTAAGGCACACAGAAAACCAAGAGGTGCTTGGGAACAGGCAAGATGGCTTTACAAAGGGGAATCATGCCTGACAAATTTAGTGATCATTCTATGATGGGGCTACGGGATTGATGGATAGGGGCAGAGCAACTGACATCATCTACCTGGATTTGTGCAAAGCATTTGACACCGTCTCACATGACAGTGATTATTGTCTCCAAGTTGAACAGACATAGATTTGATGGATGGATGACTCAGTGAAAAAAGAATTGGCTGGATGGCCACACACAAAGAGTTGTGGTCGATGTCTCATTGTATGTGTGGACAACAGCAATGAGTGGTGTCCCTCAGGCACCAGTGTTGGCACCAATAATGTTCAACATCTTTGTGACCAACAGGGATAGTGGGATTGAGTGCAGTCTCAGCAAATTCACTGACAACAGCATGCTGTGTGATGAAGACATCACATTGGAGGAAGGGGTGCCACCCAGAGAGACCACGTCAGGCTTTGACTGACGCAAACTTCATGAACTTCAACAGAGTGAAGTGCAAAGTCCTACTTGCCATTTAGCAATGTTAGCAATGTTATTCTCCAGTTTAGCAATGTTATTCTCCGGTTTAGTGTTCCCACTGACCAGGAGAAGAACAACAGTTTGAAGCACTTCAAACCATGAGTCACTCAATCACTCTCACTTTGCTCTCCCCCCACAGAAGGATGGAGGAAGGAGGTACAAAAGGTAAAGATCATAGTTTGAGATAAGAACAATTTACTGAGAACAACATTAAGAAAACTAACAGTAACAAGAACAGAGTCTACAAGACTGGTGAATGACCCACACGCAAGTGCTCACCATACAGAACCTAGTGCTGTCCTGACCACTTGCTTCATCACTGGTCTGACTTGAGGGAACCCTTATCCCTCCACCACCTCCTGAGATTCCCTCCACCACATGAGATAGTATAGAATAACCTCAAGGTCCTGGACATGGGCATCCTGGCTGCAGCAAAAATTAACCCTGTCCTGGATGGCATTACACCTGAGTTGGGGCAATTACAGACACATATAGGTTGGGTGGAGAACTGATTGAGAGTAGTCCTATGGAGAAGAACTCGGAAGAGATGGTTGATGAAAAACTCAATATGAGCTGGCAGTGTGCACTTGCAGCCTAGAAAGCCATCCTGGGCTGCAGCAAAAGGAGAATGGCCAGCTGCCCTCTACTCTGCTTGTGTGAGATCCTAACTGTAGTACTGCACACAGTCCTGGTGTCCCCAGTGTAAGGATGTGGAAGTACTGGAGCAAGTCTAGATGAGGGCTGTGAGATTAGTAACTGAACTGGAGCATGTGCCCTACAAAGACAGGCTGAGAAAGTTGGGACTGTTCAGCCTAGAGAAGAGAAGGCTACATGGAGACCTCAGAGCAGACTTTCAGTATCAGAAGCAGGGCTACAGGGAAGCTCGGGAAGGATTTTTCATCAGGAACTGTACTGATAGTAAAAGGAGTCAATAGGTACAAACTGAAAATCTAGGCTAGCTATTTGTGGGAGACTAAAATATTTACAGTTAATGACTCAAACTATCATCTATTTGCAAAATGGCAGGGTGCTTTGCTAAAGCCAGCTTTGCATTTCCCAACAAAAGGGGAGGAGAAGATGGATGTGTGGATTGGGTGTGGGTCTGATCTGCATAAGAACAGCCCAAGTGCAGAGGGAGTGAGCATCCAACCACCAGAGAATTATTTAGAAATAATCCCAACATTTATTTAGAAACGAGCTATTTGTTGAACCAGATAAATGAAAAGGCTGGTAAGAAGCAGATCCTATGGAGATGGCATAATGCCTTTCCTTCCCTTACACAATTGTCTCAGGTGCAAACCTGTCTCTTGAAGGAGGTATTGGGACAGTCACATACAGGCCTGGAGGTATTCATCCCCCCTGACACAGCATAAGTGACTTAATGACGCTGATGAGAGAAACAGAGGTCATGTCTTAGGACCATAAACCATCTAAGATCCCTGCCCCCGACTGACATCTGGGGCTTTCCACCAAAGGATTATGCATGACCCAGAGTTGGAACAGACCATGTAAAACTCCACCCTCAGGGGAGATGCTTGAGTGTTCTCACCTGAACCTGAACCTATGTTAACCCACTGAAGTCTGTCACAGAGGCTTCCCCCATCCCCTCGGATCAATTCTCAACCATGACTTTTATCAGCAGACACCTAAATTGCAGCAATCAAGTGATGTTGCTGGATCCATGAGTGATGGTATCTTCATGCTCCACTACAATGGAGGCATCCAGAGTGTGGTCGTACACTGGAACAGGCTCCTTGGGGAAGTGGTCACAGCTCCAAGCCTGACAGAGTTCAAGAAATGTTTGGACAATACTCTCAGGCACATGGTCTGACTCTGGGGGATGGTTCTGTGCAGGGCCAGGAGTTGGACTCAATGATCCTTGTGTGTTCCTTCCAACTCAGAATATTCTGTGATATTTACAGACATATAGATATGTGCATATCTATATATACACACACATATATCTATAGATATGTATATATATATATATATATGTATATGCAAATGCTGGTCATTCAGTGTCACTTCACTCAAATCTGCCCCAAGCGACCAATTGACCAGAACCTCAGGTAACCTGTATTCAGGGGTGGATTGTAACAATAATAGGAAGAAATTCTTTATTTTGAGGGTGGTGGGACACTAGAATAGATTGCCCAGGCAGGTTGGGGACACCCTAACCCTGGCAGTGTTCAAGACCAAGTTGGATAAGGCCTTGGTCTACGGGGAGATGTCTCTGCTCATAGGGGCAGTTGGGACTAGATGGCCTCTAAGGTCCCTTCCAACCCTTAATATTCTATGATTGTATGAATCAGAATAAAGTAATAGATGAACACATGTATGAATTATGGTATTTTGTGAGATATATGCATCATTCAGCTCTCTTCTCCATTACTTTGCTCACTTTTGGCCTTTAGTAAATCTGTGGTTGGCTACAAGGGAATGAAGCTTTGGGACAGGACTTGTTTTTATGTACACATGGCGCTTGCAAAGTAGAGGGTCAACAGGAAAAATGCTTTAATCTTCTGCTCCTGTCATCTCTAACTTTCTGGCCATGTATTAGGAGAATATTAATCTTTAAATAAATGATCATCTGAAAAGGCAGACTAATCAGATGTTTTAAAGCTGGTGTCATCTATTTCTTCAGTGCACTGTGAACTAATAACGTGACCAATAATGGTGAAAAAACAACTGCAGAAGAAAAAAAGACAACATTTCAAAAGTTGCAAGTTCATAGAAGGAGCTTAAAGCAAATTTTTAAACTGCTGCTGGTGGAGTAGCAATGACAAGTGGAATACTCACAATCTGGCCATATATCTTTATTTTTCTCTGTTCGGCAAGATCTGCCAAGTACTGAAATTCTTGAAGACCCCTCATAGTTGCCTTCCTCATGAGTGAAACTTCATCCTTTTACCTCTCCCCTTGAAAGGAAAATGGCCTGATAATGATCAATAAGAAGGGAAAGGGAAAGGGAAAGGGAAAGGGAAAGGGAAAGGGAAAGGGAAAGGGAAAGGGAAAGGGAAAGGGAAAGGGAAAGGGAAAGGGAAAGGGAAAGGGAAAGGGAAAGGGAAAGGGAAAGGGAAAGGGAAAGGGAAAGGGAAAGGGAAAGGGAAAGGGAAAGGGAAAGGGAACATATATAAATAAATAAAAAGATAGTGTTTAGGGCTTGGATTCCATTTCAGAAAAAAAATTGGTCCTTTTAGGAGATAGAATTCAGTCTACAAAATATGATTTTGATGCTCTTTGACTCTTTGGTGTTACCAAAGTCATAGCATGCATTCATGCAACTTCAGTGTACCAGAGAAAGAGTTTAAAAAGGTCATTATTGGATTGTGTGAATTACATCAGACCAAATTACTTTATTTGCTACAGTAACAAATGAGAAACTTCAAAGACTACCGTTTTTCAATTTACATAGTTTTCATTTAGTTGCACACATTTTAGAATAAGTGGCCTTCTTTGAGCTTAGCTGGCACTTGGAATGTGCATCTTCCCAATCACAATAATTTTAAAATCTACTGCTAGTATCAATCTCACTTGATAGATAGTACTTGAAAGTGATGATGATTAAAGTTGGTAGATGAATGGTCAAAGCAGAGTATGAGGCCTAACTGAAGAAGCAGTCTACAGGGCAAGTAGATCATAAAGGAGAAAAGACTTTTCACAAATGAATTAGATATATGGAAGTCACACCTTACAATCCAGATCAACTCACAACAAGAAACAAGTTGGTAAAATACAATCTCTAGGTCTCAGAGAAGTGCTTGCAACTTTTCATTTGTTATGTAAAATTAATGAGAGACAGGGACATGCACCAAAAAGAGAAAAGAACTTCAGGCTTACTAAAACTGTGTTCGCTGTTATACAACAGGTGTCTTCAGAGAGGAGTAAAAAAGCAAAGCACTTCTTGAAAACATTTTTTACTTTCATTTCACAAACAATTGACAGCTTTTTACCAAATTTGGCACAATAATTAAAGTGTTTAGTCCCTGAAAGTACATTCTGATAACATGATTCCTTAATTAAGGCATTATGAAATCAACTCTCTAACATTACACAATATAATTATTGGAGCATTAACTTAGATGCCTTATTCAAGGCTGTAGAACAGTTTCAATGGATCCATGTTTCATAAAATAGACTAACAGCAGTGAAAAATCCACCACTTGGGCAAAAACATTCTATGCTGAGTCACTAGGTAAAGACCCTAATTGCTGTTTTTTAAGTGGGAGAAAAGTCATATACGTTGCAGTTATATACTGCGGTGTTGAAAATGGTCCATGGAATATAACAAAAAGAAAGGATTTCTAAAATTCCTAATAGTAGGATTATTAGGCTGCCTAACTACATCAGCTTTTCATCATCTAAGCATACTTGATGCTATATGTATCAGGAGAATCATCACGTAAGCCCATATCTAGTGCTCTTTCTTACCCACTCTTCTTAACAGCTGAGGTATACATGAACAAACAAATTATATAAGTGCTTCTATACTCCAGTTATGACTTATATAACACAAATAACAAATAAAAATTGTCACACAAATTGGAAAACTGAGTTGCTTCTGAATGCCTAGGAATCTTATCCAAACAGATTTTCAGTGTGATCAAGAAATAAAATTATTGCACTGGAATTCAAGACCAATGAGATAGTTTTTCTCTGGCTCACAGGCCTCCTTGGCTAATCACGCATGTGCCACTTGGGTCAGTGTTTTTAAGCACATAAAGACTCCTGCATCTGCTATGAGGAAGAAATTAGTACTATCTAATTCAAGCTCCTGGTTTATATTTCTGGACTTGAGTCTTTTTTCTTTTGCTTACCATCCCTCATCTAGTCTTTGTAGGTTTCCTAGTTGTTTGACATCTGTCCGATTCTCTTCTGTTCTGTTTTCTTAACTATTTCTCTTACATTTACCTCTCAAAAAAGAAAGTCAAAGGATATTTTGCTTAGTAGAAATCCTGAGTTTAGTGGTTTTCATTAATTTTGCAGTGTTGGGTTGTGCAAACAGGACTTACTTTCATTTGCTGTGCCTTTAGTACAGCTTTCTTCTCCTCAGCAGTGCTCCTCATGCTGGCAATCCCACAGTGCCGGGCTGCTTCACTGAGGGAGCAGGATGTGCCCAGAAGCTCACCATGCACCACATCTAAATTATCTAAATCACCTTCTACAGAAGGTGAAAGGGTAATTATTGTTTTGATCTTTAGAGAGTGAAATCTATGAAGTAGGGTTCCCAGAATTATTTATTTTTACCAGTAGGTGCTATGATTTTAAAATGAACTTAATTTAAAGATTTTTGTGTCAATCAGGAATTAAAGTTTTAAATAAGAAAGTCAGCTGCCTGCTCTTTGACAAAGAAGACCTCCATACAGTCTGTAATATCACTCTAGAGCCTAAATTCAGTGTGGATTATGTGTCCTTAATTAAAAAAGGAGATCAATGGAATATCTCTCCTGGATGTAGCAGATGTGAAGTGTTGCAAAGAATGATCAAGCCACATCCTTAGGGAGGCATGTTTCGGAGGTTCTGTTTACTAAACTCTTACAAATATTTACTTAGCCAGATGATAACTTTGGCTTTGGAAAGATTCATAACTTCACTAACTAAGATGAATTTTTATGAAGATGGCAAGTGTTAACCCTCGGGAGTAAAGTGCTCAATCCATAAAATTCTGACTTTTCCTAACACTGAGGTTTCTCTGTATGTGAAAGAAAGAAAAGATGTGCCTCTTTATAAAATTCTAGAACATTTATTCTGGGACAACTGAAGAACACAAAACCCCCAAATACTTGGCTAATATGAGACAAGACAATAGATTTAGAGCTGTGTTCACTCATTTTTGTCAGAATTAAAGTGCCTTGTTACTCACAGTCTCAGTGCAGACCAAAACTGGAGAAAAAGTAATTTGATGGTTTTCAGCTACTAATTCCTCTCCCACGCGAAATTTAACTTTTCTTCTGATAAACTTGTGAAATACTTAAAAATTGTCATGTCTTTCCTACAGCTGTGAATACTGAAGCCATTTAAAAGAGATACTTCAAACTAACCTGAAAGGCAGTAGCAAACAAAAGGTAGCAATTCAAAGCATTGTGGTCTTCAGATCCTTCCTAACTCACTAGATTATGAGATTATGACACCTTCTAGATTTCTTCATCTCTTTTGGCATCAAGAATGATATTGTAAATTTTTTCACGTGACCTTAATTAAACCAATGCCATACAACTTTAAAGATGCACTGACAATGAATAATGAACTTTTAAAGATTATTTAAGGTGCCTACCCATTTTTGGTATTTGCTTTTTCTCATGTGAATTTTTCTCCTTCTCACTGACATCCTAGCCTAAAGCAAGTATTATTTAGGGACTAAATCTGGGACCAAATGTGGCCAATAATCTAATCTTTTTGAGAGGAATAACAATTGCTTATTCAGCAAAAAATAATTCCTCCTAAAGACTACAAACACCAAGGTTGAAATCAATTCTTGTACCCCATGCCAACAAAGGTACCTTATTTTTTTAGAAGGCAAGGAATTTTTCTATTTTTTTATTGACACCTCTAACATTATTAACAAGGCCAAAAATTTAAATTTTTCTTTTATATTGCGCTTT
This sequence comes from Phylloscopus whistleri, assembly GCA_017589585.1. Lineage (NCBI taxonomy): Eukaryota > Metazoa > Chordata > Aves > Passeriformes > Phylloscopidae > Phylloscopus > Phylloscopus whistleri. The sequence goes on along the minus strand of JADMLD010001013.1, from coordinate 8,309,164 downwards.
GAGACATCTTCCCAACATTTTTTATATAGATTAGCATATGGGAAGCTACAAGGAGCTTTCTACGCTGCTCTTCTGAAGTCACATATAAATAACCTGACCAATCCCTAATGTGTAGTTGGCAATATCATTCTGCGTAACTTCATCTCTATCTATTTTTCCATAACGCCAGTAGCAAATTAGGAAGGATCTGAAGACCATAATGTCTTAGGCACTATCTGAAGAAAATGTGAAACACGTCCTCTTAGACTCGACCGTATTTTCTCTTTCTTCTTTGGTTCAACAGCTAAACGGAAGTGATCTGTTTAGATTTATTGTTTCCTCCAGATTTTCACTTCCCACCTCCCCCAATATAACTGAAATATCCTTAAAATGAAACAAAAAACTAGGAAGTTTTTAATTCAGCTATTTAATTTCTAGTATGTGGGAGGGAAATCAAGTTGGTGTAGAACTACATTTTAGTAGTTATGCCAACCTAAGCAAGAATCTTCACTTGCTATTCCACCAGTTTGGTCATGTGCCAGCACAGTGGATCAGGGAACAAATATGGCTGGGAAATAGCCATTTAAAAATTTACTCCACATCATTCTGTTTTCCTGAAAACCAAGGGGATTCAGAGTTTTCCAGCTTTCAGAAGGATGTCCTAGCCTATGAAGTTCTACTGTCTGTGCTGATTTTAATCCCAGCAGGGCAATTAAATTCCAAATAAGCCACTCCCTTCCCTAGTCTATTTTGGTAAGGAAGGGACAATAAATGAAAAACTATGAGTTGAAATAAAAATTTACTAAAACCACAATTACAGCAGCAGTATTAATAACAAGAGTACAAAAAAGAGGTGATTTACCCACGAAAGGGTATTCTCCACTGGGAACAAAGGAAAAAAAAAAAAAAAAAAAAAAAAAAAAAAAAAAAAAAAAAGCTTCCCGAAGATGGTGCTCACAACACCCGGTATTTGGGAAACAAAGGCAGTGTGGTGAGGAGATCTCCCGCATGGAAAGCAGGGACAAACAAACCCTGGTAGTTCATCCAAACAGGGATCGTGGGGCCACTGGCTGAGCTCAGCTCTCTGCAGCTGCTTGCGCTGCCGCCTCCAAATCTCTGCAACACGATGTCTGTGTGTCTGTGTGCCGTGTGTCCGTGTGTCTGTCTGTCTCTATGTGTGGGTGTGCGTGTGAAATCCCTCTGCCCCGGCCCCGCGGGCTCAGGCGCGCCTCAGAGCTGTCCCTTCCAGCACCATCAGCCTGTGGTCCTGCCCCAGAGGAAAGGCGGGACAGCAGGGAGATGATGGGCAGCAGAAGGAACCAAGCGCACCAGGGTTTTAAGGCAATAGTCCACTCTGCTCCAGCAAGCCTGCTAAGGAGAACTTCTAGTTTCTGGTGCCCAGCTTGTCCTGCTGAAAGCAGTGAAGGTGTTGGTGGTATGGAATGAACACCCTGGTCACCCCCACAGCGCTAAAAATCTTCATCCCCACCTCTGCAACCAGGCCACCACCACATTCATTTCCTCTGGTAGAAAAATACTGCCTTTGTGCACCATAAAGTGGATCTGGAGCAACTAAGAGAGTTCTAAAAATATGTGAGCACCCATTATATGTTAAAATCTGCATTGGCCAAGTTTCCTGAGGCACCTGGCAAAGCAAGAGAGAGAGAGCAACTCTAAGTTTCCTTACAGGAAAAAAAAATGAAAAGAAAAAAAAAAAAAAAAGAAAAAAAAAAGAAAGAAGAAATTTCATATTATTAATTCTTGTGTGGGTTAAGAGCAGTTTATGCTCTTACATACCCAATCCAGAACCTCGATTACAATGCATTAAGGTTCTGTGAAGTACAATGGTCTATGAATAAATAATCTTTACTGCTTTTACATCCCCCCTCCAAAAGTGAGAGAAATCTGTTTCTGCCACCTTCATTTAGGTGTAATGAAGCTTTTGAGTTTTTGCCATTTGCAGTATAAAGATTCTTCAAACTTCCATTGCATTTACCAGCATAGCAAAGACTGAAACGGAAATTTTACTGAAAAAAATCACACAAATATGATAAATGCTAATAGTCTGTAGGGTGCTTTAACAAAAACATGCCCTCAAATCTTTTAATTCAGCAGTTCAGGCGCTAAAAATGTAATTTCAGGAAGATATGTAAAAACTGCCAATTTTTTTTAAAAAAAAGCTCTGAATTTGTTTGAAATGCAACCTTGACATCCATTGTCAGTCAGTTTTGAGTATTCCTTTTTTTTAAAGAATGACAAGTCAGGTGATAAAGGAACAAGACTTTATTTCAAATAGAAATGGATGGATGGATGAATGAATGTATATTACACAGACCATAAGTCACAAAAACTGTTGTGTAACCATCGAATTTTGCCATCATGTCCACATGAATGTCAAGCCATTTAATCACTTTGACTTCTAGTGCTTTTACAAAAAGGATTTTTTTGTTCCATAATGAGTCATTTCTCATTTCTGTTTTGATGGGTGAACTGTGGGAGAGCACTTGGTGGGAGAGCACAAAACTGAAAAAGGATCTGCACCTACAGCTTGCAGCTCCTGGCTCTCAGACCCACTGTGTGTCGATTAATGCACAAGGAGCATGGCAGCCTCTCCTTGCAGCACAACCTCAGGAGGAGCATGGTCTGGTGACAGGACAGCGAGACAGTAGAGATGCTTATTGTATAAAAATTTTAGACTGGCCACTGACAAATAGCAGCTAACCATGTTTGCACTAAGGCCATGAAGTAGGTGAAACTGAAAATTCACTATACCTCCAATACAAGGAGAAACATGAAGCAAACATTTAAGCCAAGATGTTTACAATTTACCCATTATTGGTTGCCATATTTTATAATATAAATTAAATAGTGTCAACTAGTTCGATAAACCAGCAAAATATTTTATCTCCCTGAATCAAGAATGAAAGCTTTTATTTTTTTCTTTTTTTCTTTTTCCCTTTGAAGGACATCATATATGTTCTATTTTAAAACAGAGCTCATATACAAGAAAGTACCTCATATCTTTTTGGGAACCTTAGCACTTTCATTAAAATATTTGTTTAAAAAATATCTTTAGTGTTGTACTGCTAAACCCAGGAAAATGAAGATGATCTTCACTTAACAGTATTTTCCACTGGGGACTCCACTGGCATTCAGTTGTCTCATTTAATTATCACTTTCCTGATTCAACCATTATTCATGAGCTTCCTTGTGTTCTTAAAAAGCTCTGAGCTGTGCTTGCCAATGTTATGGCACATTATGAAGCACAGTTATGCAGCAAGAGGGAGGGGGTGATAATGCATTGGTCTATACTGCTGGCATATTCTCTGTTTGATCTCCTCAGTTGCCAGTGGAATGCAGATCTCTTTATTCAAAATCTACTGCTGTTTCTTAAGCATTGTGCTGGTAGTACAATCCTTTGCATTGCTTCAGTAAAATAGAGCAATACTGAAGTTGTATGAATTGTTTGCATGGAGTTTACACTAGTTTCCATTTGACTGCATTTCTATTTTGTAATAGTGGTGAAAGAAAAGCATGGAGAGAAAAGTTCCTAACAGATGCAGAGAAAATACTCCTGGGTAGGTTGGAGATGAATTTTAATTGCCATCAGTTCAACCCATATTGAAGTTGGAGTATACATCAGTTCAGATATTCATGCCCTCTCTGCCTAATTTTAATGTTCAGATTTTTAGCTGAATTATATGCTGCCAATTTACTAGTTTAGTATTTTCATTGAAAATACATAATCCAAGTCAGTTAGGCTAAAGATAAAGACTGAAAGTCTAAATTAAAAGCAGCTGCTCTCCTAAATATGCCTCAAATCATACTACACCTCAGTTGAAGGTGGGCAGAGCAACTGAAATTATGTAATTTCTTTTCTAAACCACTTAATTTAGTTTCTAATAGCAATAATCTTAAGGAAATCAGTCATTAATGAAGTTAACAGCCAATTTGCTAGAGTGTTATCTGTCCTTGGGTTCACCCTAGGATATTATGTCAAACCCCATAACTTTTTAATAAAGATGAATTTTTAATTTTTTTTGTTATGCCTAGATAATGAACTGACACATATCTAAATTTCAGAATACAGTTAAGGATGAATATTTATTTACTGAGAGTACAGAAACACTGCTATCACTTCTTATTTCCAGATATGGAAAACAAAAACTGAAAAAAAAAAATCTCAGCATGTTTCTTAGCATTCTTGCATCAAACATAAATGAGAATAAAAGCTGATTCTCCCAAATTCATGATAGGGTGAAAGGAAATACCTACTAACACTTTTTATACAGCCTGGCTGAAACATTTATTATTCCAAATTCCTCTATGAAGCATGCAGAGCTTTAAATAAAACTATGAGGCAATTTGAAATAAGATGCAGTTCCAACAAATTCAGCACAGTTGCTTCTACTTCAGCATCAAACAACTTTCAATTTGTAGCAAATTATACTCTAACTGGATATTAACAAAAGTTCTGAAGTCTTCTCTTAGTCAAATCATTCCATAATTTTAGTGGGAACAGTAATATTACATGAGTGGGAAGCTGCTTGAATAAACATTAATTTCACATGCAAAGACATTAACACCAGTATGAGGCACGAATGAATAAAACAGGCCAGCACCTATTCTGAATTGTACCAGTGTAACCAAGAACAGAACTTGGATTTGCAGGCTTGGCTGGGGCTACACTTGCTATGAGATGTGCCAACAGAGCCAGAGCTCTGGACCTGACGCACCACCTTTGCTCCAAAGAACCCTGGACTCACAGACAAAGCCACTTGCACAAAGCCTGTATTTCGCTGAGTGAGGACTTCAGGACTAACTTCCATGCTTACAGACCATTTCCAGCTCTATAACCTGTTTTATAGAGCAAGATACTCAGAAAGTCACACTAAGAAAGAAATATAGCAATGAAAAGGGTAAGTTCTGAAGATAAAGCTCCAGTAAGTTCACACAGCGTGAACTTTAGTTAGGAGATATTAGTTTAGAGTTCTAACAAGATAAGCAAAAACTGTTGCTACTGCTGCTTTAGAAAAGGACAAAGTAAATTATTTACTGCTGGCAAATTTCAAATTAGTCTTCCTTTGTTAAAAATTATGCCTTAATTCAAACAAGTCCCTGTGGAAACCCTATGGATTTCATTGTAAGTATGTGCAATGATTCTTTCTTTCTGTATACTTCATAAATATGTTTTTTTCTGAAGATTTTTTCATCACATCTACTGAATGCTGATTCCATTCTTTTGTTCCTAATTTTTGAAGAGAAAAATTTTGATGAATTTTGCTTTATTTTTGGTGTCAACTAGTCAAATGTGGCTGGCTCAGTGATTTTTTTATTAGTGTTCTTATTTTGATAAATAGCTTTTGTTATTGTTTCATGTGACTTTAGGATCTGTATTATATTCAAAAGTTGATCTTTAGGATCGTATTTTCTTTTAAAAAAATTTTAATATGAAGAACAGCAAATGCAAAATTCCTTGGTATATTAGTTTTTGTTTTCAGTATTCCTTTTTTTTTTTTTTTAATGCAGGAGATGCAATTCAATATAACCAGTACATGGCATTGCTTAAATTCAGGTTTGTATGTAAAATAAATCTTACCAAGTGCACCAAACCCCTACATCTTCTGTTTTCTAATACTCATTTGTCCACACTTACAAGGCAATATAAGGTATGGATGGTGCAGAAGAATTATATAAAGATTACACAAGCAACATTTTCATAAGCTTCAAGTACCGAGGAAAAGACGTCCAATTTCCAAATTGCATGCAATATTTTTCCCTCTAGACATTGTACGTTTGTTCCCTTATCAGTTTATGTCTTTTACAGCTTTTCTTCCTATGACACTATATTTTAATTATTAATTTTCAGTTTCACCTATTAATATCTGTTTCTATGGGACCTCAATTTAAAGTGCCATCAGAAGAAAATCTGGGATGACAACTACATAAATACTCAAATCTCACTAAGGTAACAAAAATGACGCTTTTCTCCAATATTGGTAATTCACATTTTTTTTCTGCCAAGTATCAATACAGGTTTACTACACATCACTTAACTGAGTGTTTAGCTGTGCCTATGGGGCTTGACCATATCACATACAGTTTTCATTTCTTTCTGTTACTTCCTTTTCCTTTCCTTTCCTGTCATTTTGTCATTTCCTTTCATTCTGCTAAAGAACCACCTCTATATGCAGATATTTCTCAGTGACAGTACAATCTGACTCTGGAAACAGAGCATACTAACTCAAAATTACATTTTTATAGCATGTATAAAGAAAATTACACCTCCTGAAACATACAATTTCACAGCATTTACTATGTATTTAGAAAACTGTATTTTTCAGATCCTATAGAATGGGCTGGCTGGTGGAAATATTTAACCAAAACAATATACTTTACAGTGTAAAAAAGTGGGAAAGTGAAAGGGGGAGAAATGGTGTTAATATAATATAGCTACACGCATAGAAAAATTAAAAATTCAGAAAACTCAGTTTTCACAGGAAACAATTTTTTAAGGTCCTCATTGATAGAGAAATTAATTTGAAGCTCAAGAACAGTTCATAGTCTTCATCTTCCACTTACTTATGCTTATCATATAAAGTCCTGCTGTGTAAACAGAACACATGCATCATTCCATAGGTTTAAGCAGTCTCCTCAGTATCTGGAACCACCTAAAAATATAAGGCAAGAGTCATTGAATCAAATAAAAAATTCTACATGAAACCAGTAGAAGGTCCTCTATTTGTGGTATCTGTGCCATTAAGGAACTACGACATCTGGCTAAGCTGGAGTTCCCTATTCACCAGTGGTTTCACATCCATCTCTGTTTTTTAGGTTGTAGCTCAGTCACAAGAAGCCATTCTTCCGGCAGAACTGGAAAGAATTCCCTAGATATAAAGACATTATTGACTACTAATTGAACTGACACTTTTTGGCCCGAGTTTAGCATCAGCAAGAATCCAGCAACAGCCATACACTGCACACAAACCAGTGTTCACTTTCACTGTGGTAGGACTGTCCATAAGAAATAATTTTCTCCGCTATTTCCAGATAGGACTGGGCTTTGAGTTGTTTTGACCAGCTCATTCCTCCCTAGCCAGGCTGGAGGTCATAATAAGATGTAGGACAGCTAGAGCTGAACATCACGTTATCTGCTGCCAGCACTTAGGTACTCCTCTAGTGGTTTACATAAATTATGTAGAAAGCTGAAGGGAAATAAAACTGATCCTTGTGCAGGGTAACTTTGTACGTCAGCTATCAACTAACAGAGATGCAGTTTCACAGGGAAGACAAAGGGATGAATGATTAGCTCTAAAACACTGCAGAAAACCCTAACAGATTAAGAAGAGATTTAGTGGATCAAGAGGGTAATTTCTATGGACAAAACAGTATTTATCACTGTTGACTTCCAATCTTGCTCTGAAACAAAATAGTTGAAGACTGAAACTGAAATCTGGCCCTTGTCTTTCTCTGTGCCAGTATATTTGGGAATGAAAGGTTTGATTCGGCAGAGTAACTGTTCCAAATATGACATACAATCTGGCTGGCCAGGGGGTTGTGCATAGAGGAGTGATTTGATTTGTTTCTTTGTTTGGTATTTGATTCTCTATACTTGGAAAAGTGGCTGCTTCTTTAAAGAAGATGTCTGTTTCAATAGCATAGTTCATAACACCAAGGAAGCAATGAAAATGGGTTTTTAATTTTTTAATTTTGGTGTGTATTTTTGTTTGCTTGTTTTTGGTGTGGATTTTTTATTCATTTGTTTGCTCGTTTGTTTTGAATGAAAGAAAAAGAAACATAAACCTACTATGACTTCAAGAGCTCACAAGGAAGAACCCGACACGATCATTATTTTAATAATGTTTCCACAGTTGTCATTTGAGTATTGTTTTCATGATTCTTTTGACACTTTCTGTAATTTTGAAGATGTTTAGAAGTGTTAGACATTATTTTTCTTTTATTTCTTGTTAGTGGACTATCTTGTTTTAGTATCTTCCCAGTCTAAAAGAAACATTGAAAATGACTATCTAAAAAGGTCTGTAATGCATAACAATTACAGAACTTATGTCGAGAAAACACTACTAAAGTTTTATACATAGCACTTTTTCTCCTAAAGATAAAGCTTTTAAAATTATTTTGACATATACAAAGTCATACATGAATAGTACTTGTGCACTCTACTGAGCCTTTAGAAGTACCAGAACTATAATACTCTATCATACAATGATCTAAGACAATACTTATTCTCAAAAAATGGCAAGCACTGTACTTTTTATTTACAAATAAAAATTTCAGCAGCTTATAGACTTCTTCAAGAGCTGCAAGAAAAAGCTTCAGCGTCTTTTCCCAAATGTAGCACTTACCAGCCTTCAAAAAATCACTACTTCTGAGGATCCCAAGCATTTTCAGTCTGGTCAGACTACTGTCATTACACAGAGTAGAAAGAACTTGTGTAACGTGCAAGTTCCTCTAAAACCCAAAAGATTTACTAGAATTATGTAGCCACCCACCCCCTCAGTATTCTTTCTCTCTGGTCTTATCACAGTAATGTGTGCAGTGTCCTGGGCAGAGTTACAAAAAACATGTAATACAAAACATGATGTAATGCAGTACCAAGTAAGGCACGAAGGTGCCTTACAGTGCTTTTAAGGATATTTCTTAATTTCATTTGGTGTTAATTTCTGTTCCTGTGTCTGTTAGTACTTATCTTCCTCTTTATTGTTGATGTTCTGTAAATGTAGCCTGTTGTTCTTGTAAATAAGTGATTTTAATAAAAAAGCTGAAATACTACACATAATAGATAGCAGTATGCTTCTCCATCCCACATAAGGTAAATGGCTTATTTGTGTAGCTAAAATAGCTACATTTACAAATCAGGAGACATTTGGAAAGATAACGAGAATAAACATTACATTAATTTCAATTTGTTGTGGTTAACAAGGCAATTATTTTTGTACTTTTCTGTTTTCCTATGTAATTCTAATCTTTTCTTATAATCCCTAATTTGTGAATACAGGGGTTTTAACCTATCCTTTATTTCTTACTTTTATTGAAATTGTGTCCCTGCTGTTGCTGTGTGAACATTCTCCAAATGTTTCTACATCCTGTCTGTTAATTGAAGTTACTATCATGCTTTCATACTCCTTAATCACCTAATACCTCTTTGTACACCTTTGTTCCTTGCCCACCTGCTAAGAAAGTTAATGTGTTCTGACACATCAGCTACCTCCCTGCAATGCAGTGGCAACCTAGCATGAGCCTGGGGGACCCAGGATCTTGTTGTCACTGGCATTAAAAGCAAAGAGAGAGACATTTGCTGGTTTTTCACTGTGTCCTATTAGCAACAGCAGTCTTGAAGTTGTCCATTTCATCTGAGAAACTTGCACTAACTGCAGGTTTTTGAGATTTACTCTTCATTTGTACACATGTCCCACGATAAGTAGCATTCCTTCAGAAATGCCTTTCTTTCATGTCATGTGAATGTTTTCTTTCTTGACAAAGACAGCATGCATCTCAAGACCAGCCACATTTTACACAGGAAAGTTCTGAGTAAGGGGAAGTGTTATAATGAATAGCCAAAAGTTATTAGAATAAACTGTGCATTTATAGTTTTCTAGTGTATAATATACTTTATTACATGTATGTATTTATTACATGTTTAATGTAATGTATATATATCTTGTGCAGTGTAGTTCTAGCCCAGTTAAGTGTTTTTCACCAAGTGCCTCTGCTCTATTGGCTACATTGTGCACGGCAGGTATTATGCAAAATATTGCATAGTAGTCACCTCACAATAGAATGAAGTGCTGCACAGGCTGCTAAACATGCCCTTGCAGCAGAATAAACCTCTTGCACAGAATAAGCCTTCTACTATCACAGCTTGACTGTTGCCAGTATCCAAAATACTTCATTTAAAACTGGCTTATGTCTTTATGCTACACTGTGTCCTAGTGGGCTTTTACATTTTCCTGTTCCTGGGATTTAAACTGAAGATACCAGTGGAGAACATTTGCAGTTTGTCAGCTGCATCCTGGAAAACTGAGATTTAAAGGAATATTAGCTCCTTGGTCTTGCTTATTTGTGTCCAACCTGTGCATTTATCAACAACCCATGAGTGAGCCAGCTATGGCTGGAGGTACCAACATCTTTAATATTCAAAACATCTTTAATAGTTGAATTATTTAAGCATTTTCTACTTTTGTGCTGTAGTGACACACAGTAACAATACTATGGGGTGGTGTATGTGCCAAGAACTCAATTTATACCAGCATTTATTAGTTTCAGATATATCTTATGAGAATTCGTTCATGTACATCTGTTCCCAAGTATGAGTGGTTCAGAGTTTTTGTATCACTGTATCTAGAAGTTTTCTCTTGGTCTCAGTCATAGTCATATCACAATAGGTATCGCAAAAATAATTTTGGAAATAAGACACAAAATGTTTATTAGCTAATTTATGTCACCTATATAGATATTTATATATTCAATGTACTTACTACAAATGTATAAAACAAAAGGAACGTTCAAAACAATGCCACTTTCTGTATTAGCTCAGACAGCACAAGAAGACTTTCTTAATATCAGAATTGTTGTTAAATAAGCATTCTGACACAGATTCTAATTCAAAAAGAGTGCATAACCACATGTTTAATCCTAAGCATTTGCATTACTACTTTCTCAGATCAAGACTTGCTAAATCTGCCTGCCTTACATAAGGGATAGAGCTGTGGCCATTTTTTCCCTCTTGGGATTGGCCTATGAACTGGATGGAAAAATTAACTGCATAAATTAAAGTGGTGCTAATAGCCTTATAAAAGAAAGAGCTGTTTTAAATGAAAGGAGAGCATTGACAGTAATTTCTGCTTTTGGGGATTGTTTTTGTTATCTGAAGTAGCTATCTTGTTTGCTTTGCTATGGCCTGTAAATGTATCATGCCAAAAATAGGAGTAAGCAATCTGTAAGCTCTTTTATTCTCTTCAAAAATATACTTTAACAATAAAAAAAATCTGCTTTCTAGTACGCGTATTTTCAAAAACCTGACTCTGTTCTCATCTGTTTCAAAAACTAGGCCAACAATAGGCACTTTGAATATTCCTGGACTGATTGTTTGTGTTTAAGCATATTTTTTCAACTGTCTGAAACTAAATGCATTTTGGGATATCAATTTTAAAGCTAGCTATGCTGAAAGCAATTCTATTATTTCACTATAAAAATAGGAGGTAATTGATGTATACAATTCTCAACTCAAAGTATTTGGAGTATCTATAATGCAAATAGGTAGCAGTTATTCCCTATAGTTTTTATATTGATTTGGTGTAGTTACTCTTTACAGACATAGCAAGGGAAAAAAAGAAAAACTGTATATAACTCAAGAATACTGTCATGGAGTAAGTAGGCATTCTGTAATAGAAAAGATTGTTTCTCTATCAAGGGAAGGAAGGAAGGAAGGAAGGAAGGAAGGAAGGAAGGAAGGAAGGAAGGAAGGAAGGAAGGAAGGAAGGAAGGAAGGAAGGAAGGAAGGAAGGAAGGAAGGAAGGAAGGAAGGAAGGAAGGAAGGAAGGAAGGAAGGAAGGAAGGAAGGAAGGAAGGAAGGAAGGAAGGAAGGAAGGAAGGAAGGAAGGAAGGAAGGAAGGAAGGACTGAAAAGGCACTTTTGAAGCCCTCAAGCATCCTTGACTTCAGTTGTTGCTATGAGCTACACCTAAAGCTGTGGTGTGTAGCAGTGGACTTAATGTGCATGCGAGAGAAGTCTAAAACAGAACACTAGATATGAATACCCCAAAAGCTGAAGAAGGGCAATATATTGAAACCTAAATATTTCTCAGTTGAGAAATTTCTCAGTGAATATTTCTCAGTTGAGTGAAAATTTGAAATAAATACATATTTTTCAGTTCACAGAGAATACAGCCATTTTAAAATTGCTTAGTCCAAATTAGACTTTTATCACCAGCCTATCCTTGTTCTACAGGTACTACTAACTTATTGCAACATAATAATAAATATCTGAATGATCAAGAGAAGTTTATGGATTATTCAGTCAATATGCTTCATAGTTCCTATAAAGTCCAAAATATTGGACCCTCTAAATTTTTCTGTTTCCTTTTCCTGTTATCCATTATATCTAAGATTCCTATTTCAGTGATGTTCTGTTTTGAAATTAATACACAATATTTCTGTTCGCCTTTATTTGACCTCTTTTAGAAGAGAATTACTAATATGCATAAGCTTTTATATGCTACTCATAGCAAAGAATCAATTTTAAAAAAATGTGTAAACAGCTGTGATATACTAAATACTATGATTTTCTAAACAGATACTAGCTCAGAAATAATAGTGAACTATTATGCATACAATAGAAACGAATTTAGAATAAAGGTTTTTAACTTCTTTGATTTTAAAATGTAAAACTGTAGTGCATAGGTAAAAATAGGAATACTGAGATTCCACCAGAAAATTAATTAATTTCCTGATGAACAAAATAACTGTATTCTGGGTTTGTATTTTTCCAGTGAAACTGTACTAAAATTTTGAAAAATCAAATTTGGCCTATTTCCATGAGGCTAAATGAATGGTTAGCTGGAGGGTCAGTATCCATTTAAAGGAAAATTTTTTGCTTGTAATACATCCTCACATTTAAACTTTAAACTACTTCATGAGAGCAATATGCATTTGAAGATACTCAGAGTCTCATTCCCAGGCTAGTGTCTAGTGCCTCAGAGGCTGCCAGGATTTGAAGCACTGATCTGAAGGCAGGTCTTCTGCCTCATGCTTCTTTCCCACAGCGCTTTATTTTGCCCACATATACCTTGCACCTCTGTCTTTCTATCTCTTTCACTGAAGCCCCTTCTTGGTCTTGGGTTGCCTCAAAACAACTTAGGAACCCTTGGACCTTCCAAGGATGGAGAATGTGGACACAAATCCTGGAAGGGCACTGCCTCTTGGCAGGCATTTTGCTGCAGGAAGACAGTCTTTCATTGCTGCCTCCTCTCTCATCAATATTCAAATATGCTGCAGTTTCTCCAGAGCAAACTCCAGGTTACTTGGGTATAGGTCCTGCTCTCAATTTTAGCTCCTTACTTGGCCAGGTTTTAGAATCCAAAATATAATTTCAAAGTTTTGGTGTTCTAGGTTTAATGCAGCAATTATATCCTTAACAGACAGCTTTTTCAGGTGCTGAACAGAATTTTCTCAGGGGGTAAGGTGGTGATAGTATCTAGTATCTCAGCTAGTATCCATTCCTGTTCCAAGATATGTTTAATTGGGACATTTTATAACATGATCCAGTGATTGACATTGCATGTAAAGCAGGGGAAGTCACAATACCATTTCTGCCATTAAGGCAGGGAAGAACATGCAGAATGAAACAGATGTCATGAAGTATTTACAGGAGCTGAGATTCCTTATTGGGCTAGGGATTGGTTTTTATTTCACAAGACAGAGGAAAAAATCAAGCATGGTTTTTTATTTTATTTTTTTCAAGTTTCTGGTTATCCTGTCATGTATAATGCACTACACTCTTAGCTTCTAAAACTAAATTGGCAAAATTAAAGACTTTTCAATTGCTCAAGGTTGTTTCTTATCGTGTCAGGATTTTCTAGGGCTGCTTTTAAAATAGTTTTACTAGTTTGGAAGAAAATGCAGAGCTTTGAATTAAATAATATTCTGTGGAAACAGTTTGAAAATTGCATAATGGTTATAAGTCTTCATAAGAGACAAAGACAATATAGTGCATGTGCATGTTTTCAGATTGCAGGCAGTGTAACGAGATAGGAAGAATTTCAGAGAGTTAATCTAAAGTGAAGAACACATGAGAGAAGCTCATATTCCTGAGTCTGTCAATAACTTTGTGCAAAAGTCATAAAATGAAAAATTAGAAAATCTTTCTTATTACCTACATGAAGTTAGGAAGGTGCAATTAAGCTGGAGACAGATGAGATGAAGAAAATTGTGACCAATGCTACCCCTATTGAATCTAAGAAATAAATTTTGACTATGGAGTGCATCTGGCTTCCTTTCATGCCAACAGAAATTAGCCATTGATATCTGCCTGATACAGTTTGTTTTGACTATTCATTCAGTACTTTTTAATGAAGCAACTAAATTAGGCATAACCTGCTACAGCTCTAATGAATATATTCCAAATTATTAAAATTATAAAAGTATGTGGCCTTAAATACTGTCTTGATATATTGTGATCCAAAGAGCCTTGGAAAAGTCCTAATACAAGTGAATATTCTGAAAAGCAATTCCTCGCTGTTATTTTGCAGTGAAAATATAACAGCAATAATATAGTTCCTTAGCCATAATATATTTGTTTATATTTTGAAGGAAAACAAATGATTTTTTCTTTTTTAACTCTATTTGTCTGATGTCTTCTAAACTTCTCTGAAGCACTCATCTCAAACTGAGAAAACTTGAAAAGGCTCTCTTTGAAACCTAGCTTAACTAACATCTTTCAAGAATAGTGGGCTAGATTGTACTAATCAGTTTATTTATGAAGATATGTGTTCAGTTTCTAAATATTCTATAAATTTTTGTATGAGTTCAGATCATGTGGCTTTCTTGTGTGTGTTTTACCTGCTTCAACATATAACAGTTTCAAGTAGCCCTGTATTTTAAATAAAGTATTTATATCTTGTCTGGCTCTCACTGAAGTTCACACGTTTATAACATGTCTAATTCTTTCACCACCATTACTAGTACTTAGCAGACAATATTTCATCCTAAATATTAAAACAAAACAAAATTTAAAAAAACAAACAAACAAAACCCCCCCAAAATCCCAAACAAACAAACAAACAAAACAAAAAACAAAAAACAAAAACAAAAACAAAACAAAACAAAACAAAAAAAAAACAACAAAAAAAACAAAAAACAAAAACAAAAACAAAAACAAAAACAAAAAAAAACCCACAAAAACAAAACAAAACAAAAAAACCCCACCAAACCCAAATGTAACAACTTGCTCTAGCTAGTGAAGAAGTTATCTCAGACATCATTGTACATATACTATATTGGAACAAGAAAAATGAATAAACCAGAAGTCTACCAGGGCTTCTGAAAATGGATAAATAAAAATTGCTGCTCCATATGGTAGTGAGAAATGTAAATTAATTCCAGGGGCCAAATTATGTGGTTTTTGTAGGGGGGAGGAAAAAAAAAAAAAAAAAAAAAAAAAAGGCAGCTTTTTATCAAAATCAAGCTAAGAAAGAATAATGAGATTTCTTTCTCCATTGTCAAAAGCACCATATAAATCCCATGTAAAGACGACCCAGAACCCACTGTAATAGTGCAAGTTATTTTGAATGCACAGCATAGCAAGTAGATAGCTTTAGTAGTTATTTACCTAATAAAGTTTTGATTGGTGTTAAGATTCAGCTTGAAAACAATTAAATTTAAATTAAATTAAATTTAAATCTAAAAATCATATCAGCATAACCAAGGACAAGATGTCCTGACAATATGAAAGGAGAGTGCATGCCTCCTCTTGCAATTCACCTGTCTTTTGTTTCTGCTGCTAGGTGAATCTCCAGTAGAGGGAAAAAAAAGAAAAAAAGTGCTGGTTCCAACACAACAAATAGATGAAATCTCTGCTCTCTCTCCTAGTTGCTTTTATAAGAGCCATAAGCACTATTCACTAAATTCCATATTAGATACCAGGCAAATTATACTTATTATGAGATGAGACTTCCTAACATGTTTTGCAAAGTAATGTGTAATGTGTTTTACTGAAATTACCTCAGAAACCTTTGAACATGAGGAACAGATTGAAGAGATGGTTTGTGGGAAAATCCATAGAAGACAATCCTGAGGCAAGCCTAACTGCCGCCAACCACATCTGCTAAAATCCCAATTAAAAAGAAAACATGCCACTGTAAATTCCAGGTCTTGTGAAGTGAAAAGATAGAGAGCACAAAACTGTTAATGAAAGGTGGGTGAGCTGATACAAGTAGACTAAAAGCTAAGTAATTGGTAAAAGTTTCTGAATGAGATCCGACATGAGTATTAACAACTTTGCATGCAGTATATAAATAGCATAAATAAAATGGCCAAGAATACAAACCCCGTCTAGTATCTTAGGAATTAAGAACTATTAATTTTAACTAACTATGTCTTCACTGCAGTGAATGCAGTTAAAATTCACCATGTAAAGTAAATGTCAAGTAAATCTAGACATTTTCAATAGACAGAGTTGATTCTTTCATGTCTTTGTCCGTTACAATTCTAACGGGTGTTTTAAAAGAGGCTAACTATGAGAACTGCTTCCTCTAAACCCTGTAAACCTTGTTCCCCAAGAATAAAGCTTTGCCAGTTCGCACTAACGGTGGCACTTTACTTTGTATCTTTCCTACAATAAATACTAAGACAGCAAAAGAGATCATACCTATCATCACTTGCAAAACAGACTAACAGAACTTGGTCTGATAATTAATGTAGTGACAAATAAATCTATTTTGGTATAGCATCAAACACATATCCCATTTTGATTTATGAGGTCGATATAGTAACTTTGTATGGATACATTTTAGTTAAATCAGAGGCTTTCTTTTTCATTTTAGGCTTGGAGCTAGCAACCGTAAACCTTGATGACAGGGACTTGTTTTTAAGATGTCTTACTGAGATCCCGTTGTGTTCCATGATCTATCACACAGGAGAAAACAAACAAACAAACAAACAAAACAATACAATACAATAATTGAAAAGATTCCGTAGCCTTTTTGTTTGGGTGATTTTTGTTGCCTTTTTTGTTTCTTTTGTTTGTTTGGGGAGGTCGTTTGTTTGGGTTTTTGTCTTTTTAGGGAACAAACAAGTTTGTCTATCAGTTAATCAGAGGGAGAGCTGTGAGTCGTGAAAATCCTGCTGGTCGCAGAACACACCGGTTTCTGCAGAACCTTCTGCTAGTCTTACACCGGAAAACAAATTGCTTTCGACGTCCAGATTCACTCTTTAATGAGAAAATGACTCACCACCAAACTTTCCCATTCCCGTCGGAAAATGCAGTTTCCCGATGACGGTCACACCGCGGTGACCGAGCGCTTTCGCCTCTCTCCCCGGAGACACTGCCTCCTCACTAACAACGCCACACGGGGTGACTCTCCGCGCCCGCTGACTTCCTCCACAAGCTCCAGAGCTCTGCACGCCAGTCCCATCCCTGCAGCACCACGCCCAGCCTGGCCGGCCGGGCAGGACGCACCGGCGTTCCCAGCCGAGCACAAGCCGCGGCGCGGAGCCGGGCCGGGCCGGGCCGGGCCGGGCGGCACACGGGGCCACCCGCGGCGGCGGAGCCGGACGGGCCGCGGCGATTGGCGGCGGCGCTGACAGCGGGCGGGGCGGCGGCGGCGGCACCGCCCACCCCCCGCTATAAGCCTCTTTGCCGCTTTCTCACTGGGTCTCATTTTCGCTCCGTGCGTTGCTGTGGCTGCGCAGTGGAAATCCGCACCGGGGAGCTGCTGAGGGGCGCCGTTGTCATGTGAAAGCGCACATGCTCTGCCATCCACGCGGCACCCCCCTCTCTTCTGCCTCCGCGTGTTTTTCCTGTATTTTTCTAACGTAACTCCTTTCCTCCTCCCGTGCTCAGCCCCTCGCCGCCGCTCGGCCGCCCAGGCGCCCCCCGCAGAGGCTCCGCCGCGGGCGGTCGCGGGGCGCCCGCCCCGGAGCAGCGCGCCCGGCGGCGGGGAGCCCGCGGAGCCGCGCCTCGCGGAGCCGCCCCGGAGGTATGGTTTTCCCGGCGGAGCGGAGCTGCGGCGGCTGCCGCCTTCGCGGGTGTTGAGACGGGATTTGTTGCGGTGCGGTTCCTGGGCTCATAGCTTCATGACTGCGCGGAGCGGGGAACCAACACCATGCGAGGTAAGCGGGCTGGGGGGCGGCTCTCTTTTGGGGAACCTGCTGGGGAATGGGCTAGAGAAGAGATTTCGTACTAGGGGAGAGGGTCCGGGCGAGAAAGTTGATGGGTCGTGCCCGCCATCCGGCGTGGCTACTGACGGTGTGATTCCTGCACCCGCGGGGGCCGCGACCCAGACCGAGGAGCCTTCCGCGGCAGATGGTGGGCGGACACCCCTCGCGTACCTGTCCTGGGAAGCCCGGCGCCGCCCTGGCCCGTGGCGTGCAGGCAGAAGGGAGGCTCAGGTGTTTGGCAGTGTCTGTGCCTTGAAGTCCCCACCGGCAGCTGCCCGCGGGGCGCGGCAGGTGTCCCGTACGGCGGCACCCGCTGCCGCTTGGTTCCGGCAGGGAGAGGGGCTCCCCATTTCTCCCCAAAAGTTATCTGGACTTTGTTCCCCAACCGGCACGGAGGCCCCCATTGCCTATGGGTTGCTAACTGGGCGGGAAGGGTTGCGCTGCCCGGGAATCCCTTCCCCGTGCCCGAAGGTCTCATCGGGCCCCCGAGCCTGTGCTGCCTGCGCAGCCCTGTCGTAGAGGGCGGTGAGAGACTCCTGCAGGGCTTGCAGCCGCACCCGGTGGGCGTCCCGCCGGAAAACAGCGTATCGTCACCGGCGGGACACCCTCAGGCATGGAGAACTGCTTGTCCGGTGGGGCTGGAGAGAGGCTGCGTGTTGGCACGCCGGGCACCCAAGTGGATGTGGAGGGCTGCGGAGGGCATGAGAATGCGTTGTTTCCCTGTCTCCCAGGGCCAGACTCCCCTGGGCCCCATCTCCGGGCCAGGCGAACACCGGACCGGAGCAAGAACAACCCCTGCCAGCCTCGGGCGTCCGCGGGGGTTACACAGGTCCTCCACACTCCCCATCTTCCATATTGCCCTTTATCACCCAGTTTGGCAGAGTGGTTGTTTGCCTCACCCATGGCTTGGTAAAAGTGACAAAAAGTAGTCTCTACCACGGTGTTGGAACGGAGGAGAAGGGCTTATGGGGAGTGGGACGCGCTCGGGGTTGACAGCGACGCCGCGTGCAGATTTCTTGATCTTCCATTTAAGGACGGGGGACACACACAGTAGGAAGAACTTCTAGCTAGAATTTCAGCTGGTTCCATGTCAGCTCCTGTAACAGCCTGTGTTAACAGCACTAAAAAATCACACGTATGTAATTCACTTTAAAGGAATTGTAACTATGACATTTGCACAGATCAACTTAAAAAGACTTTCTTTTCCCCCAGCGTTCCTTGTTAGGGTGTTGGTTGTGGGGCACCTGGCAAGAACTTGCTGAACAGTGTTCATTTTTCTTAAGAGCATCAGGAAACAGGGGGAAAACACTCGATTCTGTAAAGTGGCCCCATGGCAGCTTTGCAGCTTGGGTTGGAGGTTTTTCTGTTTTAGTATGGGGTTTGTGGGTTTTTGTTTTGTTTGGGTTTTTTCGTTCTTTCTTCTTCTGCGCACCAGAGTGCCTCCAATTTGAGTAAAGCCAGTCATTGTCTCAGGGGTTGTTTTACAAAATGTGCCCATCTGGTGGATGGTCAGGAGCCCCAACTCCTCTTTGTGTGGGCAGTTCATCCGTGCAAGCCATGGCTCCCATGCCTCTCCTCCCCTGCCCTGGGGTGGCCTGTGCAAGGGTGAAGAGAAATGTCTCCCTCTCCTCAGATGCTTTCCTTCTAAACAAGGCCAGGGGTGGTCTGAATGTGCTGGGCAGGGAGAGGGAGGCAGATCTTGCTGCACATCTGGCAGCATCTCTTGCAGGATCTGCCCCAGCTCCTGTAGCCATCTCTGCCACCCCTTCAGCTGTGCTGTCAGCTCCTGTGAAGAGGTGCAGCTCTGCCCATAGAATGCAAATTTGTATTTGCATTGTATTTATGCTTACTCAATAGGGAATTTACAGGGAAATAGGGAAAT
This sequence comes from Phylloscopus whistleri, assembly GCA_017589585.1. Classification (NCBI taxonomy): domain Eukaryota; kingdom Metazoa; phylum Chordata; class Aves; order Passeriformes; family Phylloscopidae; genus Phylloscopus; species Phylloscopus whistleri. Next base: position 8,289,409 of record JADMLD010001013.1, on the reverse strand, counting down.
AAGGGTTGGGATGGATGGAGGAGAAAAACAAACAGGTGACTTTCATCCTTGTTTGAAACTCATGTGCAAGAGGTCAGTAAAGTGAAGTTTTACAACAGGTGTGTGTCAAGGCAAGAACAGTGCTTCACACTGCCTTAATTAAAAAGGAATATTACACGTTAATTGAGCATCTGTTTTTTTTCCAAATAACAGAAACAAATGAGTCTCACAGTTCACAGATTGTGAGCTCCCATGAATTCGTGCTTGTAGAGAGCTGTAAGTCTTCTTGTAAAGGTGCAGTTGTTTTTAACTGTATTTGCAGTTGGTGTGAAGGAGGAAGCACTTGGTCTTGAACATATGAACTGTTCCCCCAAACTTTCCCAGCTGAGCTGTTATCCTTCCAAGCTGCAGTTGATGCAGTTAGCACAATATGCCTGGGATGTGCTGATGGGTTGAGGATGGGCTGAGGGGCTGATGTGGTTCGTTGCTGCTCTGCATTGGAGACGGAGACCAAAAAGTGCCTGAAAATACTATGTTACTGTGTGCTAAACAGTCGCATAGACTGTCAGTCGTCCCATCCCGTGGAAGCCAAGCTAACATTTTCAGCTGTTGTTGACAGTGTTACAGTCATTGGTCATGTTCTAGCCAAAATAATAATTTTTTGCACTTCAAACCTTGATTTCAATCCCATTAAGCATACATAGAACAGTGTACAGGAACATACAGCAGAACAATGTACAGGAGATTGAGCATTTGTTGTTATAGTAGGTCCAGATATTTCCCTCTGAATGGAAAATAGAATTTTTTGAAGTTGATGACTTTTATACCAGTATTTTATAGAGGCAAACATAGGTATAAAAGAAATTTACAGTGAGCATTCATCACAGTCTTCATTCCATCTGTCCCATTCCTGGCACCATCCTGTGAGGGAGTTAAGAACATATAACATGTACTTCAGTATACTTTTTAGAAAAAGAGAACAGAAAATGCACTAAAATGATTTTGCTGTTTAATTGAAGAAGACTTACACTTTTCTTTGTTGTTTATTTCTTACTAAAATGATTTGTAAAGTTTAAAGCTATTAAAAGTTAGTCAGTTCTGCATATAGTGCAGCTGTTATGCAAACGTGGAAGGTTGACTGTGGCAAAAATACAATAGTGTCAAAATAGTTACTTTTACTCTGGGAACATGCTACTCATACACATACAAAAGTCAGTTTTGTGATTGTAACTATTTGAATTGAGAAAGTAACATTAATACCCAAGTACTTCACTTACTCCACAACTAATATTTAAACTTTTAGTTCAAAATCTTACTAAAAGCTTTTTCTGTTATGTTTTAAAGAAAAGGAGCACCACAAACTCCTGAAGCCAAATTATTTGTGTTTTCTGTGTATTTTTTTTGTTGGTGTCAGGACTGAGCAATAATGATGTTGTGTAGCTACTCCATTTTCTTAGCATGACTGAAATATTTGTAAGAAATTAGAAAAGTGATCAAATAGATTTTATTTGCAGTATCTCTGAGTAAACTTATTAAGTAACATATACAAATAACGTAGAAGTTCTCCTTAATTGAGTAGATGAGTGCTGGGAATCTTTATAGACTCATTAACTTTAGAGGAAAACTATTTTGTAGTTTATTCCAGGAAAAGTACGTCTCTATTTGTAATATGTAACATTAATATTCTAAAATATATCAATTGCATTGACTGTTTAAAGAAAGGACTTAGGACCTTACCCCACCATTGTAAAACCAATTTGTCCTCGCAGTGTAGTGCATCGAACGACTCCTTAACTGAAAAATGTTATTTGACTTCATTGGGATTCCTTCTTATGTGATCAAGCACGAGCTTCTGGTGTTAGGTGTTTGCAGGTAAAATTTAATAAATGTCAGCAAATGCTTTGAAAAATCATAAGTCAATAATAAATCAGGTCACATAACAAACAAAACAGTTGTGTATAGTCAATAAACAGTGACGCCTCTCTAGAATGAACAAAAGTAAAAGGGAAAGCATGAGAGCCCATTTGTACCTCAGGAATACTTTTACTTTGCATTGGATCGTACTTACATTCCATACAGTATCTTCCATTTTTCTGAAATTGTAATATTCTACAGTATTGGGGGTCAGAGGAGAGTACATAATGGAAGTTCATTAATAGTTTCATTAAAGTTCATCAATAGATAATGATATGATTTAATATCATACAGATATTATATAAGAATTTTTTCACCATATTTTTTTTTTAAGTTACACTAGTTTTTCATAGATGGAAGTCTGGTAACAGTTAATTTTAAAACTATGAAAATACCAGGTGCATTGACTGGGAATAATTTGTCTTTTGTGGTATGGAAAATATCTGACTTCCACTGTTGGTCTTTTACAGTGACAAGTAGTAAGCTGGTATGATTTTTCTAATTGACAGTACATTAGTAGAGGTCATTTAAATTGTGGTTTATGGTTAAAAACTATTTTTGGCATTTGAGGAGTAAATCTATCGGAAAAAAAGTGTTCTGAGTAGAGAAGAATTCTGGAAGTCATAATTCCTGTTTAAAATTTTCTTGTGATAATTTGTGAAAATGCTTTAGGGCATTATGTATATCATGGTGGCATTTGCCTCCTCAGAAACGTATGGGTAAGGTATACCTCCCATAGTACTGTGTTTTATTAAACAGTTCTAGAACGCAGAACTTTTCATAGTGGGCACATTGGTTACCTGATACAGGCAAACAGTTCAAAGGGGTGAAAGATACCCAAGTTATCCAAGAAATTCCTACCTCTCAAGCAGTGAGTTCCCAGAAATTAAGGTTTGAGTTGTGAAATTGAAGAATGTAAGCTTTGTAGCTGTAGGTGCACACAGGAGTAAATATTGATTGAACTAATCATCTGGTGAATAGAAATGATCTTCATCAGTACAGCAGTTAACTGGCTTATGTTAACTAGCCCTTCTGTAGTCCATACCCTGCCCTTTCAACCCACGACCCTGTCAATTTTGCATTTAATGAGGGAAATCACAGGTGTTACATTTATGATAAATTGGGCTAAATATAATAGTTGTTGCATAGGACAAAATGGAAATAAGTAAAAAGAGAAGGATAAAAAGTCTGAGCATTGCTGCACAATCATGAGATAAGTGGCGTGTTGGTGGTTGTACATTGTTTTACAGTTCTAAGATGCTGTCTTAGATCACTTGCTGTTGAGCTTAGTAATAAACCTGTTATATCAACTTAAAGTGTAAATTTTTAAAAACTGATACATTTGAATTTAAAATCAGTTTCTTTAAACAGTAATTTTAACAGCTTTGTACATTTAGCACAGTTGGGGCTTTCCATAATGACTTTCATAGACTAGCTGTAGATGTCAAAATGTTGTTCTTTGTGCTCCGTGTTTAAAAAAGTTAAATGTTGTTTTTTCTTCCGATTCTGTATGCAGTCTGGCAAAGTCTGCAGTGCAGCTTGGAGAATAAGACATCACACAGTGTCACTGGGGGTGGCAGACAGAAGGTGCGTTTTGGATTGTGCCATTTCCCTGTTTGTTTCTAATATTGGTTTCATAAGCATATTAAAAACTCTAATTTATGCACAGGATTGAGAATACAGTACAGCTGTGATGGCCTGGTCCTTGTTTGACTGAACAATGCTTACTCACTTGAGTGGTCCTATTAATGAGACATTTGGCCCTCTGCATTTTTGCAGTCTTGGAACTATTTTTTATGAAGCAGAAATGTTCATGCTTAACTTTGCCAGACACATTCTGCTGGAAGTTTATGCAAACAGAATAACAGCTGTTTCTGCCTCTGCTACAAGTATATACGCTAATTTAGCTTGACATAAATGTTGTTACTTTGCTGTTAATTGTGAATTATTTTGATGAATTGCCAATTAAAATGCATGTACACAATTTTTATGGAGGATCTCCACTTTTATTGCTGCACAAAAACGCAATAATTTTTTTAAATCTTATGTTTATCTGGATCATGGCCATTTAAAACCACATACTTACTAAAGAGTAAGCATCAAGTAATTATGTTTGCTTGACAGACAAACTCATTTATAAAGAGTTGTCATGGGCCTTGTATATGTGAGTAGTTCAGTTAGATTTTATGGGACTATTCACAGAAATAAGGCAAGCTGAATTTAAGACTGCTTGTTTTGTGTCCCTTGGAAACCCAATGATTTGAGATTGTAAGCAGCATGAATGATTATAAGGATCACAGGGAACCAACATCATAAGAAGCATGCCAAATTGAAAAAAGTCTTCTTGCTCTGAAATTTCAGTAAAATCACCTTCCATTCCTTACTGTCTGCTATTCTTCAGTGTTTGAATACAGCTGATTGCTATATAAATATTTGCTGGAAAGAAGTGTTTGTAAATATGCTACCTGAGGCTGACATATAAAAGGTATTCAAAAACATTGTACTTCTGCCAATTACCAATAAACTACTTTGTTTAATTGTTATGCTTATGCTCATTGCTGTGTTGTTGCTAATAAATAGTGGCCAAATCAATCTTTACTTAAAGATTAGGAAAATACTTACATTTGTAATATATTTATGCATGAATATGTTACATAGGGTAATAAATGCTTTATTATGGCTAAAATGCAATATAATTTTAAGGGAAATTTTGGTGATTATTACAAAGTCAATCTATAAAGCAGTCGGTCTACTCACAGATGTTCTTGAGGTGATTTCACATTTAACTGATTTGTTTTCGTTACCCATGGTCACTTAGGTTTCCTGAACAAGCAAACACCTTCCGTAACAAAATTATTCTTTTTAAGAGTCAAATTGCTGCTTCATTAATCCATGGTATTCATAAGTGAAGCTATCCTTCAGAGTGACACTTCAAAACAATACATGCATTCCCATTACACTTAACTTGTTTACCCTCTCTGAAGCAATCCTTTAAGGAAAGATGTCTTTACTCTTACAAGCAGTCGACTTCTTACAAGTTTCAGTTGTTGGTGGCTTTTGGTTTTGTTTCTTCTCTTTGTTTTTTGGGGTTTTTTTTTTGGTTTTTTTGAATGAAGACATTCATGGGGGAAAAATAGATCAAAAGAAGGGAAAAAAATTAAATTGCAGTTCAGTCTACTGTCGAAATAATGAGCTGTCAAGTGGGTAGCATACTATATTTTGTTGGTCTCAGGTGAAATTAATGGTTCTCCTAAAATAAACTTCAAATGTAAAAAGTAAAGACAAAGCTACTTATAAATAAGCAAGTCTAAATTATTATTCCCGCTACAACAGGAGGTAAAGAGTAATAGGCTTTATGCACTTGAATAGTTTGCACAGGTTAGATTATTTAGTGTGCATTACACATTGAAAGTTTACACTTGTTTCAGAGATGTTTGGAAGCTGTAGACTCAGTCCACAAGTTGATGGCATGTCTCTGTTAGATGGAAGACTGAGAACTGTGGAGGAAATAATTTTCTGGATTTATTGGAAATAAGGATCTTTTGGAGAAAGGCAGTTTAGTGATTTTACTCTGTGTGAACTGTATAAAACTGAGTTTAACAAAATTAAGAATCATAATTTTGGTCCATTTTATAAAAACAATTTTTCATTAAAAGTGCTGCTTAGAGACCTTGATGTGTGGTGTCTTCTCTTCCTGGAAAATATGTCTAGTTTTTCTAGGTGAGGGTAAATTTCTGCCAGTCAGCTTTTTGATTTGAGAGCCTGCCACAGAAGTGCATTTTGGAAATCCTAAGACTTCCCTGCTACTAGCACATTTTTCCTTGATCATTTGTGCATGTCAGCAGTGCAGCACTGATTCTGCTTTTCTAAACAAGATGGAAAAATGAAAATAAATATTACATTTCAGGTCTTGGCTGAGTAGTGAAACAGGTGCTCTGTTGTTTCTTTTCATATTTGTCTGTCTGGAAGAAGAATGAAGCAGCAGCTGGCTATGAAAAGCATTGCTTACTTCAGTGCACATTGTTTGGGGGATTTTGTACAATATTTGTACAATGAACTGTATTTGGTAATTAATTGTAATGAACTGGAAGTAACTGGAATGAACTGAAAGGGAGAGACCATGTTCAGGAGTTGAGGCCAGACACTCAAGTGCAGCAGCAACACAAATATAAACAAATGCAGCACAGTCTAGTGGCACAGAGAAGTAATGGCATTAGAGAAGACGTGTATTAATGAGGTACAATGTCAGAGGGTGATGTCATCTTTGTGAAGAAAATAAACGTTTCTTTTGGAAAGAGCTCCACTGATGGCCAAGGAGAAATTAATTTAGTTTGTTTAGGAAGCTATATTAAACCTGTTAATGTTTTCTTTCAGTGCATTAAGCTGTACAGTGTATAAGCTGTACAAGTACTGGTCATTGGAAGTATCTATCAGCAAGCCAGACTTCTTTTAATGACACAAACCACTCTCTCTGTAGAAATACATATGGAAATGGAAAGGTGATACAAGAAATACAAGCTTAACTGTTTTGTTTAATGTATGTAAAACTGTAATAAATATTATACCATAGGTAATATGAATGCAGTACTGCACCAGAAATCTTTTTTTTTAGATATACCTACTAGAATACTGGGACATTAGCACCTAAAATTAATTTTGCATTGGAAAAATGTAAAGAATTAGCAACACTTCCACAGAATTTTCTCATTCAAAAATCTATGTATTTTATTCAGAATACTAGTTTCCTTTTAACCATAGCCAATTTTGGGAAATTCAGTTTATAGTTATCGCTCACATGAGTACTTGGAATAAGGAGGAAGATTAAAACTGCTGTGTCAGTGGAGGCAAAATATGGTTGAGTAACATCCATTGAGGGTAACTTGAACTACAAATTATTCCGTGGCTTGACGAATGTCAGCTACACTACACTAATGTTCCACTACAATTAGTAAAGCAGTGCTTTGTGCTTATGAAAATAAATTCCTTATTCAGACCCGGTTGAGAAAAAAGGCATTACCAGTGCTGTAGCATCTGTTAGAGTATTAGAGATGAAACTTCAAAAGTATCTAGTAATCTCCATAATTTAGGCATAATTTAATTAATAGTTAATATTTTATTAAAGGAACAGAAAGAAAGGTATTGCATGCAATATCCTCTCTAATATTTTAATATCCTCTCTAACATTTAGAGAAACAACAATAACCAGACAAAGGTTTTTTTGGAGAAACTGTTTGTATGTGGTAGTATTTCATACAAATATGTATTACAGTAAATTATATTAACTGAGTGAAGTCTATCTGCAGAGCTGTGTATCTTTAATTTTGAAATAGAATTCCCTATAGACTTTGCTGGAACGTCTTATGCAAAAATCATGGTACAATATGTTCTCATTGGTTTTTTACAGCCCACTGGTTTTTTGAAAATGGGAGAGCTAATCAGCTTTGAGTTCAGTGGCTAAGAAGGGAGAGAACTTGTGCTGTCCTAGTTCAGGTGCCTGTGCAAAAGTCACGTTCTTCGTTTATCATTGATTTGCGTTTACTGAGATTCCAGTATTTATTTTTAAAAATATGATTGGCCAAGATGTGTTCTAAATCAGCAAGTCCTACAAACTCTTGTGGAAGTGCCATGAAAACAGAATATTAAATAAGACCTTTTGCAGCAAGCTATTTTCAGGCTTGAACAGAATTGAGGAGAAAAAGATTGTACCAGCTGCATCATAAAACTGACAGAGAGAAACGTATGCTTTCAAGAGGGAATTTAATCAGGAGCAAGAAAAAATGGGGAGGGAAAAAAGGATGGTAAATGTGTATAAACAACAAACTGAATAGAAAGGATGCTGTTTTGAAATATAGTTACGTTCAAGAAGTAAGTGGAAATGTAAAGGAAAAGAACAGTGTAAATAGAAGAGTGAGGAGATGGAAGGGTTTTGATGTGAACAGTCCTGTACTAAAAAGTGCTGGACTTTTCAATTTCCACTCATTGCAGGTGAAGTTAACTACAGTGGGCCTGCTGTTGGAAATGAGAAAGAAAAAGAGAAGTGTAAGTAACAGAAAAAGAGAAGAAAAATAAAGAAAAGAACAAATCCACAATATGAATGTATTCATTCTACTTTCTGTTACTTGGCGTTGCATGTAAATTTGTTGTAATGGGACTTCAAACTATTTGGTATTCAGCTAAATGCTAACATTAGACATCCACTTCCATTTATTTCACCATATATATCCAGAGCTCCACTACTCAGGAATGCTGCAAGTTGGGGCATCACACATACAGTTATGTAAGCTGTCTGTACAAGCCTGGCATTCACTGCACTTCAGCCAAGTTACTTATTTGTGAAATTGAAATGTCATTTGCAAAATACATCCAAGCCTGATCTTTTTAAACTCTGGATCAAATCAAATTAGGTTTGATTGGATTTTTTCCCCTATCTTTCTATTATTTTTCTGTTCCTCTTTCTTTCCCTGATTTTTTTCCCATCACTTCTATTTAAAAGCTGTACACCCAGAAAAGTACTTGAAACTGAAATTCATTCACTTGTTAGAAACTGTGTGATTGGTTCCCTAAACTGTTCATCATACATCCCTGTGTATTACAGAGAGTTATTTTGTTCTTTCCAACCTTTTGTTTCTTTCGGTTTGCTTTACTTGGGGTATGCTGCTATGAAGAAATAAGCAGTTTGTTAAATCTTGGCCGAGTTACATCTCCGTGAGGTACCTCTATTACATTTTTATGCTTGTAGCCTTGGAAATAGATGAGGTGCTTGAGAGTTGAATCTCTGCTTCCCTATTGCTTCTTGCTTGGCAGCACCTGCCCTTTCTCTGTCTGGTAAAATTATATACTGGTATCTTTCCATTTGTTTGTTGGATTTGTTTGTTTGTTTTGTTTGTTTGTGTGGGGGTTTTGGGGTGGGGTGTTGGTTTGTGTTTCTGTTGGGTTTTGTTGTTATTTGTTTGTGGGGGGGTGTGTTTGGTTAGCGTTTTTGATTGTTCTGTGGGGTTTTGGTGGGTTCGAGTGCTTGGTTTGTTTGCTGTTGTTGTTGTTATTTAAAAAGAACCACTGACTTGTTACGTAGATTTTAGTTCTTGGAGATGGTGGAAATACATGGCAATAAAGGAATAGTATTTTATCTGATTGCAGCGTCATATTGTTTTGTAAGACAGAAAAAACATCTTTAGATCTTCTCTCCATACTCAGAAGAGAAAAAGAAATGGAGAATGCTCTTACAACGCTCTCCATTTCTCCAAGACTGGGGTGATTTTTAAGTATATACCCTTGACTAACTTTTCTTTCTATAGCAGCCCCAGAGCTTATTACAGAACCAAACAATTGCAGAACTCTCCATGACTAAAAAGAAAAAGATCTCAATTTTCAGAAAACTACACTGAAAATACAAGAGGTACATATGAAATATGTAAATCTCTCGATTTCCCACATCCCTCCTGGAATTTTCTGTAAGTCCTAAGCATAAAACAGGCAGAAAGCCAAGCTGTCATCCGTTAACATCTATTTCATCCTTTTGCAGGATCAGTTGAGCTAGAGGAGGGTATATGTCTCAGAGTCTTTATGCTATGACTGAAATGTTTAGGAATGCATCTGATTTTGAGCCAGTATCTTTTGGGTACAAATAAGCAACAGTATAAAATAATTTCATTAAATTAATGCTATTAAATACATATTGTGATTTTTTCATAATGTCAAAATAGGATTTTTATACGTGTTTCACTGTAGAACCAAGACAAAGGATGAACTCTCAGGAATAATACGAGTTATATAGGAGTTACATTTCATTTCTGGATTAAGGTTGTTTTTGTACGTGCTTAGAGCCTGCCTGTTGATATTTTAAGGAGTACTAAACAATTAACATTTTACATGCTGCTCAGGAAGTTGACTGAAAAGATTGACTGACTTGGGATTTTAGATGAGTGTATAGAAATGTTTCATATTTTGTGAGGGGATAGGTGGTAGTTTGATAAATTTATATGTTGAACAGCCCCTTAAAAATTAAGTGATGTTATTTTCCCATGAAGTGAATTCAACAAAACATTACAGTGGATGTGTGCACAGCCAAGTATACAAACTTTCCTTTAATAGCTATGTATTTTTTTAGTTTATTATGAAGAGTGAAAAGAAGATGCCATGTTCCAATCCTGTTCATATATCAGAATTTTTCTCTTAAAAAAAAGAGCTAACCAGTTGTTATGATGTGTTTTTACTGGTTTGGAATATTATTGCAGTTAACCTTTTAGATTTTTTATGTTGCATTCATTTAAATTCCCATCTCCACTGCTCTCTGATTACTGATTGCTTCTCAGTACATTTCATATTCTTCTGGTGTTTGTGGTTATTAATTTTGTGACCTGCTTCTGTAACAGGCATGCTAGCAGACTGAGTAGAAGAGGAGGTGTTGAACTATTCAGGTGTCATGGGTGAACTTGGAACATGATCCTTCCACACCCAACATTAGAGTCACTAGAAAGGCAGGTTGAAGAAGAGTCTCCATACCAGAGTAATCCATAGCTACATGCACTCATTAATGCTTTCTGTAGTGGCATTCAGCAACTATCCATATACAAGAAAAAGAAGAAAGCATACTGAGTTATGTTGTTTAACTTGCTTTGTTCTGCATGACAGTTTCTACCTGTGTGACAGATGATAGCTCCCCTTCTGTTCCAGATACGGTCAGCATCTTGTGCATTAAGGAAAACAAGCAGAAACCTTTTATACAATGAAATTTTGTGGGTTAAATTGAAACTTTCCTAGGCGCTTTGCTCTTAAGTGCCTTCACACATGCTATATTCTTTAATTGAAAAAGGTCCCAGATTGATATCCCTTCCGTACCCTGCAGAGGTGTAGGATCTGTTCCTGAATGGCTTTGTGACATGCAGGTATTTGCCTGGGTGGGGTGGCTGATGTGCAAAGTCCTTGTCAGGCTGATCCTGTTTGGCCCAGACCTCGTGGAGGTCAGGGAGCTGAGCTGTCCATGGCATGGAGCTTGCTCTCTCCCGTGCCGCTTCCTTGTTGTGCCTCCACAAGTGACCTTGAAAGACCCTTTTCCTGTGGCTGCTGTAACCTTGGCCTAGCCACTGACAGTGGCAACAGGGGTACCAATTAGTGCTGTGTGGTGGGGTTTGTTTTTCCTTTCTAATGAATAAAGTCCATTGAGGACTGGATTGACACCAACAGCTTACTTCATGCAGGCCACCAAGTGCCACGGTATTTTTATTTTGCTCAATCACTACTGACCTGGTGTTGAACCTTCATGAGTAATCTGTATACAGTCTCTGTGTCTACCATTAATTTTAAATTGTTGTACTTGGTAGAAGGGGTTTCCATCTGAAGTAAGATTCGTGAATAAAGCATAGTATTATGTAACAAATACGCAAAATATCTCAATTTATTTCTTGTGGTTAGATGCTGAATTTGACTCTACTCTTACAAAATTCACAAATTTTAGGAAAATCCTGAAGAACTAACATACAAAAGGGGAACAGCAGGAATGACAGGAGCATTAGAATTTTGCAAAAAATAGGGACACGCCTGTGTGTCACAATAAGCTTTGCAAGCTAATACAGAAACATGAGAGTCTCCGTTCTGTTATGTACATCTATCTCATAAGTGATCTTAGGACATCTTTAGTTTACCAGGACTTTTCTATCAAAAGTGTTTAAACATATTCAGACATATCACAATCTTCTAAGGTTTCAGAGATAGAAAACTGAGATGAAAAATGAAGTTGTTCTTTAGTATTATGTGGAGTCCAGGATTAAAATGGTCATTTGGAAACAGTTTTTTATTTTTCTGTCAGATGAAAAGTTACCTTACTTTTTAGTTTTATTTCTTCTTTTAAATATGCAAAAATGAGCTTTTCTTAGTGTCCAATAGAAGCAATATGCACTATTATGGGTTTATTAAAATCTGTAATGCCAATTTCAAATGACATATATGAGGGTGTGTACTAGACTTGTCAGTTCAATGCAGCAGTCTTGACTTTTTGCTTTTGCAGTATTTTTGATATTTTAAAATTTTAGATTATTTATTTGTTTTTTGGTTTTCTTTTCCCACCCAATGAATGCTCTGATCCTTTACAGTAAGGTGTATTACAAACTGTCTGCAATTTAAAATCATGTGGTAGTGAAGCTAAAGTTAGGAAAGTATTAGAACTTAGTTATTACTAACAGTAGCAGTCAGGAAAGCACAGGGCGAGCAGAATTGGGTTGTTATTAAATCATAATAGGGCTGAGCTTGGACTGTGGATATATCCTCTTCAAATAGCTGTTTCAGTGCTGAAAAAGTATTAGAAAAGAGTTATTTCCAATACATCTATGAAAAGAATCATGTAAATGTTGAAACAGCTTAGCAAAGTCTGCCAAAAAAATTTCCTCCTGTTCAGTACACTCATGTGGCTAACATATCTGAGAAAGAGGTAAGACTAGAATCAGGAGAGGCAAGTGTATGACTCGGTGCAAGTGATATTGTGAAGTGGGGTAAAGAGTTCTGTGCAAAAATGAGAGAATTTGGGGAAGAAGACACTTTAGCCTCTCAGTGCATCTCCCTCCTGAGTACATTTACTTCCATCACAATGAGCTAGAAGAGATCTTAGTTTAGTAGTGCCGTGCCCTTGAGACCTAATTTAGCTTTTACAGCAAATTCAAAAAGAGAGTGGGCAAGAGAGAGCAGAACAAAGATGCAAGTTTGCACCACAAATATTGGTATTGTAGTTGCTTTTGTAAATCCTTTAAAAGAAATGCTCCTGATTTGGACTTTCTGCTAAAGGAGGGCTGAACTTCAGAGATGTATATTGCTTCATTATCCAGTTGTGATAGTGAGGAGATGGTATAAATGTATGATGTAGAGGAGCAGTGCCTTTGTTACTCTTAAATAACAAGTAGAAAACCATTCAAGACAAGCCTATCAGAATAATTTTGCTTCTGAAAATACATTTTTTTTAATTAAGTCATAGTGTTAGAAGCACATATTGGGTCTAATTCTTTGAACACAAAATTTCATTCTCAGGAGTCTCAAAACTTAGGAGTATGACATTTCTTTTTTTATTTGAGCAACTTCTCTGTGTTTGAGAGTTCAGAATGGTTTTGCCTTCATTTAGCACATAATTTTTTGCAAAGTTCATCTTTGGACCTCTGGATTCAGGGCTATTGTGATGTCTTTGCTTAATTTTTTTTTCTTGTAGTTTGCAAGTATGTTTTCATCGTGATTGAAGCTGTATTGTGTGTTCATGTATCTCCATGAATCTTACCCAGCACAACCCTTTACCCCCTGAGTATTGACATCAGCTCTCAATTTTACCACTCTACAAATGTGCCTTGTGGCTATTTTAGAAGTAGAATATGAAAAATTCAAATCTAGGGGAAGTTTGCTTTGGAGTAATGTAGCATTCAGCTATCAAAACAGAAATACTGCTTTGATATTCAGAGTTACAGACAGATGCAGTGATGTATTTTTGGTTAAAATTAGATTAATGAAATCTCTCATTAGTTGATTTAACTTGAAGTTTTATTGGTACTTCTATGGTTGATCCATTTGTCCTGCAGGTTCATATCTCACATTAACATTTCTGTTGAAGTGTATTTGATAAATAAAACATGGGTTTGTCAACAACATATGGAAAGCTGATTTAAATCAGCTTAAAAACAGGCATTTAAAAATGCTTATTGCTAATGAAGTCATACTTACACTTTATTTATCATCTGATTTTGACTTGCTTCTTGCTTTTTGTTCCTTGTCTGAAGAGGTCTCTCTAGTAAATACACTGCTTCAACAAAGTTGTGCCCACAAAAGCAGTCATGGATTGTGTCATCCTGCCTTGCTGAAACTTGTTTCTGCAGTTGCTAGGCAGCCCCATTTGAACCAGTTGAAAGCACAGAGCAATTCCCCTCAGCAGCAGATTTCAATTAAAGATCTGGACATACAGCTGGTTTCTTTGGCTGGTCAGCTCCAGAAGTAAAAAGAAAGGCTTCAAGAGCTGTGCTGTGCAACAGCTTGATTCCTTAGGGTTTTCTATAGTAAATTCACTCTGGGTATCCTGGAAAAATATTTTAAAAAATAATTGAGCTGTTTCTGTTTTCTCTTATATACATCAACTTGCAGAGGAAGCTAGTGTTTTTTCCCCTCATTTTCAAAATAGATTTTATTCCCTCTGTGGTGGGTTGAGGGTAAAAACAACTGAACATGAACCAACAGAAAATCCCATGTTAATCTAGGGTATTAGGAATTCCTCAAAGACACTGTGCCAATGCTCTCTTCTGCCAAAGAAGGAAGCATATTAGACATGTTGAAAAACATTTTGTGATCTGGTTGGAAGTCTTACATCTTAAGCAAAAACTGAGACTAGTCAAGAAGCCTTGGGATTAACATATTACGTTGCCATTCTAAAATAATTTTTGAAGGTCTATTTTTTTGTGTTTAGGAGTTAGCTGGGAACTCAAAAATCTATGGAAAGGAAATTGTATTAGAACTATGTGTGCTGTGTCATGGCTGAAAAAAACAAAGTGACAAAAGCAGGTTTTGGTGTGGTGTCATTTGGTGAAAGTCTGGGTTAGTTGTGCTAGCTTAACCAAGTTAAATTAGTTACACAATCTGAAGCACAGACTGAAGGAGCACTTTTGTCAATGTGCAGGTCTCTTGCACTATCAAAATGTAAATACTTCACTATTGCAGATCATGTTTGTGGGCAGGTAAGGCAGAATTTAGCTATTTACTTCATGTTTAGAAATACATTTCTTGTTCTAGTCCTCAACACTCTCTTAACATACATTTTTCTACCAAAGTTGATACAGAACTTGCTTGTCAGAATTACACTGCACTAGTGTTTTCATCCAAATTCTGATAATGGATAGGCCTAACCTTTTAGTCTTTCTGTGGAGAAACATTACTGAAGAAAGAAGCAGTAAGATCACAGAGATTAAGCAGTACGTTTTAGAAGGTTTTCCACAGCAGTGCAGTAAAATTTATTACAATTTGTATTCTGATCTCTGTTGCCAGAATGCAGTTCAGTATTTTCCCTTAATTTGCCAGTGTTACTGTAGGGATTTTCTGTAATATTTTGTTTTATTTTGTTTTATTATAAATGTATCCAACAGTTTGCGTTTTCACCAAGTTCTGTCCAAATGCAAAGAACGTTCTTTCACTCACCAAAGAAAGAGATGGATGCTGTGTGTCCATTTTTAAGTAACCATGTCTAAATAGTTTTAGTTCTCCTAAAGAATTGCTGAGGTTTATTCTTTTCCACTCTTTCTAGTTGCCTGAGATGGTCTCTGGGGCACTATGAGGGTGCATACTCAATTCATCATCTTTCCAAGCATCTCCGTCAAAGTCATCACAATGCTACCCAAAGTTGATGCTCCATATAAACCCCCATGATCCACTCCATATTGTGTCTTTGCTGTCTCAAATTTTTGCTGTCTCAAATTTAATGCTGTTGTCCATCCATTAGGAGGTTCCTCCATTTTCTTCTTGGGCCCCCCACATGGACTTCACATTACCCTTTGGATGTCAGCATTACTCACTAGCACCAAAGAGGTTTGACACAGAGCTTACAGAGCAGTATGGGGAGTTAAGGCAAATTACCAGGACATTGAATCAGGAGAGAGGGATTGTAGGACAATATGTTAACACTCAACAAGGGCCAATAAAGGTTATTATTGACAAGGATCAAGTACTTTGTTTCTCCTTGTTCAGGCTGTAGGTAAAGACTCACTACAACTCCTTTCATCCTCAAAAAAGGAAAAGCTAAACAAAAAACCTGCTTTTCCTTAAATGTCTGTTTGGTTTTGCTGTTTTTGGGGTTTTTTTGTTTGGGTTTTTTTTTTTTTTTCTTTTTCTGAAAGCTGCTCAATGTACTGGATAAGGGATATGTTTGTGGCACATTGTGTAATGCTATGATATTCAGCCCTTGAGAAGTGAGGCTGAAGCCACCAAGACCATAAGGTGAGAAATGGACAGTAGCAGAAAATGAATAGTAGCATAATAAATATCTTCCACTTTGGTCTTCTGTGAGAAGACTGTTAAATTAATTGTACCTCTGTGTACAACAGTTAATACTAAAAAAATACCGTCCTCATCAAAGAAAGATGTATCTTACTTCAGTTTAAGAATAATGGTTTCTTTTCCAGACACTACGTCTTGATGAAAAAAAACACTGGACAGGTGAAGAAGACCACCAGGACAATTTCCTGCCAAAAAGCATTACATGCTAACTCTTCTAATGAATTAAGGATTATTGCAGTATTCCCAGCCTGCATGTTTATTGTCTAGCTCATCACCAGACTAGTTGTACTAGGAAGATATTTTTAAAGGTTGCGTTGGTCATATCTTAGGAGGATCCTTGTCCGGAATATAACCATGCCAAATACCATCTTCCTATATTTACACACAGACAGGAGGAAAGAATAGACATCATTTTTCTTCTGTGATGGCAGAAAAAAATATGAAGAACTTAACATATATTAGGCTAGGACAGGCTGATGTAATGCTCAGACCCATAAAGTCTTGTGGGTTGGCTGTTTGCTTATTCAGAAAAGATGGAGGAAAAGAGGAGAGAGAGCAGGGTGGAGAAGGTCAGGATAGGGATCAGATCTGGTGCTGTAGCTTCAAAGGACTCACAGAATTTTTCTATGTAATATTCTGTGATGTGCTCTGAGAGAACCTGAGAGGAGGAAGGCTTTAAAATGCATTGTGAAGTCACTTCCTCTTCTTGTCTTTTAAGTGATATATTCTCTGTATCATTTCTATCCCTGAACAGGCAATTAACTTTTTTGAGGGTATCCAGCATCTTTCCATCCTTGAGATTAAGAACTTCACTAAAAAATTGTTGCTATATTCTTTGTAGACGTGGTATGCTATCTTGTGGTCTGTGTTTTGTAGCAATTGTGATGTGAAGATCATCAAACGGATACTGCTGATTTGATTTTTTTTGGCATACAGTAATCATCTTGGAGCGGAGGGAGAAAATCATGTGAAACCAGTGTTACTCTTGCCCTTGCCCAGCTTTCAGCTTTCTCCTCATGACACATTTCAGTCCCTAGCAAGTCTATCTGAATGATCTTCCTCTGGAAGCTGTGTTCAGTTTTGCAAGAAGCCAGCTGTAGATAGGCCAGGAAAGACTGACTGTGGTAGAAACAGAGATGGTTTTGGGCATCACTCTGGGGTGTATCTATGAAGCTGCTGTCTGTGGCAAGCATGTTGAAGACTGTTTCTCTACAGGCTTAGGAATGCTGAGGAAGTGATGCTTTCAGGTATGGCCCAAAGGCAAAGATAGTATACACAACAAATTTTGCCCAGAGCAAGTTTCCCAGCTTCTCTTTGTTCTCTCAGGACAATATAGATGCAGATTAGAAATATTATTGGTGATTTGGCTTTTTCATGACTTCTGTATAATATCTTAGATTTTCTTAAATTTGCAAAATGATTAGGACTTGGTAGGAAAGCCACGGGACACTTGTAGAATAAACTGTGATTGACAGAGACGCTCTGACCATCTAAAGACAGATAGGCAATGTGAAAGCAGTGTATGCCAGAACCCTACTAACAGATGTAGGTATTACTTTAATGCTGACTTGCATGTAGCTGCATGGTATAAATTCTGCTCCTTTTTTTTTCATGTGTGTAAATCAGCCAAGGACTTAACAAGCTGAAGAAGCAAAATTAGAGTTCATACAGAAGGCAACTGCACTGAGAAATATTATATTCACCTGCTCAGTAAAACACAAAGAATAAACTGGGAGATCAGGAGATAATTCTTTGAGTCTACTGTCTGTAAGAAATATTCACTTAAAGTTTTTCAGAATTCCAAATTGGAGACAGTCACTCTGGGAACAATGAGTAAGTGTCACTAGGAGGCTTCTCACCATCTCATGATGATTTTGTGATACCTACTCTAACCAGAAAAGTTAAAAGGAACAGATGTGTTAAAAGTTTCTGAAGTGTACACGTGGAAGGCATAGCTTGAAGTCATTTCACCTTGTTCCCCATTTTCACTCCCTTCTGTGACTCTTCTGAGAATATTACTGTTTCTTCTGAAATTAAGTCATTAGCTTGTGTGTCTGAGGACTCCTTCCCAACCTTCGTCAGAACAAGGTGAAAAGGATAAATTAGGGCCAAAATGTTTTCTTGCCAACCTCTGATAAAGCATTCCAGCCATCTGTTCCAATTTTCTTCTACTTTTACTTGTATTTCTCTTTTACTGGTCTCTTTCTTTCATCTGATGTTTCTACATTTGTCTCCACTTTCAGTTACTTTTTATTCTTCAATCTCCAGATGTCAGCTTTTCTCCCTGTACATGGATTATTCCTCCTCTATAGATCTAGCCCTTAAAACTACAACTTTTCACTAGTCACAGCAGTTATGGTCATGTTCTCTAAACTCCTGAGTCTCCAAAGGTCATGCATGCAGTTCAGGCTTTCTTATGAGATTAAGTTAGTTTCTTTAATGTTTTCAACATGTCTGCAAAATTACTCAGTGTTTATCCTGGACATACACAGCTCTTCAGTGGGCTTACACAGTTCATATTGTCTCCATAAAGGTTAAATATGTTAAAAAAATTACCGATTTCATGTAATGCTACTGATTTTTAAGGTGAGTTTGTGCTGGTGTAAGTACACCAATATTTTCCTGATGCCATAAAAACTTAGATTATTATCCACCAAATCATAATAAATTCAGTTTGGCACCTATGATAGTTGGTCAACTACAGAATTATGACTCTAAAAACCATTCTTCAGCTTCTTTTGGCTGCAGAATCCTTAAGCTCTGTGAGCCCATTTGCTTTCCACATTTAACATCTGCAGAAATTAAAAGTTCCTATTTTCTGCTGTCTTTGTATCTCTCAGCATAGTCTATACAGTTCAGAGAGTGTTCCTATGCACTGTGCTCTTTTGAGGGCCAAATCCATAAATGCACAAAGATATACCTAACAGAGCAAGCTATATACTGACCACTGATGCTCCTCATTTGTAATACTTTAAAAAGATTCAATGAATCAGAAATAGGGCAAAGAGGATCTCTTAGTCCCAGAGGGCAAGACTGCTCCAGATTACATACTCAAATCTTGGATCTATTCTCCAGATTGGAAACTAACTGGATAAAGTAGCTACTGACTCTGGAACTGAACCAAGATCTTCCTCCTAAGGAGACTTGGTGACAACGCTGAAGAGCCATGCTGTCTCTCATTGTCCCTTATCTTCACCTTACTTCCACCATTAACTAAATACCGGGTAGTCCAAACAATGATATGAGGAAAAACTAAGAATATTAATGACCCCTCATAATGTCTTTGAAAACTCTGTGAGTTCATAAAGGTGGATGTTATGGTGTCTTCATTCCTCAACATGTGTAGGCTTTAGCTGCCATACCATGTGACAGTAAAAATAATTGTCTGGATTTTCAAGTTGTATTAATCATCACTATTCTGTTGAAAATGCTGAAGTTGTGATAATTTTCTCCAGCTGATAATTTGCATGAGTGGGTGAGTTGCATTAATGTTTTTAAAAACAATAATTAAGACATCTGTGTCAAAATAAAAAGTCATCATTCACTTTTAATGGAATGATGAGGGTGTCTCCTAAATACACAGCTTCAAATGCCAAACATTAAATCAGGATCTTAAAGGATTATGGAAGTCCCCAAAAATGAAGCTGGATAAGGATGGCTTGTTCTGTTTGGAGTGTTTCGTTATCACAATTTTTTTCCCATGCACTGTTACGAGGCAAAGCATCTTAGTTCCCGGTTATGTATGATGTATGTGTCCACAGTGATCACAAAGTTCACAAACTCAGGTGTTGTGGTGTGGATCAGCAGTACCTTCTGCAGCATGGGACAGTGCTGTCCCCAGAGGGTAGTTCTGTCACTAGCAGCAGGCCTAGCTGTGGGCCAGTGGTTCAGAGGGAGCAGCAATGTTGGGATCTCAGTCACTTCTTGTCCTACCACATCACCAAGGTACTGTTGAGCATAATCAAGTTAATGCACCTTAATTTGTGGGCCATCCTGTGCAGCAGGTTGTTCTTCAAACAGTTCCCGTTGAATTCATTGGAGACAATAGAGCAAGTATTACTGAATATGAGGTTTATGTTCATCTCAAAGTATCTGTTATTTCTGTCCCTCAGTTTGTTGCCTGTGTACAACGAAGATATTTCACAGAATTTCAAGGGGACTTATGGTGATTTCTCCTAAAATATTAGGTAGCCAACTGATTAATTTATTTTTTTAAGTAAAGCAAACTTGATCCTCCTGGCTGACTTCTGAGTAAATTCAGTCTTTTTCAATTTGTTAATTGTAAGACAAAGATATAGGGTATCCAAAGATACAGTGGTCATTCGAGCTGTATAGCTGACTTCAACACAGATAACTGAAGATGGGGTTTTTTGTTTAAAATTCAGCTTCTGAAAGATGTAAGGCCTGGCTCCTAGTAATCAATTTCTAGTCTTCTTGTTGTTGTTGTTGTTTTCCCCCCTTTTAATATTCAGAGCAATGTCTGCATGCAGGAGTGAGCAATGCAGTATAGAATTCTGCTTGTGTATTCTTTACATTTTCTCTTCATATCTATGAATGTTTTCTTATCTCTGAAACACTTTTCCTTGCATTACCAAGTTGTTTCAATGAGTCTTGCTATTTTAGGTCCTTTTCCTTCAGTAATCTTCTTGTCTTTTCTGCTGTTACTCAGGTGTTCTCAACTGTTTCTGATGTTGTACTTCCTTGAGGTTTGATTGAACGCAAGCATTTTTCCTCTGCCAGTGATACCTCTTTCTCAGGAAGCATTTCCAGTGTGTGCAGCACAGCCTGTGTTTTGACATCACTTCTCTGCTGTTACTTAGGTAATGTTTGAGGAAATGCCTGCTTCCCATTGCTTAAGACTGTTGTTCAGATTATGCATAGCTTGGTATGTGCAAACCTGGCCCTGTATTTTGTGCTGCCCCCACCCCTTCAGTAAAGCACTGGCAGTGCAAACCTGTAACTGTTCTCTAAGTTCTCTTTCCTCAGTACACTTCACCTACCATTTCAGACCATAGGGCTGTACTTAACCGTGTAGTAATTACTTTGCTCTGCGTAAACCTTTTATGGAATGTGTCCTGCTAGGCCTCAGGTCTATTTCTTTTGATCTTTTCTCTAGGTTAGCTGCAGTTACCTCTGTTTCTTCTCTCATCCCAGATGTGCTTTTGTGATGGACCAATTGGAAACTGTATCCTAATTGTCTCTCCCCAGCTATGATGATACATGGTCTAACAGATAACATTTCTTTCTGCATGTTGGCAACATTTACAGAATAAATCACAAGAAATTTAATTAACTACATACCCAGCTAGCTCTGCTCTTTGTTACTTTTTGAAAGATACTCTGTAGTGTTGATTTCATCCTGGGGAAATGCAGCTAAACAATCAAAACACAATCAGACATCTAACAGTAAAAATACAGACTGTCTGACCAAAAGAGATGTTTTAAATGTCCCAAATTCTGGTGTCACTACATGAAATAGTAACATCATGATGTCTCTAGTAACCTGAAGTATATGAATGATAAAATTTTCTGTTCAGTACCTTTGTGAGAACATCCAGTCTGGAAAACATCATTTTTCTGTAGGGTCTTGTAGGAATAGTATATTAATCCTTCTATTGCCTCTTTGCCCTTGCTTTTATTTCTAGATTTTCTGTTGGTGTTTCATTTTAAGGAGTATTTTGCCACTACTTAAGTTTGCTGTATTCCCTTGTATGCCTGAACTGCACTTGGTAAGAGGGCTATCTTTGCTGCTAGTTGTCCACAAAGAAAAGTTAATTTTCCAATATCTTTCAAGGTACATCAGCCCCTGTAATATTTTTTATAATGTGTTATTTAGGATTGCTGAATCATATCGTGGTCACTTTGCCAGTTCCTGTTATATGTCAGTGAGTGACTGGTAACTGAGCTGTCGGTAACTGAGTTCAGCCAATAAAATGTGAGCCTTTTTCTGTGTTCTTGCTCATACATTCATTTGAATTACCAACTCTTCTCCAGATTTTCTCAAGAAATGGAAATGATGGGCAGTATGTTCAGGACAATCAGAGGAATCAACTTTCTAATGCTCTTTACCCTGCTATGTTTCAGCTTTATTCCTTTGTAAATTAGGAGTAACAATTTCTATACTCCTGGGACATTGGCTTGTTAACTTGCTGAGATCTGCACGTTGCTATGCCAAGGTCAGGATATTTTTTAAGTTTCTTTTACTAGATAGGAGATTTTCCTGTGGGGCGTTCTAACATCAATGGCTGAAATTGAATGCAGTCACCACTTTTCCCCCATGCCATATTACCCACTGATACAAATTAAGAGTGATTACAAAAAGAATAGGAAGAGTTGTGGGATGGAGAGAAGGTTCCTACTGAAATAGACAGGGTGGCAATAAGAATTTGCCAAATTAAAAAGTTGTAATATTTTTGAAACAAACCACACAATGAAGTCATCTGATATCTGATTGCCTTTACTTGATGTTAGTGTACTTCCCTAAATAAACTGTTGGGACTTTTCCCAGAATCATGTCTCAAACATTTGCCTCATTAGACATAAAAAGGCTCTGGAGTCTTTCCCTGCATTTTTGGCTCATTTACTCTTTTTGCCTTCGGTGCAGCACATAGTAAGACCTTTTTGCAGGCCATTAATATTTTGAAAGAGAACCATGTAGAAAAGCTATTAAAAACGTTTGCATTTTCACCACAGTACATTGGTGGATGTTTTTTAATGTTATTTTTATTTTAACCAAAAATGTGTATAATTGTAATTATTAGAGTTTTAATACTAAACACTTTGGAGTTCAGTTGCACAAACATTCAGTTCCTCATTGCTTTCCTTAATTGGTCACAAGGTCTTTGAGAGTCCTCAGAATTTTCATTAAAATCTGTGGGTTTTGGCTAATAGCTTTGGAGTATTTACTCTGGCAAAAGAAAATCTGCATTGTGATAATTGTTACCGTCATCAAGAGAGCTACGCAGATGCCTTTTATGTTTCTTACATGTTTCGTTTGACTTCAGAAACTGTTTTGTGGAAGACTAGGTTCAGACTGGTATGTATATATGTATTTTCTACCACTGTATTCTCTCCTTGTACGTAAGAGTTCCCTTTGCAGTGATTTTGTTGTGCCAAAATAAAGCTTTAGACACTGTGGTGTGAAGAGATCAAGTTGTTCAGCTCAGGGTGTGGGAATATGGGAAGATTATATTCTTAGTTGCCTCTCATTCTGACCTAATACTGTTTTTCTTTATGTCAAATCATTTACATTAGCTTTTCAGCAGGAGACACTATTTTTCATACCATGAGGAAGCTGGAATTTTCCCTTTTCCATTTCAACTGCAATACTAGAAATAACTCATAAATTTACTTGTCTCAAGATAGAAACTTGGTTGAAATTTGAAAAAATAGGTTTCCAAGTTCTATAAATGCACATAGTATGTAGAATATGTAACATAGTTAAGATGGGAGTTTAGGGTCTGTCAAGGCTTACTTAATGTTGTCTCTTTAATTAGAGACAATGTAAGGGAGTCTTGACAGACTCTAAAGTAGACAGATTCTAAAGCTAAGGCAGGCAATGCAGTTTTTAATACCAGTAACTATGAATGTCAAACAAGCAATGGACTGCCCTTTTGTGATCAAAAATAAAAAAATTGTGTTACTTAAATGACAGTGATCAGTTCAGTATGTTTTAACTACAGAAATATCATCATGTCATCACATAGCTGGAAAAAATAATGAAGAAAAAACCAAAATAAATCCCTGCATTACACAAAATGAGACACAAAATAATTCCTTCAATTATTCATGTTTAGTTGCTGAATTTCCTCCATAAATAATCTAAAGTCTCTAGAGTGTGCATTAGGTGTTTTTTTTTTTCCAATATTTGATATTTAAAATGCCAGTTGGGCTCATTCTCTTTCAAACATCTGACACGTTTTTAACTAAGATTATTCTAACAAGTGACATCCCAGTGTAATTATTTATAAATTCAAAATTCCATAACATTCTTTCATATTTCTTTGAAATCAGATTTTTTTATGGAAGTTAGTAGGGGCTTTTTCCTAAAATATTTTTGGAAAGTGAGTGTGAAAGGTACACAAAGAAACTTGAATATATCTTTTTTTCTTTTTTTCCAAAATAATTTCTGAAAATATTTCTAGGTATTTGTTCAATATTGTATCTATATAAAACTCTCTCACAAAGCTGCACACAGGCAGATAACACGCAAAGAAAATAAAAAAAAATATAGTTCAAGTAATAACTACAATGTCCCAGTCTTGTACCATAGAGGTCATGAGCAGTTGTTTCTGTGACCTGCTACTGTGGTACATGAGCTTTCTCAGTGCCTCTAAGAGGATTGATCAACACCTTTCAATGTTAGACCCCCTAAATTTAATTCTGGACTAGTAACCTTTTGTTTAATTGAACAGTTGTTTACTTAATTTTTCAGTTATGATCAAAGAGGCTTATCAGACTGTTTCTGGCACCAGCAGTGGTTGCTGGGTTGCTGGTTTTATAAGAGAAATGAAATAAATAAACAAATAAACAAGCAAACAAAACTGTTCTTTTCTTGTCTTGATGCACAGATTTCGTGCCACGCTCATTGTAAGCAGATACAAAATTGCTGTTGTGGAGAACTTGAGAGCCGTAGTAGGAAATGAAGCTGCTTCAGATCTTGTTTGTTTCGCTGGCAGAGATTACTTAGTCCCCAAATACCTATTCCAGTCATTTACAATTTAGTGTTAATTTGCTGTGTTGCTATATAGTCTTACTCTAAGTGATCAGTGTGAGCTTCTAATTTCTATAGAGGTGTACCCACAGAATTCTCAAAGGACATAGGCACCCACTATTTAAAGTGCTGCTTTATGCATATTTGTATTTAGAAAACTTCCTGGTCCATACAGATCCGTAACTTTTTAGAAAAAAAAAATTATGCTTGCCAAGCTTCAGTGGGAATTTCCATGAATTTAACTGTGCAGCTTTCAGCCTCGTGGGTCCACCACTGCTGTGGGTGGTCGTCAAACTTCGTGAAACATAATTTGGAAATATGTCTTGTACATCATAGGGTTCTGATTGCCAGTGTTCTTTTCACAACACTGTGACTGTGTGTTGTTTTTGCTGGTTTGTAAGTAATTTCTGACACATGCATATTCCCAAGAGCATTTTTTCTGGTAGCTTTATTATCTAAATGAGATTATTATTAAAAATTGAACATTGGCTTCCCTTTGAATAAAAGAACAACTCTCTTGAGACAGTTATTAAACTTTACTCTAGGCATTGTATTTCAAATAACAGGAAATCTGTCAGTTATGACAAACAAACAAAGAAAAAACAACAACAAAACCCCAAATGAAAGCTCGCAAACACTTTTGATTGATTTAGAGCATGCAGGGGCAAATGAAGACACAAAAAAAGCCTTCTGCCAGTAGGTTAGATGCAGACTGCCTGGGTGTCCAGACTTCCCACCTAGAACAGGACTGGAGACATCCGTTCTTGAACTTACTGTCCCAGATCCTCAGCTTCCTTATCTTGAGAGGCAAGCATTGCATTTTATACAGAAAGGTTTTCCTTGGGTAGCTTACTTATCTACAGAAGACTTTTAACCTACACGACATCCAGTTCTGCCAACTGTGTGCCTGAAACCATATGGAGTGTGGTGTGTCATGTAGCACTTCTGCCTTACTGGTCCTCTTGGGTGACATAGAGGGCCTGACTTTCTCCTCTTCCAGTCCAAGCCCGTGGCATGAGGGAAAAATTAGGTGTCAACCAGATAGCCATGTGTCTTCTCCTGCATCTGAAGTTGCTCTGGAGTTGTGTTGAGCTGCTGAGGCATTGACTGCCAGATGAATTTTGCTGAGAAGCTAAAGGGGGAGAAAGAATCAAAATAAAAACCCTAAACTCAAGTGACCTTGCTGACATATACATGTGTTTAGAAAGATTTTCTATTTAGATGCTCCCCACTAATTTTTGGTTCTCACCTTTCATAAGGGAATTTTTACACTGGGAGTATGCTTGTTATTAGTCAACCATTCCTGTTTTCAGACAACCACTCTTCTTCAGGTTACTGATGTTCATTTTATCCTGTAGAATCTAATTCTATTACTCTGCTGCTGAACTTGTATTGATCAGTTTGGACAGTTTGGTTTTCTCTATCCCCTGTTAAGTGTTGTATTTAACCCTTCAAAAGTGTTGTCAGTGACCTCAAAAATGTGGTGTAGAATACAGTCTCTATCATATGCACAGACCATGTGCCATGAATATTAAAAGAATCACAATAAAGATTATATTCTGCCATGAATCTGTATGGTCTACATATGTAATGCTAGGATGAAAAACTATTATATCCACATTAAAAAGTTAGTATAAAATGCAGAACACAGCCATTTTCCAAAGTGAGTATTGCAATATTTAATATTTGTAGTACTGAATGCACTATAGTAATGCTATAATGTGTGACAATATTTTAATACTGGCCATGCTCAAAGACCTGCCAATTTGCAATTAGATAACTTATCTGAGTTGTTTCAATATTACCATCTCTTCCCTACTCTTGCTACAGAGAAAACATAGAATAATTAAAACAATGCTGTATAATTACCTCTGACGTTATTATTCAATAAGATTATACTGTTTTTGTCATTATGATGAGCATTTTGTGACTGAATAACTAAATGACTAAAAGTATAGCTCCTGGTTCTTAATTCTGTGGTCCAGATTCACGTGGTTTGATGTTCCCGTACAAGCAGACTTTGAGTGCAAAGGATCCAGGATGATGCTGCAGTAGGGAGGGGAGACATCTAAAAGATGTATTTTGACAGCTTGTCAGTATTTTGACAGCAAGACTACTCCAGGCAGGATAGAAATGAAAATAGTAGGGAGGAGAATTAATAAGAAAGTGTTCATGTTAAAATCAGTTTTTCTCCTGAAAGAAGGAGAAAAAAACACAGAACAACAACAAAATAGGTGCTAGAGGGAGAGAAGATTAAGAAATCTGAAAACTTGCTTCTCAAAATTACTCATGATAGTAATGCTATATGAGAGGCTTAAAAAAGCCCTATAATCATCTCTTGAATACAAACAAAATTCTTGCCTTTGCCAGACTGATAGTATTTCATTGATACAAGAAAATATTTTTGTAGGGAATTAAGATTTATTGATTCATGGAGCTAAAGAAGACTGGTGAGATCTAGGTAGAATAGGTCTGTTTTGACACAGTAACCTAGGAGTTGTCTGTGAGGTCCGTGCTTGCATTTACAGACATTACCAAAGTTCTTGCAACTTTTCAGGCTGCATTTGAAGTGAATTCTTTACACAATGTCTTTTGTATCACAATAGTGCTTCTAGCACTAACAAAGAGCCTGGTGAATAACTTGGTAAAAAAAGCGAGGTGGCTGAGTCACCCCAAGGATCATCAATAGCACCTGTTAAGGTGGCCCTGAGAAGCAAGAAAGGGAAGGAAAGAGATTTGCATATATGCAAATATGGAAAAGTTTTTACCATATTAAAAGGAAAATCATAAACCTCCTTGTGTTGAAGGTAAACCAAACATTGGCCATTTGTCATTTAACAGATTGTGTGACACTCATTCCTAAATATGAGTATCCTCTTGTTTCTAGACTGCTAATAGTGAAATACTTCCCAGCTGTTGCATGGACTCTAGGTTTCCAATGCATGCCTGACAGAATGTGTAGGTGTGTGTAGCTGCATAGATCTGTCACTTTTATGTGGAGGAAGATGAGCCATTGAATTTCAGTGTCTGGGTGTGTATAACCAGATCCTAGCTCTTCATCTTGTTCATGCACAAACACAGATGCATGGTGTGTATCATGCAGGCTGAACTACAGAAATCAATGTTTGCTTCTAAATCAGACTTCCACATGGCAGAAATGGCAGAACAGTATCACAGAAGTACCACAGAAGTAGTGGTAATTATTTTCAACCCCATTTTAAAATAAGTGTGCTGTTGTATTCTTTTTCTTCTGCTAGGATCGAGGTGGTGCATTAGCCAGAGGCTGAAGTACTCCTTGGCAAAAATCTGAGAAAGGGTTTGGGCACATTTCTTCGTTATATTCCTTACAGTCTTGTATAAAGTAGGGGAATTTGCCAGTTCTTAGTTGGTATGGGATGTATTAGAAAAGTTATATATGACTCAAATTATTGTTGTAAATAATTGGATTGTTTCAGGTAGCACATCAGCTTTTGTGAATGTGATGTGGCTGTTATTAGCTAACACTGAATTATGTGTTATTTTGTGGACTTGGTTTGTTTGGTTGCTGTTTTTTATAATGGCCAATGTGAATGGCATGGAATAAGTAAAAAGAACAAATTTTTCCAGTTGGGTCCTTTGGCATCATTATTTCATTTTTCCACATTGTCCTTCTTTAGGGAGTTTTGAACCTTTCTTTTCAGAAAATAAGTTGGAAGAGATTGCAGGAATATATTGCGACTCTTGTTTTATAGGAAGCTTGGTAGTAAACAAGACTTAGATATTAAGTAATATCAAGCAATACATTTTTTATAAAAAGAAATACAAAATTAAATATTCCATTAACAAATGCATCCTTATTAAAAGGATGTTACAGTGTTCCGGCAAATCATTTGTTTTGCATAGCACTAGGAACTTTGTGAAGCCAGTGGTGAAGTCAGCGGTGAAGTCAGCGGTGAAGTCAGCAATCTCAATACCTCTCATAATAGTCCATAAAAGCTCTAAGATCCCACCATTTACATAGATAAACCTTACATGAAATAGATCAGACATGAAGCTGAACCCTCTGCAGGTCCCTGGTACACACGATGGCTGTATTGTGAGAAGTCTGACTCATAGAGGGTGTCTTACATAAAGCATACTATATAAAGTAGCTCCTCACCCAATGGCATACATTCAGGACTTCAGAAAGTTCTGGAAATCTCTTGAAATTTGGATGTGTCACCATGTTTGAGTCTGCCTGTGCATGTAAACATGAGATTTTATAAGCACATATGCACTGATCAAACCTCCTAGTGCAGTTGAAGGGGCAGTCAGTGAGGAAAGAGGAGCCTGCCTTTTGGAAAATTTGGCAAATACTGGCTTTTGCCAAAAATATCAGTGCAGCTTTAGTATCTGCACAGAACAAGTAAAAAGAATTTAGCCTGGGCATGAAAGATTTTGTCGTGAACTGTCTGATATGGAACAGAAGTCTTCCTCCATATGCTAGTACAAAACAGTTAATCATTCTGTATATGATGATTAATAGTTACTAATTTTTTTATTTTACTTTTTTTAAATTGCCAATGTGCTGAAATGTGCAATAGGAATTATATTTCAGCCTGCAAGCACATCTTGTTCAGCTCAGCTTTGCTTTACAGCTCACAGGCTCTCAGCCCATTAATCACGAGGTGACACTCCTAAGTGGTAAACCTGATGATACATATTAATATTTATGGGTTTGCTATAGTGTACTCTTGTGTTTGCTATACTGGGAAAGAGCAGTTCTGTCTATCAGTATGAGCTAACACCTCTTTAAAGCTGTAAACTGACAAGCAGCACACTGGCATTTTTTCTAATTATTTTACCAAGCTGATGACAACTAATCAAACTGAACTGCCTAGTGGTTGCACTAGTTGCTTTCAGTACCTGCTTTGGGGTTCTAGGAGTTTTCTTTCTCACCATATTTAGTATATAGGATATAAAATATAGATGTAAAATATAGCGTACTACTTGAATACAGATTGGTTTACTAATCTTCAAAGAACAACTGTAAGGTCAGCCCCAAACGTTCCTGCTTTCGGATACTATTTTATTTAATCTAAACAGACATTTTCAGTGGAAGATACTGGGTCATTTGGAAATTAGGCCAAGTTCCCTGTTTATTCAGGTATATGGATAAATACACATATATATATAGAGAGAGTGTGTATATATGTATCTCTCTATATATTTCTTTCAATGTAACAGTACTTTTCTATATAATATTTTCATATAGCAGTACTTTGCTTATAGTAGGTGTCAATCCTGCCAGCATTTTGAAGAGAAACCTCTCCAAGTGTGCCTGATGCGAATTATTTTGAAATGCATGGGCTTTTTCTGTGTTTGGGTATTTTTTGAACAAATTTTAAATTTTAGGGGATGACCTGATTATCTATGGCTCTTTGCTATTTCTACAGAAAAACGAACTGTTACAAATTACAGACTTCTCACATCAAAAGTTATTACACCACTTGACCTTGAAAAGCAGTTTTTTTTCAGTGGTCTGAGGATCTCCCACTCCCCTCATAAACACAGCCCTTGAGACTCAATATGTAAGTCACATGGACAGAGTGAGCCACTTGTGTAAAATTTCTGTTGAAATAGGCTACCTTGAGAATACTGGCACAGCTCATGTTGGTGTTCATGAGTTTAGAGATGTTTTGGTAACTCCTTTTCTAAAGCTAGCACTAAATAAAGAAATCCCTGTAATCTTTCTTAGCCAAGCTGACATGTCGTTTCTCTAGCTGCAAAACTGATCTAGTGTGCTGAAACAAGATTCTGGGTCGTGCATTCTATCAAGGCTACTTTAGGCAGATCTCCTTTGTCAAGTGTTACAAGAAAAAAACAAAAACAAAAACAACAACAACAAACCAAAAAAACCCAAAACAAACAAACAAACAAAACCCAACAAGACAGTCCCATAAAATATAAAATGCAATAGATAATAATGTGTCTACTGATGTTAATTGGTGAAAATATTAAAAAGTGAAGTGGGAATATTCTCTTTTGCTAACATCTAATCTCTGGTAAATTATATGTTCAGAGAAAATCTGCCTTCATACTAGAAAGGCCTACTTGAAATTAGCTGTATGTGTGTGTTTCCATTTATATGTATACAGTTATAAATAAGATATATAATGTATTCAAATATGTGTGTATACACAGAGAGGTGCACATGTTTATACAGCCACATCTCAGGTCATGTTTTGGCCATGTTCCTCACCTTTCTCTCTGTTTGAAACGTTAATTAGTGATTCATTCTGTTATATCAGAACCAAAATAATGGAAGTTTCTCATTAATCAAAAGTACTATAGATTTGATGATGGTGTTCTTTTTTAAGTTGTGTGGTCATACATGCACAGTGTTCGTGGAAAACTGCATCATGTTCCCTTAGGGTGCGTACATATATTTATACACAAAACCTTTAACTGAACCTATTCTTGTGTATTGACTCAATAAGCTCTGGTTAAATGTGACACTGTGTGTCAGGAAGAATAAGTTTCTGTGACAGCTATTTTACAGCACAGTGTTCAGTTCTGTGTGAAAGAAAAGTAAGAAAGTACTGCAACAGCACCAACAGGGTAACTTGGTCTCCTTGATGTATTCACTTCCTGCCACCTTGGTTTTTATCATACTGCAGTATACAGAAAGGTTAGGTCTTCACTGTGTGGGGGGTTTGCCCTTGATGAATCCAGTCATTTGAGCTTTCACAAAGAACAAGCCTCTCTAAAAAACCAGAGTGGATTTGTAAAGTGTTTACTAAGCTTTAAAACCCAGCATAACAGGCATGATTAGAGAGACACCACTGACAAACATTTCTGTAAGGAACAGCACAATACATAACAATAACTGTTCACAAGTTTACTGTTCGCTGGTGCTGCTGATGCTTTCAGGGGAACTGAAAATGCGCAATGTTTTTTCTTTCAGGATATGTTGGAGGACTAGAAGAGCCCTGTTTATTGTTTGTTTCAGGGGTTGTACTAATTTTATTACCAAGCAGTGGTCTGTTTATTCCAGTGGAACCCCAAATAAAAAGCCTCCTGTGAGCAATACAATGTTTGTAACACTGTTGTTCTTCAGGTGTGAAGGCAGTGGTTATTTCACTCTGTGGCAACAGAGGGTTATGTTGCTTTTCAGCTATACCATAGTGGTGAGTGACTGGCCCATTTCATGGTCCTCCAGTAAAGCACAATCCATATAGCAAAGAGACAGCCAAGTTTGTGCACTATGTTTGCAGCAAGGTCTCTCCTCTGAAGACTGGCAGGGACATTCAGGCAGTGGGAAGCATCCCAGCTGTGCTGAATTTGCTCTTGGAGCCCTAGCACAGCTGTCCACGTGGATGATGTGGTAAATGCCTTGCCCAAGATCAAGCTGCAAGTCAGAGTCAAGTCTGAAAATATCATTGAGGAACAGTGGTTCTTTGTCTCATCATTACAAACTGCTACATACAAGTTACATTAATCCATAGATGAAAACTAGTACAGCTACTATTACATAGTGTGAAAAAAAGTAAAATACATTGTACTGCTGTTCCTTTGATGAGTGATAAGGAACATGATGTTCTGAACGGAGTGTTCTGTCCATCAGCAAAAAAAGAAGCCTTTACACAGTATGATTAAATACACTTCATAGAGTGGATACGGTCTTTCTAAAGATATTCCTTTATTTTTAGCTTAAAAAGTAATAATAATTGAGACTATAAAGCACTACCACAAATAGGAGACCAGCAGCCAAATTGCACAGAAAGGCAAAGGCAACATTGTCTAAAAGCCCTGAAGAGGGTCAGATATTGACCTACATTAGGCCAGTGGTCTCAGGTGTGTCTTCTGTGAGAAGCACAGAGAAGGGCTGGGAAAGACTTCTGTAAATCTCATGTGCCTTTCACCTTGCTTTATCAATTTTACTGCCACAACAGTTCTATTGAAATGCATCTCTAGCTGCAAGGTAATTGTGATTTTGATTTGTGGGTTTTTTTGTTAAAGTATTTTAGATTACTTTTTAGCTTTTAGGTCTGATTGGCCTATGGTTAAGAGTTCTGACAAAGCTCAACATGTTGGAAAGATTGCAGTGGAGAGAGCCACAGGAGCAGTTGCAAAAGAGAGAACAGATAGGAGGATACAGGCCAGGAATAGAGCATTACATATGAAGGCACACAGCATATCCCTCTTCATACTGTTATCCCTTTTTTCACTCCTGTGTGTTTTTATTTTTGACTTTGAGTGGATGCTGTATGTGGTTTCTGTAAGCTCTAACCCTCATCCTTAGCAGAGACATCACAGCATCTCCTCCTGGTAGGGTAGATTTGGAGAGACAAGAAGGGCTCTTCTTCTTGCAGGTCACATGAGGTCCTGCCCAAGGAGTCAGGTTTGAGCAGAGACTGTGATCTTTCATTCTGACCTGAACTCTCTACTGGGGTAGGCATAAACTACCTCAGTCCACTGGGTAATGTTGGTATATGGCAATGCTTGCACTTAAAAAGTCAGTGTCATCCAAACATGTGATTGCAGGTTGAGCACCCCACTAACAGTGCTTCTAGACAGGGGCAGTTTTGTCTGAGTAGCCCACTCAGGGCTTGCTTTTTTTACAGCAATGGCTCTGCAGTTTTAAGGCAAGCCTTAAAAAAATCAAGTAGACCGTTGTTCACTACTTCAGACACAGCATGAAGGCTCTCCATATCCGGGTTCTCTTTTACAGCATTCTACTACTGTTTTGTGTGTTTTAGTAGTGACACATTTAGCTGTACAAAAAAATATTTTCATTACTGACAGCCCCAGGAGAGGTAGATACCTGCTTCCACATTGGGCTGTGCTGGACTATGTAGTGAGTGAACTGTAGGGGCAGGAGGAGATTATGAAATAACTCCAGGATCACTGTGGCTGCCCTAGAAGATAGAGCACAGCATTGCAGAGGTTCTAAGAGGTTTTTTTTCTACAGAAAGTGTTTGTGTCAGGACATCCTTATCTCCTTTTCCAGTTTTGCAGCCACAAAACTAGGCTCAGAATTTGATTTGGCAGCCACTGAGACACCATAATATAGCAGCATACACAACTAGGCAAAGAACAGATCTATCACTGTATCTGACTGATCTCTCTGCTTATGCACAGTGACAAATTCTCACCTCTCCATATAGATCAGCAAGCTCTGTAACCAGTCCATCACACATAATTTGTGACAGCACGTTACAAGCTTGGCAATTGGGAAGCCCAGAGTACAAGGTAAAGCATTCTGCTTTTTAACATGAAAGCAGCAGCCTTTTCCATTCCAATACTGTTTACCTAACCCCCTTAATTCCCCCAAAACATTCTTTCTCAAGAAGATGTCATATACTTCTATATCTCCCAGTAGATAGAAGCCAAACAAGGAAGTAATGAAAGCAAACCTTACCATATAAATTTTCTATAATGTTTATTTATTTTTCTGTAACATATTTTTGTTCTCTCAGCTCAGGACTGTTCAAAAAGAAATTCTTTCTTACTGTGTTAACTTTAATATACAAACCTGCAAACCACTGTCTTGAGATAAAGATTTAGGTATGTGAATTGATAGATAGTCATGAGAAGAATAGGATAGATATAAGTACCATCACCTGTCTTTGACATGGAAATACAGTTTAGTTAGAAGCTAGTGACATGGATAAGAGGTATTTTTAAAGAAGCTTTAGAGATTACATTGGTTGATTGTAGAATCTGAATTATTGAAATTGTTTGGAAATGCCAGAAGACCCATCCCAGTAAAAGGGAGTGGCTCTCATTTAGAAGCAATTGACCAGATGATCTAGAAAAAAGGTATTTCAAAGAGCTGTTGAAGAACATGCAAATTTTGTATGCTTCAATGTTGAATGAAGCCATCAATAACCATAGAAATTGGGATGTGGAGTTGAAATGTGTAAAACTTCAGTTAAAATAAATAAGTATAAGAATTAAGTGAATTTTCAAGCATTTTTGTTGTTGACAAAAGCTATGGGGTACAAACAAAATGTGTTTTTCTCTCTAATGACTATTGAAAATACTGAAGACTAGTGTCAGTCGTATGGTCTCTTGTGAAAATGTTAGTTAAAATAAATCAGTTGTCAGTTCAGAAATCTGAGACAAGATGTATAAAAAGACAAATTAATAAATAAGGTTATAAAACTTAAAGTTCCATGTTAGACTTGTTCTGTTTTCTGTCATGTGATGTGAATCTAATGGAGATCTGTGCATGTCATTGCAGGATGGGACTATCAAGTAAAGAGTGTTAAAGACATTGCATTTCGTATGATAGTTCTCTGACTTTCTCTGGTCACTGTACCTAAATGGTATTCTGATTTTTATGGATCACTATTCAGCCCTAGCCTTAAACCTTTAATTCAAAACTTTATTTAAATGAAAATAAAGTCGTAGCATCTTGTGAGCAGCTGAAGACTGTTGAGCATGAACTTACAGACTACCCACTAATCTGGAGATCTCAGTCTTGAAACTGCACCTGATGGGCTTATCTGAAGATTTTTTTGTATTTTTACATTTTGTATACAATTATCTGGGCTTAGCTAGTTTCCTGCAGTCATCCACTGTCTGAAAATGCTGTTTCATTGTTTGTGGAGATCACAGACATGAAACAGCTCTATCTGCTCAAGAGGCAGTTGCTGCTTTCTAAAGTGGCAGCATTGAAGAATTTCAGAAAATGGCACTGTCCTGTAGCAGCCTGTGCAGTGAATGACTCATAAAAGAACACATCAGAGTCTTGGTCATTGAGACTGACATTGAAGCCAGGCAGACCTTTGGTATTAGAAAATTCAGGTTCAAGTAGCAACTTTGAAACCATCCAATGCTGTAATTATGCAGGGCGTATTGTTCTGTATCCCTGGTTTGCTAGGCCTGAAATGGCATTGATTGTAATGATAGTCTGGGCTATCAGTGAAGTAAGGAGAACAACCACTTGCAATGGCTTACTTTCTTCAAGAGAGGGTAAAGCCTCAAAGATTTAATATTTTTAGTGAACATAACAGATGGAAATACCTAGTTCATCAACATGCTTCAGTATATACCTAATTCTGGAGTCTTGATAGAAATGAAATAATCTTTTTAATTGAGATGAAATAGGACATAAACTCAGGAATTGTTGCTGATCTTCCTGTTGTGAGAAAACATGCGCTTTTGCAGCACTGTAAATTCTGAAGTGATATGGCCATGTTCAAAATGTCCACATGCCAGCGGTTCCAGGAGGCGGATCTTAAGGGACAACTCTGAAGGCAGTCAAATTTAAACCATAGAGTTTCCAGAATGCAAGCTGTCTACAATTTCTCTTCCCTCCATAACAGTTTGAATACATACCTTTCAAAATTTTTGTTTTTAGTTGGGGTGGCAAGGCATTGGTCAGTTATGTTTTACAGGACTTGAAGAACCCCAGGGACACGCAATTCAGCCCCTAGTGAGGGTAGGAGTTAAAAGTAAATAAGCAAGTTCCAGCCTCCAGAAGTGTTACAGAGTATGTGGATATTTATAGAATTATCTGTCCTCAGTTGGTGAGGATGACCTGCTTTGAGCGGGTAGAGGAATATATTAAGTCCAAAGGGAAGAAAAAGGTACAGGACTTTAAATATTTCTTCATAAGGCAAAGAAACCGTCTTTTGAGAAGAGACCTAGGGATGGATGTTCGTTGCATGCCAGTGCTTTCAGAAAACATGGGGCAGTTATGAGAGAAAGGAGGGACTCCTAATGACCACATAGTTCCTTCCTTCCGAGTGTACCATGGTTTTTTTGGTGTAGTTCACAGTGAACTCATTTTTAATAAACACTTATTTAACTAAATAAGCATAATCTCTTGAGGACCTGCATGGCAGGTTCTCAGGAGCTCCATTTTAATCTTAACTACCTGTTCTTCAGCAAGTATCCCTGTTCAAGATCAGTTTTACTTGCCCTTTCTACAGGCATGCTATAATGAAAGGCTTGAAAAAGCAGTTGTGTATTGATACTGTGTAGCTTTGGTTGATAGATACCCATATGCCCCCCTGCTCTTTTCACGTTTTGTGGGGCAAAGTAGACACAATTCAGCAAAAGCAACATTCATAATCAAAGCGGAATCAAAAGTACATCTTATTCTTTCATATCACAACAGTAAGGTAAACAAAAATGTATTTTCTTAGTCTGCAAATGTTTTTCTTAGCCTGCAAGTGTTTCCTTCCAAAAGATGGAGATAAATCCATGAGATATTTTTTCTTTAAGTTAGTCCTTAGTTTCAAAAGGTAAGCATGTATTCCAAGTATTCTTATTTTCAGGTGTTCAGGTGGTTAAAACCCCTTCTTTAACTGCTTCACCTTTAACTGCTGAAGGATATTCCAACGTATTTTAAATTCCTACATTTCACACTATGGGCTTTTTGATTTACTGGGATCTTTGCAGCTTCTTGTACTTACCTTTGCAACTTCAACATCTATTCTTTGCTTTAGGGAGAGGGAAAATGCTGTCACAGTACTCTCTGTTGCACTGAAGGCAGTACAAAGACTGAGAAACAGAGTTGCTTCAGCACTCCCAAGATCTCTGTGGCAAATGGATTATTTACCGTGTGCTGTGTTTGTGACTCACAGCCACCCAAACAGTGTTCAGGGAGGAAGAGCACCAGTTCTGCCTGACATCCTGTGTCAGATGCGCCAAAGAAAGCAAGGTATGATAACAAATGCTAGAGTCCATAGTAGGGTTCTGGTCAGGATCTAAAACTTGAGTAGTTGCTCCAGAGCTGTCAAAAAAACAAGCTTCTCAGGGAGATCCCTGGGCAAGATCTGAGTCTTGAAGAGTGTGAAATTTAGGGGAAAGAGGCAGTGTTCCTGTTACCAGTGGTCTTGTAAGTCATTGTGCAAATCTGTGAGAACACTCTACAAAGATTTAGTTAAAACTAGCGACTGCCCTCTGTAATAGCAGGTACACAATCAAACAGTCATTGGATATGTGCTGGGCAGAATGTAAACTGTTTATAAAAGATTTCTTTTTCCATTCAATGTGAAACACCTCTTGGACTTGATCCCTTGCTAAAGTATCCATTTCTTGTTAAGCTTTTTCAGGGAACAGAAGCTTTACTTAGGAGAATATCTTCAGTTCCCTTTCATTTGAACAAGTCAATGAATAGTTGGTAATATAAATCCCTAAGTAAAAAAAAAAGAAATCAAGTTACTAGTGTGCTTAGAAATGCTTTATGGTGTGTATTAGGGAAGGGGAGGGGAAGTCAAGGTGCTACATTCTTCTTTTTAATTTCATACTTATTCCACTGAAACCACAGATGGAAGAGGATTTGTAAATGGATGCAAGTGAAAGTCTGATTTATATACATCCTCCTAAAAACATGAATTAGGAAATTATCCCAAATTTCTTTTTCTCTGTTAAGGAAATCAGTTTATACTGGCGTAAGGTACAAGGGAATCAGGTCTTCTGTCTTTATTCTTCTGTAGTCATGCACTTGTTAAATTAGGTTTTGATGACCTAATGAATGTCTAATGAGATAGGGCCTCTCTTTAGCTTCTTTCTGTCTTGCAGATAAGTAACAATAATTTGGGGAAAAAGTAACAGGACCACAAATTCAGGGAATCATGTAGAGCTGAAACGCTTTCCAAGATGAAATAATAAAATTCACACAGTTATACCCAATGAGTGAACTGATCTGTAGAGGCCTTTAAGTACATTATATTGTGTTAGGAGCTGGGGTATGCTTATGGAGATAAACTGTCCATCATTCATACATAAAAGGAGAGGTCAGCCTAAACCCATATTAAGATAGTACTGCCTGATAGTAGGCCATTTTATGTCCAGAAATATTGATAGCTCATACGTATGCATTACAGGAGGCCATCAGAAAAGTTCTGTGTTCTTTTATCAACTGTGAGTCAGGAAGGCATTGTTCAGTTTGCTTTTAAAGCAGGAGGTCAGACAGGATGACTCCAGAGCTCCCTTTCGGCTTGAATGATTCTGTGGTTCTGCCAGCTCGGTAACTTAAGGCTGAGATTTGTGAAATTCTGCATGCTTTTACATTGCCCTAAAGAATTAGGACTGTACTGTAAGGAAGGAGGATATCAAGCATGTTGGACTCTCTTCTCTGATCCTCCATGACATATCCTACTTTCCTAAGTGTAATGCAGTTCAGTTGCTGCCTGCATAACTTCTTTTTAAACAATTCAACCAATGAAATGTGCCTTCAAAAGATTAAGTCCTTTTTATTGTCATGTGTAATGCATGCACAGGGAAGGAGGCTTGGTTGTGATCAGAGGAAACGATGTACTATAGAAAGATGTGAGTACAGTGTCATTTGCAGGTGTATGGCTATCTCTTTAAAAATTTTCCTTCTGCACCAGTAAATGCCTGTAATGAAGAGAGTCTATGCATCCAGGTGTGCATTGTTCTTGCAAAGTCGTGTATTGTTCTAGCGAAATGAGAGAGAGAATAAGGATTTTGCATAATGTTTTAGTCAAAATCTGCACTCAGCTTCCCAAATCATTTGCTGAAGTCCAGGTATTTTTGAAACTGGGATTTAGAGTGAGTTTAACTTCAGTATAAATACATTTAAACAAATACTATTATTTTATTTGGGCCTGGAAATAAACTACTTCTGTTAACAATCTAAGCTAATTTTTATGCTAGATAGATAAAATGTGATCATGCCTGGAGTAAGCATGATCAACTCAAACTACTAAAAAGTTCCCATTAACTTGTTAAATGTCACCATTTTAGGAAGTAAATTAAGACTTCTAAGTGCCATTTTGGCCATGTGGTACTTTGATAGCACAGTAATATATCAGTTACCAGCTTCAATCTAGAAGTCATTTATGTGAGAGAAATTCAAGCAAAATTGTGAAACTTAACATTTCTTTTGAAAATTGTATGTGTTCTTAAGAGCAATCCATACATTCTCTCCATCAAGCTCACTGGTCATGCTTGCAGCATATAAGGCTATATGGGTCCGACTATATTCTGTATCTTTTTTTTTTTTTTTTTTGTTCTTTCATGTTCTGT
Source organism: Phylloscopus whistleri (assembly GCA_017589585.1). NCBI lineage: Eukaryota > Metazoa > Chordata > Aves > Passeriformes > Phylloscopidae > Phylloscopus > Phylloscopus whistleri. The sequence goes on along the minus strand of JADMLD010001013.1, from coordinate 8,249,829 downwards.
ATGTATCTAAACATTTTAAATTTTTGTGCTGTTTGTCTTCTTTTTCTTGAATGTACAGGGTAGTAGTCACAGCTTTGCCTAGGTGGCGTAATTTTGAATCCTTCCTTTCCAGAAATCCTTAGTAAATGTGAGGACAAAACATGCTGCTACCTGAGATTTAATTTCTTTGAAAATTGTGTTTAAATATCCTTAAGAAATAAGTGTCAGGGCATTATTCCTTTCACAGAATCCTTATCTGATTGAAACCTGTAGATAAGTTCCCTTTTTGTTAAAGAATGAATTAAAGCAGATAGTTCCAGAAGAAACAGAAAATAGCTGAAAGACTAACCTGCCTGTTCTGATGATCCAAAGTACTTAAGCAGCAAGAGACTGCATAACATTTTCCCCAGACAGTTTGGGTTAAATGGTGTTAAACAAAACCTTGTTTGTAGTTTGTCATTATGTTACCGTGTTAAAAGCAAAAAAAATGTCATCTAATGCTCTGAGGAACAGATGAATTGAGAAAAGCTGAAGTTAGGAATATTATATAGGACTACAGCAAAATCAGGTTGAACCTTCCTTTCTTTCCCAGTTCCTCTTTTCCTCATTTCTTTGACTGTTTGATTTCTGGATGTGCTGAAGATAGAGCATGGTCTGCTTCCTGTGCAAGTCTGAAATCAGAGCTGGTATGTGGTTTCTTTCAGCCTGTCAAAGAGGCAGTATGTTATATTCTATTCAATAATGCTGCTCAATACAGCATATGACTGGCTGTGTTCTTTTTACATACACTGCAGTAGAGACCTTTGTCCCTTGTAATTCACCAGATTTTATTCTTGTTGTAACAGGAGTCATGTTCAGGAACTTAACTAGTCCAGGGAGGGTACAGAGAGAGGGTAAAACTCTGTTACTAAACAAAACCACCAAACAACAGCAACAGCAAAACACAACACCCCATACAAACAAGCAAATCCACAAAGAAATAGAAACAGATGAAAATTTATATTTATTTCACGATTACTTCAAAAATACTGAGCAGATGTCGCTTACAAAATTACTGGTCTGGAGCTAATAACTGGAGACATAACTGTGAAAGCCATTGTGGTCAAGAAGGCAATATTTTGTTCAGTCACCATGCTTTTTAATTCCTGAAAGCTTTTACTGTTTCTAGTACTACAAAACTGAGCCAGGGCTTGGACTGGTTTTTTTTTTTAAGTAACTGCAAACAAGAGCCAATAATGCCATGTTTTGCTGCTTCTGAATGTGGATTTGACATGGCAGCTTCTCTGTGTCAGAAAGAAAGAAGGAATTAGCATCTATAAACCTACCAGAAGTTTCTGTAGAAGATGTAAATCAAACTAACAGTGCTGAATACACAGTTTAGGCGCTTAAAATATATGTTTAAGCCTGAAAGTCCTGTCAGTTACTGTATTTGTATTGGCAAGATTTAGCTGGACTCCACTGAAATCATGTATTGTAATACTACTAAGTGTCATCTATCTTCTGCCTATATATCATTTTAACCTAGATTTCTGAGGAAAGTATTTTGGAAGATTTAAACCATGGAGTTAACCAATTCTACACTGAATTTCTGAGCCATTAAGAAGCTTCATATAGATTAGTTAGAAAACATTGTGCCAAGGTCTTTATCATTCTTAATGCCAAAATCTCCCTGGAAGCACAGGGTAGGTTTCCTGATCTCTGCAGAATGATAAGGCTTAGCTGGCCACTGGAACATTTTCTCCTCCTTACAGTACGTAAGTTGCAAATATAAATGATGAAGAAACCGCTGATGTTGCTATTGATCCATAACATGCACAGGTCAATCAATTGTTCTTCTAGGATAGCTAGGATAAACATGCAGTCCAGTAAAGCTCCCATTTACACTCAAATAGTCTGAATATAGATTTAATTAGAAATATTAATAAATGAAATGTTTGTTCATTTGCACAGTGAAAAGAAAAAAAAAAGCCTTTGGTGGTTAAAAGCACGTTCAAAGAAGGCATAGGGACTAAGACAAATCCATTCGTTCTCTAAACACCATGCTCCAATAAGCAGAAAATGCAAAGGGATGTGATGGAAGAACAATGAATGAAAAGTTTTCACTTGATTGTTTTTGGTTATTCTTTGGAGATGTGAAAATGAAGGGGAGTGTAGTTTGCATATACTTACATGATTATATGCAAGGGAGAGGTTTGGGGTTTTTTTCTTTCACAAATAAATATAAAGGCAAATTGGTGTGAAATGTAAGTGGTGGGTAAGAGGCTGTGAAAACAGAAAAATTACAGGATTATTAAAATCAGTGTTGTTTGCTCAATAGTTGAGTTAAAACACGTGCTGTTCTATAAATTGGTGAATAACACTTGCACAAGCTTAAATGAAATTACACATTAGAATGCAGCATTGGGGAAATGTTGAAATTCTTACCACATTTTAGGGTTCATTTCTTTATATAATCATCTGAAGTGAAGTTAATTTCAGATTATCCCTCTACAATGCTTGAATTTGTAAAAAACATTCAGCTCTCCCCTGCCTACTCATCTTGTTATTTATGTGGGCTTCATGCAAAGATAGGAATTACACTCATACTGGGATGATTGTATAAATTTTTCACAGAAAATTTATTACGATGCATAACTGTGTTTTATGCTGGATATTTTTGTTACTACTATTAACTCACGTTGACACTGAAAGTTTGGCATTTTCTAAGTTTAGCCTTAGAAATGCATGTCCAAGTAAGAGTTTAGGTGTTTAATTGCAATTTACAAGCTTTAAGGTAAGTTGTTTTCACTCAGGGAACTTAATCATCTTTTTGTGACTAGATGATGTCTTCATCAAGCAGTAGAAATTATTCAATTGACAGAAAGCACCACAAAGGAATGAGATGTTTGCATTGGAATACTGAATATAATGTTGCCCAAGAAGGTGGGAGCGAGAAAAAATAAAAAAGGTTGCATGACTTTATTAGATATGTCATGTTAAATAAAGCCTGCTAGACAACGTCAGCATAATTAATACCTTGACCTAAATTTGCATGTTTCAGTTTTTCCTACAGAAACTGAAATTTCTTACCAGTTTATACGTTTCAGTACAAATGACAGGTTAAAGACTGGACACCAACCCACATTCCTGTGTGTATATGTGTGTGTCTGTGTGTGTGCACGTGCATGTACATTAATACAAAAAAAGCCAAGGTATCTACTTTATTCAGCTCTTTTCTGACAGCACAGTGATAATGATCAGGCTTAGCTGGTCTGTACATTAAATTAGAATCTCTGCAAAATTACTCACTGTAATAAGCAGAAAAATATGAATTTGTTTTGAAGTAAGAAAAAACACAAAAAATTAGTAATAAAGTTCACATAACTTCTAGATACTTACGGTTTTTTGAAACTGAAATGATTTTATTTTCTCTTTCCTTCTTTTATTCGTTTAAAAGCAGTACTTTGCCTTGAATTTACCTTCTGCCCACCACCTTGTTTCTAATAATCTAAAATGTTTTACGCAATCTGTGATAATTTTAAATTTCTAAAGATTCCTGCAGGTCTATAATTTCAACTACTTCTGTGGTAATTATGTAATCAAATAGTTGTCATATAATTGGGGTCAAAAGGTATAATCCCAGAAATGTTAGGGCCATGTAAAATTTGCTGAATTTAATTAAAACAGTGTGAAAGTTAGGAATGATATTTTAAAGGAGTACTTTAATAGAGAATTCAAGCTACACTTGTACATTTTTGTACTTAGCTGTACAAAAGTTGAGCAATTTCAGATTTTATGATCATCAAGAAAAAAAACTATGCCAACACCAAAAAGAAGGCAAGGCAAAAATACGTCATTTCAAAGCTGTATCTTGGTTCTTCTGTGGATTTTGTAGAACTACAAAGTGCAAAAACCCTTTTTTTTTTTCCTTCCCACGAAATTTTGTCTGGGAGCAAGCCTCAGGAAATATCTGGTATTCCAGGTCTCTAGTTTTAACTAAATCAAGCCATTTGAAGACCTTAAACTTGAAAGTTACTGCTAAAATCATACACATGTGTGGAGTATGCACACAATTTTGTATAATGCCCAACTCACTCTTGCTTCAGGAATGCAGAAATTGATATTACTTCCCGGTGTGAGAATAGAAGATATCCAGAGGAAGTGTTGCTTTTGGTAGTAGGTTCTGAACTCCTAGCAGGTCTACAATTTTTATCTTTTTTTTATAATGCAAGAACAATTTTTGCAGTTCACAGAATGCAAAAATTAAAAAGGTGTCATGTACAACTGCCCTCAAATCCCTAATGGCATGCTTGTTGCTTTTATAAAAGTCTGTCATTATGTTTAAGGTTGCCAGATTAGTATCAGCTAGCAGTTCTCCCTCCTACTTCAATCTGATGTGTTTGATTATCTGGGTTTCTCTTTGGGTGTGGGTTTTTTTGCCTTTTTTTTTTTTTCCACTCCCCCATTTTGACCACGTCATCTAACATTTCAGCTAACTGTTAAAATACCCTGAAAGCTGGGGAACTGCACGTCATTGGTATTTCTTGTACAATAGGACCGTATTTCATGCGTGGGGACTGAAAGCATTTTTTTGGCTGACCTGCTGTAGAGGATACCTGATTAGGTGTCTGCTAATAAAAGGGTTTCAGAAGTTTTTGAACTAGAGAGTCTCATTTTGGCTATTAAAACATCTGTAGCTGCACCGTATGTGCTGAATTGGAAAAGAATTTATGACATTTCAGTAGCAAAAACCGCTAATCCTTTTGATAAATGTCAATAGGCTCCATTGTCCTCCCATCTCTGCCCCTAGAAACACATATCAAAATTAAGTCTGCAGTTATGATATTGAATATGTATTACATGGTAGAATGCAAAATTAAATATGATTCAGCACAGACAGCATATTTTGAAAAACCAATGAATCAGATAAAAACTGCTTCATTTCTATGTGTGACTGCAACATTAATTTACATTAATTTTACAGAAATTAAAGTCAATGTGATTATGATGATGATAGTATTTATTATTTTATCTAGTGATACAGAAAAGTGACAAAATGAATGTATCTATAAATACAACTATCACTTGTTCTGCCCAGAAGATCCAATTAGAACATAACAGATTTCTTTTCATAATAAGTAACCTGTAGCTTTCAATCTTCTCTTCATAATTTAAAACAAAACCAAAAAAAGGCAAATTAGAAATGTTATGCTGTTTAACATTCTGGGATTTTTTAAATACAAAATACTACTTCAAGTCATCGAGAAAAATAAATATATTGCAAGCATTTCTAAACCTCCAGTGCTCTGGAGTTCATGCTGTGGATTCAAACAATGAAATTCATTATTCTCAGCATTGTATATTCACAACTGAAAAATTCAGAAAAAAAGCAAGTGTTGCTCTATACATGCAAGCTGTCAGTGTCATATTCTGAGCCCTGAACATTCATTACAGTGAATGTTTGCAGGGAAGATGAGGTGGTCGTCAGAGACATTTTAAAAAATTATCCTTGTACAGCTGGTATGTATTCATAAATAGTCTAGCCTATATGTAAAGTGGAACTCACACATAACTAATCTAACAAATTACACAAGATTTTGTTAATACCTTCTATACCAGTTAAAAAAAAAAATACAAATGACGTTTTTAACCTTGTAATTCTCAAATGTGAAGTCATAGAAGCAAACTTGGCCAGGCTCACTGTCACAAACAAGTATTGGAAGGTACTCCACATGTAGGGAATGTTTACAAGCAGTACAGTGTATTCCTGAGAAGGCCAAGACCACCCCTCACTCCTCTCACCCACGGCAGTGATTCATATCTCTTGCAGTTGAGCAGAGAAGAATGCACGTGTGAGAGTATACACAGCTACACACACACCTCTTACCTGATGTAAAGAAATAGATTTGCATTATCTAATTAATATGGTAAATCTTTTTTTTTTTTGTTAAATTACCATATTCTTTTAATATTGCAATGTAAGCACAACAAGTCTTTGGAAAGGACCTTTAGGAAAATGTTCCTGTTGTTTCCTGCCAATGGTGTGCTTGCCATTTGAGAACTATCAATTACTCTCAAACTGTCACTAGAGTGGGGTAGGGAACTCAGTTCTGCAAAAACTGCTTATTGTGGATCTAAGCTTGATCTCCAGAGATCCTAAGTAATTTTTTGATTTCTCATATGCTGTTGTGGGTTATTTAGCCTATATTTGGAAAAATTTAGCCAGTTCTTAATGATTTATTCAGTTATGACCAGATACGTAAATTAGTGTACGGTTGGTAATGTATTATAAACATTTAAATTACAAGCAAGTCAAGTAACTTCCACTGATGGAACTAGATTTGCTCCAGCATGCTTCTGTATCAGTATAAAGTGTTTCATCTACTGTAGTAAACCATGTCAAGTGAACTTCTTTGGACATTTATGAAGCTATTCATTAATAATAGATGACATCTCCTTTCATGGTTTTAGCCTTCTGCAAGAGTAACTGTGAAAAATAAATTTTAAGTTAGTTTAATTAGTTTCAAGTTGCAGCCAGACAGATTAATAAATTAATAATATGAGGTAGAATCAGCAAATCAATAATCACACTGAGCTGTAGTCTTGGAGTAGCCAAGATTTTGTTGGCTAGCAAACAGGTAGTGTTATTACTTGGATGGAGACAGTCTTCCCATTGTGTAGGTCCAGTGGGTGGTGTATGCTTTGTGTTACAGTAGCTGCAAGCATCTTGGCCATTTCTGGGCACTAAAGTATAAGGACATCCCACAACTTCAGGTCAGAAAGACTACAAAACAAAGAAACAAACAAAAATGAAAACAAAATCATCTTCCACCGTGAAAAGTCAACAAGAATCAACAAATGCCTTTGTATATCAGAAGACATAAACTTTGGACCAAGCTCAACCTTATTATAACTAGACTTAACCTATTTCCAGTGAATTAGACTGTAAATAAAGGAATTATATCCAGTTTATTTTTAACATGCTGTTTTTTTAAATTTCACATTTAGGATTGTGTAAATACCCATGACACCATACAGCTGATAGTGACTCATCATACAGCTGATAGCTTCATCCAGCTGATGTAATAAATTCATGAGTACATTAAAATGGGCACATTCTATTCTACTTCATACCCAATCTGTGAAAAAATAATTCTGGCTGAATCTTACCATTGTAAGTTTCTAATTAGAGCCTGATTTCCCTGTCTTTTAATTTTTTAAGGGTTTGCCCCAGAGTTTTTCTTGCTTGTAGCATCAGGAGAAAGACATGGAATGGATTTTTGTCATAGTTGTCATAGTAGTAAGATAAAATATGTGAGTAATCCACACTTTTCTTAAGGCTTATGGTGCATGATAATTTATTAGACAATTAAAAGAAACCCTGTAACCTAAAGAAATCAGAGATGTTTTCTGAAATAACTGTGATATATTATTAATTAAGTAACTGGATATGCCTGGGCTTGTCTCCAAACTCTGAGAGTGCCCAAGGAAAGAGGGATAGTGTCAGTGCTGGAATTAAGCTAGGACCCATCACAAAAGCATTTTGGCCATTAAAAGAGCTTAGTCTTAAAGCAGGAAATTAGAGCAAATGGAAAACTGTACACTGCATTTTCTACTGTATAAGTCACTTAGTAACTTGTGGGGGTCAGACAGAACCGCCAGACAGTGATTAGAAACTGTGCTGATAAACACTAAATTGGGAGCCAAAACTGTTTGTCTCTGTGGGCAAATCTAGTTGTAGTACTATTAAGTATCATTATTGAAGTGATATTAAACCCAAGTAGAAAAAATACTTTAAAGTCTGAGGGATTAAAAGAACCTTTCCCATATGTTCCTCTAAATTATTTTATTGCACCTGTAGGTCCCAATTTTGTCATATTTTATAACCAAATCTGGGGCATGACAATATGAAATAAGGTAGTATTTCAGTGAGATAGATTGTACTGAAATTACTTTTCCTGCACCACTGTCAATATTGGTGAAGTAAGTTTGACAACTATAATTTTGAAAAGCAATTGATTTTGCTTGGGTTGAGATTCCTGAATTTTTGAGTTGATGACATATATCCTGTGCTTTTGGGTTCTGTTTTGTTTTGATTTTCTTTTTTTCAATCTGAAAGTGTTTAATATTCAAAATCAAAATTGTCAGTGGGAACAAGGAGAAAGTACTTTGATCAGAACAAGACAGAAAGTGAGAAGTGGCAAAACCTTCTCCTGTGCAAACAGTGTTTGCTGGGGGGTAAACCAGCCAAATGGACTTCTGGTGTAAAGTAGTTAGAGTCTTTACTGCAAGAAACATTTCAATATTAGTTCAGGGTAACATAACCCTAAGAGGGACAGAATAGCCAATGGATGAGTAGTGAGAAGATCATCTTCATTACAAGAGGCCAGATTTTATCTTTTCTTGGAAGAAGCAGGACAGAGAATTAAATTTTGTTACATTCATATAAGTTATTTACCCAAGTCCTCTAAAGCTGATATATCTGACATATTTTTCATAGACTACATCTAAATAGACCTGGAATCTAAGCCACAGAGGTTAGCTCAGTTGTTTGGAGCATGGTGCTAATTAACACCAAGGTTGCAGGTTTGATCCCTGCATGTGTCGTTCCCAGAAGCACTGGACTTGATCTTCTCTGTGGGTCTCTTCCAGCTCAGTTGATTCTGTGAGGTAGTTTCCTATTACAGAGTGAGAAGGCTTGTGGAATGCCCAAAATTTCCACAGGGTAGAAAAATACCTTCCCACCACATCTAAAACAACTTTCAGCAATCCTTCGCAGTCAGTGGACTGCAGTAGGTTGAAGCCAGGTACCTGGCCAGGCATGATTGAGATCATCTTCTGTGACCTGACAGTTCAGTTGGCCGTTTCAAGATTCTGTACATGGATTTGGGTGTCTGTTCCCCACTTTAGAACAGATAGATATATTTATATGATGCTTTCCAGATGTAGAGAGGTGAAGCCACGTTTTTATTTGCATTTTTGGGATTTTTTTGAATCTAAGCAAGTATTCCTGTAAATCAGTCTGTCATTCCAGGCTTTCAACTTTTCTCAAACTTTGCAAGCTGTATACCATCACTTCCAGCTGTGCTGGAAAGTTTGTTGTGTGGAACTGAAGTAGCTGCTACCTGAGAACTATGTTGTGAACAGTTCACCATATAAACATTTTCAGGAATATTTTTAATACGAAGTTCCCTATGGCCGTACCAATATTGTTGACATGCAAAGTTTGAAAAATTACTACATCCCTTAAAAGTGTGTAACTTGAAAGGCAACCATGTAGAACTTCATACTGCAGTTCTTTTGAAATTTCTGCACTATTTGGTAACTCCAGACATAAGTGTTTTCCGTGGCGCTGTCTGATCTTAGACTTGAATGCAAAATACATCTTCATTGTTTTGTATGATACTTAGACAATACAGTACGGTTCATTAACACGTTTCTTGAACATTAATACCGTGACCAAAAGATTTCAAGTCTGAAATTAACTTACTCTGTGTTAAGATTTGTTGTTTTATTTACTGACCTGACATATGGCTTTATAGAAATTATCTTAGAAACATCTATTTCAGTGTTAAGGGCATAATACCATTGTGATTTACTGCACTCCTGACTTTGTCTTGAGTTTTTGTCATGTTGAAATATCAAGATCTTACTGAGACAGTAACTAAAATGTATGTGTAAATACCTTTTCTTCTTTACTTAAGAAAAAGGTTTTGCTGCAGTAAACATTTAATGCAAAATATTTTCAGATCAGAAGAGGTACATTGAATAGTCCCATTATGGTATTTTCATCATCTTCCTTCTGAGAATAGGGAGAACGTAGCTCAGTCAGTTAGAGCATGGTGCTTGTAATGTCAGGGCTGTAGGTTCAATCCCCATGTGAGCCATTCGCTTAAGAGTTGGACTTGATCCTTGTGGGCCCCTTTGAGTTCAGAATTTTCTGTGATCCTTTCTGGCCCTTTAGCAAATATCAGGGTATGCATGCCTAGGAAGAACAGAAGAAAAGGATGCTTATTTTTCCTCACAGTTCTTTGAAAGCCATTTCTAGTGGAAAAATCTAGGCTGTGTACTATTTTTTATCTGTAAATGTAATGGCAAGTATTTTCTACTTGTAAGCTGTAGTGCCATACCAGCAGTTTTAATCCCCCAGTGTAAAGATAATTCAATTATTAGGTGTAAAAATCTAGAATCATCCGAAAACATCAAACCAGAATAATGACAGCAGCAGCCTTTTTTCTGATTACTTTGTTCATCTTAACCCAAGTCTTTGTATTCCTTTGTTGCCAGTCAGGCAATTGGCAATTAGGTCCTCTGTCCAGATGATGGGGGAGAATGGTGCAGAACTTAAAACAGCAAAATTGTACTGTGGAGGTTTGGTTTCCTCTTGGTAATTAGTCATGTCTTACGTAAGTGGTTGGATTTCGGCAGCTTAAAAATGGACGTCTTTTTATACTTCCTGTAGTTGTTGCTAACTGGAATGACACAAAGTTGCACAATATAAAAATAGATACTAGACTACTGAGACGTCTGGTCTGTTTCTTTTACATAACAACTAGATCTTTTCACAGAATAGTCTAGACGGTGGCAAGAATGAAGTGAGGCAGCAGCCCACACACAGTTTGGGGAGCAAATGCTTAAAACAGGTTTCTGAGTTCTCCCACCCAGAAATTTAGATGTAGAGAAGAGAAAAAATTCAGAAGCGTCTTGAATCTCTCTATGCACAAGGTAGGATAGGAATGAAAGATAGCTAGTGATCAACCACGTTATTCTGACCTTGGATAGTAAGAGCATACTTTTATGGGCTCAAGGTGGATCAGAGGGAAAGGAGAACACAGAGAGGGCTGGTTGGTAGGTTTCTACAAACTGGTTCTGGAGAAGTGACCACAATTTGTCATAAAAACCCTGATAGGGAAGGATGTTCTCATAAACACAGAATAAGGGTCTATAGAATTCTTGAAAAGAGGAGGGAAATGGCCAGCCTGGGTGAAAGCAGTCTGTAAGCAGCACAATATTGCCTCTTATCAAAGTTGAATCATTTCCAGCCCAGCAGGGAAGAAAGAAATTTGGAATCTGATAGATAAGACAAAGAACTGTCCAACAGACAAGTTATTGTACTCATTGCCTATCTGGAAAAGACAGACTGCAGGATCTTCAGAATATGTGTTTTAGACTAAAGAAAAGTATCAGGTTCCTAGGATGGGGGAGGGGGGGCTTCTGCATCAAAAAAACCCCCACACAATAGCATTTTAACAACAACAAATGGAAAAAAAATTGAGCTAACCCCAAAGATTTTGAGTTGTTAAGACAGAAAAGCATGCGGATTGCTCAGGTGTTGTTTTGCTTTATTTTTCTGCAAGACTATGTATATATACCATGTTGGACCAGCAATAAATATTTTTAGACACACTTGAGTGATGCAGCTTTTGAATGGACTGTCCTCTGAATATCAAAATATTCCTCAATACTTTACTGCACTATTCTAAAGACCAAAGCTTTTGAAAAAGTGAGACTGTAATTTGCCAGAGGAAATTCTACATAATTGAAAATTATTCAGTGTGTGGCACCAATGAACAGTGATGTTAGAAAGGAAACTTACGAAAATCAGTCAGTTACCTTTTCATAGTGGGGACATTTAGGCTGTGTCCAGACTGCACAGAACAGTGCTGCGTTAGAGCTCCACAAGAGCTCAGTTTAAGGCCAAGTTTCACGTGTAGGTGTGGCAGAGTACATCTGTGGGGAGACCTGGTTTGCCTCCACCTCTTCACAGAAAGCTCTCGATAACTCTTGAGTGTATTCTTGTGAGGGAAACGTTTCCCTGAAATAATTTGGGATTTTTAAAGTTAATTTTAAGTGTTTGATAAGTGTCATTCAAAGCACAAGTAGACAATAAACAGGCAGTTACTAGTGGAAAAGCTGGATGAATCTAGAATATGAACTTGGATTTATTTCATCTCGGGGTTTTGGGATTCTGTGTAAGACAAAATGATATATTGCTGACAGGGACATCAGTAATGGGCTGAACAGAGTAATTTTTCTAGGGGAGTTCCTTGGGCATCAGTTTCTGTGCTAACCTTGTTGAATATTTCCATTAATGCCTATGGCATGATTATTAGGGTTGTACCGACTCAGCAAAAGTGAGAAGTATTATTAATCTGGAGAATTTTTGGGATCTATTACAGGGAAAACAGAAATGGCCATAATAGGTATAAAAATGGGGTGAAATTCTGTAATACAAATTTTATAGTCTATAATTGAGGATATAAAGACTGAATTTCTGTAACACAGGAACTTTGCTTTGGAAAATGAGAAAGAGCAGGCTCAACATAAAGTGGTAAATCATCAGATCACAGTATTTCTACTGTGGATTTGGGGAGTCTTTTGATTTTTATTTTTTTTTAATTTGTTTGGTTTGGATTTTTGATTGATTGATTGATTGATTGATTGTTTGTTTGTTTGGGGTTTTTTTCAGTTTTCAGGTGAGATTCCAGAGGTGAATCAAATGGATTCAGAGTATTGCCTGGTGCCAATAAGGCAGGTGTCCCCCATCTACAAGAGTACGACTTCATAGTTTTCCAGTATTTCAGTATTTATGTCACTTTCCTGTGATCTTTGAGACATTTAATGACACTGCTGCTGAGGTAGAGAAGCCCCAAGCACACACATTAGTGAGAGATAGATTTGTGCCTGCATGGAAAATACTAAAATAAAAAGATGTGATGGAGTATCATGAACTCCAGTGGTTCATGAGCTTCTCCCTCTGGAGAGAGAAGAAATTCTGCCTTATTGAGTGATTAAATACTCACTAGTCTTAAAAAGCAAAAGTGTGTTTCCTTAGGCCAGTGATGGGCCACAGTGAAAAGTCAGCTTGGATGGTCAGTCCCATGAATGATTCTTTACAACCCTGAATAGAACCTTCAGACTCTGAATCTTTTCCTTCAGGTATCATTAAGGGTCTGAATCTAAACAATATTTGTTCTTAGGATTTAATTTTCTTTTATCTCATTTTATTACTAGTAGTGGTATTATTGTTTACCAAAACCCCCTAGATAATTTTTTGCTACTTGTCTATTTGATTTGGACAAAAAGCCAAAAAAAAAAACCTACCCTAAATCTACCAGCAAGCTCAGTATATTAAAAAATCTGTAGTTATCAGTGATGTATTTTGAATCTACCTTTTCCTTCCATATTTTTGTTCTGTTTATTTGAAAGGAGATTTATATGGAAAAAAAATCCCGTCATTTTCCTAGCACACTCATTCTTTCAAATCTCTGTTGGTCTACAGGGTTTTGTGTTTCAAAGAGGATAACTGAGATCAGAAATGGAAGCAGCCAACAGCAGCATTTATTCATGTAATTTAAATTAATGAATTTCTCTATTAATCTTACATTTTAGGTGGTAGCTTTGTCACTTTTTATGTATTTCACATAGCAACTGAAATGCAGAGCCCCTGTGAGTCTGATCTGACAACCTTCACCACAAAGGCAGAGCTTCTGTTCGACAATGGGACTTAATGATCACAGCAAGCAGGATTGAAATTTTAGTGGTGTGCTTCTGTGTGATTGTGACAGTGTTGACACTAAATCAAATTCAATTAGCAAGGGCTTGTTAATGAGTTATAATGCTTTGCAAAGTAGAAAGGACAAAGCATTTTGCAATCTCCAGCCTGCAGACTAGTTACTCCCAATGTTAATGGAGCAATTGCTAAAGGAACCACTGCTGGATTTTTTCTCTAGATTTATGTTAAATAGCGCTTTGCTAATGAATCCCTGAACAAATGTGTTGTGTATTACTGGAATGAGGGTGACAGGAGAGAAAATACAAGCTTTTTTGTCCTCAAGTGCTCTTGAAGTGATTTATAAAACCATTCTGCAGCATAGCAAGCAGTGGAAACTGCAGCCGCAGATCACAACGTGCTGAACAAAGTGTTGTTGCATGGGGCAGTACTTCCTGTGAGCCCCCAAAACTAGGGGCACTGCCCCTCGTGCTGGGCTGGTGGGTGTTGCACATCCCAGGAGTGTGTAGCTGGCAGCTGCTGTAGAGACAACTGCTTCATGGCTAGTAGATGGCTAGTTGCTTGGAATTTTTGGTCAGCAGTTGGTGTTGCCTGCCTGAGATCTGTGAGAGACTTGAAACTTTCACTTCTTTTGTTGTAGCTGAGTGTCATTCTTCCCTGGTAGTGAGCTTTTCTGTAGCTTTTGATGGTCAGGAAATCGCAAACATCTTGAAATTAACACATCCTTTGATTTTATCAGATTGGTTTTCATAAACAGCTAACAAATCAGCATCTTAGAAGGTAAACCGTCTGATTAAGGAAACTTCTGAAGAAGTTTACTTCATTTGCTGTAGTCTCCCTATTCCTCAGCTGCTGCTTTCTAAAATAGGCATATGCTTATCTAAGTAATATAATGTAAAAATAAGTATATTCATAATTTTAAATATTAGATTACCAGTGAATATTAAAAAAAAAAAAAAAGGCTATTGAGAAAATTAAGAATTCTCTTTTCAGAGCAGTATCGCGTAGCCTGTACAGTAAATAAGACTCCAGGCCAAACATTGAACAACTAGCAGAAAACCAGCTATTGATTCATTGTTTTTCAATGAACACCACTCATCCTGTGTATTATGAGAGGTAGAGTTCTGTGGAGAATAGTAATTGAGTCTTGTAATTCACAGCTGTATCATAATGCATGCATACCAGAGGGGAAAATTGTTTCTGGTATTCCTATTTTCAAAGAGTTTGAACCTTCTTGTGTGCACATTTTGTAGCAGGAAAGATGACACTGTCAGACCATGAGATGGTTCAATGTAATCCAAATTTCAAGTCAGGAACACTTTGAAAATACAGTAATTTGCTTCATGAGTGAATCAGATGATATTCTGCATTTTCTATTAATGACAACTAATGTAAGAACAGACTGGACCTGCAGAAAGATTTGACTCCTTCTCTGGTGTTTTGTGATTGCCTTTGGGACAGCTGCTTCATCAGCCTCTGATCTTAGTTATGCTGGTAAGCCTGAAGTAATTCAATCCAAAACAAAGGAGTTTAACTCTATTTATATGACCAAAACAGACCAAAATCTGTCTCTGAAAGTGCAGTTTAAGAGCTAGAGGAGGTATAAATATTATTTATTGTTTTATTGAAAATACCAATTTTTTATTGTCCTTACTATTTCTCTAATTATTTTTAAGTTGTAACATTTATTTGTTTCCTTCACCTTCTACAAGATGGCAAAATTAATAGTTTTGTAGAAGAAGGGAGTATTTTCCTTCCTGTTGCAACAGTTTTTCAAAGATGATCTTTCAAATATTGTCCATTCCACTGAGAGAATTATTTGTGGTATGTGGAATTGCTGTATTAAAAACAATTGAATCATAGCATCCTG
Source organism: Phylloscopus whistleri (assembly GCA_017589585.1). Lineage (NCBI taxonomy): Eukaryota > Metazoa > Chordata > Aves > Passeriformes > Phylloscopidae > Phylloscopus > Phylloscopus whistleri. The sequence continues at coordinate 8,234,488 of JADMLD010001013.1, read as the reverse complement.
CCATCCTTGAACATACTGCATTGGAGCCCAAGTTCTGCATTTTGTTTTCATGCAGTGATTACTTTAGACTTTGTGGAAAGATGCATTGTAACCGGGGATTGTGCTCTACGTTCGGTGGGACCTTCCATCTGTGAGAGGGCTGCAACAAGTCCCATGGTATTCCTGAAGGAGTAAAATACAGATGTAGTGATAATTTGGATAAAAGTTGATAATTAACACTTAAAATAATGTAACCATTTAAGTGGCAAAACATTCCATGTTTTGGGTATTCTGTTTACGGATCTAGCTTTCCAGATCTAGCTACATCACTGCCCCAATGGAGTTAAAAGGTCCAGAGAATAAATTAATTAAATTATGAATTATGACCCTTTTTTAGCCACTCTGTTTAGAACAGTGACAGGTATGTACAAAGTAGATGGCGCTGCAGAAAATTTTAATTGCAGTAGAAAGACTTTGAGTGAGTCTAAATATGTAACAATGTGAGAGAAGGCAGAAGGAAGATGGAGCAATTAATGTGATTGTAAGCATACCCATTGTTAAGAGATGGAAGCTTCCTCCTTAAGCATACTGGGGTCATTTATAGAGCTAAGAGAATTAATGAGAATTTTTATCACTGTTAAATCCTCTTACACTGAAGGTTTAAGTTAGTAGTAGTAGTTAACCTGATCTTAGGTAGGCAGCAGTGTGAATACCAGTAATAAAGAAATTTTTCTTTCCTTACCCAGAACTAAAGTGGAACTGGGGTTTCATGCAAGCCATGTGATCCTTTTTCCTCATCTGCTTTGCTTCTCTTCACCTAAAATGCTAGTAAGGAGTAGACACCTACTGTGAAACAAATTCAAAGTAACAGGTTTGTTCATAATAAAGTAGAATTGACAGAATATCTGAGAGAGTATAGTTTGTTGCTGAAGTGAAAACAGTTTTGAAGTTTTTGTTTATTATAATCACTCCCTGAGAAAAATCACTAATTCAGATTTGGTCCATGTTCCAGTTTTAATTTGTTGACTTCACTGTTAAGTATTTTCAAATGTTAATCTGTTTCTGTTAGCTACCTGACCTACTTTTCCGTGGAAGAAGAGTTGCATCTCTAAATAAAGGCTTTGGTATGTGAACGCTGTGAGTGGAGAGCTGTGGAAATATTTAAAATTCATTGGTCAATAGATTTATTTTATTAATACTGCTGATGACAGGCACTTGAATTTTCCTCTTTTTGTGGTTGAATCCACAAAAGACTGCAAATGGGAAGGGGATACTTCCCACTTCCCACTGAGACTGCATGCCTGAATACCAATATAGCATGGGGTCTGGAGGGGAGAATAGGGCAGGAGACTCTCTCCAGGCATTGAAGCTGGAGCAATCTACTGAAGTGTAGTAAAAATAGGTAGGTAAATTATGACTGGATCACAGTTGTTACAGGAAAGATGCAACAGCATATCTCCTAGGCTCCCTCTTACATGACAATTTCACTAGGCCTGTGGGTTGGACAAAATTAGACCTTTCCTCTTGGTTATCAAGCTCTGCCATGTGCTTTAGACACTCCAAATGTTACTCTGTATTCAAAATCTATACAGGAATGACAAGAGATATTTTAGGTGCTGCCTGTTCTAAAGTTTTTACATCCACTTGTTTAGTTGACATTGGGAAGACCACTATGACTCCAGTACCACTTAGGGATCTTGAAAACCTCATAAACTAGATTCCTGGACACTTAGCATTTCTTTAAATGCCAAAGGAAATTGGGAGGGCTCCTAGAGCTAGGGATGTATGTACAGTGTCCTTCCTGTACAGGAGATCGCTGTTAGGAAAGAGATGTTTAGGTGAACATGACTATCGAATTCATATTTACTGGCCTTCTCAGATTCAGAGTGTTCTTCCTTATCTAGAAAAAAAAGCAAGTTAAGCAGCATCTTGAGATGCAATAAAACTGAATCTGAGTTGAGGAAGCCAAACGTGATGAAATGTGGAATGGCAGCTTGACCCCATTTGTCTACTACTGTAGGCATGACTGAGCCCACCCTCTGGTGAGTGTTCAGTGCCATCATGTCTCTGGGAGTTATTAAAATTTATCACCTATAAAATATTAATTGTACAAATACTATGAATCCTCAAAGTTCACTCTGTCTTAGAGTGTGGGTCTGGGTGCATTTTTTTTGCAGAATGACAGGAAGCCTTGGATGTTGTAAACTCTTCTTAAAATTAAATGTGTTGCCTTGGATGTTGTAAACTCTTCTTAAAATTAAATGTGTTGCTCACTGAGTTTTTCTTAAATCTTTTTTCTTAAGACAGTGAAAATGTGAGAACTTTCAAAAGTGAGCTGTATGGACCTCTGTTCTTTATGAAATGTAGGGTCTGATTTTTTTTACTGAATGATATGAGTGAGAAGTACTGTTAAGCAATATTGGATGGATTGATACATCACAATGAATCTGTAATATACTACATCATTATCATCTTTTTCTCCTACTGCTTTCTTAAACCTTTTTCTTTTTTGGGTAACTTTTATTTATGTAGCTATTTGTATATGAGAAGCCCTCAAAGCAATTAATTTATTTAATTGTTGTGGTCGGTCACTATGTCAGTAAAAAAATAAAGTAGGTTAAATGTTTGGATATTTTATTTTGTTTATTTTACCTGATAGTACCTCAGTGAATTTCTAAAGTAAACAGGTGATGATGTGTTTTACATGTGAAACTGTTGTTCAGAAAGTGAAATGTGTACCTGAGTGTCCATAGGTCAGGCAAATAAAGATCCTTTTTCCACTATCCTGTCATATGATTTAATAGAACAGAAGTATCCTTTTCATGATATTTTAATAAAAACTCAGAATTTGACCAAAAGACATGTAATGAATCTATAAGAGCATACCTAATATGTAAGTTTAAAGAATCAAGCCTGCCACCTAATTTCATTTTACATACTCATTCTGCATGCATGATAGCATAAGTAACAACCATGCAATGAAATAATCATTGGATTATTGACCAATAATCATTGGTTGCTAGAACTGAATTTGTGGTGACAGGTATATACAGACAAATCACTGTGTGTTTACACTTTTGTATGTACAAATGTACCCCGTGTAAAGGAGGGAACATGGGTACAAGTGGAAATCCAACACTTGTATCACTGGGGATAGCTTCTGCGTCACTGGGGTTCAATATACAACACATGATGTCTGATAGCAACTCACCAACAAGTGTATGATTAGTTGTCATGGCTTGCAGATTTTGTACTATGATAATCTTTTATAGTACATCTAACTGGTTAGAAGAAATAAAAATGCATGTGTCCTTGTACAGCTGGCATTGTACCATTTAGTTGAATGACTTCTGCTTTTAACATTTAATTAGCTGTTTTTCTGTGATGGGCATAAGATAACTTTTTCTTTTTAGATGTGTGATTTGGCCTCATTTCAGAAGGAAATAAGTAAAAAATGGTCTATGTTTGAAAATCTGAGTCTACAAACGTCTTACATTTTTTAAATTCTCCACAGGATATAATACTGCATGAAAAAATATAAATTTTATCTTTTAGTTCTCAGTACTCGTTGTGATGTATTTTTTTACAAAAATCAGATTATGCCCACCAAGCTGGAGTCCTCTGCTCTGTACTGTGAGCTTTAATGAGGTCTCTGCTCATTGTAGACCTAGGGACAAACTTTTTAAAAGCAACCATCTAGTGAGGACTGAGGAGATGTAGAAAAGGCTATTCTAGTTGTCACTGCTGTTGCTGAATTTCATAATTCCAGAGTTTATTTTTGTCACAGCTCAAATGCAAGGCATTTTGTTAGCCAATGCTACAACTATGATTTTTAAAGGAAAAAAAAAAATCTTCCCAGAGATAAGAGCAGAATTGCTTATATAGTTCCAGCCACATTTCACCTGCTTGAGCAAAAAGTGTGTCACATTCTGCAACTGATACTTAAGATTCTTTTGTTAAAAACTGCACTGATGGTCAAGCCTGCAGTTGCTATCAAGAAAAATGTGAGAGCTAGATATTGAGTGGCTAATTCCATTAACTGGAGGACAGTTGCTTGATCTCTGTGTGTCACCTACATAAGTATTGAGAATTTCATGCCAAGAGCTGTGCTCAAAGAGATGAGGGAGGCGCAGAACGCGTATGACTGTAATAGAAGATGTCACCAAGGCTTTAAAAGCTCCTATTTTAAAGGCACTGTCCAGGGGATAGTACACAATACAAAAAGGACTCATTGGGACAGTGTAGGTGGTTGTGTTTACAGATCTAAAAGTGACAAACAAACTCACTTATTTTACTTTAAACTGAGTGCGTCTAGAATGGTAATTATTGTGACAAAAAGTGCATGTGGGGCTTCACAATGATATCTTTAGTGAGCTTTTGCAGAGAAAAGCTGAACTTCCAAAAAGTTTTATATATGAACACTGGCAAGTGTAGCAAATGCTACTAAGGTTTGTTGTGAACAGAAGATTAGGGGTGGCAGGAGCTACCCAGTAGCAAAGGAAGGCATGCTAAATAGTAGAGTATATGCAGATTGCTTCTTATTATGGCACAGGTTTATGGGTGGAAGGGAGGATAAGGCAGCACACCATTAACGTTTCACAGAACCAAATTCTCCTCATTCCACCCACCTGTCATGAAATAGCTAAACAATAGACAGTAAAGATGGTTGCGTTTTGCACTTCGAGTGATTCATGTATCCACTGTTGTGCAGTCTAAGCCAGTCAGTTAAAATTCTTTAATAAGCTATTTTAGCTATTCCAGCAAAGTTCACGTCTCTTAAATTGGGCCTCACTTACAAACAGTGGCCTACAATAAAGTGGGACTCTTACATTTATATTTGCACAATCAGAACTTCTCCTTTGCTACCCAGTCTGAAGGCAATAATCAGTTAATGCACTAGGGAAACAAGATCTCTGTCATTGCTAAGCAGAATTTCATTGACGCAATGATTAAAACCAGTTTCAGTTTCATGTTGTAGTTATAGAGAAAATATTTGCATCCTGTGAAAAAGCAATGATTGTTTTCATTGGAAGAAAATATAAAGGAGAAAATTTTACTTAAAATATATGGGGTGGCATTTATCCATGAATGAACATCATAGCTGAGAGCCAAGTTCATAAAAGAAAAATATTGTAGGCAGATATGCCCTGCAGAGCAGAGGAAAAAGAAAATTACTCTCTAAAAGGCCTTGATGTGACTAGGATATGTGTTTATTCTTGACTAGTATTTCAGGTTGCCTAAAACATTGTAGAGAATGGCATCAATATACTGTCTGAAAGGATCTCATAAAGATCACCTTGAATGTGACTAGAGCAATGGAAGAATAGACATTATCAAAGACTGAACAGAAACGAAGGTGGTATTTTGTCATTTAACAGAGAACGTTTGATCAGTGCAGTCCTCTAAAGTTATCTTAAACTGTCAAAGTATAAAGCTAGTCAAGAATATATTTTGTTGTCATTATAATTTTTATTCATATTTGCTATATTTCTCTCCCAGGAGTAGTGACACTTGGAAAAAAAAATTTAAATGCATAAGGTTGTTTAGCCATGCTCACTTGTGACCAGTGTTTGACTTCAGTCGCGCCTTTAGTTTTGCACATGGGGTAAAAAAATACCATGAGCAATTAATGTGTTTCCATGTGGTGTTGTCAGTGGACTAGACTGTACTTTGCTACATACTTTTAAAGATATCTGTGCTTTTTTAATACATTTAAACAATAAATTCAGAGCACAGCTTTGACTCTGAATTTTAAAGCAGAAAGGAAATTGAATTGGTTGAGCAGGACTTTCCCTTGTAAACCTATGCTGACTATGACCAATGACTGCATTGTGTTTCAAGTGAATTCATAGAATCATGGAGTGCTTTAGGTTGGAAGGGACCCTAAAGAGCATCTAGCTCCAACCCCCTACCACCACAGGCAGGGACACCTTCCACCACACCAGGAGTCTGAGCACCCTGTCCAGCCTGGGTTTGAACACCTTCAGGGATGGGGCATCCACAGCTGCTCTGATAACCTTTTTTAGCAGGCACTGGTAGTACATAATTCTCATGTCATACAATACATACATACATATATATTATAATGTATATCTGTATTGAAATACGTATTTTTGTCTGCTTGCTTCAGGTTTATATCTCCTCTAGCTCTTCAAGAAGTAACTGGGACAGAACTTTACTGTTGAGATAGCATTGAGTATAAATATAGCTGCATTTGTTCCTAAATAGCTTTTTGATAGCAACTTGCAGTTTTTGCACAGGTCTCATTTTTCTCAGGTGTCTTTTGGAATAAACAGCATAAATATATTTGTAGATTATATCAAACTAGAGTAAATTGTTTACCAGAGTAAATTGTTTGAGCCTTCTCTCGAATCTTGATCCCTTCTGTTTCACTCAAGGGATCAAGTTCTCTAGTAGTTAGAACTTATTTCCTTAGGACTGAAATCTCACAGACCATGGGTATTGTGTTTTTTAAATGGTAGGCTCTTTTTAGCTCATTTCTGTGTGGATTAGGGTTTATAATTTTTTTAAGATTGTTCTTCATCATATTTATTCCCTGTTGTGGATTTTGTAGCATTTTTTCCTCATCTACTAGATTATTCTTCAAAACTCTCAAGCTTCTTTTCACAAAAATATTTCCCTGTGAAATATCTGTTTTACTCAAAATAATATTTGATACAAAATCACCGAAAACTAAATTATTATTTGATGATTTAGATAGCATTTCAAAGCAGTTTACAATAGGCTACTGATGCTAGGAGAAGCATCCATTGTCAATGAAGCCTTGTAAGAGGTTCTTTGAAAAAAATTGTTCAAAAAGACATTTGACATGTTTCCTCTGCTGTTCAGCTTTGTTGAACTTTCTGATTTTTTCAAAGTTTCTAAGTAGAGTGGCTAAACACCACCAGGAGGGCTTTTCTTCCTATTTGTTTAGCTATAGGGTAAATGAAAATTTTTATGTATAATTAATATAATTTATAATATATTTCACTTGATCCTTTTCTTAAGACAAAATCAATAAACTGCAGTCCATTTTCAGGTTATCATTAGCACAAACTTTTCAATATCTCCCTGACAAGCTGATTTTATGCAGTGATTATTTTAATTACTATTTTTTCCCTTTTGCTCTTCCAAATTAATCTACTTCCATTTGGGCCAGGTTCTGCTGATGAATATTTTGGAATCTGTGCAGTTACTATTACTACTCTGTATAATTATACTGTGGGATTTTTTGGCTTAGTTTGCTTTGGTTTTTATCATGAAGAGTACCATTGTTGCTTTTGCTGTTTTTGCAACAGCAAAAAAATGGCAAGGCAAAGTAAAGAAGATTATTTTTTTAATACCTAAGGGGTAAAGATAAAAACCCACTCATGTGGGTTCTGTTGTGGTATCTTACTCAAATTGGATAACCTATTACTTTATCCATATTCCTTGCAGATCAAGTTTAGTCACCCATTCTTTGGGAGGATAGTTTATTTGTAAAGTCTGTCTTTAAGGTTGGAGATTGAAATAAGCCATGCAGGACCAGTTAAGTAGATGACTCTGCATAATATCACAGAAAACATTCATGCTAGATACATTTTATTGGTAGCTATACATGCATATTTCTAAAACCTTGACTAGCCAGCTTTGTGTAACACCAATCCCAGTCACACAATGCTGTCTCTGATAACGAAGAGCATCTCTGTGGACTTGTTCCCTCAGGGTCAGTTTTCCATACTGGTCCAACCCCAGGTTGCCATGGTAAACATTGGGCACATATTTTTTGTGAAAGTGCTGTCCATTTACTTTCCATCTAAGTACCCTGGTGTTGAGCAAACCACCCCAGAACAATTTACTTTTTTTTTATTGCTATTTTGCTCTGTTGTTTTTCCTAAGAACAACAGCTGAAACATTTACACAGTGCTGTTCCTCCTGTTTTTGTCTTGGTCATTGCTCCCCAACAAACTTATACCACAGTCTTTGCTTAAAGAAAACAATGAATTAGCTGGGTCATAGCTTTTTCTTGTCATGGGGTGCATATGTTTATCATACAGTATACCATGTTGGGTGATGAATTTGCTGCATCCCCTAACAATATCAATGAAAAGTCCTGGTTCTGGCCAGGACAGGATTAATTTTTGCAGTAGCCAAGAGAGGGCATATCTTGGACATGGAAGCTATTCTGAACCACTTCACAAAATTTCCAAGGGCTGGGGAAAGCGGTTGTCTCCCAAGTAGAAGGGGCTTCTTTCAGACAAAGAAACATGGCAGAGAGCCATCCACTATTGTCTATTGTTGGGTAGGGGTATTCCTGTGAAAAGTTGATTTTCTTGTACCCTCTGTCATTTGTATTGTTGCAGCCACTGTTCATTTTCTTATCTCATTGCTGTTTCCAGTAAATTGTTCTTACCTCAACCCACAGTCCTTACCTTTTGTGCCTCCAGTTCCTTGCTCTGATGCTCTCAGGGTGGAGGGGAGAGGAGAAGGAGAGCAGCATGTGGTTTTAATGGATTTATTAACTTGGAGAATACTGTTTCAAAAGCACAACACAACTTATTTTTCAGATGCACTAGGTATTTATTTCAAAATGCTTGGAAAAAAACCATAACTGTTCAGGTACATAGAGATGAAAGATTATCCCATGATTATAATTATTATTTTTGTTAGCTTGTGCAAACAGTCCTTCAGCTGTGTATTATTTCAGTTCATCCTTTCATACAAGGCTGATAAATTTTAGCAAAGCGAATACATAATTCAAGTACAAGTACATTATCTTAACATGACACCACAGCCTTCGAACAATACAATACTTGTTTCACCTTCATTGCTTGTGTTTTTTCATGAGCTGTGGACTCAAAAATTACAGTGTGTAAGCTTGATGTTCTGATTGAGAATTTTACACTTAGGATGTCCAGAGAGACATAAGGTGTACCTGTTAATGAAGAGTAAAGGTACACCAGAAGCTGAAATTTTCCATGTGTTTCTAATTTATGTAAGTTACCTACATTGGACACTAGTTTAATTACTCTTTAAAGCTGCCCGTCTATGTATGTCAAGGATGATAAACTGCTTACAGATGTAAGCGTATGGCATTCATCCATTTATGGGTCCAAAGAACTTTGGATGCTCAGAAACCAGCATTATATCTTGGAGCACTGAATTTTGTATCTGGGTCTCCTCAATGAATGAAAAATGCATACAGTTGGGTGATACAGGGCTGGGAGGAGGGGCTGATACACCTGAGGGTTGTTCTGCCATTCAGAGGGACCTCGATAGGATGGAAAATTGCCTGGAGAGAAACCTAGTAAGCTTAAACAAGGGCGAGTGAGGACAAACAAGGGCAAGTGCTGCACCTGGGGAGCAGTAATGCCAAGTACCAGTACAGATCAGGGGCTGACCTATTAGAGAGCAGCTCTGCAGAAAAAGACCCAGGAGTTTTGGTGGATGACAAGTTGACTTTGATGACAAGTTGATATGAACCAGCAGTGTGCCTTGCAGCCGGGAGGGCAAATGGTATCTCAGAGTGCATTGGGAAGAGTGTGGCCAGCAGGTCAAGGGAGGTGATCCTCCCCCTCAGCCCTCACTACTCCAGACGTAGCGAGGCCACATCTGGACTACTCCACATCTGGAGTCCAGTTCTGGCCTCCTCAGTAACTAGGGAGATGAGGAGACAAGGAGCTATTGGACAGGGTCCAGCGGAGGACTACAAAGATGGTTAGAGGTCTAGAGTATCTCTCCTGTGAGGAGGGACTGCAGCAGGTGGGCCTGTTTTGCCTTGAGAATCATAGAATCATAGAATGTTAAGGGGTTGGAAAGGACCTTAAAGATCAACTAGTCCCAATTCCCTCTGCCATGGACAGCGACACTTCCCACTAGAACTAGAACTTTAGAAACCAGAGAAGAGGAAACAGTAGTGAAAAATTTACCTGTCACAAGGAGCATCCAGCCTTGCACATCATTGGCATCGGATTGGCTAATGCCAGCTTTCAGGTGTATTGCCTGAAGTGACACTATTGCTCAAATGAAGTTTGGGCTTGATGTGTGACTCAGGAACTTAAACAGATCTTCAATCTTTCTCAAGGTAAAGGGGCAACACAATAAAACTGCAAAAAAGCCCACTACTGGTGGACTGACTTCAGCCACTAGTGATTAAAATAATCATTAGTGCTTTTCAGCAGTGTTAATCAGTGTTATGGGAGGGATACATTTTAAGAAAACAAACACATTAACCTGGGATTTGCTATTTCTAAACAGTGTGTTTTAGAAAGATCAACTTGCTCCTGAAACAGAAAACACATCTTTTAAATTGTGGTATAAATTATTTCATAGTTGTATCAAGATTAACACAGATGATTGGTTTACCCAGCAGGCTAAATCTAGAGAAAATTTACCTTTGGTTCACCCTATATAGAAACAGAATACTATAGATCTAGGTAATGTATGAAGCTAGGTAAACCTTTTGCAGTCTTGAGATGTACCTATTTGTGTTCTTGTCTGGGTTTGGAAAAGACAGGTATCTGCCAGGGAAACTGGGGTTTCCCTTAGAATAGAGAATGTAACCCCTCACCCCCCGCCAAATTATAATTTTACAATTAAGGGCTCTCAGGCAAAGATTTGGGAATAGGAATAACAGTTCTTTACTAAGAATATCAATAATACAAATGTGGTAGAAAAACAAAACCACCCCACCAAACCAGCAAACAAACAATCAACAATTTTGAAAAGCCCTGACAGAGTCAGCTACAACCTGATGCCCTGCTGGTCAGGACGTTGGTAGCAGTCCAAAAGTCCTCCTGGGGTGGCAGATGTGGTTCTGTTGGAGTGGAGATGATCCTGTAGCCAAAAGGGTCCAGAGGTGGTGAGAGGGAGTCCGGTGATGGTGAGAAGCGTCCTGTCTTCCTCCAGTAATCGGGTGAAGCAAGAGGCGTTCCTCTTCCAGAGTCCCAGTTTTATCCAGATAAGAATGGTTGGCTCCCCCCACTGGGTGGAGCATCTCACAATAGAATGATGGATGTGAATGTACTATCTTGGGGAGGGTAAGTTTTGGGATGTGTGCTTTTAGGGGTGTTTAAATGGTCCATTAGCAGGAAAAAGATAAGAAACAATGCCCTACCTGGTTTTAACAGTTGGGCCATTATCAAAAGGCACCCGCCCCACTCCTTCCAGAGTAAACAAGAGATAAAACAAAACAGCTCCCCAACTGCTTTCAGCAGATGAAAATAGAATACACATCCTAGGTTCCACAACCCAAGACATTATCCACCCCTTATTCTATTATCATCTGCATCATACCTAAATCAATGAACTACTATACAGAATGAATCCTTACACTCAGTTCTCACTTAGGATTAGGTTTTCCTGTGGTACACAACTGGTTTTTCCATCTTTCTGCATTACCCACCAAGTGTAACCAGGTCCTTGAGCAAAAACAATCCCACGGATGGGTTCGCCTTTGCCTGAGGTGGGGTTAATCCAAACAGTCTTTCCTAAAATACCTCTCATGTGCACCACAGGGACTTTATCTCCATCCACTGTGTGCAAGGGGGCAGACTGGGCAGGACCAGCTCGATTGATGGAGCCTCGGGTGTTGACCATCCAGGTGGCCTTTGCTAAGTTCACTTCCCAGTTCTTGAAAGTCCCTCCGCCAAGTGCCTTTAGAGTGGTCTTAAGTAGTCCATTGCACCGTTCCACTTTCCCGGCAGCTGGTGCATGATAAGGGATGTGATAGATCCATTCAATGCCGTGTTCTTTAGCCCAGGTGTTTATAAGGCTGTTCCTGAAATGGGTCCCGTTGTCCGACTCGATTCTCTCAGGGGTGCCATGTCTCCACAGGACTTGTTTTTCCAGGCCCAGGATGGTGTTCCGGGCAGTGGCATGAGCCACAGGATAGGTCTCCAGCCACCCAGTGGTGGCTTCCACCATGGTCAGCACGTAGCGCTTGCCTTGGCGGGTTTGGGGCAGGGTGATATAGTCAATCTGCCAGGCCTCCCCATACTTATATTTGGATCACCGTCCACCGTACCAGAGGGGCTTCACCCGCTTGGCCTGCTTGATGGCTGCACACGTCTCACAGTCATGGATGACCTGAGAAATACTGTCCATGGTTAGATCCACCCCTCGGTCTCGTGCCCACTTATAGGTGGCATCTCTGCCCTGATGACCTGAGGCATCATGGGCCCACCGAGCTAGGAACAACTCTCCCTTATGTTGCCAATCCAAGTCTATCTTGGACACCTCTATCCTCGCAGCTTGATCTACTTGCTCGTTGTTCTGGTGCTCTTCATTGGCCCGACTCTTGGGAACATGGGCATCCACATGACGGACTTTCACAGGTGGTTTCCCTACTCTGGTGGCGATGTCCTTCCACTCATCAGCAGCCCAGATTGGTTTTCCCCTACGCTGCCAGTTGGCCTTTTTCCACCTTTCCAGCCAGCCCCACAGAGCATTAGCTACCATCCACGAATCAGTGCAGAGGTAGAGCTTTGGCCACTTCTCTCTTTCAGCAATGTCCAGGGCCAATTGAACAGCTTTGAGTTCAGCAAGCTGGCTTGACCCACCTTCTCCTTCAGTGGCTTGTGCAACCTGTCTCGTGGGGCTCTACACGGCTTCTTTCCACTTCCGGTTCATCCCTACGATGCGGCAGGAACTGTCAGTGAAAAGAGCGTAGCTGGCTTCTTCTGCTGGCAGTTGGTTATATGGTGGAGCTTCTTCAGCCCAGGTTACCTGCTCTTGTTCCTCTTCGTCGGTGAGACTGAAGTTTTCAGCTTCTGGCCAGTTGGTGATCACTTCCAGAATCCCAGGGCGATTCGGGTTTCTAATACGGGCGCGCTGAGTGATGAGGGCGATCCATTTGCTCCATGTGGCATCAGTGGCGTGATGGGTAGAAGGAACCTTTCCTTTAAACATCCATCCCAGCACCGGTAGTCAGGGTGCCAGGAGGAGCTGTGCTTCCGTGCCAATCACCTCTGAGGTGGCTTGAACTCCTTCATAGGCGGCCAAGATCTCCTTTTCCATGGGAGTGTAATTGGCTTCGGACCCCCTGTAGCTTCGGCTCCAGAATCCCAGTGGTCGGCCTCGAGTCTCACCAGGCACCTTCTGCCACAGGCTCCAGGACAAACCATGGCTCCCGGCTGCAGAGTAAAGCACATTCTTTACCTCTGGTCCTGTCCTGACTGGGCCAAGGGCCACTGCATGAGCGATTTCCTGCTTGATCTGGGCGAAGGCGTGTTGCTGTTCAGGGCCCCAGTGGAAATCATTCTTCTTGCGGGTAACCAGGTGGAGTGGACTCACAATCTGGCTATACTCAGGAATGTGCGTTCTCCAAAAGCCTATGGCACCTAGGAAAGCTTGTGTTTCTTTCTTGCTCGTTGGCGGAGACATCGCGGTGATCTTTTTGATTACTTCTGTGGGTATCTGGCGACGCCCATCTTGCCACTTCACTCCCAGGAACTGGATTTCTTGAGCCGGTCCCTTAACCTTACTTTGCTTAATGGCAAAACCAGCTTTCAGCAGAATTTGGATAATTCTCTCTTCTTTCTCGAAGACTTCCCTTGCTGTGTTCCCCCATACGATGATGTCGTCGATGTACTGTAGATGTTCCGGAGCCTCACCCTTTTCCAGTGCAGCCTGGATCAGTCCATGGCAGATGGACTGTGCTTCCACCCCTGGGGCAGTCGGTTCCAGGTGTACTGCATGCCCCTCCAGGTGAAAGCAAACTGGGGCCTGCACTCTGCTGCCAATGGAATGGAGAAGAAGGCATTGGCAATATCGATGGTCGCATACCACTTTGCTGCCTTGGACTCCAGCTCGTACTGAAGCTCCAACATGTCTGGTACAGCAGCACTCAGTGGTGGCGTGACCTCATTCAGACCACGATAATCCACAGTCAGTCTCCATTCTCCATTGGACTTACGCACTGGCCATATAGGGCTGTTGAAAGGTGAATGAGCCCTGCTGACCACCCCTTGGCTCTCCAGTTTACGAATCATCTCATGGATGGGAGTCACAGAGTCTCTGTCAGTACGGTATTGCCGACGGTGCACTGTTGCTGTGGCGATTGGCACCTGTTGTTCTTTAACTCTCAGCAGTCCCACAGCAGAGGGGTCGTCGGAGAGACCAGGCAGGGTATTTAGTCGTCTGATGGCTTCCGTCTCTACAGCAGCTACTCCAAAAGCCCAACGATATCCTTTTGGGTCTTTGAAATGTCCATTTTTGAGATAGTCTATGCCGAGGATGCACGGGGCCTCTGGGCCAGTCACGATGGGGTGTTTCTGCCACCCATTCCCGGTTAAACTCACTTCGGCCTCCAATACAGTCAGCTGCTGGGACCCTCCTGTCACTCCAGAAATAGAAATGGGCTCTGCTCCTGCATACCCTGATGGCCTCAGGGTACATTGGGAGCCAGTGTCAACCAAAGCCGTGTATATCTGTGGGTCAGATGTGCCAGGCCATCGGATCCACACAGTCCAATAGATCCGATTGTCCCTCTCCTCTACCTGGCTAGAGGCAGGGCCCCTCTAGCACTGGTTATTCCCTCCCTGAGCATACATACTAGAGGTTCCAGCATCCTGACTACTGGCAGCCTGGGCATAGGAGGTTGAGGCTACTTTTATTTTGGTGGCACCCCCTTGGTGAGTGTTCCTCTCCTTGAGCTCACGCACCCGTGCTGCCAGGACAGAAGTGGGTTTCCCATCTCACACTCTCATGTCTTCCCCATGGTCACGTAGATAAAACCACAGGTCAGCTCTTGGGGTGTACCCTCTCTCTCTAGCTAGGGGTCGTTGGGTTCTAACTCTGGCGCCTGTGACTCGTACTGGTGCCACACTGGAAATGTTCTTCCTCATCTCCTCCCTCACCTCCCTCATTTCCTCTTTGAGTTCTTTCACAACAGCAGAGATATGAGCCTGCAGCGGGCCATTGATCATACTCTCATAGTTCCTAAGCTTATTTGCAACGGACCCCACGGCTCTCTCGGTTGTCCTCAGCATTAATGGTTGCAATGAATGTAGTATACTGAGATGGCCCCAGATTTGCCAGGTTCCATAACATCTGCGCTGTGCATCTAACCTTGTCAGGGTCATTATCATGCTGTCCACTCCTCCCAAAAAGTACCTCCAGTACTGCCACTTCCCTCAGCTGTTGGATTCCTTCCTCCAGAGTTTTCCAGCGCATTCTATGGTGGTGCTCCTGCATTCTTTCTCTGTGGACAAATCTTTCTCTCACACTCGTTAAAAGCCGCTGCCAGAGGGAAAGGGGTCCAGGCTCCCTTAAAAATACTTGATTTATACCCGAGTCCTGGGTCAGGGGTCCCAAATTCCTTGCCTCACCACCATCTAGTTGCACACCTGTGCCCATAAGATCCCAGACCCGAAGCAGCCAGGCAGTGTAAGCCTCACGTCCCCGTCGTACAATATCTTTTTGCAAATTACGGAGACTTTCATATGACAGGGACTCAGTGATGATCTGAACATGTGATTCCCCTGCAGCTTGTGAGGGCCCTCCTTTCTTATCCTTATTGTCTGGGTTCGCTGTTTTCACCTTAGATTTCTTAGTTTCCACAGGGGCAACTGCTGCTGGCTGTGACTGCCCCTGTGGCTCAGCTGGGACCTGGACAGTTGTAATGTCTGTGGGTTCTATATCAGATTCTCTTTTGTCAGGGCAGGGTGAGGGTTTCCCACCAGCTGGGGAAATGTGCTCCCTCAGCATCTGGCCCGTCTCATGTATTTCCTTTATCAGAGCCCCCACCCAAACTGGGTGGTTTATCTCTGAGGCAGGCTGTGGGGCAGGGGTGGACTCTTCAGCAACATCCTTATTTTCAGGGGTACTTATCAAGGTGCTTACCCAGGCCATTATCCCCTTATCTCTGAATGCCAAACAGAACAGGCACACCAGCAACACCAGCCACTGTATGATATCATTAGCATTCAGAGGAAATTTGAACCCCTGAAAAACTGGTGGGGTAGATCCAAAGAGCTGGGTGAGGGGCTGAGAGAAAATTTCTCCTGGTGCCATTTCCTCCCAATAGGTACCATTATTAAAGTAACCCCAGAAACACAGAGTTAGTGTATGGTAGCCCTGAATCCATGTGCCTGCCTTCCAAAGGAAGTTAAAAATCCATGAATTCCTCACCTTATTAACCCACAAAATAAACTGGATGCCAGCTACAGTAGCCTTAGTTATAGGGCCCATGTTTAAATAAGGGCCAGCAAATGGCAGAAATACAGCCACGACCACATGCCACCCAAACCAGGGAAAGCTAGACCACATGATTTTGTCCAGTGGGTTTCTATCTACTACAAGAATTGTTATTCCTTTCTCTCAATGCCCTCGAGCCAAAATCTGTCTGGGTTTGGAAAAGACAGGTATCTGCCAGGGAAACTGGGGTTTCCCTTAGAATAGAGAATGTAACCCCTCACCCCCCGCCAAATTATAATTTTACAATTAAGGGCTCTCTGGCAAAGATTTGGGAATAGGAATAACAGTTCTTTACTAAGAATATCAATAATACAAATGTGGTAGAAAAACAAAACCACCCCACCAAACCAGCAAACAAACAATCAACAATTTTGAAAAGCCCTGACAGAGTCAGCTACAACCTGATGCCCTGCTGGTCAGGACGTTGGTAGCAGTCCAAAAGTCCTCCTGGGGTGGCAGATGTGGTTCTGTTGGAGTGGAGATGATCCTGTAGCCAAAAGGGTCCAGAGGTGATGAGAGGGAGTCCGGTGATGGTGAGAAGTGTCCTGTCTTCCTCCAGTAATCGGGTGAAGCAAGAGACGTTCCTCTTCCAGAGTCCCAGTTTTATCCAGATAAGAATGGTTGGCTCCCCCCACTGGGTGGAGCATCTCACAATAGAATGATGGATGTGAATGTACTATCTTGGGGAGGGTAAGTTTTGGGATGTGTGCTTTTAGGGGTGTTTAAATGGTCCATTAGCAGGAAAAAGATAAGAAACAATGCCCTACCTGGTTTTAACAGTTGGGCCATTATCAAAAGGCACCCGCCCCACTCCTTCCAGAGTAAACGAGATAAAACAAAACAGCTCCCCAACTGCTTTCAGCAGATGAAAATAGAATACACATCCTAGGTTCCACAACCCAAGACAGTTCTGAATTTTCATTTCTCTTTCTTGTAATAAATTCCTCATTGTAGTTTTTTTGGTTTCGGACTGAAATTCATGTATTCAAATTTTATAGTAACTTTCGTCCAAAAGGAATGCTTAGTTTGAAATGTTTTAAGCCTTTATACTTTTGCTGGACTAGTAAGTTAGAAACCAAGTGAGAGGGAGTTAACTGCTTGTTTTTGTGTTTCAGCAGGTTGATTGTTAAATTTCAAGTAGTTACAGCTGCTCAGGTAAGGAGTTTGCACTTCCTCTGTCACCAAAGACTAACCACAAGACAGGGGAGCCAGAAATAAAGGTTATTTTTCTAGATAAAGGTACTGTTTATGGAATAAAAAAGAATCTGCTGGATTCTCAGGTGCTGCAGTTTCAGGACCTACAATTAGAAGAGATGGAAAGAAAAATCCTCTTGCAATGAAAAAGGAAAGAGGGAATTTTTAATGTGAGGTTTGAGGGCTTTTCTACAGTTTCATAAAACCCTTTTAACAGATATATAAAGTACTAAGTCTAAATACTCCCAACATCCTACAACTAGTCCCCCCTCCTACATTCAATTGGATGGGACACAGCTTGGAACATTACACTATTTCTGACAGTTTCCTGTTCATTTATAGTTCACAAATCTGTTGTCTTTCTGAAGTCATCCTCTGGGGTATAATAAATAGAAATACCAGCAATAGATCTAAGGAGTTATCTTTCTGGTTGGGACCTATACACATATGTACCATAGATTTGAAGCCACAAATAAGATTTTTTTATTAATCTCACAGAAGGATATTTCACGGTTCTTGCTACTTGCTGTTCTAAGCTTCCCTGTGAGCCATAGCCAGCAGAGGCGAGATAGAGCTCACATAGAGCTATAGCACCTGGTAAGCTTACCTGTAAATCAGAAAGTTCATGGAAGCCTCTATTAATGGAGTGCATGTTAAAGAAAAAGCTGAAACTATGGCTTCATGTGGAGATTAATATCAATGTAATCCAGGATTAAATAAAAAAGTATGCTTAAATAAGGAGTTTTCTCAGGAGAAATGTTTATTCTTGTGTATTAGCATCATCCCTAAAATAAAGACTAGTACTTCCTCTACCAACTACCACCTTCCTACTCTCCAGGGGCCTTATCCCTCTTAACTTCAATCTGAATTCACATCAGAAAGAGCTCAGTCTCTTTAGCTTTCTCTCCGTTTAATGACAACAGTAACAATTTGGACTGATTTGCTAATATCTCTGAATGAGGTGGTTCTTTGTTAACCTCAAAATGGCTAAACTTAGCAATGTCCTTTTCAAAAGAAAAAAGGGTTCTTTCCCTAAATGTTCAAAACTGAAGCATTGTCTGAACTCTGATTGCAACTTCTTTTTCAGCGTATGGAGTGCAGGTAGGAGTGACTCAGGCACATGATTCCTCTGTACCCACTCTGACTGACTTATTAAAGGCACTCTGCACTCCAGGGCAGTCTGTCATACTAGATGTACTTGCATCTTCTGAACTGTCATTTCCTTACAGAAAATATGAGTAAATTACTGTTCCTGTACCTGGTGGTTTTGGTCATGTGAAACCTCTCATATACTGTAAAATTCCTAGGTCCTGGAATAGAAGAAAGCTTTTTCAGTTCCAGAATTTGCACACTTCAGTTCTGAGTGAGATAGAAATCCCATTTTAGACTTTGCTGAGGCATTTTAAGTAGTTTACGAAAGAGATGTGCCTTCAAATCCCTTAGGCAACAAGAAATACTTAGTCTGCCACAGTCATTAACTGATCTGTTGGGTAAAAGGAAGTGTCAGCATCTCTAATTCCTTGCTGATTCTGCATTCAGATCCATAAACAGTTTGTCCTAAGAGGGAGTAATTGTTTATGGTTCCGGAACGGCTTTCTTATAGTAAATAAACACCTAGTAAACAAGAACCCTGAAGAGGAGATCACATTTTGTTCATGTAATGAAAGGCTAGTACTGCTAATAATATAGTTTTGATTACATACCAGGGAAAGTAGTCTAAACTGCAAACTCTTTAGACTGTCAATACTCTCCTGTCTGTAATAGGTTTGTTTTTCTACAGTCCAAATATCTTCATCAGAAGAAGCAGTTGTGTCTTACATTACGTCAACACACTTCAGAAACTCCGGACACACTCAGAGTTGAAATAATTAGAGTGATTACATGACAGTTTCAGGTACTTGTGAGTCAGGATGTTTTTCTTGAATAGTCAGAAACTACTACTTAAATACTGCATAAACATAGTTCTGCTCTAAAAGGGTTATTCAGTTGATTGATTTGCATTGTTTTGAAGTTTCTGTAAAGAAAATGTATTATCTTTAGACAAGAAATCCTTTTAGGTACTTACGGTCAACCAAAACATAATTATCAACTGTAACATGATTGCTGCTTCAAAATCCCTAGTTACTTCTTCATATGAGTGTGTAACAAGATGCTCTCTTCTAGATGATTGGTGAAAATTGTCTTTTACAACACGTGACATTTATGCCTTTTTTGCACTTTATGTGATTTTCATTATTAGTTTTGATTCAAAATAAATCATGTTTGAACTCTGAAGCAGTTCTTTTATAGAGGGTTTTATTACAAGCATCTCTAGTACATCTTGACTACTAAAGCACCATGGGTGGATGCTAATAATTTTGCAATTCTGACATCTTCCTGTTGTTTTTCTTCTAACTGGCTGTGGCTGGGTAGTTTTCATTTGAAAAGGACTTGGACCATTTACCAAGGACTCTTTTTGTGCCAGTTCCACATGGCAAGATCTGAGCCCTGATACTGCGGTTATTTGCTGTACACAGATAAATATTGCAGCTTACAGAACACGTTTGAGACACTTGATAAAAGCACAGACGGAATCGCAGTGTGCAATGTAGCGTACGTGCAATGAGTGACCAGTGCATGGGGCAGGCGAGTGAGTCTTTGTCACAGCAGTGGGTGGGCAGGCGGGTGATCCTTGCAGTAAGAACCTAACATCCACTTTCTAAACTGTGCGTTGTATGTGGAGCCAGAGGTGGCAGTAACAAGGCAAACAGAGATAGTCTCCCATTTGTTTATTCTGTCTCTAGCAAAGAAAGAGGAAAGAATTCATGCATGCAACTTCTACTGGAAAGCAAGGGGGCACTGAGTACTCCATGAGTAATCATGGATTTTTATACAGCCATTTTAATAACATAGTTCCCCCTTGCTTTCAGGAGAGAAGTTAGCAAGAAGGATTTAAGCATAAGATGGGTAGTTAAATTGTTGGGAAGCTAGCAGGAGGACATCTTAACCCAGTTTTTGGGAAAGGAAACTGAACACCAAGCAACAGTGCTGGTTTCACTTCTGACAAAGAGAAAGAAAAAGCAAAAGGAGTCCCAAATACTATTTTCCAGATGCTTGTAGGTACCCTGACAGAAGAAAAGACTCAAATTTATCGTCAACTTAAATTGAAGAAACATGTAAACCATCCCTTTTTGGAAAAGTCAAGTGGTGAAAGATTACCATCTTTTGTTATACCCATTGTAACTTAAATGCATGTACCCTGCTAGGAATAAGAGTAGAGGCCTGTAAAAAAAGATAATAACGCTCAAAATAGCTGTTGTCAAGTAATTGTTTTATGAGCTCAGTGTCTGTGATCCTACCAAGAAAGTATTTAGGTGCATTACTTTCGCAAAGGACTTGGATGCCATGTCTTCACAGATAATCTGAATTTGCTCAAGTAAATGCACCTCTGTGGACCAGGATCATCTGTCTTTCTTACATGGAATGGAGATGAGTGTTTGCTGTTGGGTAATTTTTACACCTGGGATGATACAAGATATAAGTTAATAAGTGCAAACTAGTCAAAGATAAATGAATAGGTAATATTTCCTAGAATCCTTACAGTATCACTTGAGCATTTTCTTAGAAAAAAAAATTAATTAATTTAAAAAAAAAATAATTAATTAGCTGTTACCTGACACTGAGCTACAGAACCATTTAGTTTTTTAAATACCTCTGAGGTCATTGAGTTGAGCCTTTAATGATCACCACCTTGTCAACTAGACCATGGCACTAAGTGCCACATACAGTCATTTCTTGAACATTTCCAGGTATGGTGACTCCACCCACTCTCAGGAGAATCTAACATTTAACCACCCTTTGCATAGAGAAATTGCTCCAGATGTCCAGCCCGAGTGCACCTTGTCCTCTCATCCTTTCAGTGGCTGCCTGGGGAAGAGGCTGACTCACACCTGACTACAATGTCCTGTCAGGTAGATGTAGGGAGAAGGTTCTGGCTTCCTGCCTTGCCCCCTCCATAGACACCTTCTCTGATTTTGAGTCTGTTAGATGACATCCAGCTGAAGCAGTAAATGCCATAAGGACAAGTGCTGCTACAAAACCAGTAGCTGTAGGAAGTCAGGAACTGTAACACAGTCTAAAACTCCTTTTTTGTTTCTTTTCAGCAGTCTAGTTGCATTTCAGCAGAATATTAAATATATCAATGAAAATGAACAGTTGCATGGTATATATTATTGAGACTTCAATCAGTCTTTTATGTCTCCATGTGGGTGCATTTTCTCAGAGATAATAGAAATTCTTTCTGCAGAAAAGATAATTTTGAAATTTGCCAGTGAAGGCTTGTTCTCTCATAGCTAGTTACTGTTATTTGGATTTGACGAGAGGAAGAGGAAATTGTGTATAGTTGCATATTAACTCTTAGCATCATCCACATGTGAGAAACCCTTAAGGAAAGAACCTGCTGTTACATGTAATAGCCCTGACTACTTTTTGGGAAAAGAGCATGAGTTACTTGAAGAAAGGAGATTCATATTTTCTCCTAGAGATGTTGTTTAAAGACTGAACTGTGCAAAACAGGATTGGCATTGTATATAATTACTTGCATCTTACACTGTGCTAACTCAATTTTGCTTTTCATTCCTAGGTGTTTAAAAGACTGTTATTTTCCCATCAGACTTGACTGTCTGCCAATTAAAGCTTTAAACCTATGATGTGAAGAGAGAAATTTGTTACAAAATGTTTCATGTAGACATCATATTGAAAACATCTTGTTTGAATTGGTTTTCTTGCCTTTTTTAATGTTTATGATTTTTACCAGATAAAACAATCTTCATGAGATTTTTAATAATGTTTTTTCAGCATTTTTCTGCAAATCAAAACATTTTAGTTTGAATGCCAGATTTGCTTAGTAATGCTTGCTAAGACAGTATTAGGAAAACCTCTAAATACTGCAGAATTTTGTTTCTTTTGCCTGCTTGGCTCTAACAATTAAAGCTACAGTGAGTAAGATGTTAGCATAGGCTGCACTTACAGCATATGTCTCTGGTTTATTGTTTCCCCCATTACCTAGATATGTAGTTCTCAGTGGGACCAGTATTACAGTTTTGCTCAGATTTCCTGAGTCACATGATCAGAAGTAATTAGTGTCCAAGGAAACATGAGGTAGGGTTGGTTAATAATTGAGTGTAGAACCACCTGAATTGAAAACACTAATGCTATCCATAGTTATTCAATGTCATCTTAAGTAATAAGAGCTATATTAGTAAGGACTGTTTCTTGTACAGTCATTTGAGTTAGGGTCATTTTCTTCCTCTGTGTATTTATGGGAAATGGTTGCACTTTTGAGGTGCAGAAAATCGTAGGAGTTACGTTACGCATGACACCTGTGTGAAGGGGTAGATGATATACACTTTTCTTTCCCCATAAACAGCGCATTTGTGGGGAGCAGAAAAATGGGTAGAAAGGGGATTATAGGCTGACCTGAGCATAGGGTACCATTGAGACATTTTTAATAGCAATTCCATTTTTGGCATCTGTAACACAGCTGTACTTCCATTTTTAAGAATGTAACAGACAGTATTGTAGTCTGTAACATTGATAAATATGATTGTTCTGTTGTACCATTAATTTAACTTTTTAAAGCAAATTAAGTTCTCCGTCTCAGCACAGAGTGGGAAATCTTTCAAGTAGATTTGTCTTGTCTGGATACATGTCAGAATAAAAAGTACCAATAATTTTATTTTTTTTACTGGATTCTTAGATTTCGTCATCTAGACAACCTCATTAGGAAGTTATAGCCTGTATTGTTTTCAACAACAGTCAGTACAAACCAGTGGAAAAAGGGTCATATTTCATGGCCTAGGAAACCATGAATCAGAATATACTTGTACTGGGTCGTTTTGCTGTACACTTTTATGAAGATGACTAACACTGATAGTCAACTCTATTTTGTCCTTAGCTTTGCTTATTTTGAGGAGTTTCTTGAATCTAAGAGGTAGGTGATAAAAGTTTATATTTCACTTCTCTAAATTCATTGGCAGCTCCTGGAAGGTGAAGCCGGAAAAGTAAACGCAACATAATGAGGGAGTAGAGTGACAGTGATAAAACGTTACAGTAACACCACTGTTCTCCTAGTGGTCTCTTCTCTTCTTACAGCTTGTTCTCATTTCTTTTAAAAGTCTGGATGAAAGGCTTCTGACAAGAATGTATTATTTCACTATCATGGCAGGAAGGTGTATTTGTGATTCATTTGATATTACTCCTTCCCTTTGTTCCATAGCTAGTGATAAGCGTTATCAGTTGATGAAGGGGAGGCTCTTATTGAGGCCTCTCACCATGTTTTGTGAAAGCGTTCTGGTACATTGCTCCTTGTACAACAGTACACATTTGCCTAATTCCCTAAATGTCCCTGAAGTTCTGTGTGGCTCGAACATTTTGCACTTCTTGATCTGCATTGCTGGTGGGGCCTACAAACCATAGTGCTTTGCCTCAGATGTGGCAAATAAAAGAGGCTGATAGGTATGGGCTTACAAAAAGGTCATTCTTTGCCCTGTAGCAATAACAAAACATATAAAAACCCACTCACTATGTTTTGTACAGCTAGGATGACAGAGCTGTGTTCCATTTAGCCTTTATGAAGTTACAGCTATGTTCATTAAAGTTTTGTTAGAAAAAAAAAATGTCAGGTACTTTGGGCAAAGGGGCAGAAACATCACAGTAAGCAAATGCTTACATTTGCTGTATCTAATGATTATATAAAAATAGCTCATTCACTACTTCTCCTATATTCTAATGTCACTAGCACAGGTTTATTAGTTAGTTGCTATAGAGAGGGAAATTAGGCAAATTTTCAAAATTAAATACATCCCTAGATATGTTGCTCAAGGCACGTAAGATACTGTCTTTTCCACCATTTGCATGTTAGCAGTTCACAAACCCAGACGCAATGGAAAATCACTGGACTGCCTATACCATGAAGAAATATTTAAGCACATAAAAGTTTTCTAATCCTGCCCTAAGTGTTTCAAGAGACAGGTGTCCAAATACCAAATTCTTAGCGTTCTCTATTCTTTGGGGTTTTTTTGTTCTGACCCCAGTGTATCTCAGTATGGATGGATATCTTTTTCATGTCACCAGTCTGAATAAAGCTGTCACACTGACTGGAGTTTCTCTCCATTTCATGCCTTCATGGAGGACTTTGAAGGACAACACCACAAGCTTTGTCATGCACTTGAAAATTCTGTTGAAAACAATAACTAAAATAGCAGCACAGTACATTGAGTGGCTCATGCTCACTCTATCAGTTGTCTTCTGCCTGTAATGATGATCTTTAGTTAACTTTTTTTTTCACTATTTTTAAATTTGTTAAACTCTGCATCCATTATTCACATGCTGTGTTTGGAAACAAGCCTGTGGTGGTATTTAGAAGAGTGACTTAAAAGCACTCTTTCTGTCAAAGGCAGAATATATGTCTTCAGGAGTCCAGAGGAGAAGTGCTGGCAGAGGTATTACAGTGAAGCTCTGGGCTTGTTGTTTTAGAAGAGTTTGATGTTCTTTTGTGTATAATTAATGAGCATGAGATTCATGATTAGAAACCCAGCAGTGATGCTTTCTTTGTGACTGACCTTATAATATGGCAGGCAATGTTCTTGCTTCTGAAAACTATCTGAGTTTTACATAAGGCACAAGATCCCATTGTCTTCCCAGCTAGATGGAGCACAGGTTCATAAGGTTCAGGATGCCCACTGAAATATTTCTGAAGTGACTGTCGTTTCACCTCTCCATTTCCAGTGTTTGGGCTTGGCAGACTGAAGGAACGTGATACGTGTACAGTTCAGAAGCAGCATTGCTGCTAATCAAATGCCATTTGCTAATGCACATAATGAAGAGGTCCCAGAGAGAATTTGTTTTTTCCTTACAGTAAAGTGGAAATACAGAGGTCTCACACTGAATTATGCATAGTGATTGTCGTCATTGACAGATAAATTGGCCCACTCTGTTAGGTTTCCAACAAGACATTATGGTTACAGTGAGTTCTAGAGCTTTAATTGGAACACAGTATAGGAAGCAGAGTGTGGTTACAGCAGTTTATAGGAATAAAACCAAGAGATTTCATTTCATGCTTTGGTTAAAGTATCAATGAGTAAGGCTTACATTTAGATACTAGAAAACACTTGAAAAAGCTTCCATTTAATATAATTTATTTAATTATATAACTTGTATAAATCCTTCTAGTTTGGTTTTTATTTTCAATGGGTAGTCACTACTCTTCTTGACAGATCACTACAGTAACTATAGAAAAATATTCAGGTTGCTGATTTTTCTGGTTTATAAAAAACTGTAGAATGCCATTTACTCTTGCTTAAAGAAAAAAAAATAAAAATGCCACCTCAGATTTAGCTCTGCTTCTCTTGTGAGGCGTAAGTAATTGTAAAACACAGCTTTCCCTAACAGGTCAGACCAAGTGCTCAGGAGGCAGTGGTTCTGTTGTTGCAGAAAGCTGAAATTTATTGTTGATACACAAAAGAAAAGAGCTATATCCAAATAATTTCCCTTAACATTCAAAATGTGGGGCATGTAGCTATTTATCCTGTGCAGGCAAATAAATGTACTTCTACATGTCCAAACTGTGGCATTCATATTCAGACTATCAAGAAGAAAGTGTGTAATATAGATCAGTGCTTTCAACTTGAAAGCAGCTATCAAAGTATTCCTTTTCAGAAAGTGACTTGCAATTTAAAAATCTGCTGGCTTTTTGAATTGTAGTAAAAATATCAATAAATTAGGCAACCAGTGAAGACTGGAGCAAAGCATATTGGCCACTAGAAGAACTAAGCTGACCTACAGAAATAATCAATAGTTTGCCAGGCAATAGCCCATTACAAACAATTTTCTCCTATACTGTCATCCAGTAGCAAGATACTGACACACACGATGTGTGGCACATGAGGTTTGAAATAATGAAAACAGCAACAATTTTTCTGGAAAGTCCGTAATTTCCTACAGCAAAAGTTAGGTAGCCTGATTAGGTGATGTGTGAACATCTGGACTGTAGGAGTCCGAAATACCTGATTCACTCCTGAATGTATTTAGCTGTGAATTTCTCTTTACATGTGTCAGGGACATGTGTCATCCCTTTTAGGGAAGAGACTTTTTTATCAAGAGCGGTCAGTCAATCCTTGGGAGGTAAAACAATAAGTAAGTGTGAGACAAAGAGTCAGTCAAAACAGGTCATGTTGATCTTGCAAGTTTTATTAGACCACCCTTTCCACCATTTTCACCATTTCCAGTGCAGTTCAAAGATACTATATTGTACATGTCCATAATTTCTTTTTCAGAAAAAAAAAGAAAATTTCTTTTTTTCATGGATGATACTCTGATCCCTAGTTCTTAACACTCATTCAGTGTTTTTGAAAGACCTAAAGAGTTCGTATCAACAGAGGAAGCCTGTCACCTCAATGTTATAAGGTTGTCCAAAGATACTTATTTTCTCTACATAGAGGTATGGCCTCTCTTATAATTTCTGAAGTCTTTTAACGTAAAATGTACTGCACAGTAGACTAATAGACCTTTAGAGCATGCTCTCTTTCATTCATGGCTCCCCTTCATGCAGTCTGCTGGGACCACTTTTCACCAGAAATAAAATAAAATAGAATAAAAAAAGAGCTGACAGAAAATCCTGCTACCGATTTCTTGTGCTGCTCCTTTTGCTGTGATTGGGGGGTCACATATATATTGTGCCATCCATATTTTATCATACTTAGCAGCTCTGATTAAAGCACCAGCATTCTTGATAAATTTCTATTGATTTTTCTTTAAACTAGACAGTAGCATCACCATTTTTGTATCTTTAGCTTGCAAGTGGAATAGAACTTTATTCACATTGTTGAAGTGTCCCTAAGGGCTGCAGAGGCTTAGATTTACAGATCACAAGGATTTCAGGATACAGTAAGACTTTTCTTTCTGTTCTGTATCTGCAAAGGAGGAAGGCCAACATCCAAAAGGGCACTTGCAAGGTTGATCAGAGCTTGCATGGCTGAAGAATATACGAAGCAAAAGACAGAGCGAGGTTCATCTGACCACATTCCCCAAGGACAATACCTACTTCCTAAAATAAATGAACAGAAGCACCTTCTTCATGATTGTGCAGGGGCACAATCTGGAAGCTGCTGCTCAATTTTCTACAGTTCTGGCAGTTAAGACCAGGGGATATATCATAGGCAGCCCTCAGAAGGAGAATCATACAATTACTTACAGTCTTTTTATAACACCCTGCTTTATTTTTCAACTATTGTATGATATTAGAATAAAAGAAAAGAGGAGCTGACCCACAGTCAGTATAATTAATATCAGTTGGCATAGCTTCACTGACTTTGGCAACCCTGTATCAGTTCATACCAAATGATGTTCTGAACCAGTAGTCTTGCCTATGCACAGATAAACACAGTGAGACTCTGCATGTGCCACTCTCCCCCCTCTCCCGTTGCAGGATGGAGAGGAGAATTGAAGACACAAAAAGTAAAGATCACAGGTTGAGATAAGAAAAATTTACTGGAAACAGCAATGTGATCAGAAAACGAACAGTAACAGGAATAATAATAACAATAAAGTGTAAAAGACAGTCAAACAATTCACACATGATTGCTCAGAATGCACGTTACCCAACCACTCTCAGCCTCAGAACCAGAGTTACAGGACCACTCCCTCTACCCCATTTACCTGACTGGAAGGAACGCATTCTCCCCATAAGAGACTTCCTTACTCCTGCCCTGGCAATTATTTGAGGTGGTGTAGAATAACTTCTGGATCCTAGCCATGGCCCCTCCTAGCTAGTGCAAACAATGAACCCTGTCCTGACCACAACTAAGGTGTTATCCAGCCCTTATCCTATACCATCAATATCATACCTTGATCCTACACTTTCCAACTATATACATATATATAGAGATATAGACACAAGCACATTTCCATACTCAATATCTGTCCCTCCAAGATGTCTGTTGAGTTCACTGAGTCTGTGACTGTGAGCTCAATCTGCTCTGGGTGTCTTCCAGAGCAGGAGGGCTGGTGTGCTGTCAGGTGGTTGCAGCTGCATCATGAGCTCATGACCAGTGTATCTGGAGCACTCCAGACTCACTGTCCATGGTAATTATGGCATTCAGCTACTAATATTATACAACAAAACATTACAGACTGCTCTCCCCTAAAAATCAAATCCCCTTCAGGTGCACATCGTTTCCCCATCCAACTGCTTTAGACACCAAGTGCACCAAGGTCATTGAGCAAAAACAATCACTGATTGATGGGTTTGCCATTGCTTAAAGCAGGACTAATCTAAACTGTCTTCCCTAACACATTCATCAGACAGACCACACAGGGAATTTATCTATGATCTGTGAAGGTTTTGATTGGGCAGGGCCAGCTCAACTCAATTGGTGGAGCCTGTAGTGGTAACTAACCAGGTGGCCTTCGCTAAATGCGGGTCCCAGTGTGTGAAGGTCCCCCCACCTATTGCTTTCAATGTGGTTTTTAGCAGTCTATTATATTTTTCAACTTTCCCAGAGGCTGGTGTATGATAAGGAATATGATATGTGCATTCAATACTGTGCTCTTTTCCTTATATCTAACCTGAACCTCCTCCGACTTAGCTTTGTGCTGTTTTCTTGAGTCCTCTCACTGGCCACAAGAGTGAAGAGATTAGTACCTGCCCCTCCACTTCCTCTCATGAGGATATTGAAGACTGCGATGTTGAGACTTTAGTCTCCTCCAGGCTGAACAAACCAAGGCATCTCAGCCACTCCTCATCCAGCTTCCCCTCAAGGCCCTTCACCATCCCTGTGCCCTTCTTTGGGTGCTCTCTGACAGCTTAATGCCCGGAACTGTACACAATACTTAGAGTGAGGCTGCCGCAGTGCAGAGCAGAGCAGGATAAGAGCAATTTACTGGAAGGAGCAATGAGGTCAGTATTAATAACAAAGTATACAAGACGGGCAAAGGATTCACGAAACGTGATTGTTTGGAAACAGCATTTCCCATTTGCATGCTCCAGCTTAGGGCCAGCATTGCCATACTTAACCAGAAGGAGCCCCTTCTTCCCAGACGAGACTCCCTTTTGTCCTCACCCAGCAACAACGTGAGGTGCTAGAGGCCATGTCCTACCCATGGCCCCTCTTGTCTATTGAAAAAATTAGCAATCTGGCCAGAACCAAGATGGGGTGCATCTTGTGTCTGCTCTTAACAAGAGTAAGGTTGCTAGATGGAAGTGAATTCCACTGTATCTCCATCCTGCTCTCCACATTAATTATCTGTAATGTGATGACCAGGTTTTCTTTGCTTTAGCTAAATAATTTTTACCTCAGCTATCAACCAAACCAGATTTTATCTACAAGAAGCTGAAGGAATCCCTGGCTATAGAATTGCACAGGGTGGCTTTAGCAGACTATGTTGTTGCGTATTTGTAGTTTTTACAAAAAAAAAAGTAATACCCAATCAGTTTTTGAATTTTAATATATTTTTCTTCAGGAGAATGCTATTCGTTTTGTGGGAGTTTTTTACTGTACTTTGATACAGTTTCTGTGCAAAAATTTCTATAGTTTATTTTCTTTCTAAATTACTGTGATAAATTGTTTACATTCCTTATTTCCATAGTTCATTCTGTGGTTGTGGGTGTTATAAGATGCTATTAACTGCTCAGCAAATTAGACTGATGAGAGAATTAACTCATTTAGGAATAAGGCTATATTACAAAGTGTTCAGTGGTGTCAAATTCCTCCCTTTCTTAATGCGCTAGTTTAAAACACAGCAGGAAAATTAAACCCACTCAAGCTACTCCCTTTCCTCCACCCTCTTCTGACAGTGGAGGAAACACTAGGGAAGATTATAAACTGGAGTCACACTATAGTGAAAAATCACAATAACCACAAAAATATTAGTAAAAGAGCATAGAAAAGAGAGTGTATTTTGCACAAAAAAAAGAGCATTTATCACTGTTCATCACTGAACAAACAAAAACACTTCCCAAAGACGGTGCCCTACGTGGCTTTTCCAGGCAAAGGCAAAAATGGTGACTGGTCCTGTTCTGGGCCACATGGATTTTGGGAAAACAAAGGCAGTGTATTGTCAGGGAGAGTCACAGCTTAACTTACCTCCCCAGCAGAAAAGCACTGGAAGAAGAGGGATAAGACAAAACCTGGTGGGACCTGAGAGGGCTCTGAAGCAGGTCAGGGGGCCCTTCTCCTGGCCTGGCTCTGTGGGAGCAGGAGTGGAGTGCTCGGCAGTTGCTGGCGGTGGCTGAGGCCCTGTGCAGCTGGGCTGGGCTCCACCCCGCACTGCAGCTGCTCTCTTTCTGTTGCGTCTTTTTGCACCAAACCAGGAAAGATGCAGCTCAGAGGAATGGGAGAAGGACTGCCAGTGGCAGAGAGGGGCTGGCTGTGCCAAGCTGATCCCAAAACTTGCATATTTCCTCCCTTGAGCCCATGAAAAGATGGCAACTCTGCCACTACTGGGCCTGGCTCTCTCCTGAAACCATATCCCCAGCACGATATGGGTGGTACAGAATTAAGCAGTGCTGGAAGCTCCACCCCATTTCCCTACAACCCCTTACCTCAAAAATACTTATCATATTAAAAAAAAAAAAAAATCTCTTTCCTTTTGAACACGATTGGGCAATATTTTGTCAAGAATGTGCAGATACGAGTTTTCTATGCTCATTGCAGGAAGGCTGGAACTAAATAACCTTTGAAGATTCCTTCCAACCCAAACTATTCTATAATTCTATGATCTCTTTGTGTTCAAACAGTTAAAAAGAATGCTAGGTGCGTGGTGATGCCTTTTATTGAGATTGTCTGTTGGTTCAGGTTGTTAAGCTGGTTCGTAGGACAGCTTCATGGTCAAAAGGGAGCTTATAATGCATGGGTTTCAGAGCTTCCTGTGCTGTAGATGAGTGGAGTTAGTATTCATTTTGTATTTGTTTGGCTCTTGAAATTATTTTTCAACATAGTAGGTTTTTCAGCTGAGAGTCAGTAGGGTACATTTCTAGAAATATGAACTGAAAATTATGTTGTATCATTATATTTCTGTAAGAGTAAAATATTTCCATTTTCTTCTGGAACTCAGGTCTCATTTCAAAAAGTAAATATTGCATAGACTTCTGCATTGGAGTTCTGCCTACTACTCTGTGTTAGGATCCGATTGTTAAGGCATGCCTCTGCCTGAATTAAGGTGCAAACAAGACCATACACCAAAATCAATATTACAGATTTTATTTAATTGTAAATGTGAGGTAGAGACAGAAATAGGAATAGGAGGAAGAGCAGGAAGACTAAGAGAGTGAGAGATTCGGCAAAAGATACCTCTGCATCCTGCTTGCTTTTCTTCACACTGATTCCCTCAGTGCTGAGAGTCCCAAAGTGTTCTTCTGGAGGTACCACTCTTTTCCGGGTCCAGGTCCCCACTATCCATGAGGCATAGATGCTGTTCCCATATCTTGGAATGTCATGTGTGTAAACAGCTGTTCCCTTTCTCACAGTTTGCCATGGTGGGAATTTTTGTCTGGATGGGTTACCCAGATCTGCCTCACTAGCCCTGGCATCTTCCTGATGTTGCCATTTGCACCCTTCCCACAGTCTGCACAGTGGAATTTGTCCAATGTGCTAATTCCAAACCTTCACCTCCATTTAGATATGCTAGTAATGCCTCCCTATTTGCCATCTGTGCTTTTCTTAAGTTCCTGTTGTGGTGGCTTATCTTACAAGAACTTCCTTCTTTGACAGTGTTTGAGGCAGTTCATTGTGCTCTTGAAGTCCTTACACTGTAATCCCTGTAGAGGCAGAGCATATCCAGCAGGACATACAGTGGGATGTATTAGGCTACTAGTCAATCTTGATTGGAAAGCCAGTGTCTGGAGTCAATGCTCAGTACCAGTTTGATACTAAATCATGCATCAGAAGGATATGCAGTATTTGGCAGCAATCTATTGATTTCTTTCTTACTCATGCAGAACTAATTTTCAGTTACACAAATTACAGAGGGAAAAGAGGAGGAAAAAACCCACTTAAATATTGTTCATTTCTTTTGGCCATTTCTTTGATCCATGTTTTTTATCTGAGAGGAAAGCAGTGTGTCTAATGGGAAACTAATATTTTATGAAACAGTGAGACTTAAAGATCTTCTTAGGCAATAAGTACTTCAGCAGAATGAAACACTGTTGCAGCAGAAGGAAAATTATACACCAATTATTTACCCAATCAGGAAAAATTATGCTCCATGACATCAAAGGACTTCAATTAATGAAATAATAGAGAGCGAACTGGTTTTTAGCAAGCCAGGAAATGTTTATTCATCAAAATGCCACAGGCCAAGAGTTTGAGACTGTATTTAAGATTATAAACCCAGAGCAACACACATATGTGACTATATGTGACTGGTTCTAGGAACAGACATAAAAAAATAGCTGTGTAATGCTTATGCAAATTTAAATGAGTTTTTTACAAGTAATTAACTCATCCTTATTATCCTTCAAATAATGTTTTCTGTATTATTGGGAAAATATTTTTTCAGCCTGACTATTCCCAGCTCATGTATTTGTTTGTTTTCTGTACTTTTCCTAAACTTCAATAATTCTGCTTATTTTCATAATCTTCAGAACTCTCCTGTAATATTTTCTCTTGCATTGGTTTCTTTATTTGAAAATTCCTCAACTGTTTTATCTAAACCAAACAAGCATTCAAAGCAGAGATGGCTGAGAGGACAATTTTGAACATTTTGGGGTTTTTTTCTCAGTAGTGTGTATGATTAACAGTCTTCTGTATGTATCAGGCTAACTGAATCTTGAAAGTTAAGTTCTCTCTGTTTTATCTTTGGCATGAATTCCAAGGAAATTAATATGCAGGGTTAGCAAGACAGAACTGTTAGAATCTGAATCATCCCTTATTCCAACAACTTCTTTATGGAAAAGATTAGGGCGTGAGAAAATGGATTAAAAACCGAAAGGTTACCTGGAAGTGAAGCAACAATGCCACAGAAAAGCCTGGGAATATGTTACGGTGAGGTGATAGGAATTCTTCCAAAGCATGGGAAATCCATTAAGACTCAAAAGGGAAAAGTGAATTAGTAGGAGGCAATGCATGTAATGTATTAGCTGTCTTGTAGAAATGCTCTCTTCTTATGTGCTGTTTTGCTTTGTTTTATTTTTGACAGAAAGCCTGTCTAAATCTTGCTTTGTGTTCAGCTGACTACATTTGGTGTGCTTGCAAGTGTAACCTATGAAACAGGATGCAATTTTAGCCATTATAGAAGCCTGGGGAGGCGGGTGGCGGGGTGGGGGGGGGGGGCGGTAATACAGTAGTTCCAGGCTCTGAGCAGCTATGTTAGAGATTCATACTGAGAGCTTACCCCTAAGTTCCCCTTTTCTGTACAACCTAAGGGCAACTGGGATTCAGTTAATATTCCTTTGTTGTAATGATGTTCAACAGGGGCAATTCAGACAGGTGTGTCACATGACATCTAAAAACACTGGAAGAAAATTTACTTTTTAGCTCTGGCTGAAAGTAGGCAAGATGTAGGTGACACTTCACAACATGGGGATTTTATCTGTAATAATTTGGCATCTTACATCTGCCACTCTAATCCTCCATGTCTTACTGAAACAAAAACTGATGACAAAGGAAAGCTGAGATTTATTCAGAATTTCCAGGAAAAAAAATTAAATCACTGGTCTGAAATAGGAATGCATACATTAATAGAGTATCAAAAGAAAATATTGTTTCATTACTTAGTGCCTCCAGCAGTCTTCTTCCCTTCTTTGATGAAATGGAACAGTCTGTGCCTTATTACTTCTTCCATTTAATCTTGTTAATGCAGTCTGTTAAGACTCTACTTTTGCAACAGCACAGGTGTAACTGTGAATAAGTAGGCTAGTAGGAAGACTACTGTCTGCTCCTGGAAGTCTTTATTTATTTACAACAAAAATATGCGTGATATTCAAACCAAAATAAAACCTGATGCAACTGGTGAGTTGAAATATTTTTATTCTTCACTTCCTTAACAATATGGGACATTACAGTGAAAAATAGGGAAATATTAAACATGGTATACAACTCTACCCTTGAGACAACTGAACTTGGAGTTTTACTAAGATTAATTCTTCCTACTGTCTTTAAAAGATGGCAAATTAAATTGGTAAGTAGACAGCTGGTAAGTACAACATTTTTTTTAAACACCAACAGATGTAAATCCAAGAATATCTCCAGCTGATTTAAATGCTTTTCAAAAGATGGAGCAAAGATTTAAATAGGAATGTGCAAAAGTGAAAATCCATAGTGATAATCAAAAATATGAAGAATATGAAGTGGTTCAGAAAGTTTTAAGAAGGCAACATCAGAATGATTTCAGAGTCATTTCAGGTTAAAATCACTATTATTTGTTATTGCCTGTGTCTCTCATAATTTTGCCTTGTGGGAGTTACATTATGTCTAAGGTAAAGTGTTGCAAGAAAAGTGGTCCAGGAAATGGATTGGAAATTGTTCCTTTGACTGTGATGGCAGCCTCACAAAGTCACAGATCATGCAAGTTAGACCCTTATTTTGCTGCAGTGCTGTAATCTAACAGTGCAACAGTCCTTATTTCCCTCGAAGATTTTGCATGGCATAAACTTCTGGGTTTGAGTGTTACTGAAAGTATAGGAATATGTGGGCATTCAGATGAACCTAGGCAGGTAAAGGGGAGAGGAGAGGAGGGATGCGAAGATCGTCAGTGTGCTGCAGCTGCAGTCCGGTAGCAAAGAGCTGGAGAAGAAGCTGTCTGCTTCTTCTGCTGCTACAGACAGAGCTAAGAATAACCACTACACCCTCCTTCTACTACGAGATGAATTAAGTTTTGAGTTCATTCCCATCCCACTCCAGCAAGCAGTAACACTTGGCTGAGTGTGAGGAAAGATAAGGTTGTGTGTGATCCCACCACCTGGAAAACAGGTCTTCACAGCATATTCCTGCAGCATCTCTCTCTGTGTTGCTCAGTTTTGTAACTGTACACCAGAGATCTGTGCACATCTAACAAAAATAATTAAGGTCCTGACTACTGTATGACCATTTCAGCCACCTTCGACAGGATAAATGGACTGTAAATATTTATCGTGGTATCTGAACTCTTCCTTTGCAGAATTCATTAGTCCATTTATTCAGAAGGGAAAAGAATGCAGCCTTGGAATGTTGTCTTTAGGAAATAATAGGTCAGAAATACCTGGCACACTCTAAGTAGTTTTGTAAGTGAAAAGTAAGGAGGGAAAATAGGTCCTGCTAAATGGGAGCCTGATACATTCTAAAAAATTTTAAGTGAAACATCCAAAAATTATGACAAACAGTTTGGCAGAGTAAATACTAAGTATAATTCTTATAGAGAAGAACTTTGCATATGCAATTATTTTCTGTATAGGGTGCTATTTTTGGACTGAGTGCACTTTCACTGCTTAAGAATGTTGCATGGAAAACATGGTCACCACTACTCAGCCATCCTGACCAGCTTATATAAACATTAGCTAAAGCTGCTAGAGATTATTTGCAGAACATTGGATCTGATGAGGTCAAATACAGGATAGCTTGGGTAGTATAATATTTGGGATTAGCATAATAATCTCTTTAGGGAAAGTGTGCAGTATCAGCAGAACTATTGCTTGAGTCTTTAAGGGAAGCAGAAACTGTACTGTAATAATTCAGCATGTATTATATACTTAAATCTTTCCCTATGAATAGGGCAAGTTTCTTATAGGCCCTGGATAAGGCCTTGAATAGTTAAATAACTCTGATTTAACTCACATATCATCAACCCAAATCATCAGTTTGGCAATATGTTATTTTTGTGTAATAACTTGTGTTACTGTAGTACCAGCCTTTGAAGTTATACACATAATTTCCATGAATTTGAATTACTAGGGAAGAGAGTTCAAAGATTAGTACAGAGAAGTCCACGTTGAGAGGCAATGAAAATGTTCTATACGGATTTACAGAGTGCTAGTTGAGCCATCGAAGTTTACTGATTCTTTAACACTTTCTGACCTCTGTGAGCACAGACTTTCAAGGATCAGGTTTTGAGCCATAGCTTCTGACAAGGCACCTGAGTTCTGTCTTTGGGCATCCGGACAATGGGCTTTACTTTGTGTTAGTCACCACTGCCCAACAGAGGATACAGACACTTCTGCTTCTTTTCTACTGTCTTCCTTGCCTGCAAGCCGTTCCAAAACATCTGGGGAAACCCTGAACACTTGTGCTTGGCATGCACTTCAGACTCTCTGTTTTGTCCAAATTAAAGAAACAAACAAGCTTCTAGATAGCAATTTGTGTACCTTTGTCAGATTCCTAATCTCCTAGTGTTATTACTGAGTGCTGGCCTGACATTCTTGGCAACAAAACAGTACAATATTTTTTCTGAGTCCAGGAAATCACTTCACCCCTGCTGTCTTGTAATAACCCAATGAAAATCCATGTCTTCTGTTATTTTACAATTTGTTTTAATTAATTGAAATGATCAGGTTTGAAGAAAATAAAAAATACTTGTGATCCAAAATATATCATTATCTCACAACATTATATTACTGCTCTTAAAAATGTTACCCTTTTTTTTTTTTTTTTTTTTTTTTGCTCACAACTACCTTTGCTTCACAGAGAAACATCCAGCCTTGCAGATCTTGCAGCTTTCTAGTTGAACACAATAATGAAATACAGCTTGGAGCAGTTATCCTTAACGGTTTTAAGCTTGAAGTCCTTTGCTACTTTCTTAGGTATGATAACAAGCTAGGGGTCCAAAAGTGTCTCTTTAAAAAAGAATGTATCTCTTGCTGTAATAAAAGATACTAAATCTGTCTGAAAATTTCATCTGATCTGTAACCCTGGACCATCAGAAATATAACGACCTTTTAGTATTCGTAAGTTGTTAAATAGTAGTGCTAGATCCAGTGTAGTTACACTTAGGAAAAAAACAGTATTTGAACAAAACATTTTTTCTTACTTCAGTGTTTATTAGCATTTAAGGTTGTTATGCTGTGCTCATAATAATTTCACCTTCTCTGCTGAATATAAAGGCAAGTAATCTGTGTATATCATTCTTTCCAGACTTGTTCCAAAATTACTGTGGAACAGTAAGATACGAAAAGACGAGAGAATATGAACAGTTTTAAATTACCTTTAGCTGTGGAGCAGCCATAATAATTGGAGCTCATATTCATCTATTTTAAACCATTTGGCAATGTTCAGTAAACATTACTATGGTCATGGAACTCATGAAGACATCTTCCACAGTATGTATTTATAGAGGAGATATAAGCATTTCTTCATATGCAAAAAGGCTAATATAGAGCATATAATTTTAAAACTTTTCATCACTCTACAGACGTTTTCACACATATTTCTAAGGTTTTGTCTTTTTGTTTTAATAGATTTTTAAATGCACACAATAAGGATGCACAAGTAACTACATAAAAAGTTGCCATTAAAAAAACTTTGGGTTTTAAAATACTCTTTTCCAATAGTTTTTGGAATAGTCATGCAATAAAAGATAGAGTTGATCTGTAAGGAGAGTTGGCATACAATCCGGTGTGCTATGGTTTGGTTTGGGTTTTGTTTTGAAGGGTTTTTTGTTCATTTTTCCCCCACTGGAAAATCATGAAAGAGGAAGGGGAAAAAGAAAACGTATTACCAAATAACCTTCCAAGTGACATTGGTTGTAAACTAAAAAAACTTCAGCTAAGAATGTGAGACAGTGAGAGAAATCAGACAAGAGAATTGCATGCATTTATGGGAAA
Organism: Phylloscopus whistleri; assembly: GCA_017589585.1. Taxonomy (NCBI): domain Eukaryota; kingdom Metazoa; phylum Chordata; class Aves; order Passeriformes; family Phylloscopidae; genus Phylloscopus; species Phylloscopus whistleri. Next base: position 8,196,372 of record JADMLD010001013.1, on the reverse strand, counting down.
AGCCTTCTTTTTTTGCACTAATCTACCCCATTTCTGTTTGGAGCAATAATCTATCAGATTGCTCAATATCCAAATTCTAGGGCTATTGCTTACCTTCATGCTCATGACATGTTTTTATATATCATGTACAGATGACATCTAATATCCATGCCCAGTGAGACACAGATATAGAAGCACTGCTCTTCTTGAGATTTGTGTATCTGTGCTCATGAGATGTAGGACTGGCTTATCTGAGCCATCAGCTTTGCAGAGAGTCTGTTGCTGTAACAAATCCAGGGGCCAGACCCACAGCCAGAGTTTAATGTCTCTCTGTACAAAAGTGCTAAGATTTTAGGAAAACATTACTTTTCTGGGTGAACTGCACCCTATCGGTTTAGTCTAATGGCTCATTTGGGGTATGATTGACAGCTAATGTACCTATAGACATTAATTAACATTATCTGGAATTCATTAACTTGCTGGGATATTACTAACTATATAGGTCTCACTGCATGTGATATGACAGAGGCTGTAAACATAAGTAGTATCCTCAGCTGTATATTTTCAGATTGTTAAATGCAAAAGTCTTGCTGAGAAGCTAGAGAACATCTATTCCAGTAGCAAAGGGAATGCCCAGATCTCATTGGCAGCCTAACTTACCATGGAAACTTCTACTGACAGTAACATGCAAGGAAAAAAAGCGTTTCCTGCTCACAGAGGGCAGGATAAAAAAGGAAGAGTTGTCAAGCAGATAAAAAATGCTGGATGTACTTAATTTGAAATCAGTTAGGAATAGAAACATGAAAGTGAATTAGGCCAATCTACCAACAATTTTCAAGGAACTCCAACAAAAGAATGATGGGAATTCTTGAAAGGTGAAGTAACTGGTATTTTTCACCATCAGTTCTCTGATTAGCCATGATGCTTCCAAGTGCAACCCTTCCTGGATCCACAAATCCACAGAAAGGACTTCCTTTTCAAAGTTTATGCCTGGCATGCTTTATTATTATCTTTTGATCAAGAACTAAGTACTGAAAGCTCAAGTCTTCTTCCCCCCTTAAATCAAAGCTACAGGTCTGTGAGATTATAATCCTGTCTTTCCCAAGGGAAGTTCTTCAGATACTAAACTGAAATTGCGTAAAAAGTGAGCTTTGTTTTTCTCTGTTATGCATCATATGCATGTGAGTGACAATCCCCACAAATACACGTCAGACACATTTGCTGCCTTGTGCACTCTTACCTTTCTTTCAAGAGGAATTCAGAAAATTAACTGTCTCCCATTACAGACTCATTTCTAATTTCACCCATATAACAACTTTTGAAACCTGATTATTTTCCTGCCTTTAGGATAATGGATTTTGTCCCCATGTGTAAATGTTCTATTGGTGAAAAAAAAGGCAGCTCAGTGTACTTTTGATTTTTCTTGGGGTACATTTGAGCAAATGCTTTGTTTGAAGATGAATATGTTTCTAATTACCTATTTGTTTATATGTAAGTGCTTGTTTCAAATATGTGAGACAATTTTAGATTTGCTTCCTTGACATTAGATTCCAGGTGATTATCCCATCATCTGTGGATTATAATTACTAGTTATGTAGAAATAATTAATTTCCATTGTGACATTAGAGTTTGTAGACTGTCCCATAAAGCTGGAGGCAATTTCCTGTCCTAAACAACTTTCAACTTAAGTATAAAATAAGAGGTATTTTATGACCCTGCGGTACTGAGGCAAGATGCTCCAGCTGGTGATGGGGGGCAATCACTATGCAGCATATATCCAAACATTTTAAGTGTGTTCTTAGACAACAGGGTGATAGTGGTTTTGCAGGCTTCTATTGAGTGGTACATCTCAATGTGCTTACTGAAAAATTGGACAAATGGGCTTAGGTTGAGGTTTGCTTGAAAAGTGGCAGAAGCCATTTTTCTTGCTCATAGTATAAGTGCAAAAATGTACGAGAAGGCAAGTGGAAAGACTTTTGAAGTGGAGATAAATAGTTTTGGTCTAATTCCTTCCCCATGTTTACTACATTGGGAGAAAATAAGTTTTGTTCCTGTGCTGGTGAGAGTTATCATTGTGGCAGTGATATTTTCCACTATTCTTTGTTCGTTCACTTTTTGCCTCAATATTTAGGAAGTGCTCAATGCATTTTATATTTTTAAGGAGTTCAGAAGAAAGCTGCTTATTTTATAATAGCTGTAAGGAGAGTTGGCTATACAGCTCCCTGAACTGTTTGTTGGTCTAATAGGTGAAGGGAGTAAGAAAAACAACATAAGATCATAAGTGGACAACTACAAACAGAATGTGCAGAAAGTGTAGTACCCTGTGTCAACTTATAATACCAAGGCTTATAATACCAAGTGCATTCAATCCCCATACAGGTCAGTCATTTAAGATGATTCTTGTGGGTCCCTTTCAACTCAGAATATTCTGTAATCTGTGACTGTGATTATATCTGCAAAAAAAATGGTACATTGTATGTTCATTACAGTATCTCAATACCCTTCTGGGAATACAGTGGTTTCTTTTTTATTTGGCCTGTACAATCAAGATTTCTGTTAGGAATCCTGAAATTGTTCTGCTGTTTTATGAAAAAAATGTCTGGAGGACAGTAGCAAAATACACTTTTCCAAACTTACTTAAATGCCTTCTGTGTCCTAAGAATGTCTTTTCTGTGAGTGCTCTTAAGGAGAAATGGTAACAATTTCCTAGACAAAACTGCATTTGCTAATTTACAGAATGGTTATTTTCAAAAAAAATTTTGAATTAACTGAAGAGTCACAAGTTTAAAATATTTTTTACGTATGAATAGAAACACAAAGCCGTAGCATTTAGGGACTTGATCCACAAATACCATGAATGTAGAGTTTATAATTGAAACAGTAAAAAGTACTGTGCTAAATGTAATCAGTGTCACAGGATCAGTTTTTCTCTCTCTATTCCTATCAGAGTTACAAATGGTATATGCAAGTCACATTAAAAGTACCTCGATATTTTAGTTGGGGGGGGGGAGGGGGTTTCTCCTCTTTTCCTGCAGATTTCTTTCCATTCTCATTGTAGTTCCTGCCTCTGACATTGACATACGTCTTTGAAACATAAAGCAGCACATGGTCCCAGAGCTGAGACTTTCTCCATCCACATGACTCTCAAGCAGAGACCTGTGAGCAGTTATTCAAAGTAGCCTCACAAACAGTGCCTGGAGGCACATGTTTGGATGTTTTTATTATCCCAGTGGGCATAAGGCATAGGGATTTTTGACCAGGATCAATCTGGAAAAATTTCTGAAGAACTGCAGGTGCTTCTCTGTAAGGGACTCCCTCTACACAACATGGATTAGGAGCAGTTTTAAAACTGGTTTAATTGCCTGAGCAATGTCTAAAATTATGCTAGATCAGAAAGAGTATGTCAGGAAAATGAGCTCACCATGGGGAGCTAACGTCTCTTCAGCCATTCCTCTTGCCTGGGTCCCTTGGGATGTGCTGTCCCAAGGGAATAGTGAATTGACTTTCCAAAGTAGAGGGCCTGCTAGTGTTCACCCTGTGCAGTTTACCCCGTAAGCCTCTACACGAAATAGGAGGATAAAGGAGTAGGGTATGCAATGCACCTTTCAGTGGGAAGTGTGGTGGTGGCTCGCTGGTACACTGTACTGAGTTTTGATTGTTTAACTACAAGGTGGTGGGAAGAAGAAAGTGGTAGGAAGGAAACTCCTGGCTTCTGCTAAAAGAGACAAATTATAATCATAAGTAGAAATGGGGCATAATCCAGGCTATAAGATTATATTTTCACAGTATCCACTGTGCAAGCATATTTAGTGCTTAGCTAACAATGTGCAGTCAATTTTAAGCATAGTTTTTTCCAGTTTTTTAATCTTTTCAACAACCCACAATTTTGAAATGGGATGCTCTTCTTAGGATTAGCATAGGGACAATAAGCTTGTTTCCCTGTCTCAATCCATTTTAAACTTAAATGTGTTTTGTTAAAATACTAACAGTTACCTATCCTTGTGCTTGGGCTAGCTCTACTAAAAAAGCTTTTCTACTCAAGGATTTGATGGATGATTTGAGTTGCAGAGAACTGTTGCTGTTTCTACCCTGGGCATGGAGAAACAACATCTGCCAGTGATGCCTTAAGTTTTAGCTTTCATGTTTTTGAGTTCCCATGCTGCCTAGGGGTGTAGTTCTGAGCCTCATATTAAGTGTTAGTCAGCTGTCTTCACAGGGTCAGTAGACAAAACAAATCCTTTTCCAGATGGAAACCAAGAACAACTGTTACAAGTTTTCAGGCCCAAAAGCATAAACAAGGATGGACTGAAGAGAGAAGACAAGAAGGATGGGACTTCATAATCTGAAGCTGTAATTGGACAATTAAACCCCAATATGCAAATGGACCAAAACTTATAAAAGTGTGAGACCTCATGAAATGTCGTCCATTTTGTGTTCATTTTGAGTGGCCAGGCTCTTGTAAGGGGTGTACGCTTAAAGGCCTTTTAATAAACACCAACTTTATTCTCTTAGCTCTGTCTAATCTGTCTTCCAGATCAGCCCTCCCAAGGCATCCCCAGGAGTACTTTCCAAATGTGATGCTACTTCCAAGTGGAGGAGAATAGCAGGGAGGCATGTATCCTACACAGAAGAACAAATGAAAGGGAGAGAAAATAGGTTTAACATTTCTTCTCTGTTCATCTGACTAAAATAAAGGCACAGTTCTTCTTTATTTGTCTAAGTATGTGCTCTTACAGCATCATCAAAGGAAACACAACGGGATTCAAAATAGTTGAGAAAGTCAAATAGCTGTGTTAGCAAAAAAAGAAAAAAAAAAGGAACATAATGAAATGTGTTTTCCTTCTCAGAATCAGATGACCACTATGTTTATAAAAGAATCTGAAGCACATCCATATTTACATGTTTTCAGACTGTACCTGACTCTCCCAGTACACAGCCACTGGCTACCCAAACTCCATCTGTGGGCCTTGCCTGCCAATGACCCAGTGTTAAAACAAATAGTTTGAAGAGACAGCAAGATTAAGCAAGCATTTACCAGCCTGTCTCTGAGGCTTAGTATCTTCATGTCTTGAATGTAATTTGAAGGACGTGAAAACTTTATCATCTCTACTCTTCTTTAAAAAGGGCATCAAAATACAGCATGTATTTCTACCTCAAAAAAATGGCAAGTCACAAATATTTGGAAGTATGTAGGAAAGGACAATCCAGATTATAGTTTAGGACTCTCCAGATTATAGTTTAGGACTCCCAATAGTCATTAGCAATAATAATTATAAAATTAACCAGTAAAAACACCTTAAAAAAGGAATATGAGAAAAAACTTACTAGTTGTGAGACATTTTAAGATGTTGAAGAGTTTTGTGGGATGTGGCAGAAACTACATGACATGGAGCATTTAAAATTTGCTAAACCAAAGCATTCAGAAACAGACATATAATACAAAGCATTTTTGTATTGTTGGGGTTCAACTGGTTATCTGCTCTCTATTTCTGAAGATCTCCTTTTGAAAAAAAAAAGAAATTAAATACAATTATATACCCAAAATATCTCTCTTATTTTCTTTTTCAGCACAAATTGAAGTGATACCATGCAAAATTTGTGGTGATAAATCCTCTGGAATACACTATGGAGTCATCACATGTGAAGGCTGCAAGGTATGAGATTTTAATACAGCATAGTTATCATCATTTGCATTAGCCTCAGGAACCTGTGTACAATGATATACTCTTACAAGCTTTCAAACAAGTGGTGCCAAAGGCTGTAAAGCCTACTGCTGATAAAAATGCATTTCATGACGAATTTTCCTAGTTGCTTTCCATTTTATCAAATAGTCTTTAGAGCTACCTCCTTGTTTGAAACATGAATTAATTACATCTGATGCTGTGTAAGTGCTGACACCAACAAAGGCTGGCAACTGTAAGTCACACCTGTTCTACCTTAAATCAGCTTTGAAAGAGGTGGATTTTTTATCTTGTTTCCTATACAACCCATGTATACAGCATTGCAGTTGGCATGTTACTTCTGGTCAGCCTTTTTTAAGAGCTTACAGGTGTGAGTTTGGTCCTTTTTTATCTCCTTTTGCACAATCTGCAGACCAAATTATAATCTCCAAAAGAAAGGATGTCTTACATTATGAGCAGTGTAAAGAGATCCTTTGTCTTCTTCCTCATAGGCTTTAGTGCTGGGGCAGTTGCTGGGAATTGGAAGTTAAAAAAAAAAAGAGCAGAGGAGGGAGATGCACAGCCTTGCTACTTAGACATATCAACATATTACCTCAGGTATTAGTTCGAAGAACACAAGGCTCAAGTAAAGAGAAGAAAGGCTTCAATCTTCAATTTTAAAAATTGCAATTTTATTATCTAAGGAATTACATTATTATTCATGACAAAGCAGAATTTCATACTACATGTTGGTATTTCAGTTTTAATTGTAAATGGGAAATTGCAAAGATGGAGAGGCAGCATCTCTGATTTCTTGTATGTGGAAACACACAAAATGGAACATTTGAAAATGGGTGCCTGTTTGCAGAATGAAATCACAGGTCTGTACTTAGTGCTTTACAAAGTATTAGCTGAAAAATATCAAAATGTGGGTGCACTCATTTGCAAAGGAAATATTTTAATGCCAGTACATTGAGAACCAATATAGCAAAGATGTTTATTTCAGGAACTTGAACCATTGTAAGCAGAACAACTTGCAGTGTGTCTTTGTTTTACTGTGGCACTGGACTAGAAATAAGTATCTTCTTATGACGATCACATGAAACAGGATTAAACTAGTTGATCTGATACTTCAAAACTGGCACAAAAGCTATGGAAGAAAATTCCTTTAAGCAGGAAAAGAGCATCTTCTCTCAGTACTCAGAGCCCACAGACTGTATAGGGGTATAGTCTCCCATAGAAATAATTAGGGTTAGTGCTGGCCCTTGTGTGTGCCTCAAGAGGAAATGATACCACTGTGCTCTGTGAGTAGACTGCTTATTGAGATAAAGAGATTCTCTTCCACTTATAACAGTTTTAACCCTGTTGGGTTTGTGCCAGTTTTGCTGTATCAGATCAATTAGTCTAATCTTGTTTTGTGAGCCTGTGTGAAAAAAAAGGTGTCGGTTTTTCGCATCAGTTCCACTGGGAGGCATCTCAGTCTGTCAGAGCTCCCTGTTAAGGTAAGAGCTGTTTCTGGCAGTGCAGCTCTGCTGTCCATTTAAGTGCCCAGCATTTAAGTAGCTATTCACTCAGCCTGCATACTGGTCATTTCCAGCTCTTTTTGCCTCAGTTTGTTGGAAACCTGAAATGATTAAGAATGGAGCCTGTGGAAAAAAGAGGGTAGGTTCCCTCCACAAGCATGCACACATGTTGAGCCAGGCACCAGGCAGCCACAGTATTTCAGGATACAGCATCCAAGAATGGTAGTGCCAGTGGTGGTGCTACAAACTTAAAGGAACAGAAAATCCTTCAACTCAGTGTCACTACATTAGCTATGCTGCTGCAAATCCATATTCTAAGTGCTTAAAGGTTGTCTGAAATATTGCTGTTGGTTTGTGTGCATGCCTGCCTTATGCTGAATGTGCATACACAGTGGACCTGTTGGACCCACTAAGTAAATTTGCAGCTCTGACGCTACTCTTACAGAAAGGGCAAAACCTGAAGATGAGTTTGTATCACATATATCTCTGTGGCTGCTTTTCACCAAGAAGAATTTTGTCATTTCTTGTGCCTATCCCCAAAGCAAAGTACTTTCTACCACTTTTTTGTCATGAATTAGAAAGTAGCCCATTCAGCGATTTCCTTTCTCAGACTGGCTGTGAGTGGTGGGTGAAGTGATTTGTTCAAGGTGCAGAAGGACTTGTTGTCTGTGTTGGAGGCACTGGGAAATCTGTCTTTAACTCTTTAGCTCCTCAGTAATGAAATATATCTTCCTTCACACAAAATGGAATTATTCTGATGTAGAATAATGTAGCAAATCTATATAAAGATACCATAAAAATAAAATGAAAGGATTATTTCTCCATTATAAGACAACATTTAGATATTATGCAGGAAAATGAGAAAGTAAAATTCTCCTCAGAAAAATTAATTACCTGCTGTAAATTAATTTTCTTATGTAACCCTTGATAGGTAATATGGTCTTTTTTTCCTAAGGAGGGCAAAGACGAAACAAATTCCTCTTAGATGAGATCAACCTTAAAGGGAACATGAAGTACTTCAGGAGAAGGCACTGTCAATGCTAAATGGTTGTGTGTGGGTTTTTTAACATTGCTGAATTAATTTGTTCTCTGAAATCCGTAGAGGCTACTAAAATCTAAAGCTGAAAACAGAAAACACTTCACGAGTCAAAACCAAGATTGGCTATAAAGTTCAGCAAAGGCACCTCCAATTAGCACCCATTTAGTCTTAAATTAAAGGCACCTCTACCATATCAGGAAAGTTTTCGTCAGCTAAGATCAGTTAAGTTTCCACCAGAATTTTTCTGAGAGTTCCCCCAAAGTACATCTATTTTCTGAAAAGTACGAATCATAAAATTTAATTTATATTTTAGATACACTATAATCACTGACAGAACAAGCTCCAGCCAGTTCAAGTGGGTCTCTATGTTCAACTTCAAGAACTAGCATTCCTAGTGTCCATGGTGGAGCACCATGCCTGTCACTGTTATTGACACCCCACACCACTCTCATTCAGCTCACCAGGACCTGAGTGAGAATTCATGCATAAGCTGTAGCAAGTAAATTGAGGCCTGCAGCACTATCACCTTGTGACTTTGTCCTTTGCTCAGTATTAACATCTCTGCATCAGCCTATGCAGAGATACACTATTTTTTCCTGATAAATGAAGTAATGAAGTCAGCTGTTGCTTTCAGGCTTCATTCCAACATGTTTGCAAGCTACCCCAGAAAGGCACAAGCACTTTGGTGTCACTTCTGGTGACTGGTGACTGCAGTAATAATATTTCTGCTGTTTTACTACTCACAGCCTCCTGCAGTGACCAGACTATCCTTCAGCTTTCCCACCACAATCTGCAGCTGCTTGCATTTAAAGTTGCCAACTACTTTGCTTTTTTGTCTCTGGACCTGCAGATACTCCTGATCTTTTTGTTTATTTGTTTGTTTGTTTATGTATTTATTTATTTAGTATAGATTTAGTATTGTTTATTTTTGTTTCTCTTTGCCCCGGTGTCATTCCTCTTGTCACTTCAGCTGCTTCATGTCTACCATAACAGTACCTTTTGGTGATGCTCTTGGCACCACCTCATAGCGGCTGGAAGCTCTTAAGGACTTAGGTGTATATACTTCCCCTCTAGCCCTCAGATCTCTAGACAAACAGCCTGTGGAAAATGCCATTACATTCTCATGGTAGTATCGAAAGGTGTTGCTTTCTCCTTTGTGTGTTGGCTTTACTTGATACAGTCATTATATCCTAGTGCTTTTGTGAAGACTGAATTTTAATTACTTCACTCTTGAATCATATGTCTCTCTAGATCAGATCAACATTTGCCAAGTTAAAGTGAACAGCAGACTTCAGCTTCTCATGCTGTGTGTACCCAGTAACAGTTACCTCTTCATTAAAGGGAGAAATATCAAAACAAGTACTTTGAAGTCATCTCTTACAAAAGCTGACAAATTTTTCCTCTATTAGAGCAAGTATTAGATGATACAGGGTCATTATTGAACAATAAAAATGCATTCTATAACATCATTTAGATTTTAACAAAGAATTATATTCTTTAGAGAATACACACTTCTCCTTAATATAATTAAATGTTCTTTAGTACAATGCCACCATATCTGCAGAGTCACAGCATGAGTAGCAGTGCACTAAATAAGGGTTTACTGTAGTTGTTTGCATGCTTCTCTGTGTGTTTGTGTCTGCATGTGTGCGCACACACATAAATATGCTCATGGTAACACTTGGTCTTTCCTGCTCTCTTGTCCCAAGGGATTCTTTCGGAGGAGTCAGCAGAACAATGCATCCTACTCCTGTCCAAGACAGAGAAACTGTTTAATTGACAGAACCAACAGAAATCGTTGCCAACACTGCCGACTGCAGAAATGTCTTGCCCTGGGAATGTCTCGAGATGGTAAGGAGTCAAACTTGTGCTTCACATCTAAGCCCTTTGAAACTTTTCTTCACTGCTGACTTATTTAAACTCCCTGTAGATTTCTGCAAAAAGAGAGATGAGAAGCTCCATACTTTGTAATGCGTGCACTGTGAGACGATCTTTGCCATCCGGTTAACAAAGAAGGCTGTTTTGGAGAGGGGTAGGGAAAATCACAAAATGGGAGAGCAGTATTAGTTTAGAGCAGGAAGAGTCAGAAGTGAAATACGTTATTCTGATCAAAAGCACAGAGCACAAAAAGGTCATCTCTGGAGAGGTGGGTTTATATTAAGCATTACATTAAACATCAGCATTTGTCTTAACATTTAATATTGATGTGTGAAAGCATCCATTCCTCTGAGATCTCTAAAGGTCTGGTAGTAAGGAAGCGCAACCCTACACAAATTTACACCTTGATAGCGGGTTTCTGTTTGTTTTATTCAGAGCACTTGACCAAATATTTTGCATTGGTAGAAACACCATTTCTTTTACTTGCGCATTGCTTCCTGTCCCTATCTGGGTCTGTGGAAGAACATTTCCTAATTTAGCAATGAAAATGGATCCTATGCCAGAGGAAAGGTCCACAGTCTATGCCATCTCAGGATCCTGTGGTCCTTGTAGAGCTCTGGTCCACCTTCCAAACTGTGGTGTGATCAGCCAAGACCAGCAGGCTGAAAACATGCCTTACACCAAAACTGCAGACAATGGGAGGTTTGGGCAAGGTTGTCCACAGCTGACATGCCCTGGGCACCACTCCTCATGCAAGGAGTTTCGGGCTCAAAAACATGTTTTATATGGTGAGAGGATATTAGAAGAAAAGTTCTTATTTTTAAAAGCAGTTTATATTAATTTCATTTTTCTGGAAGCAGTTTTCTCTCTTTAAAGGTTTACGCAAAATGTGTATTTTTAAATTCAGTTATTGTTGGAGAAGTTACTTAAAGAGCTATTTATTTAGGCGGTCCACAGGTTAAACTTGTTTAAAATTTGGACCATAATAGGTCTTCTTCTACCTTGATGTGTCTTACATCTCATGGAAATTACTTGTTTACCAGTCTCACCAATCTGAGAGGGGCCTTGCAATCTGGCCTTTTATCCATGGATTCTTTTTGGTCCTAGCATCCAATTTACTTGACACCTCCTAATTCTCTGGTGATTAAAGAAGTAATACTTTAGTAGTTTAACAGCGCATGCTTTCCTCCTGAAAGTCATGTCTTCCAATGATTTAAGGTATCACAGGGGCATTCTAATGTGACTGAAAGTACCATCTTCCCAACCAGTAATTCAGAGACCACTGCAGCGAGACAAAATGAGTGATTCTTCCAACAGCATCACTTTGTTCTCACATAGTTCATGGTCTTTATGATTGTTTAGGATTAAGAAAATTAAGAGCTCTTGCAAATTTAAGTGTGTGAATTTTTTGACAGAAAACTTTAATTTGATTTTTACCTCTCGACCATGTAATAAATTCATTTTTATCATGCAGAGGCAGGATGCTAATTGACAGCAGCTGGAGAATCCAATTAATGAATATATAATGAGGATAAGCAGTGGATATTTGGTTTTATTACTGAGGCCCTAAATTTGAAGAAAACACACAGTTGCATTATTCAAAATTATTTAAAATGCAGTCATTGTATATTGTCCATAACAGTATGCAGCATACCATGCACTGATTCCAGGAGCAGGCTGAGTTTGTGTGAGGTAGCTTGTAGCCAGAGTGTAGGGCTGCAACTAAACTGAGGTTAGCAATAATAATAATAATAAAAAATCTTGGTGTAAAAAAAAAAAAAAAAGTGAAAATAAATCAAAGCAGCTGTTGCCTTGTTGTTCTGGCACTGTATTTTCATATTATACTCTACTTTTTCTGGTTTTTTTCCTGATGGAAGAATTTCACATTTACCCACATACAGGTTCAAACTGTTCTCAAGGGCTAAGTGAAAGTCGCGTGCTAATAAATATGATTCTGAATTCATCAAAATTTCAGATGGACTGGAAATACGTAGTATAAAAAATACACCTCATAATGCATAGAAGTCTGTATTTCTGGAGCTATATCCGCCTACCTGTTCTGATGAATTCTGCTGAATGCATCTCTCATTTGTTTTGGAGCACAATCAACAACTGCTTCTGCTCTAAGATCTCAAGATCTAGCCCAGTAGAAGACCAGAATGTATACAGAGATGGGGGTGGAGAGTGATAATCAGCTGTGATCTACTCTATATATATATGCTGCGAATTTACTCCTCCTAGTTCCACACCAATCAGTCTGTCACCTTTGAAAATTTCAATCTCAGTGTAATGAACCCCATTTCTGGGGGAAATGGTTTGCTCTCTTATATTTTCCTCCCTTTCTGATCAGAAGTAGTGCATGGATTTGTGCATGGGGATTATTAAAATGGAGATTGCATAAATCCCTAAGACTTTTCTCAATGGAAAAGATGACATTCATTTGTGCCGTTTACCTCCAAATCTGTTACTTTCTTCTAGGTTCTAACCTGCAAGATTATTTTTTAAAGCAGGAAGATAACACCCCATTTAAAGGATGTCATAATAAGGCTTTAGGGCTTGTTTTCACCCAGAATACTAATCTTGTTAATGTACTGTGTGAAGGTTTGTGGAAAGTTAGTAAATGAATTTACAGACTGTACGTTTCATACAGCTCTGGGTTGTTGTTCAGAGAACACAGAGATATAAAAGGATGCATGGTCTTTTTAAAATTCAGAGTGAGAAGTGAATTGCTTGACTGAGGCCCTCCTGTCAAATAGGAATCATTGTCACCTGGTAAATTCAAGTACACAATATCTTTTTCTTTATGAGATGTATGTGATGTAAAGCATTGCATCATTTCTCATTTCCACAGAAAAAGATGTTTCCATAGCAAAATTAACCCTGAAATTAATATCAAAAGAGTGGTGGGGTTGAGGGGAGTTGAGAAAAATTTAAAGACAACAATATGCTTTTGCATTGTGCTTTGCTTTTCAGCTGTGAAATTTGGAAGAATGTCCAAAAAGCAGAGGGATAGCTTATATGCTGAAGTGCAGAAGCACCAGCAGCGACTGCAGGAGCAGCGGCAGCAGCAGAGTGGTGAGGCAGAAGCCCTCGCCAGGGTTTACAGCAGCAGCATCAGCAATGGCTTGAACAATCTGAATAACGAAACTGGCAGCACCTACTCAAACGGGCACATCATCGATCTGCCGAAGTCTGAGGGCTATTATAACGTGGATTCTGCCCAGCCCTCCCCAGATCAGTCGGGGTTAGACATGACTGGAATCAAACAGATAAAGCAGGAACCTATCTATGATCTCACCTCTGTACCAAACTTGTTTACCTATAGCTCTTTCAACAACGGGCAATTAGCTCCAGGGATATCCATGAGTGAAATCGGTAAGGAAAATTCTTATTCCTGTAGTGCAATGTGTATATGTAAGCTAAGCTCCAGTACTGCCTTCATTAAAATGTAATACAGGCATTCCATACACAGGTACACAATAGTTACATGTTCACACGTGTGTGCACACATACAGAGTAAGGAAAAGGAGTCTGGAACTAATTGACATAATATTAAGGCAGCTCTGTTTTTACTAAAAATTATGCAGTTCTTAAACTCAGCAGTTCGTTTCTGTTTATTAAATAGGAGCATCAAAGCAGGTGATGAATCAATCATAACCAAGTGATAATTAGGAAGGGACTTGTTTCAAATGAGCTCATTACTGTCAGGGTTAAATGATCTCTTCAGCCAACCATCTGTATTCTTGTCAACACCCAGAATCCCCATAGCAGCTAATTCCAGGGTACTTACTATGAAAAAGTACTAGTTCATACTTTGGCTGCACGAATGTCAATGCCAGAGCAAGCTCCCCAAATTCATAAAGTGCACAAACTCTGAATGTGTTTCTGTGGATATCCCTGTTTCTCTGCCTGAAGGCCTTGGAGAGCTTGTCCCTTGCTTTCGTCTTTGACAAGTGACAGAGACCCCTCTGTGAGGTAAAACTGTTAGAATTGCAATGACTAAAGGTGATTTTTGTCTAAGGAGGATTTCTGTTCATCTAATGCTTCTAGTTGTATTTCACTGAGGCCACTGGAAGTACTACTTCTACTACAAAGAAATAGCATGAACAAAGACTGACATCCTAATTAGTTACTGGAAGAAATGAAATATGCTGAATCAGTTGTGGCTGAGAACTTAATCAAAGGGTAATGGAATTTGTTAATTTGTTAGCTTTGTTAATGGAATTTAATTTAAAAGAAAGAAGAAGGAAAAAAGTAATCTTCGAGAGCACTCCTAATAAATTCATTTCAAATCATGAAAAAACCTCTATAGCTCTGGCCTAACTTTGCTGTCTCATGTACATGAATGTACACTGAGATCTGTAACTGTGTGTGTGTGCTCAGACCTACTGAGCACCCTGGAGATGTGGCCTCCACTCAATATAGATTGCAGTAGTGGGATATATAGTAGTTATTGTCTGGTAAAAAAGTGAAGTTGCAGCTAAAATTTATAGGATGTTTTCTGCCCATGCCCATGCTCACGTGTAGGGGGCTCTATAACACAGTCTGATTTAGTTGCAATTGTCCAGGAGAAAGTTAAACTTTTCTGGCACTCTGTTTATGAAGGCATGTTTTATTATCACATTTGGCCTAAGCCACTATCCAGTGAAACTATACACCCACAGTGTAGGATTAGAGATGAATATTTGCTCCAACTCCTCTCTCAGCTCTCATGGCCATATGAATATTACTCACACATGGCTAGTGCATGTCAGTCCTGCAACTGTGGATTGCACCACTGCAAACCAGCTGAGAGACAGTTTAAACAGTCCTTAAAAGCTACATGGGCCCTACATAGCAAATGGCCTGTCTCTGAACTGACAGCAATATTCAGAAGCTCTGGGAATTACCTCTCTTCATTTTGAAATTGAAACTAGGGCTCCTAAATTACTATGATTTTACACAAGTACTGCCATCTGTCATATGTGACATCTACAGCAGAGGGGTAAGGGTGACAGAGATAATGTAGTAGAAACAAATCAGCTGACACAACTGGGAGAGATGCATCATAAAATATTTGGATTAGTGCACAGGCAAATTATATTTTCAGTGTTTAAAAAGAAGTAGAAAATGCCTCTTAATGCTGCAGTGGATTGTTGGACCATCTGTGGAGCTGCAGTCTTGCAGTCCTGGGATGTACTGATTTAAGCACACTCATAGTGTGCTTAAATTTCACTATTGCATCTCACTCCAGTGACATTTAGGAATAAACTCAACTTATGCTAAATAGACATTACCACTTTTAACTGTTAGATGAAATCATACAGAATATATAAGAGTAGAAAAGCTATACTGCATTGATCCTTGTGGCTGATAGCAATTTCTTTATACCAACATGTCTTAGTGATCTAGTGAACCACTAAGTATCCCAGATCATGACAGTTCTTTTTTACACTGATTATTTTCTATGAGATAGAAATTTCCAGTCTTATATTTATTTGAAGAATGTAAGGGCTAGAAGAAAGCTATGTACATAAGCACAACCTCAACTGCCACTTGCCTGATCTTGAGTGCAACCATCTTATGTTTTTTCCTCATGAATGAATGTGTGGGAACTTCTTTCACTAGAAGTTTCTGTAAGCTCTCCAAGGAGCAGACCTCTTCACAAGCACTTAGAATAAAAGTAGTCTATGCAGTTTCTGCATTACTTGTCAACCAAAATCTAATTCACTTACTCCTTTGGTGTTAGTGTTTTGCTAGTTTCAAACTCACTTCTCTCGTGGGTAGGGTATTTTTTATTAAGATATAGTTGGCTGCACATTTCCAAGTTTGAATCTCATTTTTTCTTCCTTATGTTTTCTAATCTTTTCAATCATGTCACATTATGTCTCAGTCTTCATTGATGCTTTGTGACTTCTTTCAGTTCAGAATTGTCTCTTAATTAGCATGCTATGAACCTTCTTTTTCAGATTATTATGAAAATGTTAAATGCTTGTAAAACAAGTCCTAATAGTGGTCCCTGCTGCACCTAACTAAAAATACTTGCTGCAATTGCATATATTACTTTAGTATTTACATTTGGCTTGCTATCTAACAGTAAGTTCTCTGTAAAATTCAAGTAACAAGTCTTCCTTTCCCTGTCAGTTTGATTCAGTTATAAAAATAATGTTTTCTAAGATACTTTATGACATAATTTACACATCATTTACATGCTCTTCTTCACATGTTAATTTTCTAGTTCCACCAAAAAGTAATCTAAATGGTTAGAGCTACTTTGATCTTTAACAGTTCTGTGCTTTAATTTGAATGTGAAAATGTTCTTTTTCACAAGCATACATTCATCTACAGAAGACTTTGTAGTGGAAATGCAAAATTTTTTTAACAGTTTTGAAATGCAAAATTTTTTACACAGCAACTGTTTTGACTCATAGTATTAGAATGTAACAGCAAGAAAAATATACCTTATCTTGTATTGCATATTACTGGTATCTATATACTGTGCTAGCAAATAGGTGTAGGAGAAAGACATGCTGACAGATTGAAGTTATATAGGGCTCTGTCACACATGCTTAGTATTATTATATTTCTTCAAATGAGTTAAGTAGACCAAGATAAAACAGTCTATTATCTGAGCTCTATGAGAAGCAGGATAGGCAATGCCTCCTATGGAAGAGAGGGTTAAGTATAACAAAAAAAATTTTCAGGTACAGTCACAAATTTCTCATGTAACTGTCAGAGCTTATGATGGGGAGAAGTTGTACAAAATCAGGTGGTTGCCCATTAGGCACAGTCCTCATCAATATTCCACTTCCTCTAACCAAAAAAAAACCCTCAAAGCATAAAGACATCACTCCAAAGATCATAAATACACATACAGAACTTCAACTTGGCATCAAGTGCATTTCCAGTCCAGATACCTTTTCTTTAAAGGGATGAATTTTTGTCCTTCAAACCATCTTCTTGGAGACTTGATAAGGATTTGGGTGGGCAGAACAAAAAATAGGTGATGTGCAGATGAGTTAGGCAAGCTCTTGTCACTGCCTGTCCTACTGTCCATAGGTGGCATGATTCAGGTGTGTTCCATCAGCCAGTGATGCTGCTAGCATGGGAGACACCCATATCCCGAGGATTCATGCTGCCAGGAACTTTACAGCATGATCCTGTTTCTCCACTGTGCTGTCTACACATCTGGGAAGGCAGAAGTGATACAGTGGGAGCTCAAACCATAGGGTGAAATCTGCTTGCCATGTCAAAAGCAAGAATTTGGTCATTTGCATAATGGCTTTCTCCTCACACAGCAAATCACGGAGGTCAGCTGGTAGGTGGGAAATTCTGAAGTGAAAAGGGACCAGCCTCCAGTTCCTGATCTCAGTGCTTGCTCCCAAGTGTGGTTTTAAATTAGGAGGCATTAAAGGCTTATATTTAGACTTGGTGAAATTAAAAGACTATCTTGTTTAAATATATGTGCATTATATTGTCTGCCATTGACCTGAACATTGCGTTCTCCTCACTAAATATGTGCCTCCAATCTTGGTCTGTAAAAGTTAATAGAAAGGCTTCCCTGCCTTAACTGCAGTTGAGATTGCCAGCCTATGATTTCTTATGACAAGATAAAATTATTAGACAACACTGTTGTGGAGAAAAGAGGTCGGTTAAGTATTCATTGTAAGTCAAACTAAAGGGTGCCCTGTAGCTGTGTATACACAGGTAGTCAGTAAGATACCTTTAGAGTGTACAGGAGATAACACAGCCCAGCCTCTATAATTACAGATGAAAGTGTTGTTTACATATATTTACATGACATTTCTTCTACATCAGGCCTGTATGAAGGTACCCAATGGTTTCAAGAGCTTACATTTCTACCAAAATTAAAGTAAGGTTGGTGAGCTTAGGTTTGATCTTCCCTTTCCCCAGTCCTTCTAAGCCTGTCCTGCTATGTATATCTTAGAATGGGCAGTAGTTCCCTAGGACAGATGCCTAATGTGGATTGGAGGAGGCATCACCTGCCTTACATTGTAAGGCACAGCTCTTTTGACCCAGACACATAAACTGAAAAATTATAATAAAGGAAAGCCTTATTTTTTTTTAACTTACTCAGGATAGGTAAAAGAAAAGTCCTCTTGGTGACCACAAATTACATTCTGTGCATTTGTAATTTAGTCAAAATTTAGCTGGGTTCATACATTCATCTCAGGACCACAGTGAACAATTTTATATTCTGCGAAGTTATTTAATTTCCATTGCTGCAATATTGTACAAGCAGGAGTTGTTTCACTCTCTCTCCTTCAAGGGAGATCATCACCTGTAAACATTCTGAAGTCCTCTGCTGAAGATCTACTTGAGGGCCAGTCCCATGCCTTTTTCCTCTCAGCAGAAATTTTTTCATTAACTTTAGAAGAATTTAGTTTATTCCTCTATGTCTATACTCTTCATGGATGTCCACCAGACTTAATGTTGGATATACAATATATAAACGTGTATATCAGCATCAGACAGATATCTTAAAAACTCCACTGTGCTTTGGTTTTGAAAGCACTTCTCCATGTAATAAGCACTTCTCTTTGCAAAAGCACTTCTCCAATGTGATAAGTATTTCTCATTCCTTAACACCCTTCTCTTTATCTCCAGTGTTTGTTCCCTGTGCCAGATCAAGTGTTAACAGACAGCTTACTGAACATGTTTTGGTCAATTAGATGCTATTTAAAGGGACACTCCAAACCAGACCCAAAATGAAGTGAGCTCACTAATTAAAGCCTGTACCTAAGGTAACAATAGCATCTATGTTTATGTTCCCTTTACAAAGCCACTACCCACCCCGCAGTGAAACAGGAATTATGTTTTTGTAGTCAGTCCTGTGTAATGTTCTTCTGCTTCTTTTTCTAGGCCATGGTTTAAATATTCCTTCTAGCAACATGACAGTCAAAATTTTACTGGGCTGCTGTCTACACCCTGGAAGCTGTATTTAAGAGAAGTAATGTTGCCATCTAGTGAGCATTTAAAATATGCAACGTGTGCATTTTACACACGCCATCAGGGCACTCTATCTTACCATCACTACCTGTTTAAAGATGACAATGAGAATACATTCATATTTCAATTTGGTTCTCATTTCAGTTCACGTGACAACACTTAGGACTTCAGCTTGTTTTATAAATGAGCTAAAAATATGCACAGAATGGTATTAAAAACAACCTTACATAGCCTACATTTTTAAGCATCATAATACAGTTCTTTAAAGAGATCAAATTTCTAATCCTTTCAGGTATATAAAATTACTCTTCCAAAGACGAGAATGTTTTTTTTCCATGACCCAACTTGGCAAAATATGTTCATTCAGCTGAGAGTCCAAAGAAAGCTGTTAGAAATCAACCATTTGTAGCAGTCAAAATATATAAAATACCATATCATATATCCCATATGTTACCATATATCATGGCAATCTTTTCAGGAATAACATTGTGCTGTGCATATTGTCAGATTACAAGTCACACATAAAAATCAATGTAAATCCAATGGTGTGGTAGGTACTAAGGTATCCTCTTGCTGCCAGTTGTAAGAATAGACTTTTGGCTGGTTCCCTGTTTTGGTTCAGCAGATTTCATTCCCTGCTTTGGAGCAGCAATGTCAATAGGAGAAGAAATGGCTTTCTGCAAATATTGCTCAAAAAAAGGCTGGAGCAGGTGCCAGAGCACAGAGGGCCTGGAATGTGTGAAAGAAGTATGTTGTCTTCCAGGGCTGTGACTCATGCACAGCCCACAAAGAGGCAAACTGCAGATGAGAATCGAGAGGTCAAGACAGCGATGCTTTAGGAATCACTGTAGTATATGGAAGTGGCATACTCCCTGCCAAAATTACTGTGACTTGAATTAGTGATTACTTGTTTCTTTCGTCCTCATCTGTGTAACCCCATCATGGACTTAGTGTTAACTTTCAGTGTTGAAAGTCAGCATTTTTGTCTGATGTTTCTGGGCAGTCAGCCTCAACAATTACAAGGTAATTGTGCTTTGTGAGAGCTTAACCTGGGGTCCCTGTTGTATTTCTTTGTCATCCTGGACAGCACTGGTTGATCATGCCTTAATCCTAAGGAACAAGGAAGGCATCAGAAGTTTGGGTTTACAATTTTTTTCCTTTCCCAGTACACATGCAGAATCCTAAGTTTGCCTTTCCAAGGTTACAGTCCAGTTTTTTCACACTGTGTGCTTTCTGTCGGCTAGCTTTCATCACTCACTTCATGCATTTCACTACTTTCCACTTTATTCCTGACATTCTGCTTGTTTTGCATTTTGTGATGCTGTTTCCAGCTTTGTAGGTAATGATGTCTTTCATCAGTCCATTCAGCTTTTGATATTTTATTTCACAGAACAGCAACAGTTCCTTTATACAAGAGTGAAATATATGAGAAAGAATTCAGTGAAATGCATGAGAGAAGAACATAGATGTGCACAGTAGAAAAATTCAGTGTGACGAGACATAGGGCTCAGAGAGAAATGCTGAAACTGATTATCAGAACACAGATTTTATAGTGCAGTAATCTTGGAATGAAAGTCACATGTAAATGGGAATAGTTAATACAAGATTTAAGGCATGAAGCCCTGTCTTGTGTTCCTTTTTGACTGTATGGATGGCTTTTCTTTTGATCAGTGAAGATTCTGTCATTGTTTATGATAACCAAGTTATTCTACTTTGTGACACTAAACACTAACATCACTTTCATCCAACTCATTTGCCACACTACAGGAAAATAGAACCATTGTAGAATGTTTTGTCATTACTTTTTAATGTGCTTCTGCAGATAGAATGCTTAAAATCTTTACAGAAAGCTAATTTGAAGACTGTGACAGTGACACAAGTGCTAAAAGATAGCACCTCTGCCAGCTTTTTGCAGGCTATGACAGGACAAACCCCCACAAACATGGTTTAAAAACAGTAATATTCTAAGTATTCCGTATATATTTCTCAGTTTAATAGAGAGCAATATCCACTTCAGGTAATCTATGCTTAATTGTAAAAAAATGATACCGCTTTCTTGTTTCAGAGCAGTCTCATTTTAATATAAAGGTCTATTTATGCAACCTATGCTGGAAGAAGCTAAGAAACAGCTCATCTCAATAAATTTGTGGTAGTTATACCGTGCCTTTAGAGTCCATTTGAACTCTAGCTATTTCCTTGGTTAGTGCTTTTGCTGCCAGTTAAATGATTTGTATTTTTTGCTAAATTGACTGAGTCCCAGAAGTATTACTAAGTAGAGACCATTAAGCATTTATAAAAATCCTCTAGGATCTAACAATTCTGGGTCCATCCTCTAGGTTCCTTAAGATAAGGACTTAATTCCATTGTATTGTCATTTATATTAATTTATTAGCATTTTTTTAGAAAGGCAAATGAAGCACTGATTTATTTTGAAGGAGAGAGAGTAAATGGAGGATTCACACATGTAACGTTTCCTCTTTGTGCACTCTGTTAGTGACATTAAGTATTCAGTAACTTAAGGAAAGGTTATTCCTGAACTAAATTCTAGCACTTCTGGTGTCATATGAGTGTTTTTATGTTTCATACTTTGTTCCTAGGCTGCATATGTAGTGTAGGGTTATAAATTTATTAAACAATTAGAGGTTATGAAACTGGTTTATTCTTTAAAGGGAAATACTTTTTGCATTTTGGCATTCAGAATGCCACAGACAATGGAATGAGCATTTTGCAACCACTTTCAGGAAAAAAATGTTCCTGTTCTTCTGAAAAAGAAAATCAGACTTTTCATCCAGTTCATATAAAAAATTGAGACCTATTATTCATGTCTTACAGCAACCAGAGGTATTTTTACTTTATTAGCTGTCACTGTCTCTATAACTGTCAAAGAATTTAAGAGTAATCTCAATTCAGTGAATTCAGTGATTTGGTTTTCAAAAATTTTCATTTTGTAGTCATAATACCCTTGAATTAGCATACAAAAAAAGTGTTGGCCCAATGCTGTCTTGCCAAGTTGTTAGGTCCTAGAACAGAGATTTTATTTAGAATGCCTGGCTGGAATTTTGTTATGTATGCTTACAGCAGCCAGCCAAAGCTGTGGTGTTACTGCAGCATTAATTCAAAGTGGATCCCTGCAAGAGCTCAACTTAGGATGTAAGCTGAGATAAGCTCTTAGCTACCCAACTGGATCCTAAGGGTAAGTGGCAAATTAAAGATTCATTACTCATTTTAATTGAAGAGGATTATCAGTGTTTTAGGAGGCATACTTCAAAGTTTTTCAGTTCCCTGTACAAAAGAGGGGAATGCTGAGAAAAACTAGAGTCTCTCCTGAGAAAAGAGAGACAAATGAAAGAACTAAGGAGCCTGTAGGAAACAAATGCTGCTGTGGATAATTCCCACTCAGCAGGCCAAATTCACAGCTGGTGAATTTTTTGTGCACTCTGTGGATTACATCCATCCCCACCAGCCTTGTACTTGACCTCAAGTTGGAGTTTTTCCCCACTATTGTTGTTGGAGATCTCTGAATATTGCAAGGAAGTGCCTGAAAAAGGCAGGGCTGATTTATCAGCTGATGGTAGAGCTCTGTGGGTCTGTGGTATGCTGATTTTGATTGCTATCTAGGTTGCAATGTTCAGTTTTCTGTATGTACTTCTATTTAAGCAATTCCTACTCTACTGAAATGTTTGAGCAATTGTAGTCTTTGGATAGTGCCTTTTGCGAGGTGACTTCTGAAATCTAAAATAAGAAGGTACAGTAGGAGAAAAAGAAGCGGGGTTGGGGGAGGTGGGGGTGATGCATGTAGAGAAAAGTCTGCAAGAGCAAACAAAACTGGAAACACAAAGTGGCATTCAGGAAGTGGTGACCTGTAGTCCCAAGTCTATGTGCTTTTGTTCTTCTCTTGCAACATATGCTTTTGGCCTGTTTTGTTGATGAAATAAGGCTTTTACAGTCTTTCTGTTTCCCCAGTCCTTCTGTCAGGCTATACAATGATTCTTTAGCTGCTCTCCAGCTCCAGTGAAATGAAGCAGCAGTCTCAGACACTTGAGTTCCTACAAGTTTGGGAGAAGCAACTACTCAGTAGGCAAAGGAGACAGACAACATAAGGGAAAGGCAAAAGCCACAACCCAGTCCCGTGTTCACCCCTGAAGGCTGATGACCAGTCAAACTGAGCACACTGGTCACTTGTGCACATACAATGATGCCTGTTACCCACCCAGACACTGGGGATGGAAGGTCAGAGGGGGAGTGGCAATTGATATTTGATGCATCTGTAGACATCCAGGTTTGTTCACTGACTTCGGTGTATAGCTTACTTTTCTGGCCAAACCTCACAGAATCAAGTCTCTTGGTTCTGCCTTCTGTTTTGGGTAGGCCAGGACAAATGTAAAAACCATTTCTTTTTCTGAAACAGCATTGATTTCTCATGGTCCTCTTCAGTTTCCTGATGTACAATTTTCAGCTTCTTTTGGACATCTCCTACTATACTTTCAACTTTTATATTTTTTTAACTGCTGCATTGCAAATTCAAATTAAATTATCTACCCTCTGGTCTGGCACCTCTCAAGACCTCACCAGGCCCTGCTACAGGAAGGGCAGCACGCCCTGTGCTGCACAGAGTGGGGACCAGCCTGACCTCTCAGGATTCTGCTCTCTAGCTGTGCCAACAAACACCATCTGGATTTCCTTGTCCTTGAAGAACGATAGTCTCTACAGCTAAGATAATGGGCCATTATAGAAAGCCAGTAGAGACATGCAGGACAGTAATGAAATGCAAGTGGACCCCATGATGTCTTTTGTTTGAGCATTTCTGGGTTTTGAAACCATTGGTTACAATTATTGACAGTTTCCTTGAATGAGTATGTTGTTTCTGGATTATCTCTCTGGAAGCAAGTACTTCTTCCTAGGTTTTGGTGGTTTGGTTTTTTTTTTAATAAAGAAGAGCATTTGTAGAAAAAGTGTCTGCTTTTCAAGAAAAAATGTTAAAATACCAATACTAAGAAAACCCTAAATTTAGAATCAAGTTGCCTAATGCAAATGCTTCTACATCCCAATGTATATCAGAGTTTGGGTACTGGGCACATTTTTTTCTGTGGACCATGTTTCCCAGACAGAGTCAATCTGCCAGGATATGCTGTGATTTTCATGTATCAAGTGATCAAGATAGGAGATTGAGCCCTAATGTAATAAACCCAGTATGCAGGCTAAAGGGGAGGAGTAAAGCACCTAGTCCATATTTGTGTTTACATACTCTGGCAGATAGATAAGCTTTACAAATCCTGCAATTTACAGGCTGGTTGTGTACTGTCATCCAGACTCAGGAATTCTTTCCATTAGAATTACTAATTTTCACTCAATAGTTGGAGCAGTTGGTTCTTAGAAAATAAAACATTGCAGACTTTGATTCTTACACCCATGTAGTCAGAATCATCTCTTTTGTTTTCCTTTTCATACAGCAAACCTGCTGTAACTTGGACAAAATGGGAGCTGACAATATTTCAAGTAGAAATGCAGTTCACATTGAAGTCACAAGAACAGAGTTGTCTTTTGTAGTCCTTGGAGTACATCCAAACAGGATTTCTAGTTGTCTACATACAGTTACTCAGTGATTGGGGACCCTTGAAATCTATGGCCCAAGATTTTTGAAAACAAAGTCAACTCATAGTCAGACTTGGTATGTGAAGTAATTGTAGTGGGCTTTTGTAGCCTGGAGAAGAGGAGGAACACAGCTGTTAGATTATCACCCCTGCAGGGTACCTCCACAGGCTTTAGACTTCTTCATCAAGGCAGTAGCTCTCCCTGTTGTGTGTAGATGTTCTCTTTCTTTTCCCATTGACCATTTCTTTCTAGTTCTATTAAAAGAACTAATCTGTTGAACTTGGTGGTCAGTGTATTTCAGAGCTGCCAGGTCTCACAGAAATTCATATCCTTTGGCTACATTACATCCTGTAATAGGATAGGTTTACATCAGATGTCATTTATATTGTTGCCAGTGGTTTTGGAATCTCCTTGGGATTTTTGTCATTCATTCTTGTCATTGTCTCCTTGTCGTTCTACTTGGCGTTTGCCAAGATGTGTACTGACTCCAACTTCATTAGCAAAAAGATGCTAAAATCTGAAAATATCAGGGGGCAAAAAAAGGCCATGGTCTGTGAAACCTTTTGAGAGTGACATTCTTTGCTCTACTTGTGTTGGATCTTCTGTTGCTGGACTGTCTGAGAAGCCAAGACAGGTGTATACTTCTTTTACTTTTTGCATCATGTCAGCTCTGCCACCCAGTTGTAGGCTATATTTGCATAAAGCTCCTTCCAGGGACTCGAGCACGAAAAGTAAGCAAGCAGGCTCCTCTGCTGAATGAGCAGTTCCTTTCTCCTCAGAGACCCAGTGTACCCTTCCCGTCACACACTCAGCCTTGCCTAGCCTGCAGCACAAGAGTTTCAAGTCTGTCTTGCACATGATTCCTCTTTGGATGTCAGCATTCAGAGCTGCTACTTGCTGCAATTGCCCCAGGCCTTTGCACATCTAAATTGGTTTTAATGTCAGCTCAACATAAGCATAAGTATGTAAGGAAAAGATGCATGAGGTAAAACACAGGATGCCATCCCTAGAAAGCCCTGGATAGTTTCTCAGCTCTTCATTCCTCAGGTAAATACATAAATGCTAGGAAAAGGAAGGGAGGAGGAGCTTTGCAGTAGTGTAGAACTGCTAATCAAATATATTTTGAAGTCAGTGAAATCAAAAGGTCTTGTTTTCAGATTGTTGACATCAGGTCACTTTATCTGATTAGAAATCTGTCTATGCAGTAATATGAAATTATCCGAGATTATTATCTCCTACAATTATTTATTGTAGGAGAGATGCCCATTTATCTTCAAGATTTTTATTATAAAATGCAACACCTGACCATCAAAGGTTAAGACTTCCATCTAACCTTCCATAAAAGAACAATGGATCACTCTATTAATGTAGATTCTTAGTTATCTTTAGGCAGGAGTCAATTCTTCCATCAGGAGGCCTTAAGATAGTGTTGATCTATAAGAGGGTACCTGCACAAATTCAGTTAGGCAGGTTTTATTTTTCCCATACAAACCTGTAACTTTTTTATCTTCAGCGTCTTATCTACTGAGTCTCAGTTTATTAGCTGTGAGAGTAGCACAGGCATCTGTCCCTCAAATAGCACTCCTCTAGCAGTGTTTACAGAGAGCATATACTTCTACGTTCTTTTTTTAGCTTCCCTTCTTGCTGGTGTTTTCCAAATTCAGTCAGTATTTGGCCAAAGAAGCAGACTTATTTTGGAACTCCAGGCTCCAGATCCCTACGCTCTATGAAAACTGTTGAGAATCTGAACAAATGAACAGTGGTATACCTAGTTCTTTCTATTTCCTATGCTCTGGTTTGGCTAATGCATTGTCAGTATCCTTTCTCCTTTTTTGACAAATGTTTTCTGCGCAATGCTGGTTCTGCTGCAAGTGCTTCAGTTCACTTCTGTGGCTTCAACTTTTTCCTTTGTTTGGCTTAAGCAGAGTTTTCAGGCTGAAGCAATGAGCTTCATAAGATGTGTGGGTCCCAAAGTTGCAAAACAGGAAATCATCAGTTTTCTGTAACAGGTTTTATCACAACATTTCAACTCCTAATGCTAATGAATTCATGTTGGAAGGTTTTGTGAATTTTTTTTTAATCCATTCAAGTGGCTTTAAGGGCAAAGGTCTGCTTTCAAATACTTGTCTAAGAGTTTACTCATAGTTTCAGTGGGTTTCCAGGGCAACACTGAATGCTTCCTTTTCTGCTTCCACCCTGCATTCCATGTTGTGAAGTAGTTTCTAAGGCTGCAATTTCAGGACAACTTTAAGGTAGCTTAGTGCTGTGTGTGAGATTTATGTCCTCCATCTCTCCTTCTAAACCCCAGGATACTAGTTTTAGCTTTCACCCCTTGCTAAAACCAGTCTCCATGTTCTTGCTCCTCAAATTCAATCAGAAAATGATCCAGCTTAAAACTAACTTGAGAAGAGAGACCTGTTTCCTCTTCCTCTCTGAGTCAAGCCAAGGTAATGGAAATGTTCATGGCAAATTAAAGCAGTCAATTTCTGAGAGGCCTGGCAGCTCTGAAACATTCTGACCACTGAATTCAGCATATTAGTTCTTTTAGTAGAACTAGAAAGAAATGGGCAATGAGGAAAGAAAGCAAACACCTACAGACAGCAGGAGGGGAGATACTGCCTTCATGCAGAGGTTGTGGCCTAATGCCTGAAGAGGTACCCTGCTGAGGTGATGATCAGCAGCAGTGTTCCTTCTCTTCTCCAGGCTAGAAGAGTCTACCAGTTACTGCATTGGTTTGAGGCAGACAAAAGCAATTGGGTAAACAGGGTCTCCAAATAAAATTTATTTAAATGTATTAAATCACTTTCAGAATGAAGATTCTGCATAGTTTCACAAAAATCATTGTTATTTTCATCTGCAGATCCACTGTTTATCAAGATCATTTGGCTTTGGGTTGAATACTGAAACATTTTTCAGTAATCAACTTCAGAATTCAAAACAAATGGGAAAGGTAGCATTTTGCAAAAATTTTTTTAAATGTGCATTTTCCAACAACTTCAATGTTTTCAACTTCTTGCTGTTGCAGATCACTGTTCACTGTTTCATGCAAGCTATATTTTATTCTCCTTTTCACAGATCGAATTGCACAGAATATCATTAAATCTCATTTGGAGACCTGTCAGTATACAATGGAGGAATTACATCAGTTAGCATGGCAGACCCACACATATGAGGAAATAAAGGTTTACCAGAGCAAGGTACAATCCTGTAATATGCTTTTTCTTCTGCCTGAAATTGTTTACAGAGTAATTTTACACTAAGTTTCGTACTGGTCAAAATACACTTTTCAGTATCTTTGGGGAACTGGTTACTGAAAGCAAAGCAGTGACACTTCATGAAAAGCAGCAGCAGCTTTCCAGCATATTGAGCTATTTGCTAATGTTAAAGCTTAGGTATGGTCATGGAATCCAGTTTTCTGTGTTTGTTATTACAGGTCTTAACCTTGTGCACAAATTCAGTTAACTTCAATGTGATTGTGATTGGGTCCTCTGTTGTAAGGATTTTAAGAAAATAAGACAACATAACCTTGTTTCCTTATAATTTTGGAAACACATCTGCTCTTTCTGTAAATAACAAACACCTGTGACTTATGACAGTAGGTAATAACAAACTGAAAGTACTCCCTGAATTGAAGCTGTTCATATTGGGTGAAAAGATGCTCTCATTACACTACATTTTTGTTCTGCTTCTGCAATTCTCAGGTCAAGTTCCATCTATTTTCCACTGGCACCTCTTCAGATGTAGTCAGTCAACAGAAACCTCTGTGCCTTTTGCACTGGCTTCATTAGTGATGTGTCCTTGGTCAGACTTCAGTTGGCACATTAGCTGGTCATGTAA
Source organism: Phylloscopus whistleri (assembly GCA_017589585.1). Lineage (NCBI taxonomy): Eukaryota > Metazoa > Chordata > Aves > Passeriformes > Phylloscopidae > Phylloscopus > Phylloscopus whistleri. The sequence continues at coordinate 8,167,915 of JADMLD010001013.1, read as the reverse complement.
GACACAGAAGAGACTGCAGCTTGTTCTCTCAAATCTGAGTATTAGCAGTATTAGCAGGAACAGAAGCACACCACAGCTTGCAGAGCTGTGGCATGAAACCAACCTGTGTGCAAGGAAAATATCAGGAAGTCAAAATTTTTATGTAATCTGTGTTCAGGTACTTCAATTATATATTTTAAGTTTCAAACTAGGAAAAATGCTCCATTGAATAAATTAATAGCATTGTGCCTCTTCTTCCCTAAGAGTACTGTGGAATGTATACATTTTTTGTGCCACTGTTAGTCTGTCCTGCACAAAAGCCAACATTAGAACTGCATTTTAACACTGGGCAGTGCATCTTGCTGCTTTGAAGAGGCAATGCCAGAGTTCAGATGGGTTGGGCAATGGCTTGCGAAAACAGCTTTCTAATAAGGGTTGGGTACCTAGAGAAAAAGAGATGTTGCTAGCTCTGCCTGGTTATGGGGATGGAGTGTGGGGAGTCCTGCTGTCTGCAAGGCCACCTGGAGAACTTTTTCACTGATGTACCTGCTTGCTCACTGCTTTGCTTTTCCATGTGTGTTTTCCTGGAAGACGAGAGAAGCTCTGTGGCAGCAGTGTGCCATTCAGATCACCCATGCTATCCAGTATGTGGTGGAGTTTGCAAAGCGCATAACAGGCTTCATGGAGCTCTGCCAGAATGACCAAATTCTCCTTCTGAAGTCAGGTGGGTAAACACCAGAGGCTTGACACCGGTTTAGCACCCAGCACCCTAGAAATGTGCTCTCCTGTCTTTTCGTGCAAATCATTTTAAATTTGAAGGGGCCCTAATTTCTGTCTGTTGCATTAAGTACATTAATGTGGCTGTATTTTTCCACATTAGTGATGTTACTGCCTTCTGATCTGCTTTCCCCTTTCCAGTCAGTTGTTGTTATTAAGTACACACACACACACACACACACACACACACACACAGACACACACACACACCCCCATTGCAAAAACGGCAGTCTCCAACCTGACATGTGGTGGAAAGAGCCTGTAAATTGAGCTGCTCGAATCAGTCATCTGCCACCCTGTAAAATCCCCACTTGTCATTAATGAAACGAAGGCAGGCTCACTGGGGCCTGCCTCTGTGGTCATCTTTAATCTTTTTAATGAGACTACAGAAATACTCTACAGCCAATGCACTGGAGGGAAAATTCCTGCTGGTGCCAGTTGGTTTCAGAATAAATGAGAGCAGATTATGGCAGTGTGCTCCAACCATGCTCTCTCTGCATGGCAGGTTTGCATGTGTGTGCATAAGGGCAAGGGGGAAAAGGCTTTCCCTTCTTATCAAGGGACTCAGTAATTTCTGTCTTCCAAAAGAATCCTGACAAGATTTATCATGACTATGCAGTAACACTGCCAAACCCAGGAGGACAAAATGGCATGACTAAGTGAACCACAAGAACCACAACTGGTAATTAACTACATTTACCCTGTCATATCAGTTTCATGCTCCCTCCATGTGTAAAAGGTAGGCATGTGTAAAATGTGTAAAAGGTGAGGTAGCTTGTTAAAACTTAAGTGCTTGTATTTGAAGAGAGATCTCTTCACTAAGGCTGAAAGCCTGTGTGATTCAGCACTCCTTACACAGAAATCACTATTCAGACTATTCTGAGTTGGAAGGGACCCACAGGGATCATTGAGTCCAGTCTTGCGGTGAATGGCCCAAACAGAGATCAAACCCACAATCCTGGCATTGTTGGCACCATACTGCAACCAGCTGAGCTAACCTCAGTGGCAAAACCAGAATCACTATTCTGAGGTGGAAGAGATCCAACAAGGATCATCAGCTCTTAAGTAGCCCACAGGGCAAACCCACAACCTTGGCGTTACGAGCACGGTGACTGTGTCTTGGTGAGGAACTGGGCTAGGATGATGGGCACAGCTGCAAAGAGATACAGAGACATGGGGAATGCACAGGCAACCTCCTAGAAAAAGGGAGTTATAGCACAAAAACTACTTCTTTTAATACCCTACTAATATTGAAAATTCTGCAGATACCAGTGTGCCCCTAGGAAACTTCATTTGACTGGCAAAGCTGGGATTTTTATATGCCTTGAGCAGTCTTTATATACTGCTTTTTGTTATTAAGAAAAAAGTTTAATTATTAAAAAAGAGTTTCAATAAATGCCTATTTTTCAGGATAAAGTATTTCAAACTGAATTTTTTCGCCCAAGATCTAAATTCAGATTGAGTCCAGGCTGCTAATTTTCTGCAAAGGGTAAAAAGGCAGCTCATAGAAAAGGTGGTTAGACTGGACCAGAAATGACCCCTTTCTCTACTCAAAGCAGACAGAAATATTTTTTCTCACATTCATAGTTGTGTAATCTAGATGTCTTCAAAGAGTGTCTGTCCCTTCTGATGTTTCTAATTACTGATGGCTTTGTAAATATCTTCTTGAGATTTCCTGTACTCTGATGTTAGGCAATAATACCTGGTACCTTTGCTCTTTTTTCTGTCTGCTAGGCTGCTTGGAAGTGGTTTTGGTGAGAATGTGCCGTGCCTTCAACCCACTTAACAATACTGTTCTGTTTGAAGGAAAGTATGGAGGGATGCAAATGTTTAAAGCTTTGGGTATGTTGCTCTTCTTTTTTCCAACCGGTTGCATTGAGCCACATAGAAATGGACTTTATGAGAACAGTGACCCACAGTGAAAATCTCCAGTAAATGTTGAATCCCCAAGTCTTCAAATATCTAGTTTGGAACAGAAAAAGAAAAAAAAGACTTCATTAGCTGCTAGCAATGATAGGTGTTTTTCTGTAATAAAAAGGAGCAACAAGAGGGGTTTTTCAAATAGATTTGTTGCCTTCTGAAGTTGTGGTGAACCATGAGTTTATGGCAGGAGCCAAGCTGTTTATTTTTACTGTTCAGTTACACTTTATGCATCAAATCCCTCCCACTGACTGTGTCCTGCAGAAGGGAATTTTTAGCCCCAGCAATGAGGAGACTAAAACAATGAACAGGTACAACTTGCTGCAAATACTGTTTTTCCTAAAATTTTTCAATAAGCTCATTTAGGTTCATGTACTGAAAAAATTACTTTGTTTCTCAACATGATATTGAGTGCTACCTGAAATGTTAATAGCGAAGTGTTTGTGTTTTGTGCATTCATCAGACTGATACTATCAGAAATTGTTTCAGGTCCCAACGCAGAGATATTGAGAATGTGTATCATAGACATACTACTTCTTTACGAGTTTAAAGCATTTATGAATGTGTATTGGTTGATGATTTTTTTTTTTATCTTTATGATGCTATTACAAATTTTCACTAACATTTGTACTGTTAATTAGTAAAATCATAGATGAAGATTATTTAGGGCTGATCCTTCCTCCTCCTTAGGTTTAATATATGTTTAGAAATACCAATTCTTGCCTCATTGGGAAAAGAGTATTCTCTTTTAAGATGTCTGTGCAATTTTTGTACTTGACCCTAATTCTTGATAATTTTTTTGCTTCAGTGTACATTCTAATGCCATTTACAGGTTAGATGGAATTTTAATAGTTAATGAAAAGCAGTTGCTTTAGCAGTACAGAAAGTCAGGAGCAACTTTTTGACACTGAAACAGTCCTTGCAGGTTGAAGGGCTGATTTCTAGCATTGTCCTCTTTGGTCTGCAGGTTCTGATGATCTGGTAAATGAAGCGTTTGACTTCGCAAAGAATTTATGTTCCTTACAGCTGACTGAGGAGGAGATTGCCTTGTTTTCATCTGCTGTTCTGATATCACCAGGTAAGTTTTCATTCCAAACACTGATTTTTCTCACTCTTTATCCACCTTTATTTCTACATACTTAAATACCTGTTTAATCTGCATCAAATAATGTTAAGCAATGTATTAAAAGCAGTGGAAGAATACCTGAATTACTCAAATACACCATCAGGAATTACATATACTGGAGATAGATCCAGTGTAAAAGTGTAAAAGACATGGAGCAGGATTGTTCAACAAGAAGTGCAGGCTGGCCTTCCTCCAGACCACGTGAAGAGAAGCATGTTACTCAAGAGGTGCATGTTCCTCCTAGCTTTTTCAGGGACCACAAAACTCACCGCCTTGAGTAGGTTACATAGTCCGTAACTATGATGGGCTTTTTTCTTGGGACAGTTCTTATGAGAACATAAGCAGTAAAAGTGGGTGTGCAGTCCTGGTGAGAGGTAGTGATTAGAAGTGCAATATGCTCTTTTTTATGTATTCATATATCATAACTCTGCACAGGCAAGCATGCATTTAAGGGAGTGACGGCTGGCTGACCGCAGAGGAGACTTTTGTGATTGACTCAAAAGGCAGATCTAACATACATGCTCACAGTTTAGTGTGGGATTTTTAAATATACCTCAGGGATTGTAGACACACAGTTTCATCTAAGGGTAACCTCTTAATAGCCTTACAAAAAAACCACACCATTAATGATTTTTCCAACTTTTTTTGCTGAAGTCTTCTTGTAGGTCACCTTGTCCTTTTGCACATCTGTGTCGGAGATTATGTTAGTCAGAATTAGACTGTCACAGATGGTGTCAACACATTCATTCTCACCATTATAACACCTACTGAAAGGACTCCTTTTTTTTGGTTTGAGCAGTTCTTGCCATTGTCTGCTCAGAAGTGAAGTCATTGAGCCAGTGACTCTTCATGGGGTTGTTGCCTTAATGGCTGAGACAGAGGCCAGAGTTATAAGAGTAAGGTGAATATTTATTAAAGGCCACACCCCGGCAGCACCAGAGCCACAGCAGTGGCTCTGCCCAGATGGCTTCAGGATGGAAGCAAAAGGAGGGAGAGTCGAGATTCCCTCCCTTTTACAAGTTTCAGTCCATTTGCATACCTCCATTGTCCAGTCAACAACTCCAAATCATGGTGTTCCATCCTTCCTGCTTGCCTCCTCTCTTCCACATTGTTTATCCTCGGGGCCTGGAGCTTGGAGAGTGTCCTTGAAGAAGCGAGTCCCCTGCTAGAACCAAAACTGCCCTGCCCCCATCACCCTGTGATCAAGTCCCAGCACAACTTAATACAAAAGAAAAAACTACCCACCAGAATAAGACAGAAAAACCCAAAACCTAAGGCATCGGGGTTATGCCAAAATATTGCACGTACAACCCTCCAAACATTAATGATTTCCACCTCAAAGGTGTCCCAGCTGTGTGCAGGGGTGAGAGCTGCCTCTGCACTACCCCCACAGATGTGCAGACTTTCTCTGGGACAGCAGAGTTGCAGTGTTCCAATGGGTCTCTGCTCATCATTTCTCTCTCAGTCTGAAAAGACCAAAGCTGGGTGGGTGGCAGAGGGTGCTAGCTTCTGGAAAGATTAGATGGAATCAAAATTCTGATTCATTTCTGCAGTTCTGTATATGTCCCTTTAGTTTGAAAGCCAGAGGATACGTGCAGTGTATCCTATTGCTTTAGCTAAAAAAAAAAAAAAAATTAAAGGAACAAAAGTGTCTGGTGCATGCAGACTGCTTATTTCTGTAGTCTGTGAGCATGTGTAACTAGTCCTAATACATAACAATAAGGAAATGATGGGCTGCAGCAGCCTGTGCATGAAAGCAATCTTACATGTGAAATTCCAGACAAATTTACAGATGGTGTTCAGGTGGCAGAAGCCACATTTTGGTTTAAAAGGTTCCATTTAAAAGGTTTACTTACCTTGTCATGAATTTAAGAACTCTTGTGTAATATACAGCATGTTTCATGACAGGTGAGTGATGAACCTGTCCTTCTACCGCCTCAGTCTATTTTTAAGCTTAATCTTGTGACAGAAAGGTAAGCCTTAAGAGATTGGTCTCCATGATAAATCTTTCTAGCTCCAGTCTGCCACGATAGGCATTCATTTAACACTATTTAATAGGCATTAATTTAACACTAAAATACAGGTCCGATTTTGCAAAAGCATAATGTTTGGCACCCAACCTGTGAAGTCTAAACATTACTGTGTGTTTATTGTGTAGAAAGTGCATGTGCTCTCAGCTAATTCTATTTCTATGGCCACTGATGGCACAGGATTCATTGGCTTACCTTCAGGGCCCACAGTTCTCTAACATTTACAAAATACTGTTTTCTTTCCCTGATCATCTGCTAAGTAGCTGAGGTGTGGTTTTGTCTATTTTCACAGCACTTGACAATCAACTCTTTGTACACCTCTCCCCAGAGACAGACAAACTGCAGAATTGTGCTACTCCTGTGATGAAATGTTGCTTGGTTCCAGCCTGTGTGCCATGTGTGCTCATTGAAGTCATTAACTTAAATAATTTCTGTGACTTATTTTAGTGATGGGGTATGGGTGAAAGAAAAGTGAAAGTGATTTTTCCTGCATTTTTCAATTTGTACTTGAAAATTCATGCCTGTGATAAAAGAATTTTTTCTTATTTCCCATATGAAAGCTAAAATCTATACCCAAGAATTGGTCTGGATTGAGGGAGAAAAAAACAGTTTATAGTGTGGTAAAACAGAAGGTTCAATCGTACTGCAAGCATCCTGCATTGATGGGTTTGGATTGTCTTGGGGTCTGCTACTTCTCTTTCTTCGTTTGTCTCCAGAACCTATGACTTGTGAGAATATATATCGGAAGGACAACCTCCTGCACCTGGGGTTTGAGTCCACTAGAAGCCATATAGGTTTTAAAACCACTGTGTAGCTGTTGTTCTTCCAGATAATCTTGTATTTTGTGCTGTTTAAAAAGAGAACATCTTTAAATAACTTTCACTTTGCAATTCTTTTGAATTATTGAAGAAATTTTTTTGAAGAAAGCCATTTTTTTTATTTAGAATATATTTTGTCTCAAAATGTTAGCCTAGTAAATAATGAGATATATTAATGTTTGAATTATTATATTGTCTTATTTTCAAAGAACTGTTTTGATCAGTAAGTTTATTACTTATGTATTAAGACACAGAGATAACAACATGTTTATCACCTAGGCAGTATGAAATTAGAACACTGATTGTACCAACAGAGAATAATAATTTCTATTCCCATCTTTGTGCCTAGCATCCTGTTTTAAAACAAAGAGATGTAGAACCAACACTGTGTTCCTGTCTGTTTTGTGTGTGTTAATTTTAAGTGCTCAGGTGATCCTTTAATGGGTTGAGACACTTCGCCTCTGAAACCATGTCTTTAATTACCATGTAGTCCTTCCTCTTGAGAATTATGATTCCTGTGGGTGCTTGCCAGCACAGTACCCTGTGTGCACCCTGAGCATGCCCCACATCTATGCCTTCTTTAAATTTTGTTTTCCTTTTTCTCAGATCGAGCCTGGTTAATAGAGCCAAGGAAGGTCCAGAAGCTTCAGGAAAAGATTTACTTTGCACTTCAACACGTTATTCAGAAGAACCACCTCGACGAGGAGACGTTGACAAAGGTTAGTTCTTTAAACAGAATGCCAAGCAGTCCTCAAGCATGACTCTTCTCTTTCCACAGCCATTTCTGTATGTATTGCCACATTAATGTCAGCTAAAACAAGTGTACCATGTGCTTGCCATGCATAGAGGTTTGTTTGGCTCTTGTCCCTCTTGCCTCTTACTTCATTTTTTTGTTCAATATACCAATAATTTAATTCATACCCTATAAGGAATGCAACTGCCTTAAAAGAGTACTTGTCAAGGCTCTTCTTTGTTAAATGCATTTTTGGCCCTTGACTAAAACTTTGGGGGCAGCTGTTCCTAGGCTCTTACAGTAAGAACAATGTCAAGTCCTTTGGATGGGTTTTGATGGAGCTTTGAGTATTGCTTTCAGTTACTCAGAAAGATGCTAACATAGTTCATTTTAGAAAGTGTAATTTATACAAAATGTGCTTCCACCTTCTTCCTTTTTTTTTTTCACTTGTTTCACTTGTCTTACAGTTAATAGCCAAGATACCAACAATTACTGCACTTTGCAACTTGCACGGAGAGAAACTGCAGGTATTTAAGCAATCTCATCCAGACATAGTGAACACACTGTTTCCTCCATTATACAAGGAGCTTTTCAATCCAGACTCAACCACTGGCTGCAAGTGAAGGGGATAATAGAATTTTCACATAGTCATGGAATGCATCACTAGTAAGACAAAAAGAAATGTTTTCATGAAGAAATTATTAAAAATGTCACTACTGCAACACTAGGAATGTCCTGCACTTAATAGAATTATTTTTCACCGCTACAGTTTGAAGAATGTAAATATGCAACTCTGAGTGGGGATGTCTTTTTTCTCTTTTGTTTACTTCTTTTTTTTTTATTTTTGAACTGACAATGAATACACAAATATAGGACACTGGGTGTTACCTTTTTTTTTTTTTAATTTACTTTTATTGGGGGATGTTTTGGGAGACAACTGTTCCTAGAATTTTATTGTAGATATACATTATAATAGAGCAGTACTTTGCAGTATTACTCTTGCTGTTTATTGTTCAAATATAATTTAAGAAAATTCCACTTATTAGACTGCCTAGTTCTATGTTTTTAGATAGTTTAATGCATGTGGAAATTTGTAGCTGTCTTGGAAATTATGGTGCATATAAAGAAGACACACATATATATATACATATAAATATGTATGTATATATGTATGTATGCATTATATGCATTCATGCTGTAACTTAAAATCACATGCCTACATTTAAAGGATGCTCAACCCAGCTGTCATGTATTTCTTACTCTCCAAGTAATGTATTAAATTTACTTTGGGCAATCAAGATTTGCTTTGCCAGAGTTAAATTGTCAGCTGCCAATGTGTAATGACAGGATCACTTGGGAGATGTGTGTAATGTAGTGCATGTGTGCTGTGTGTAAATCAAACATCAGGAATGTATCAATGGTGCAAAAGCCTTGTCTGGATGGTTTTAGTGAAAAGAGAAATAGGACTGGTTTTTTTTTTTTTTATTTTCTCACTGTTACAGGGATAGAACATATATAAAAGTGAACATAGTAGGACCTGATCTCAGTAAAGTATCTGAAACATGGAGGAAAAATGTAGACAACCCCATATGTACATTTTTCTGATTTCACACGATTTTGTTTTATATATACTGCTTTGAAAAGTAGCTTCAAGTCTTGGTTTGTTTTTTGCTGAACTCATTAGAAAGATAGGTAGTAAGCACAGTGAAAACCATAGCAAGCCTAAAATGTATCTCTGAAGAGGAAAGAAAGGAGGGAAGGAGAAGGAAAGTCAAGAGTGAATGAAGTCCATGGTTACAAAGGACAGTATAATTGTCACTCTTTCTGACAGTCATCATCTCGATGGGACTGATGGTTTCCATTACACTCGTACATCTGTGTATGTTTTAAATACATGCATATATGTATGTATATATCTGTGTGTATATAACTGTATATATATGCATATATAGGATTTATTTTAGATGCATTTCAGGAGTGGAGCAAAGGATTGGATCTTTCTTTTTGTCTGTCTCTGAATTGACTGTACATGCATTTGCTTGCAAAACCAAAGGCAAACACAGAGGGGAGTGGAAGGCTGCCATGGACTTAATCTTGTGGATTAATTAAGTTTAATCAGCAGTCATTATTAATGTATCTGCATTCTGCCAGCAGTACAAAATGTATGTTTTAGCTATGAAAGAGGGATTTAGTTTCTGCTACATCTCTCTTTACCACTACTTTTACCCATTGTGAACTTTTTCAGAGCAGTCTCCTCCTGGAATGCCAGCAGAGGGCATAGAGCAGAAATAAGAGGAAGCAGGCAGTAGAGAAGAAAGGAAGCGAAGGCAGGATCACAAGCAGATGTGTTTCTTTATTTCAAGCCACAAAGAAGCCAGTGCAATCTTAGGCAAGGCAAGGGGAAGCACAAAGGACCTGCCCGTTTGCCAGGCTCATGAAGGGCAGTGTCACAGGGAGCCCACAGGGACACAGGGCCCTAGGGTGGGTGCAGAAAATCGGTCTGTTGTAGTGATAATTTAGTGTCTTGTGCAGCTCTCAAGCTTCTCTTTTCTGCATGAGCAGATAATTCAGAGGCTATTTCAAGTACTTTGTGGAGCTCTCCCTTGCCTTCATCAGTCAGTTTGCAAGTTTGCATATGTATTTTGTGGCAGAATTAAGTTTAGAGAATATCACAATTTGTTTGTTCTGTTTTAGCAATGCCAGAACAGGTACAAGAGTAGTTAAAACTCTCAGCTAATAAATGTTTCTGTGCAGGTCCATTGCAACTTAGAAAAAACAAACAAAAAAAAATCGGTCTTGCAAATTTAGTTGTGAGAATTTTGTTGCAAATGTGACATACTCATAAAAATTGCTTAACACTATAGAGCAGCAGTTACTAAAGTTGCCAAGTTGCCTTTTTCACTACAAATTCAGAGCACATTTCTCTAGACCTTAAAATGTCTTCAATTAACTTAACAAAGCAATGCTCTTGATGCTTCTTTATACACTCTAACTGTAAGACTGACATTCCTTTATAAGGTGATTTATCTGTTTGCAGCCCTTCTTGTATGGCAAATCCACAGAAAGGATCCTAAGTTTCAAGTATGTGTATATCAAAACTTAATGTCTACGTACTATTTGTGTAGATTTATTGGGGAAAAAATCTGAACTCTAGAAGTGCTCAGTTTTAATTGCAGGGGATTCATGTTTTCCTTGATTTCCCAACACAAGAACTCACACATACTGTTTGAAATATTTTATAAATTAGTTTTCAGTATATCGAAAGTATATATTTAGCCAACCCATAGAAATATAGAATAAATGATAAATACTACTGTTCACAGTGCTGCTTAATAAAGAAGTTTGTCGTGTTTATAAATAGTCCTTCACAATTGTGTGTTACATCTTGAAAATGTTGTTTTCTTCTCAAGTAAGCTAATCGGTCCTTGGGATTCTTGAATTACTTCTCAGGCAAGGTAACTAAATGGAGGTCACCAGTGAAAAAGACACTAATCTACAGGGTCTTTAATCCTTAAAGCACTATTCTTATATCATACAATGTCATGACCTTTCCAAACAGTAATGATTATGGTCACATTTTAAAGATGTGGAAATTAAAGAAAAAAGGTTAAGGACTCGTCAGACACCACAAAGGTAGAAATATCCAGTTTAGAAATAAAAGTGGGGTTTTTAGGCTTTTGTCCTAGAACTTCTAATATTCTGGCATACAAGATCTTCATTGTCGTTGATAGGCAATAACCTTTACCAAGAATTTCAAATATTGCCAAACAAATTTGTTTAACTATTAGTACAGGATTTGAGCAAATAGCATTGTTGTTTATTTGGAAAATGAAAATACATTTTCAAACATTACTTATATATGGGACTGTGCTGGGGTAACTGCAATTAGATTTTATTTAATTTTCTGTCGTTTGAGCTTGACTACATAAGTATAAATACCTCTTTTGCCTTTCATTGACTGAGTGCAGAACAACACATAATGATCATGTGCCATGGGCTGGATTTTTCTGATTGGTTTTGCCAATATAGTCACTTGCACTCAAAATTTCAAGTTCTTGATATTGGATTTCACATATTCAGGTTATCCATGGACTGGATAAAATAGCATGAATTTTAGTAAATAACTTCATAATTCACAATACTAGTTCTTAATTTTAGTTTTTTTGGCTTTCCGTAGTCCATGGTAGAACCTGAAGCTTTTCAAGTAAGTGTCTAAAACTAGAATTTGTCACATCTTCTTTCTGTAGTAACTGGATGTGTTTGTTGATTTTTTTAGTGAATAGCATTTCAAATGAAACACGGTTTTTAATGTTTGATTAACCTGGGACCTGTAACAAAAGGATATTTAAAGCATATATTTAAAGCATGTGTTGAATCTACTACTTCTAGTGATGCTCTCCAGTAATTCAAGCATATTATGCTAAATTGCCCTTGGCATTGAGCAAGCAGATGTACACTGTTCATTATACTACCACAAAGACTTTATTTTGCTGTAAATATCATTCTTGCCTGCTCTTTTTATAAATAATTAATTCCAAGATTCATATTTCCTTCTAATGGAAATTGCTAGAAAAGAAACACGGTAGTAGAAGGCACCTCAATTGAGGAGACTTGTTTCCAAAAGCAACATATGGGTTTTGATTGGCTTGTGATAGACAGCATTAAAGAATTGATTCTGCAAGTTGTCAGACACTTAGCTCTAACTAGAGTAGCTAAAAATTGAGGCGTTTCAGCAAACAAGGTGCTCAACCGATCACAAGATTGGAGGCTCTTGGCTTTAAGAGGTCCCTCTTGAGCTTTGTTGAGCAGAAGGCAGATGTTACTCTTATAAATTCTTTGACTTCATGCTCTGTGTTGTTCATTTCAGCCCAGTTTCACAGGGGTCAGTTTGTTCTCCTGTTGCACCTTGGGGACCAGTGCTGTTTCAATACCTCTGCCAGGTTACGATACTGAGGTAGAGCAGCTACCAGACCTGCCCATGAAGATGGGCTTTGTTATGTGATTTTCTTTGTTCAATTTCATGGTGGCAGCTTGCACATGGATGTGTTTCCCTTTAGGACAGTTTGCAGGAGTTTTGATGTAACAACTTCTACACGAAGAGGGTGCAAAGCTGCTCCTGTGTGGTAGCCTTTTGTGGCCATGGTGGGATGGCCTCCCACCATCAGGCTGAGCAAGCTTCTCTAAGATTGCAGCAGTCTCACAAATTGATCAGGCAGTTTAGTTAGAGATGTGCAGCTGATGGCTCCTTTCCCTGTTGACTTTTCCACCCCTCAGAAGCTGTGCTTCAGACATCATTTGAAAGATGTTCAGGCTCCCCCACTCCTCCTCCCTCCTGACTCTGCATTGATTGTGCTGATTCCAGAAGAGCCTGGAAGGTGGTTCCTATTTTCAGTCATTGTCTTTTGTACATCCCAGGATTATAGCACATAAGATCAAATTGAAACATGGAAGATTTTTGGGTTTTGTCCAATTCATTATGTCTAAGGATGTATGAAATGGAACCCTGAGACACAACAGCTTGCTTTTCCCTGGCTGTAAAATAGTAGTGTATTTACACCTACCAGCCTGTCCCAGCACCTTCTGCCTCCAGTCTAGAAACTAAATGCTATCTCTGACATCCATAAGGAACAGTGTGCTGGAGGCCCCGTCCTCTTCTTTACTCTTTGAGTTTCACGCTTCGTAAATGACAATCACTGCTTGATGCAAACGTTGCACTCTATGCCACTCAGGGATGTTTCACTAAAAATAATGCTATAAATATAACAGTGATAATACAGAAGAGAAAGTTAGAGGCTTTGAAGGGCATGGGTTGAGCTGCCCAAGTGAACATGACCCAGACAAGGCTTTCAAGCCAATGATTAGAAGTAACATTGGTATAAACTGAATTCACTGTCAGCATTTCCTCAGCTTGATCTGCTAGACTTTGCGTGTTGTTTCACAGTCAGCAGAGTCCTGCTGACCCATCAGCTCATGATGTTAAGATCCTTTTGGGAACAAAATGCAAGCAAGCATTGAATTTAGACAACTGACAAAGTTCCAAAGTACTCAGTTTATGTACCATTAACGTGAGCTCATATTCAGAGTTGCTGCAGGCGTGTAACAGGAAAGGTTAAGACATGGAATAAGTGATAGTATGTCAACAATTACAAGAGCGCCAAGCTAGGACATGGAGAAGGACTGTGAAGAACAAGTATACATGAGCAAGTGGCTAATAGCTACCGTTTTCTCTCAGGGATGCACAAAATCATAGCTAGCCCATGACTCTGTAGCAATACTTCTCTGTGGTATGATTAGTCCCTTTCTCATATCAAGAAAACTTTACCCCATTTTGTACTGTGCTGGTGAAAAGTACTCCCACTTCCTAGAGTTTTGAAATGTGCTTATCCCTAGCTTTATATGATGGATTTTCTATCATTACAAGAACACACATAGAAGGATAAATTGCAGTGGATTATATTGCCAATCATTAAGTTAATTCCATGTCTTCAACCAAGAGGTTTTCCTCAGCTCTGAATATGATCATTGCTCCTGTTATCACAGTGAGTATGTGTGGTTTTTGACTCCCTCCATCCTCTGAACTCCCTCCACCTAAAGGACTGATGGACAACTTCAGGAGGTGGAGAAGCCAGCATCCCTATGCATCAGGATTTTCACCATCATATTCTTTGCCAACCATCCCATCGCAATTTTTCTTTTAATCCTTCAGGTTGCTAGGAGCAACATCTAAGTGACTGAAGTCCTTGTTAGCATGATAGCTTCCTATTAAAAAGTTCAGTCTTATGGTCAGAGGACCTTGCCTCTCTTCCTTTTACTCCTAGCTCCTAGTGAATGAGGCTTGGAGTGGTAAATTACTCATCTTGGTTCCTTCTCAGAGTTGATGTATGCTTGCAACCTGCAAGGGAGGCTCCACCCAGATGACAAGAAGCAAGCTCCTTCTCACACCCTCACTTAGCTGTGTCGTCCCTGCATGCATTGTCCCTGCATGTGTTGTCCCTGCATGACTGTGTGACACTGAGCCCAACACCTCAGTAAGTTATCATCCCAGAAGCTGTTTGCAGCTCTAAAAGCCACTTGTGTGTGCAGTCTGCAGACAAGGGTCATTGTGGAAAGAAGAGGCCTAAAACTTCCAGAGTGGTAGCTCATGGATCAGTAGCTCTCCTAAAGGCAGGCTGAACGTCCAGTGGCGGCTGTGTCCGTGCCCTCTGGATGACCCTTGCATTGCATTTCTGTTGAGAGGATAAGGCAATGAACAAAATGCTCTGGGAAAGGAGAAGTATTTCTGGGGTGTTACTGCAGGCAGTGAGGATAATACTGCTCACAGTGAGTTCAGTAACATGATGTACTACATAATTTGCATAATGTCATCGTCATCACAATTCAAGCACAGCACATAGGGAAAGTGAAAGAAAACAGCATTGGATATAGCAGCAATAAGTAAATTGTAAGTGTTTCTTTGTAACTGTACTTGCAGAAATTGTTTGCTTTGCATGTGGTCTTCTGTACAACATAAAGAAAACATTCAACTAATGTAGATATCACAGTGATCTTGCTTTTTTATTTTTTGGATATAGCTGCTAATTTATGAATGAAGATACTGCTGTTGAGAAAATTTTTTGTGCTTCAAGAAAATTCTGAGGTCCTTGTTTATGACTATACATGGACAGCAGTAACGTATGTTCAATATAAACTGTCTGGAAAGAATTAAAAAAAAATGGCTCCTAATTTTCAGTATTAGGAACACATTGGCCCTTTATTTGGGCAACAGGAATGCAACTGCATTGAAACACAAGCAGGAGCAGATGGTTAACCACCAAGAACAGGAAAGAATAGGCTTTACCTTGACTACTGTTTTGGATAAAACCAGCTTATTTAGAAAAAAAAAAAAAAAAAAAAAAAAAGCACTTATACTTGTCTTGATTAGACACGCAGCTTAATAAGTCAAAGTAACTACATTAGGCTGTTGACTTTGGGGATTCAGATTCAGATGCACTACATTTGTGGTTTTTTTAATGTGTCACTTCAATGTCAGAATCAGGCAAAAAAGGTGTTTTGTTGTTAGTAAAAAAAGCTAATGATCATTTAACCCTACGGAGTGTGGACCACACATTCTCGTGCAGTATATGGGGATTTATTCGTGCACTTATTTTTAAAAAGCCACTGAGTAGCATAGCCAGTGAACTAGCCATGATAGTCTTTGCCTCTTGTGTGACTGCCATGTGACCTCTAGTACACTTTGGGGAGCGGCTCTGTGATTGTACTTGTGGCAAGAAATAAAGCACAACTGAACTCTAAGCTGTTGTCAACACTCAGCTAAATCGAATACATTGGGTATTTTGAGATTTATGCTAATCGCTATAATTCCCATGTTAAACTAATTACTTCAGTTGTAATGAATGGACAATATAAAGAATATAGGAATCATAATAGCAACAAAATCCCTTATTTTACGGCTGCACTCTCTGCCTCATTTGATTAACACTAAAGAAGTTACTTAAAAACTAAACAAACAAAACAAGAAGAAAGAAACCTGAGTATGTATTGTAGAAATGTAGAAGACAAATAAAATATTTTTTCATATGTAATTACTTTTAATATATGCTTGTGGAAGGTCCAATACTATGTATGCTGTCTCTGTAATTTTTGCTGTAAATAACTTGGGACAGTGAATACACTGATTTTTTCTATGTCTCTGTTTAAACATAAGACTTTCTAATGGATTTTTTTTTTTAAGAGGAAAAACATCGAAGAGCAAATTATGTACTTGCTTCCTGTAAGTGTAATGTACTCTTCAGTTTTTATGGAAACTGATTGTAATAGATAAAGCCTTTTGACCAGCCGTTGATATTTAGTGTATGCTTCTGTTTGTAATTGGGAAAAAAAATGTGGGATTGTCAGTGAAACGTGATCCCAGAAAGTCTGTTCAGTGAGTACTATGATAATTCCTGCGGAATGCATTTGACTGATTTGAAGAAAAGTTGTTCAAGCAAATAATGCTTCCTTATAGCATATGGCTTTTATGAATCCTTCTGACATGACTTATATTGATAGAAACATTTCTCTCTTTCCAATGAGCAAAATATTTTTGTATGCCTTTAATTTCTTATTCAGATTTGAGGTCAGGTCACTCATTAGCTGTAATCTGAAGCCATAACTGATCTTCACCAAATGCACATTTTAAAGATCATAACGGAATAAAAGAAATTATGTCCAGTTTATCAACAGCTATAATGTAGTACAGGCAGGAGCATAAATAATGAGCAAAGTATTTAGATGCTTTTCTGGCATCCAAATGTGACTTAAATGGCTAGTATTTTGTGATTACCAGTTTATAAAAAAAAAATAAAAACATAATTAAGATAGATATTTAGATTTAAATGAAGCTTTCTAATATTTTTGAAATATCCCTGAAAAATGCTTTTAGGATTATGAGAAGAAATGATTTTTCATATACTTCCCACTTTCAAATGTCTATTGTTTTTATCCTATTTCCTGTTCGTTTTGTTAGAGTGAAATGAGATGTTAAGACCCAGGATCCAAGCTCTGAGCTATTTGGTGCTTGGCTGTAGTTATATCATTGTAAATCAATTTAATTTGAATTTTAGGGGTGTGTTGTTTTTTATTTGGTAAGCATGTTTTACCACTGTTGGTAACACACAAGAGTTGCATTGCCTGTCAAGAAGTATGATAATAAACAATCTAATAAAATAAAGATTAACATTCAAAATTAATCACTCTCAAAAGACAAATAAAAGTTCCTTTCTAAAATCAAATGCCTCATAGAGTCAACAGTGATTTTTTTTTTTTTTTAATCTTAATTTTGTGATAACTGTGATGTATCTTAACTGGCTTGTAGATGCAAAAAGCAGAACTGCAAATGAATCATGACGTACTGGGTAAAAATGTGGCTCCATTGAAACCAGCAGGAAACCCTTCACTGATTTCAACAGTGCCAGGAGTTCATCCAGCATTTTTACATCTGCAATTCTCTTCTGATCTTTCTCCCTTGTTTAATATAATTGACCTAAGTTATGTGTATGTAAGTAAAAAGACAGCCTGATTCATTTAGAAAGTGACCCTTGAGGGTTTTTTTATCATGAATCTTGTAGGACCAGCATCCTTGTCAAATGAAAAGGTTCTATATTACTTTAGAATGTAATAGATCTTTGTCTTATTTTATGACCTGTAAATTATTAGTTAGACACTGTTAGCATTTCATAATAATGCACACATGATTTTTGAATGTTTTCTGTAAATGACAATCAATGTTGATGAAGTTACTTTCTTTAATGCAAAATTAAAAAAAAAAAAAAACTGTAAGAAAATAAATTCTGTTGTGGGTTTTGGTTTGGGCTTTTTTTTTTTTTTCCTGTCCCTTTAAATTAACTATGTCTGTCAGGAAAAGGTACAGTGTGTGCATTTTCAAAAGAGAAAATAATCCTTAACATCATGTGTCCCTACCCACAGCAGGGGAGTTTTAACTAGACCAGCTTTGAGATCTGCTTCCAGCCACAACCATTCTAAGATTCTGTGATCAGGTGCCTGTACTTAATCTCAGGGGTTTTCATAACCAATACAATTAGGTGTTAGCATGTTGCAGCATCAACTGATAGTAACAGTGGCTTTGTTTTGCATTTTAAGTTACAGCTATGACTTTTGAGTATGGAAATTGCCATACTTAGTATTTATTTGTTTATTTGGGGAAAAGCTTCAGCTAGTAGGAAAGCCAAACAACACAGAAACTATTCTGTGACAGCAAACTGCACAGTAGTTATTTAAAAGAAGATACTGTATTTAAAGTGGTAAATATGTCAAATATTTTTTACATCTCTGTGTGTCTAGCTGTCAGGGCTTTAAGCAGTATCTTTTAATGATACTAATTTAAAATTTTAGGACCCTAAATTTAAATCAGAAGTAAATTTAAAAATAACAGTATAAAAGGATCTCATTTTGCAAACTGTTAGGCACATGTTTATTAGTGTACTGACCTCAGCAGGCTTAATGCAGTGCTTACTCTTAAAGCCAGCTATGTTTAAATATTTTTCACATCTGTGGGAAAATGACTGAGTATGAAGATAACGGTACAGAAATTACAGGGGACAGTATACTTGCTATTGCTATATGCAACCAGCATACCCAACACAACACAATCTATCAGGTCTAAATGGAGGGTGGAGTGGAGACCACACTTCTCAAGGGTTTTGACAGAGGGAACTCAGTGTCCTCTCCAGCTGATAACTCTCCCAGCAGCTTAAAACCAAGCAAGAGAAAGGGAGATGTCCTGCTCTTGAATCAGAAGCCGTGGGGAAAATCACTGACACAGGTCCCCATGCCAAGGTTATGTGAGGTGCCATCCTGAGATATCTGCCCTCAGGGTACAACCACCCCTCACTGAGTAAGGTGTTTGACAGCCAGCAATGGTAAAGATGTGGAGATGCAGGAGGGAGAATGACCCTGAACCACCCTCTGACCTACTGAACTGCTCAGTGAAAGGTCCCCACAACAGGGTGCTGATGGACTGGTCAGGCACAAGGGCCCAGGCTTTCCTGGGGCACTGACAGATACTAAGAGTTTGAGTAAATCTCCCTTTTCTGTGTGACAGATCACAATACAGGTAAGCAAGTTTGGGTTATGGGATGCTGCAAGTGCAGCTTGGCTTGATTAAATTTTCAAATCCCAGATACTTAAGAGGTCTGGAGGTTTCAGATCAATTTGAAAAAAATTCAGACAAGTGTAATGGGGAGTTAATATATAATCATTTATATTTCAGAGATGATGAAGCTGAAGAGTTTACTAGCCATATGAAATAAATGGAGTGCTGCATTTACACACATTATTTTGAGACACAGTTACATAAAAGTCTTACAGGGCATAACTTACTACACTATTGTGCTGGTTAAATGTCATTTAATATTTCGATGTGTACAGGCCCAGAACAGATCTCCTACAAGAATGAACTACTATGAAAAATAAATTTTTCACATTGCAGGTTCTTGACGGTAGATGGACGAATATAGGCTTCCTAGAAAGGCAATGGTGAAATGCATTACACAAAACAACATTAAATAATTATAGTTGTCAGTTCCAGAAAAATTACCTATTTACAGGTGTTCAATTAGTTACAAACCCATGCAAATGTAGCCTTCTGGATCATGATATATCATAGATGTATTCAATCATAACTTACCGTGCACTTTAGGCAACATCTTTGTAACAGAAACTGTCTCCTGAAGTGTGATCGATATCCTAAAAATGGTCTAGTATTTGTATTCACTAAATCAAAATCTGGCTGAACAATTTTTCTGCCTATCTTCTTTCTTACTCCTTTTTTGTTCATCTCACTTCCCATCCTCGTACCCACTACATCTTGAAAAAGTCCTTTGGATTACAGATTGCTTTGGGAGGACAAACTCTCACTTGTTCTGCTGCAAGTGTAGCTTTAATGTTGGTGTTAAAGGCCGTGCGTCTGTTTCTGAAAAATATCTGTTTATCTTCATATGCATGCAGGAGTTTAATTGTGGTTTTAATGATCTGCATGTATGAGAGAAATGAAATTTATAGGAAAAGTTACAGCTTCAGTTATATAGGAAATGTTACAACTTCAGTTAGTCCCAATGAAGGGACTGATCCCAGAAGGTTTCTATTCCAATTGTAGTGGACAGCGTAATAAAAAAAAAAAATAATATTACCTCCCCCTACAGATGTGCATTAAAAGTATGCTATGATCTTGGCAAGTTCTTCGCCTGCACATTCTACCTGTAAGGGCTCAATTCAGTTGGCCAGAGCAGAGCATTTGTCCTGTTTGCATTGTTCTTGGGTGCCTTGCATGACCTCTTCCTGCTGCTTCTCATAGCTTTTTCCAGTACATGGACATTTGAATAACCTATAGCAACTCCAGTGTAGCTGTGTGCTGGTGTTCAGATGTCCATAGAAAGTTTAGGTGCACAACATCCATATTTAATATGAATGCCTGGAATTGTAGGTGCATGAAAGTAAACAGATTGGACACTACCAGTGATTTAGAAATAATTGCTGTGATTTGCCTTCAAAATCCTCACAACAGAAACTGCATTATGGAGCTTAAGAGAACACTTCCATAACTAGTAGATTTAACCCAGTCCTAATAAAGTGTTCATGTAACATGTTTCCAGTTCCACTAATTAATCAAGATCAGATTTGAGCAAATGCAGAATTCGTCTGGAGTTTCCCCTGACTAGTAAGGAGCCTTATCACAGGGCTTTAAAAGTTGCATCCTTTATCCTGGTGGTTCTGTTGTATTTGGCATTCCAAAATGCATTCAGTTATATTCAAAATTGCAGTTGTAGTTGATCAGCTTTGTGTAGTTCCTCTAAATGACTCAGTGATTGACACAAGCAAGATTTAGTATATCCTTTGCTGCTTTGTGACAGCATGTCATACATGTAATACTATTAAGTTTTAGCAAATATGTGCTGGTTTTCCTCTCTTACCAATACAAATTTACTATTGGCTTAGAAGCTAGGTCAGTCATTAACTGGGCTTGTGATTTCCATGCCTCTCACAATTCTTCTTGCAGCAATGCATTTAGGAGCACTGTTCCATCAAATAGAAGGTCATCAGATGATGTCCTGGAAAGTCAGTGGTGTTAGCTTCTGTATGCCTTTTAAACTCATACCATATAAAAAGGAATCACTACCTCCTCCATGAAAACAAAGATGTCTGCTTAAATAACTGTCTGAAGGTACCCATGCACCTTTATCAAGTGCAGAACATTTTAGCAGGCAAAAGTTGTGCGGAAAAATGCTGCCTTAAGGAATTTATATTTTATGTCCAAAACCTAAATCAAAATATCTTTCTATAGATAATTGAGAGACCTAGGAAATGACAACACCTCCAAGTTTACACTGTGTTTTAGGTATGCTGAGTGGTTGTGGATTACTCATTTCTAGACAAACAGATAATTTGACATCTGTATATATATATTTTTAGCCATTTCTTGTCAACTTTGAGGAGTAAGCACTGATTTCATCTTTAAGATTTCCACATGTTATCACATAAACACCTATTGTTTTGGCACTTACTACCTGTTTCTCTTGCTTCCATATGGATTATTAATGAAATCTACTCTTCTCTCTGAGGACAGTGATTGTTCCAGTGTCTCAGAGTGACTTGTTCTCTGCAGGTTAGTCAGAACTGCAACAGCCTTTACATTATTAAGGGAAAGTTCAGCAATCCTATGATTTCACTGAAACAATATGCTGGTAGTCTGTGGCTGCTCACAAATCACGATTTAAAGTCCTCACTCCTAACCTTCAATGCTGCATGCTAAAGGATATCCAGCTGTTCTAAAACACACACCATTGACACCTTCTCCAAATGCTAGCAAAGCAGAGATATCATGCCTTTTGGAGCTAGTGAAACAAATCAATAGATTTAGAAATCTTTTTGTGAAATAGGAGATCTAAATTTGTTAATTTTCTTTTAATTTGGCAATATCTAGTGTGTGCAATAGAAATGTGCTTTGCACTTTTAGCGTGTTAAACCTTGAGATCCCTAAGCAAGGCATTATCTGCCAAAAAAGCTCCTGAGAGCATTTGTAATTGAAGCTAGTAAAAGTGTTACAGTCAGAAGATTTTAAAAAATGCAGTTAGTATTGATCTAGTATTCAAAATTCTGTGACCACAGTTTTCCTATGAGCAATAGTGCCTTGGAAAGTAAAAGAAAATTATATAAATATGATGCATTATTTCATTAAATTTAAAAGAAAACAGTGTATGTATGGAAGGAATCATCACACATCACAGAAGGCAAAAGTTCTGTTTAAACTTCTTCAATCACTTGATGACTGTATACAACTTATTATTTACTACTCAATGTGAACCAAAATGTGCCCATCAAGTGCCTGCTCCAAACCACAGGCAGTAACTCTGATTCTGTTTTCAATTTACAGTAGCTGAACCACTTGACTGGTTTCTGTTAGCTGAGTTTGGGGCATTAAAAGCTTTTACCAGTATCTTCTAAGGCTGTTTTCCAAGAGATTCTGTTTCCAGTACTGTGTTGAACTGGGATCTCTGAGCTGCTGTTCCTTTCAATTGCAACATAGAGGGTTGCTGACACATTACTCTCAACTCATAGCAAAAATGTGTATTTCATCCTGTGTCCAGAAGAGCAGTGGAGGTAGGAGTGCTCCACATTGAACTGATCCATTCTATTCCCTGAAAATTTGTAGTTTTCCAGTATTCACACATACCCTGATTTCGCACATCCCTGCTAATGAGCCATAATTGACTCAACTTTGCTGATGCAAGAGGTAGTTGACACATCTTTGAAGATGTCATAAACCATCAAATGTTCCTGAAGTGTCCCATGATCCAAAGTATTAGCATCATCTAGTGTAAAACTCCCTGCCCCACAGGAGGTACCTAGACTTTTTCACCTGACTGTGAACAAATGTAAACCTGGTGAACTCTGTGTCTCTTGGGCTTCCCCCAACCCCAAGGGATCAAGACTGACACCATCAGGATCCACACAGTGGTGACTTACTCTGTCACTCTGCTTCTCTCCCCCTTGCCCTCTCTTTTTCTTTCTATGTCTCCCTCTCTCCCATTTATTGCTAAATATAAATCCTATTGACTTCAGCATATGGTCTCATTTGCACTTCCATTCAGACAGAGACATCTCTCTAATAATTTTAATACCTGGATCTTAACTTATGGTTTGCAGACTGACAAATAAAACAAGGCCCTCATCATCTCTCACACTGAGATTTTCTGGGAAAGAACAGCTTTTAGGTTGCACTGTGTCAAGAGAGGCCCCTCCTGGCTTGTAGATGCGTCAATGAGCCAATGAGCAGTAGTTCTGCTGAAAACCAGGGCATAATAACTGGTTCTTGTGGGTCCAAACAATTGGCCTCTTCCGACCACAATATCTGTGGAGGAAGTTGATGCCTCTGGTAAAAGCCTTCAGTCTGAGAATGGCCAAGTTATAATAAAGGCTCTGCAGTTGCCATTCTGTTTGGAATTCCTCACATTCCGTAGATTCTTTCCAGGTCAGAGAGTCAGAATCAGGTAACATGAGAGGGCACTGGAAAACAGCTAGGAAATAAGGTAGGCAACATAGTACCTGGAAAGCTGAGGACTCTAATTTGTCCTCCCAGTCCCGGGATGAACAGTTTCACTGACCAACCCTTAATTTCTTTGCCTTTCACTACTAGGGAGAGAAAACCATCCTCCCACCTTCATTAGAGGGGAACAATTGCTTCCAAATTTAATGCACTCCATATTCAAGTCCGCCTGGAGAGAGGAGGGAGTGGGGGCGTTAGACTGATGTTATTGGGAGGGAGGTGTGAAATCCCAGCCTTTTTTAGGCATAAGCTTATAATTAATAAAGAAATAAATATGTGTGGATGATTACCACCTTCAAAAGCCTTGCAAGAAAATAGGTTGCATTCATAGTGGTATTAATCATGATCAATCTATTTCCGCTCTCACTGCAAATCAGTGCAGTTTTCAGCTAACAAGAATGGGTGACTACTTGAGCAGACAAACCCAGGTAAGAGATGCACTTAGCATGGCATTACCATCATTACATCCCAAGGTTAAAGGCAGTGAAACTCCAGGAGCAGCAAAGTCAAATCAGTTCAATTGTATGATTGTTCATACTCATGAAGTGGTGAGGCTGGCAGGGGATCCAGCATAAAACTTAGAACTTTCCAGAGGAGCTCCTTTAAGGTAATTCATTGCACTCTGCAGTAGCTTAAATCAGAGGGGCTAGAATGGTCACAGTAAATGTGGCTCCTGACATTTCTAAAGAGCAATATTAGTGATAGCCAGCTGCTAGGCCAGATGTCAAAGATGCATTAAGAGCACTTGATTTTAATCCAACTCATTCCCAAGAAACAGAATGGATTTGGCTTTGAGCAATGTGATAAAAGATAGATTGTGATTAATGAAGCAGTACAACTTAACCACATAAGTTGACTTCCACTTCCTTCTCTCCAGTATTTTCACTGTCCAAAAGCAGTAGTTTTGCTTACCAGCCTTACAAGGGACATGTAAATTGTTAATTATCAATCTGTGAGCCATTAAAGAAGTTGCTTTTGCTTTCTCAGCTTGAAAGCCAAGGGGGAAGGATAATAGGTTTGGTAAACAGAGCTGTTCAGATAATGGAGAAATTCAAAGAAAAGCTATCATAGAGTCAGCATGGGAGCTCAGTGCCATAATACTTTTACTAACCTGACTTCAACATATAGGTGGGGACTGCAATTCAGGACTGAGATAAACAAATAAGAGTCTCTTTCATGGGATGTTCCAAATCAGCATCCGAGAGATGGAAGTATATTTTTCCTTTTGCCTAATAATTTGAATAGAGGGAACAGTGACAGAAATAACTAGTTAGTGTCTGTATTTTTGGACTTCACACTAGGTAATGAAGCAGAGTGCATAGAAATGCAAATTCAAGATAGAAAAATATATGGAATACAGTATCTAACAAATGGTGCATATTTATAACAAGAAGTGATCATCTAGAATTCTCTCCTCATTACATGGATTTGAAGAGCATCGTGCATAGGAAACATTTTTGCATATGCTTGAGCTTGGAAGATTGAGAGACCAACAATATTTACAACAGGTTTTGTGCAGTTCCATAAGCCGTTTTGCAATCTGTAGGGAAGTTCTCATCTTCCAAGGAGAGGAAAGGGGTGTAATAATTCCGAACATCGAGAATTACTGAGAGGCAGATGTTAAGCTGTGACAGGCAGAGGCCCTGGAGGGTACTACCAAAATCAAGAAGGCTGTCAAAATCTCAGTTCTTCTGGGACCTCAGGCTGGATTCAAACTGCAGGCATGTCCTCACAGGGCATCTAAACTTGTCTTACTATTGTGTCTGAATCCTCAGCTTCAGGCATGCTTTACTAACAGATGTAGTTCTTAAAAAGAAAATAGACTTTTCACATCTACCAGCTGCTCTTTCAAGGGGATTTATTTTGTATATTATACATCACATTTCAGAGCTCACTAGCCAAGCAATAAACTTCAGCTGCTCCAAAAAAAACACCACACCTCTCCAGCCCCATTTGAAGGCTGCTGCAGTTACCTGAAAATACAAATACTTAATTCCTTAAACCACTACAGAAATTTCGTCACCCCATCTTACAGGGTAAGAAGGATTTGGTTTTAGGTGGAGTTAGCTGTGCTTCCTAATGTTGGAGGGTTGGAAATAAAGGATCATCACCTTTCTCCTTCTCCCTTCTCACACACTTTGCCTTCTTTTTTTTTTTTTTGTCTTTTCCTCAGTTGGATAGTAAACATCTAAACATCTGTAAGGACTTTTGGGATCGTCTTGGTTTTGGGGTTTGGGTACAGGTGGTATTTTGGGGGGTTTTGTTTGGTTTTCCTTTTTTTATTAACACATATGGTTGTTAAAAGTAGGTGATTTTACAATATCTTAGTTGGAAAGCTGGCACCAGCTCAATCTATCATTTCTTCTTCTTCTTCTTCATGGACCCTGCATGATGTAATTGGATGTCACTTCTGTACCCTTGATCTACATTTTCTGAGGAGAAGAGAGTCAGAAACTCTTTGTAAACTCATATTTTCTTTTCCACACTTTCTCTTTCCGTAAGCCCTTGGGCCACAGACTTTCTTGCTATACATGAACAGGTAGGTTGATTAATCTGTGAAGAAGGGCTTTGTACTCAAATGTAGCAAAACAGAGGTGCCAAATTTCGCTATTATATAATTCTTTTTGTAAATTATTATAAATTGTAACCACTTCTGTAGATACAGTGCAATTGCTTTGTGGACAGTAAAACTAAAATTGTGCACAAAGGAAGGCCATCACAATATGTAAGCTTGCTTGCAAAAGATGTATCACAAGATATGACTGCTCTTGCAAAATGTATAACTGAGACAGCACAGGCAGAGAGCAAAATACCATAAAAGGAGAATGCCAAGTCTGGAGGGGCAGAAGGCCACCCCAGACTGCCTCCCTGGTGGACCCTCAGAGGCTGTAACTGTGGGCTTATGCAATGCTGAGGCAGCCTGAGGTGGAGCTGTGGTAAACGGGCTTTGAAAATGTGCCAAGGCATTTGGGGAAGTAATGCAACAGTGTAAAGGACTGCTTGCTAAAGAATTGGGGGTGCCTCTGGCTGTTGCTGTGCACCCACAGCTCTTATTTTGCCTTATTTATCTGTCCCTTATTATCCCTTATTAAACTCTTAAATTTTTGAGGAGTGGGCTTCGTTTCTCACAAATGTCTAACTTCACATATTTGGGAACCAAGTGCAAGCTATGTGCCTGATCCTGAAAAAAAACAGAACAAGAAGGCTTAGGACTCAGATAAACAGGGTTCAAATGAAGAGGTTATGTTTTGCCAGATGCTATTAATATTAATATCAATATCAATATCAGAATAATTTTCTGGTTGAAAATGTGGGGAGTTACCCTCTGTATTGTTTCAATATAGAGATGGCTGTTTAGCTTGTCTACCTTTCCAGAGCAGAAGAAAATCTAATCACTTTGTCCTACCATAAGTGTCCGAGTGTAGCAATTACCTCTCTCAGCATTGAAATACTACCGGTGATTAAGAGCACATCAGATTTTTAATATTTTTCAGCAGCAAACAGAGGGCACTCTTCATTACTTCTGCTTTACATGCAGGAAGAGCCCAGTTTGATCCTTAAGTCTTATTTGCAACAATTTTAGAGTGGGAAAGATGCCAAAGAAAGAAAGGAATGAGATGTGGCAAACAAGCATGTGGGAGGTTCATGAAACGATTGAAGAATGGGCACTCCACTGTTTATTGCTGGGATGTTTGTTTAATTAATTAAAGCAGGTTCCCTGGAGAGTGAATGTTATCTTCATGCTCTGGAAGGAACTGTGTGTTCTGCTCCTTTAAGATTTAAGGGGTTTGTAGTGGTTTAAAAGCCATCTGGAATATTAAACCCCACTCAAGCTGTTCCCTTTCTCCCATCCCTTCTGATGAAGGAGGAACACTAGGAGAGATTATAAATTGCAACAACAATTTACTGAAAATCACAATACCCACAGCAGTACTAATAGCAAAAAAACCCCAACAGCAGTATACAAAAGAGAGAGGGTGTTTTGTCCTCAAAAGCATGTTCCTCACCAAACTTTCCCCTGATCTAAAAAGAAACAAAGAACAAAACCAAAAACAACAACAAAAAAGCATTAAAAAAAAAAAACACAGCAGCAACAAAAATAACTAGGACAAAACTACTCCCTTGACAGCTTAGATTATCTGTGCCATGCTGCCCACTGTTTTCTCCAACCCACTGTGCTCAGCTGTGTTCAGCAGTGTCCACTCAGCTGCCTCTGCTCCAGCTGGGTTTCTGGGCTCCTCTGTGGCTCTCCTGGTGTGGTGGCTCTCTCCCAGTGCAGAGGGCATTCAGAGTTAGTTCTCCTAGCAGGTCTCTGCAGTTTGGAGCAGCAGTGCCTGGGGCTCTCCAGGGCTGGCACAGGACACTCCCACTGCAGCTGTCCCAGTGCAGTAGGGCTCTCTCCTGGTGCCAAGCTGCCATGTGGTTCTGACCTTCACAATCTCCAGAGTGAGACAGGGAAAATGGTAAACTTTTGGGTTCTGGCCCAGTATTTGTCTTGCTAAAACCACACCACCAGCAATGATGTGGGTGGTATTGAACAGACAGTGCTAAAAGGTTCTCCCCCCGCTTTTTTTTTTTCTGTAGCCAGGACAGGAGTTGACAAAAAGAAGGCAGGCCTACTAGGGATAAGGATTCTATTTGAGATATACCATTTCATAAAGGACAGAGAGAGTTTGATATTTGCCAAAGTAAAGCGCTCATTCATGTGTTGTTTAGTATTTTGGTGATTCTTGGAACATTGAAGAGAGCGATTTTCTTTTCTGTAGTAGATGGTTCTCTGTTTTACAGGAGCCAATGGGTCAATCTGCCACTGCCCCTGAGAGAAAATTTAGGTTTAGTTTGGACAAGAAAGCAGTACAACAATCTTGTTTTAATGGGAGTTAGAGAACTTTTGGCAGCTATTGACAGGCAGACAGTAATCCCAGTGAAACAGCTGAAAGAAATTTCAAGGGAGAGCTCAAAAGAGACAAAGGAAATCATACTGCCTGCTCCCATTGAGACCTGGACACCAAGAATGCTGAAGTTATAAACTACAAAGACTTGTTATAGAAACCAGAGATGAAGAAGAAACCAACATTTACGGAGACTCTCCCTATCCAAGAAAAAGATAATAAGACTGAAGTGGTCATGAGAAGTGAGAAATTAGTTAAGCAATAGAAGATAGAATACTAATGAATAAAAAGAACTACATAACCTGTAAGCCAATGAATTCCTTTGTTTGCTAAAAGTTATAAATAATTAAATTTTTTGATAACTATTTTTGATGTACATGTGTATTGGTTTAGGATAAATTAAGGGGAGAATCTCTAAAAGGGAGTCCCCTCAAACAAACCTCCACCACCCCTCCCCCCCAGCCCGGGGTTGGGAAGGAAATTCTTTGGAGGAGGAAAAAGTGGAAAAAAACGGTTTTATTGACAAATGAACAAAATTCTCCCCCCCCCGAGTGGAATGAAAGGCGCAGGTTTACTCAGGGGGAGGGCTCCAAGCTTCTTTGGCGGGCTCCGGGTCTTCTCAGACGTGTCGGGTCAGATCAGTTCCAGAGCCGGTCCGGTCTTGTGGGGGGGGGGGGAAGGGAAAAAGAGGGGGAAAGAAAGAAAACGGAATGCAGGCAGCAGCAGCAGCAGCGGCAGCAGCGGCAGTAGCAGCCGAGGCAGCGGAAGCCAAGCAGCAGAAGAGCTGAAGCAGCCAAAGCCAAGCAGCAGCACAAGCAGCAGCTGAAGCAGCGGCAGCCCAGAAGCAGCTCTGCCCCGGCAGCAAAAGCCCCGCGAGCAAAACAGCGCTGCTAGACATAACAAAAACAGTCCACTGATATGGGATAGAGGCACTGTCAACCCAGAACATTCCACCCCTTATCCCATATAGTGGACGCACAATAAAACTTTCATCTCACTTACTCAAACCTTAGACACTTACACATTTCCATCCGTCTTACTTGCTCAGACTTTTGACACTTATACGTTTCCTTCTGACATATGAGTCTTACCCCACATTCAGATCTCCCTGAGGTACACATCGTGTTGTTCCATCTTTCTGCATTATCCACCAGGTATAACCCGGTCCTTGAGCAGAGACAACTCCACGGATGGGTTTGCCTGTACTCGAGGTAGGGTTGATCCACACTGTCTTTCCCAACAAACCTCTAACATGGGCCACTGGGACTTTATCTCCATCTACTACATTAAGGAGCTGAGACTGAGCAGGACCCGCTCGGTTGGTAGAACCTCGGGTGTTGACTAACCAGGTGGCCTTTGCTAAATGCTGCTCCCAGTTCTTTAAGGACCCCCCACCCAATGTTTTCAGGGTGGTTTTTAACAACCCATTGTACCTCTCCACTTTGCCTGCAGCTGGTGCATGGTAGGGGATATGGTACACCCACTCAATGCCATGCTCCCTAGTCCAGGTTTTAATAAGATTATTTTTAAAATGAGTCCCATTGTCTGACTCAATTCTCTCGGGCGTACCATGCCTCCAAAGGACCTGCTTTTCAAGGCCCAGGATGGTGTTGCGGGCTGTAGCATGAGACACAGAGTAGGTTTCCAACCGTCCCGTGGTGGCTTCTACCATGGTCAGCACATAGCGCTTGCCTTGGCGCGTTTGAGGCAGTGTGATGTAATCAATCTGCCAGGCCTCCCCATACTTGTACTTAGACCACCGCCCTCCATACCAGAGGGGCTTCATCCGTTTGGCCTGCTTAATGGCAGCGCACGTCTCACAGTCTCGGATTACTTGAGAAATGCTGTCCATGATTAGATCCACCCCTCAGTCTCGTGCCCACTTATAGGTGGCATCTCTGCCCTGATGACCTGAGGCATCATGGGCCCATCGAGCTAGGAACAACTCTCCTTTGTGCTGCCAATCTAAGTCTGTCTTAGACACCTCTATCTTTGCAGCCTGATCTACTCGCTCGTTGTTCTGGTGTTCCTCATTAGCCCGACTCTTAGGGGCATGGGCATCTACATGACGGACCTTCACATGTAGTTTCCCTACTCTGGTGGCAATGTCCTTCCACTCATCAGCAGCCCAGATTGGTTTTCCCCTACGCTGCCAGTTAGCCTTTCTCCACCTTTCCAGCCAGCCCCACAGAGCATTAGCTACCATCCACGAATCGGTGTAGAGGTAGAGCTTTGGCCACTTCTCTCTTTCAGCGATGTCCAGGGCCTTGAACAGCTTTGAGTTCAGCAAGCTGGCTTGACCCACCTTCTCCTTCAGTGGCTTGTACAACTTGTCTCGTGGGGCTCCATACGGCTGCTTTCCACTTCCGGTTCATCCCTACGATGCGGCAGGAACCGTCAGTGAAAAGAGCGTAGCGTGCTTCTTCTGCTGTAAGTTGGTTATATGGTGGAGCTTCTTCAGCCCGGGTTACCTGCTCTTGTTCTTCTTCCTCGGTGAGACTGAAATTCTCAGCTTCCGGCCAGTTGGTAATTATTTCCAAAATCCCAGGGCGATTCGGGTTTCCAATACGGGCGCGTTGAGTAAGGAGGGCGATCCATTTGCTCCATGTGGCGTCAGTGGCGTGATGGGTGGAGGGAACCTTTCCCTTAAACATCCATCCCAGCACTGGTAGTCGGGGTGCCAAGAGGAGCTGTGCTTCCGTGCCAATCACCTCTGAGGCGGCTTGAACTCCTTCATAGGCGGCCAAGATTTCTTTCTCTGTGGGAGTGTAATTGGCTTCAGACCCTCTGTAGCTTCGGCTCCAGAATCCCAGTGGCCGGCCTCGAGTTTCACCTGGTACCTTCTGCCAAAGGCTCCAGGACGGACCATGGCTCCCGGCTGCGGAGTAGAGCACGTTCTTTACCTCTGGTCCTGTCCTGACTGGGCCAAGGGCCACCGCGTGGGCGATTTCCTGCTTGATCTGGGTAAAGGCGTGTTGCTGTTCTGGACCCCAGTGGAAATCGTTCTTCTTGCGGGTAACCAGGTACAGAGGGCTCACAATCTGGCCATACTCAGGGATGTGCATCCTCCAAAAGCCTATGGCGCCTAAGAAAGCCTGTGTTTCCTTTTTGTTGGTCGGTGGGGACATGGCGGTGATCTTATTGATGACCGCATTGGGAATCTGACGCCGTCCATCTTGCCATTTTACTCCCAGGAACTGGATCTCTCAGGCAGGCCCTTTGACCTTGCTCTTCTTGATGGCAAAGCCAGCTTCCAGGAGAATCTGGATGATCTTCTGTCCTTTCTCAAAGACTTCCACTGCCGTGTTTCCCCACACAATGATGTCATCAATGTACTGTAGATGTTCCGGAGCCTCACCCTTTTCCAGTGCAGCCTGGATCTGTCCATGGCAGATGGTGGGACTGTGCTTCCACCCCTGGGGCAGTCGGTTCCAGGTGTACTGCACGCCCCTCCATGTGAAGGCAAACTGGGGTCTGCATTCGGTTGCCAAAGGAATGGAGAAAAACGCATTGGCAATGTCAATAGTGGCATACCACCTCGCTGCCTTGGACTCCAGCTCGTACTGGAGCTCCAGCATGTCCGGCACGGCAGCGCTCAGTGGTGGTGTCACTTCATTCAATGCACGATAGTCCACAGTCAATCTCCATTCCCCTTCAGACTTATGCACAGGCCAAATGGGACTGTTGAAGGGTGAGTGGGTTTTGCTGACCACGCCTTGGCTCTCCAGCTCACGGATCAACTTACGGATGGGGATCACAGCATCTCGAGTCGTTCTATACTGCCGGCGGTGCACTACTGAAGTGGCAATGGGTACCTGTTGCTCTTCCCCCTTCAGAAGTCCTACTGTAGATGGATCCTTGGACAGTCCAGGCAAGGTATTCAGTTGCTGGATGCCCTCTGTCACTACAGCTGCCACTCCAAATGCCCACCTGAGTCCCTTTGGGTCTTTGAAATACCCACTTCGGAGGTAATCTATGCCCAAAATGCATGGGGCCTCTGGGCCAGTCACAATGGGGTGTTTCCTCCACTCATTTCCAGTCAGGCTCACCTCTGCTTCTACCAAAGTAAAATCTTGTGATCCCCCCGTCACGCCAGCGATAGAGACAGACTCTGCCCTTACATGTCTTGATGGAATTAATGTACACTGCGCACCTGTATCAACCAAAGCCTCATATTCTTGTGGTTCCGATGTGCCAGGCCAACGAATCCACACCGTCCAAAAAACACGATTCTCCCTAGCCTCTACCTGGCTAGAGGCAGGGCCCCTCTAAGCCTGGTTATCCTTCTTTCCTTGAGCATATGTCTTAGAAGTTCCTTCAAGGGGCTCGGACATGTCATCATCATCACACTTGGCAGTTCAGCTACGGGCAACTGGAGCTGCTTCCCTTCTAGTGGAACTTCCTCTCTGAGTCTTGCCTTCCTTCAATTCACGCACCCGTTGTGCCAAAGCAGCAGTAGATTTTACATCCCATCTCCTTGTGTTTTCTCCAGATTCACGCAGGAAGAACCACAACTCAGCTCGTGGGGTGTACTTCCTCTCCCCATCAAAGGTGCGCCTGCGTTGGATACCAGGGCCTCTAATTTGCACTGCTGAGATTTGGAGAAGGTCCTCTCTAATCTCCTCCCTAAGTTTCTTGTGATTCTCCTCCAGCTTATCTTCTAGTTTCTGGAGACGTGTTTCCACTGCTGCGATTCTGGCATGTGTTGGGCCATGCACAGCATCTGCATATGCTCGGAGCTTCTTTGCCATATCAAGTACAGTCTCCCCTGTGTCCTCTCGCTTCATTACTGCTAAGGCAGAAGCATATTCTAATGGCCCAAGCCGTATAAGTTTTTGCCACATCACAGACGTACACAGTACCAAGTCTGGGTTCCTAATATTTATGTCATCGGAGAAGATCATCTCTGCCACTGCCATTTCCCTCAAGCGTTGAATCCCTTGTTCTATGGTCTTCCATGGGGTTTGCTGCATATAAAGATCATCTGCACACAGGTATCTTTCTGCCACACTTCCTAGGACCTGTACCCAGAGGCTGCGTGGATTAGCCTCTCTCATCATCTCTTGGTCGATGACTGGATCAAGTGACAGGGATCCCAAATGTCTCGCTTCAGTGCCATCCAGAATTGTAGCCTCTCCTGCAGCACCCCAAAGACGGACTAGCCAACTAATGATAGGTTCATCAGGTTGTCGCCTGTAATCCTTTCTTAGGCCACGAAGGTCCTTCAGGGAAAAGGAATCAGTGTTGGCTTCTGATCCCATGCCAGA
This sequence comes from Phylloscopus whistleri, assembly GCA_017589585.1. Lineage (NCBI taxonomy): Eukaryota > Metazoa > Chordata > Aves > Passeriformes > Phylloscopidae > Phylloscopus > Phylloscopus whistleri. The sequence goes on along the minus strand of JADMLD010001013.1, from coordinate 8,134,274 downwards.
TGCTTTGGCTTCTGATCTTGGTGAAGGTTCTTCTCCTGGGTCATCATCGTCCACTGGTCGGTCGGTTTTGTGTGTGTGCTTCTTTGCTGGAGCAACTGCCAGGGGCTTAGGCTTACTGTCAGGTTTAGCTGCTAACTCAGGCTCAGGTTCTAGCTTAGCTGCTGGCTTCACAACTGGGGTGCTGGCTGCAGACTTAGAGACTGGGGTAGCTGTTGATTTACGTTCCTGCCCCCCTGCCTCCATCTGCTGCCCTACAGTATCTAGCAGTGTACGATAAACATATGCCAAGGCCCAGCTCACTGCAATAATCCTTTTCTCTTTAGTATTACCATAACACTTCTCTCTCAAATACTTTGCCACCTCAGCCGGGTTCTGAATCTGTTCAGATGGGAAGTCCCAGGCTATAGGATCAGAGAATTCTTTTAAAATTTGGCCCATGTCTTCCCATTTTCCACTCCAATCAAGATTTCTTCTACTTGGCTTTTCCCTTACATCAGGGGTCTCATTAGCTCCTTTGGAAATCTCAGCTCTCAATTTACATAAACTGCAGACAGTATAGAGGAAGCTTACTAAATTAAATGCCAGAAAGATGGTTTCCTTTACACTCAGGGAGAACTGAACATTCTCTAATAGAGATATAAACAATTCTGAGGAGAAGAGGGAAAACAGAGGCTGAAAGTACTCTGCCCCTGCTTCTCTTCTCACAAACTGAGTGCCTAACCATAACAACGAACCATCAAGTGCATTTACAGCCTTCCTGTAAATCATTACAAACAAGCCTAGCCCAATGAATATTCTGACTAGTGCCCCACGGCTACATAAACTACGTATTAGGAGCAATACCAGAGCTATTTCAGGATAAGGAAATAGCCCTAGGTACCACAAAGGTAGTAACACCTCAAAAAACCCTAGGGACCAGAAATATTGGCAGGCTTTCACCCCGAATGACATTATGAGTTCAGAAAAAACCATCCCGATACACCCACAAAACAATCAGAACCACCAATATTATTATAAGGTTTTTTCCACTTTCTTGGGTTCGTTTCCCGGCCAATACACCAAAAAGTGTATTGGTTTAGGATAAATTAAGGGGAGAATCTCTAAAAGGGAGTCCCCTCAAACAAACCTCCACCACCCCTCCCCCCCAGCCCGGGGTTGGGAAGGAAATTCTTTGGAGGAGGAAAAAGTGGAAAAAAACGGTTTTATTGACAAATGAACAAAATTCTCCCCCCCCTGAGTGGAATGAAAGGCGCAGGTTTACTCAGGGGGAGGGCTCCAAGCTTCTTTGGCGGGCTCCGGGTCTTCTCAGACGTGTCGGGTCAGATCAGTTCCAGAGCCGGTCCGGTCTTGGGTGGGGGGGGGGAGGGGGAAGGGAAAAAGAGGGGGAAAGAAAGAAAACGGAATGCAGGCAGCAGCAGCGGCAGCGGCAGCAGCAGCAGCAGCAGCGGCAGCAGCAGCGGCAGCAGCAGCAGTAGCAGCGGAGGCAGCAGAAGCCAAGCAGCAGAAGAGCTGAAGCAGCCAAAGCCAAGCAGCAGCACAAGCAGCAGCTGAAGCAGCGGCAGCCCAGAAGCAGCTCTGCCCGGGCAGCAAAAGCCCCGCGAGCAAAACAGCGCTGCTAGACATAACAAAAACAGTCCACTGATATGGGATAGAGGCACTGTCAACCCAGAACAACATGTTTTGTAGAGTGATTCCCATGTACCCATGTACAACTTTGAATGAGGTCAACTTTCTAACTTAACAAAGTTAGAGAGAGTTTATTTTGTCAGTCTTGGTGACAAGATTCATGCTGTCATGGTCTAAACCAGCAACTGAGCCCCACAGAATCACTCACTCTTTCTCCCACCAGTGGAATGAGGGAGAGAATCAGAAAAACTAGAAAACTTGTGGCTTGAAATGGAGACAGTTGAATAGGGAAAGCATGAGCCTCACACTTAAGCAAAGCAAAACAAGGAATTAATCTGCTGCTTCCCATGGGCAGGCAGGTCACACTCAGAAAAGCAGGGCTCTATCACAGGTAACAGTGACTTGGAAAAACAAATGTCATAGCTCCAAACATCCCTGCCTTCTTTCTTTTTCCCCCTACAGTTTACATACTAAGTGTTATGTCACATGAAATGGAATATCCCTGTGGTCAGTAGGGGCCACCTCTCCCAGCTGTGTCTCATCCCAACTTCCCATGTATGATAGTACACAAAGCAGAAAAGGCTCTGCATAAGCCCTCCTTAGCAATGACAAAAACATCTCCATATTATCAACATTGTGTTCGACACATATCCAAAACAAAACCCCATACCAGCCACTCTGAAGAAAACTGAGCTAAATAGGGCCAAAATCAGCACATATGCCCAGCAAGAGTGTTCTCTTTCTACTTTCTTCTTAAATACAATACAGGAAAGAATACTACACCAATTTACCAGTCAGAGGTTCTCTCAGTTTAAGTGCTGTCCATGTTTCATTGGCCTAAAACAAAATACTTTATTCAGTTTGATACACCATAGACCTTTTCAGAAAACCACTCTCCTTTTTTGACACTCAGGAGTTGTTTGAATTCACCTGTAGCCCCAGTTTGCCTCAGGTCCATAGGTCCCAGGTCCAGCCACATGGTCTCAGCTCACATCACAAGTACATAAGTTGGGATCTTAAAGCTGTTAGGAAATGTGTCAAAAATAAAGTGAAGTTAGAGATAGACAAGAATCATGATTGGGCAAGAGTGTGCTCTTACCCAGTTAATGAAGGATAACAAATTAGGATAAACAGGTGATGCATCAGCTATTTGACAGACACAGGATGGAAAAGGATGAGCAGGGGCATTGCTAAGTGAGACAAAAGCAAAGTCCTGCTCATGGGATGGGTGGACTTAACTCCATGCAGCTGTACAGGCTGGAGGCCAGCTGGATTAGAAGCAGCTTTGCAGGAAATGACCTGATGTTTTTAGTGAAAAAAGGGTCTGTGGTTCTACTTTTTAGTCAAAAACCAGTAGTAGTCCTGCGTGTCATTTGCTCTACAAGGACCATCTGAGGTCAATGAGAAATGTAATCAGTAGCACAAAGGTCATTGAAGGTCAGCTCATTCCCACTGCCTGACCAGGGGTGATGTCAGGTCAAACTCAGAGACAATAATCTATACAAGAAGTCATGTAAGGTCTATCACAGTCTGTATTTTTTGCCTAGCATCTAAAGTCTAGTCAATCCAGCAAATTTCACTGGGGTAGTCTGAGGTCTGCCATATCATCAATTCAATGTGAAATATCCCACAGATTTTTTCCAGGGTCATCTGATGTTAATTTGATATACAAAGAGTTGACAAGGGGATCATCTGAAATTAACAAAGTCCTTGTGTGGTGCATAGGAGTCAATTGAAGTGAATCTGAGATCCATTCATATCACTAGAGGTAATTTCAGGCTTTTGCAACCTGAGGGCAACTGACATCAACATGAGAGCCACTTACCTATTTGGAGGTGTTGTGATGCAATTAGTGAGAGATGACTTTGCTCAAATTAAGATACGAACTAGACCAAATGCTGTTTTAACAACACCAACTTTATTTTGTAATATTAAGTGAAGAGGGGAAAGAGTGAAAGGGAGAGAGAGGGAAGGAGAGAGATAGTGCAGGCAGAATATAGTCACCACCTGTGGATCCAGAGGTGCCCCATTAGTCCATCTTCACCCTCAGCTCTCAGTGGTGGAGCAGGGGACACAGTGTGTTCTTCTGTTGATATGTTCTGTACAGGAAGAGATGCTGGCTATACAAGGTATGCCAAGGATTGTCAAATCTTTTCACAATTTATACATTTTAGCAAACAAAGGAATTAATCCTTATTGACTGCAAGCTACACAGTTCATGTATTAAATAGTATTCTATCTTCTATTGATTAAATTATTCCCCTGCTTCTTCTGCTAATTAGTCCACATGCTCAGTGTTTCTTTTCTTCTTTCTCATCTTTTGAGTCAGTGGGTTTCTTGGGCTGGTGTTCTGTGAGCCGGTGGTTGCAGATCCCTCTGCAGGAATTACCTTTCATGCAGTTGGAGCTGATTCAGTAGAGTTGCTGAGTTGGCTTTATAAGTTTCTTCCTCTTCCTCGGAGTTCTGACAAATGTCTTGTGGCCCATTAATTCTGTATTTTTTTATCCACTGTCAGTGATACATCCTTTATTTCAAGCTCTGTTGACCTCCCCCTAGGACTCAACACCCAGACAACAGTACCACCTTTATACAGCGTGAGTTTCAGGATCCACAGAGGCATATCTGGGGAGCTTTGGTGATGGTTGCAAATGGCATCAGACCCATAACCTGTCCCAAACACGATCTTTGTTTGATCAGTGACATGCTCAGGTATGAATAGTTGGGGTTTTCTCACACAGTCTGTCACTTGGAGGAACATTTGGATGCGTTAACCAGGATGTGCTACTGCCAGGCCTGGAAGTAACACCTTTCTGTCACAAGTTCCTTCTTTCTGTGGCTTTAACACTGTTTGAGATAGATGAGTGTGTTCTTTAACTTCTAAGAGGAGGTCACTTAGGCAAATTATCAGCCCCATTTCCACCTAGGAGCTCATTGGAAGCCAGTTACATTGGAAGCCAGTTTAGGACAGTTACAGGCTCTAAATATCATTTGAGATGAACCTGATATCCAAGTAACTGCTTGGGGTCAGTAGAGGTTAAATGGGAGTCAATTCACTGGCCTATGATCACTTCTCAGGAAGGTCATTTCAGATGAACTTGTGGGCTAAATAACTTGTGTAGGGTCATCTGATGTGAAGCTGAGGGGTGAGTTAACCTGTCAAATAGGCCTTATCCAGCACCATCATGAGACCTGGGTACATGCAAGGTGTTGTTTGAGATCAGCTAGGCTCTTGTTTGGAACCTAGGATTGTCTAAGGTCAACCTGACATACAGAGACCTTGACAGACTTGATATACACTTGACCTTCACAGAGGTCCTTTAAAGTCACCACTCTTCTCTTTTGGAGGAGGTGCAAATAATTAAAGTCTGTTTGGTATCCAGTTAAGCATTCATTTGAGATCAACCAGAGAATCTGTTAAGGTTCATGTGAGGTCAGTGCAGCCTTTGCTGAAGTGCCCAGAAGTCATTCAAGGTAAAGCTCAGATCCAATTAATTGTTTGGTTTGTCATTTGACATCAACCTTCCCTTCATTTGATGCCAATATTAATCACTGTCCTTGGTCCTGTCTGAGGTCATCTGAATTCAATTGAAGATGGAACTCTCACTGTAGGGTCATCTACGGTCAACTGTCACAGTCATGGCACAGGTTAGGTCAAGTAAACATGAATTTAAATAACTTTAATAACTTTAACCATAAGGTCCAATTGGCTTCATTTTAGAGCCCCAAGGCTCAAATGTTGACCATATCTGAGGTCAAGATGCTAGCAAATTAGATAAAAGAGGTCACCTTGGGACAATATGATAGTTGGTGGTCTGCTTGGGGTCATCTAAGCTCAATGCCTGGGGTCAGCATTACACCCAGTAAATTGCCCAGGGTCACATTCAACCCGTTTTCATTCAACAAGTTATTTGGAGTCCTGTTCAGAACAAATTAACTTGCAGAGGTGTCATTTAATATCAGCCTTAATACCAATTAGCTATACCAAGTAATCACTGAGGGTCAGCCTGGGCTCCTTCAATGCACAGAGATCACCTGAAGTTAATCCAGACCATATTTCCTTGTGGTCACTTGAGGCCAACCTTATATTTAGTAGAACAGGAGGAAGATGTGGCCTTTCCTAGCTGTCCACCCTGGACCTCCATTGCTCTTTTTGATCAGTTGCTGACCTGACTGTTTCCTGCTCAGATGTTTTCAGAGGGCACATTAGTACTTTAAATGTCGTAGCAGGGGTCATCTGAGGAGAAGCATCTCTTTTTTCATCATCAGGTGAGACACTTGTTGAAACCAGGCCACCCTGAGTACACCGTGTAAATCTGTTTTGGTACATATCACTGCCTCAAGCTACAGACCACAGAAACAAGATGACATTGGCAGTACCTGTGTGGGGCAAGGGTTCAGTGAGGAAACACAGCAGGAGAAGGGCTCAGAAGTCAGAGACTGCTCTCTGTGCCTCAGCCTCCCCTCCCATTCCTCATCTCCCTCTCTCCTCCTCTTTCATCTCCTCCTCCCTTCTGCCAGCCATGCATAGTTTGGACTACCTGCAAAGTGTAAAACCTGCAAACCTAAATCATATTATTTTCAATGGCAACCTGAGAAACAGAAGGTTTTAGCCATTTAGGTAAATCTTTGACATGAAGAACACATCCAGACTTCCTTTAGGCAACAAAGTTACTTCTTTCCTGCAGAACTTTTCTATTTTTTCTTCTGGAACCTTAAGAGCTTTATCACAACTGAATATTAACATCTAAATGTACCCAGGATGTTTTAAAACACTGGTTTGTTCTCTGTTCTGCAAACAGAACCAATATCATACAGGCAAATGGACAGAGCACTGTTTGCATGCTCTTCAATATCAAAGAGTGTCCTGGCTGAGGGCAAATTTGGGAGGAAACTCCCAAAGGGGTCCCTCTAGGAAGCAGATTCAAGCAGCCCTTCTCCTAACTGGTTTGGGGAAAGATTTCCTTGGAGAAAAGTGGAAAAACCCTGTTTATTTAACAACCAAAATACTCACAAGCATAAGAAATGAATACTATTGAACAATAAAACCTCTCGCTGTTCTGAAGAGATGGCACATTCAGAAAGCCCTTGTCCTGGGGTGTGACTCAGCTCCCTCAGTCTCTCATCACTCCCTCCTGCGCTGGAAAATGCCGTCCCAGGGCCCAGTGTGCCACAAGTGTGAGCTCCCAGTGCTCTTCTGGGTTTCCAGTCCAGAGCAGGCTGGTCAGTTCCAAAAAACAGAAAAGCCAGAAGTTCTGGGGAATTTCTCTGCCTCAGCTAGCTAAAAACTAACTAAGAGCAAAGGAGAGCTCTCTCCCTCATGTCAGTGCTGCAGACAACACAGTCTGTGAGAGGGAAAGCAGAGGAGTGAGTGCAGTTTCTGAAAACAAACTCTGTGCTTCTTCTCTCCCTCCTTTGCTCTCGGAACCAGTCTTAAATGCAGAACTTAATATCCAGCATAAACAGAACAGATAACTGGGGATACAAGCATCATAAAGTCACCCCAGGACAAAGAGGAAAATAGTTTTTGCCTAGTTTCAGTTTGACATTTTTCTTCCCAGGAGTAGTTACCATGAATTGAGAGATCAAACTGTCTTCCAGGACAAGTCAAGATGTGACAAAGACAGTAAAGAAAAGCTGAAAAGCATAACAGATCTTGCAAATGATCTAGCAATAAGGTAAGCACCGACTACTCTGGTGTGACAGTTGATGAGAAGGCCTAGGTCAATCCAGACAAATTTCTCTTTATCTCTGGGGACAATTTTTCAGCAAAAAGTGACTGGCATCAGCATCTTAAGAACTGAAAACAGACAAAAATGTAGCAGATTTGATAATTGAGTGCTAATAATTTAAGGCTGCTCCTTGTTTACACTTGTGTCTATAGAGGCTTTTCACATCGGAGAACTAAAATAATAGTAAAAAAATAAGACTGTTATATTTAAGCAATTATATCTATTTTTCTAAAACCTGCAGCAGTTATTTGATTTACCAAGTTTTCTAAGAATTGAGTAGACATCTAAACTAAAAAAAAATTCCATAGTTTATTGAAAAACTAATAAGTAAATGAAAATATCTACTTTCTTCTCCTGTAAAATTTAATTTTGGCTTATGAGACAGGTGTAGAAGTATTCTTGCTCTAAGTATATTGACTAGAAGAACAGAAACTAATGCTACTACAGAACTAAAACAAAAAAGGAGCTGGAAACCACAGGATAAATATAGAATAGATGTTTATTACTTTGAGATTAAAAATAAAAATAACTGCATTATTCTCTGTATGTTACTTTCACTTGTTTCCATTAGTGCTCAGAAACATTATTTCATTTTACACCTATCAAGAACAGAAACATTGTGAAAGTGTTCTTTTATTCTTTAGAATAATATGAAATAGACTGACAAAACTACAACAAATACAAATCCATTTCTAGAAAATATGTGTAATATCCCTTTTGATTTTATTGCACTATCAATAAATTAATAACCCCAAATACACCACAACTATGGATAAAAAAAAAAAAGCCTTCCTGAGTATGAGGTTTTCAATTTCTGAATATTTTTCATATTTTCAAGCTACATCTCCAACGCAGCAGATGCCAAAAAAACATTTTGCCATGGATAATCCCAAATGAATTCCTAAGTAAGCTTCTTTTAAGCTCATATTAAAAAGTGAGCTTATAAATACTCTGGTGGATTTTTTGTTTGGTTTGGTTCTTTCAAAACTTTACTGCCTGACTTATTTGAACAAAGTAAGCAGGGCTTTTTTTTTCCTGAACCCACCAGAATTATAAAAGAAATCCCCGTATGTGCTTTTCAGCATAAACAAATATTGAAGCTGATAATCAGAAACCCCTATGGTTTGTTTTGACACACATGATTTCTTCTTCCACTCTAGTTGTCAAGCAGTTGGGGAAAGAACCTGATTGCCACTTCTTTCATTTCATATGAACCCAAATTTTAGTGTGAGTGGGGCTTATTGCTGTCCTCATTAATGGCTGTTGGGGTTTTTTTTCATGTGTTCAGTAGGCATGTGCTTCAATCTAAGCTCAGTATTCAGAAATCAAGAGACATTTTAAATAATGTACACAATTTGTAGCAAGAAGGACACCAAGATCTCAAAAGAAATATTTTTTTTAATTATTTTCAATATAAGTTCTTACTGAATTATGGGAAGGGAGGAGAGGAATGTCTTTAATCAAGTACTTAAATTTACAGTTTAGTGAAATGCGAATCAGCACTCCCAAAAAATGCAAAAAGAAAGGTGAAGCATAATTTTTCAGCCAGCAGAATTACTGGACTTCTTCAGCTTAGTGTCTCCACACATGAAAAATTAGTGCAAGGATAAAAATATACAGTTGAACAATTTGAAATGCCTCTTTTCTTGTTTCATCCTTAATATTTCTTAATATTTCAAGCTGAACAAAATTAAATAGCTAAAAAATTAAATAAACTACATTTTAACACAGATTAGTATCTTGCAAGGATCCCCAATTTCATACTGTAATGTACTATTTACCTTGACAGATACTGACAAGAAGGAATAAGATTAATCTACACTGACCTAGCTCTACATCATAAGAATTCTCACAAGTGTTTCTGTGAATGCAGGAACCATGCACTCTTGCAGGCAACAGGAGCATTGTCAACAAAAGGTCATCTGAAGAATGATCTGCACATACCTTCAAAACTTGTAAGGGAATGAAAGGTGCTCAGGCCCAGCCTGGTCTAGAGTTTATTTTTTTGTGCATAATATACTTGTGTTCTGAATTTATGGCAACATTTGAGGAAAACAACACTATCAGGGCAGGAGTTATGTTGTCTTTGACTTTAAAGACATATTTATGTGTCATTTAACTTAACTGAATTTAAAGGCATGCAAATAGTTAGACATCCTTGAGAGAAAGATCTTTCTTTAAAGTAGATATGTTTTAATGCAAGCACCTATCTCCCTAAAGTCAGACTTTCAAATGATAACCACAAGAAGCAGAATTACTACCTTACATGCCTATGGACCAAAATTCACCCTCAGTCTGCAGAGATTCAATCAAACAACCTCTTTCACAGATGAGCTAAGTTTTCTGGTATATTGACTTGATTTCAAATAAAAGAGCCAAAGGAAAATGTGTATTTTGCAAAATGAGAAGTATAATCTGATGGGAAAAAATATGGGAGAGTTCTATCAAATTATGTTAAAAAGAAAAAAAGCAGTAGGAACTTCTTCTGAATGCTCTCAGAAACTGAAGGCATCTCAGCTAAACATCGTGTAGATGATTACTTCAATGACTGTTTACAATGCTGATTACTTCAACATCAATATCATAATCAATATAAAAACTGGGAACATATAAATTCTAAATCCTATGCATATGTAAACACTTACTAAATACACCAAGTAAATCAAAGATTATAATTTAAAACCCCCTTACACCTTAAAATTTACTGGCAGCTGAAGTGGAAACACTTTTTTTTTTTTTTTTGATTCAAGTGTAAGGTCTTCTAATGACTGACATTTGAACATTTGGTTTTTTTACTCAACACCAAAGTACAAAGTGGCTTTAATGGTGTGACCTGTATTAGAAATACTTCTGCTTAAAACTTCCTTTTTACTCAATAAAAATCATATTGCACAGATTGATTTTTCTGATTTCAGCTGTGATCAGAGAACATCAACAGAAACAAATGTGGATGCTGCCTAATATAATTGCACCACTGTTAGACAACAGTCCTACATTCAGCCTGACACTGACAACAAGTTAAATGCCAAACGGAGCACACTATTCTTTGTGACATCTAGAGTCTTTCTTCCAGTTGTAACGTTAAAACATTTGGAAGCTAAAATATTATAGAGACAGGCAAGTCCTAAAAGTCAAACGGCATTCAAGATGTTTGTATTAAAGACCACAAAATATTCAACTTCACTACCTCAAAATGAGAAAAATCGATGTTTGTGGGTCCAATAATCTGCTGCTTCATTGAGCAACTTTTTCTTGGTATGTGAAAAGAATTGAAGACAAATTTCCTACAATTTTTTTCAGTCTGTCATAACTACTGCTTAAACCAAAAATTCATTACTCATATGTTTTTGGTTTGTCTCTGCAACAAAATCAATAATAAAGAGAAAGTAGTATTTCTGCAATTTCCTGGAGAGCCTTTTATGCTCAAGAAAAGCGAGCACAGGGCTGAGTGGGCTCTGACTGAAAATTAATGATTTGCACGTGCATACATTCATTGATTTACTAAAGAGCAGAAAGAGAAACAAAACCACTTGAAAATAAACTTATCACAGTCATTTTCCTACAAAAATGCAACTTTGAACCATGATTCACATTATTAAAAAAAGGCACTGATAGGACAGTTCATCCAGTTAAGGGGTGACCTGCTCCTGGCAATTGATTAATCTGTACGAGAAAGGCCAGCACAAGAGCATGGAAGGGGAGTAAATAAAGCTATTTTTTTTCATTCCTTGTCTATAAGGTCTAGCCAAGGCAGACAGATGCTGCACTCTGTCACCTGTATTTTACGATTTTGGACAAACCCTTGACAGTGATAATTGTGGCAGTGATGTCCTTTATCAAAGGACAGGTTTGGAAGCATGCAAACGCATGGGCTCTCTGCTTCACAGCTGTGCATCATACTCAGAAGGCCCATCTGCATCATCAGCTTCTTTGGTGTTTTCATTTTTTTCCATTTCTACTCCGAAGGCTGGACCAGCAGTTTCCAATGTGTAGTCACTTCTCAAATCTATGGCGAGAAAACAATTCAATAATGCAGCAAAATAAATGTCTGAAAAGCACAAACATCTCAAGCAGTGTTCAACCCAATAACTGATGGCAGTTTGTTTGGTGTTTCCAGGAGGAAGAAAATCTGGAGCAAATAAAAGGCAAATAAAAACCAGGGGGTTGAGAGCCCTGGAGAACTCAGTGGTGTGAGCCCATATGAATGAATCTTCCCTGACTGTATTCATTCAGCTGATTTTCCCCTCTATTATCTCCAGCTGCCACAGACAAAAATAATCAAGACAATAACACTACAATTTCTGTTTCAGAATTAAACAGCAATTATTACTCTGTGTGGGCAACAAAGGGAATGAGCTTTCTCTACAGAAAATAATCGTCAGCTGAAAAATAATCCAGAAAGCAATCCATTTTGGCTTTCAGTCTTTAAAATCTGCCACACATCAAACAGAAGCACATTCTACCAAATATGAGGTGAACAACAGGCAATCCAACTAAGCATGAGTAGGGGCTGCAGCAGGGCCAGAAAACCTCCAATGAGGTTTTGTCCAGGTGATGCATTGCAAATTTTCTATCATTACTCCTTCTTATTCTAAGAGTTATTGCAGATGTTATCTGTAGTGATGGCCCTGGAAAAATGGGCTCCCATTTAGCAAAGAAAGAGAAAAACAATTCAATGGGAAGAAGCTTTCATGCTGAATGCCGACATCAGGTTGATGAACTCCCACTCTTACATGGGTGTTAGGCAGAAGAGCAGTATTCTTGTGTCTGCCTTTGCACAGGAAGACTATGCCTACCAGAGTCCTTCAGCTCAATAGAATTTCAGTTCTTGTCTTTATAGCACATTGATGCCCTCACTTTGTTGCACCTAAAGATTATGCATAGATTAAAAATTAATCTTTACTTTGCATACCAGGAAGTTTCAGCTTTCTGCAGCAAGAATTACAACGATGCTTTGCAATGAAATTTCTTATTGCATCTTCTCCTAGGTTTGCTGGTCCAAACACCATCTTTCCAGACCTAAAAGAAATATTCTTTAAAAATTAATTAATCTAAAATGAAGCAGTTATAGGGGAGGGAGATGATACCATTTTTAATTTTTTTACATCAGTTAGCCCTTTTTATGAAAACAATCAAAGTTTAATACACATTACAAATTTCTTAGATATGAGATGAGAAAACTGTCAGTTCCAGTATAATATTAGCCTACATATATCCCACACTACTTTTCTTTTTCTCTAAAGGCAGGCAGGACAGACCCATCAGCCCCTACTAAAATGCTTAAAGGAAATCTGGGCAGAGTGACATTTTGATGACACTTGACATAATCTGTGTGATTCTGCTGCAGCTACCACTCATTCCCACCAAGCAAGTAGTTTGGTTCCAGTTTCGACGGTGGGCATGTGAGAAGTAAACAGAGCTATTTTCTCTTCAGTTAAAACCAGAAAGGCGAAGTCTAGCAAAACCCTAGTCACAAAAACATGCAGCACAGAAAAATAAAAAAAAAAATTAAAACCTCCAAACCCACAGTATGCTGCTGACAAGCAAGGTTTTAAAATTTATTGTCTTCGTCCTGTGCTCATTTCCATGTGTCTGTTCTCTGACCAATTCATCAATCCTAATAGGGGATCAGTTTGTGGAAATGAATTGCATATTCTGAAAGAAACTGTCACAATTACAAACAAAAACCACCTATACCCTCACACATATTAGAGGTACCGCATAATTACAACAGATTCTTAAGGTAGTCTGAAAGCTAGGTGCTCATTAACTTTAGTAGAGTTTCACCTTTACTCTCAAGAATGTGATAGTCTAGACACTATGGAACACAGCACACAAGAAATACTTCCAGAGAAACTTTACAAATGCTAGTACTTTATTTTAATGATATGCAGAGTGGAAACAGCACATTTTAAAATCCAAAATCAATTACAGCTCTGAGAAACTATAGAAAAATATTTTAATTCTCTCAAATCTACCTGTAATTCACACTATGTTCTCTCTGAGAAAAGCAATGCTCAAACATGAAACTCTTCCCTTTCATACAAGACAGCAGCAATGATTAGCCAAAATTATTATACAAAATTTAGTATCTTTCTAATTTCTTGCAGGTGCTGGAGATTATGTGTCTCCTGGATCCTGTGAAGGATTCATCCAATCATCTTTTAATGCAAATTAATACATCAAACAAGGGAGGAAGTGAAGTATCGATCAAGGGCCATATATCCACTTTAAATAATACAATGCAATATAGCCATTTCTATCCTTTGCTGGAATCTGATGAAATGCCATAGAAATAGAATATACCCAAGTATTTGCTTGAGCAGGTATAGGAAATTAGGAAGACTTTGCTAATTTCAAGGCCATACAACAACTATGATGCTTCCTCTAATCTGACCATTACTGTGCGCAAGGTGAAGCAAGTAAGACAGAATGGTATTTTCTCACACCATTTTGAGATAAAAAGATATACTCTCTGTAATATATGTGAAGTAACCTTTCCTCTCTAGCCAGTACTGGCAATGGTTCAAGAGGAATACTGCATTTAAATTTGGAAAACCCTTTCAATGAATCTGGGGATAAATCGGAAATGATCATCAGCCTAGAAACAAAAACATGTAAAGATTAGGAGGCAGTTTAACATGAAAAAAAGATTGAAGGAGAAGATTGTTGAATTTTTTTTCCTCTGTGTTTTTAGTAGGCAGCACCAGAAAGAAACATTTCAATTAAAAAAAAAAAATCTTTCAGGCAGTGATAGTATCAAACTATTGGAAATAGATGCTCTGTGGACATATCAGTTCTTTTCAGTCTGAAACTCAGAACACTCTTTTCCTCATCCCTGAATCTGGACCTAATATCCCCAAAAACATTACCCTCATTAACTTTGTTGTGACCTTGCCAAATAATACATGTTGCAAAAAGCACCCACAGTATTGCTTTTGAGGCAATTCTTCTCAATGTTTGGGCAGGACGGAAGTCTCAAGAACTGTGTTAAAATCCTGCTGCTGTGCCAGTGTTACATCTGTTTTAAAGGAAATCTTCCTGTGAATGTCATACCTGTACCGTTTTTATCACTTCATACATTCTACGCAGTGCATGTGGCCAGATCTCACACTGACTTGCATCAGCTCAGGATCTGTCTGGGATGTCACAGCATTAGGCACACTTTCCAAACAGATCTATTATATTTGTCTTGATCTAGATATAAAACCAAGACATAAAGCACTATCACAGACCTGGAGGTCACACTTTGCCGTTGCAAAGTCCTTTCTGAAACACAATGTGGGATGCACAAAATAAAAGAATTACATGACACATGACAGCATAATGATGTGAGCCAAACTGATGGAGGTAAAAAAGCAAAACAAATGATTTAACTATAAGTAAAGATAAAATTTCAATCAGCTCTGTCAGTTAGGTGCCACCTATTTTATCCTAGGTTTCCAAGAGAACATGATGAACTCAAAGTTTCTTTTGAGACAGGTTTTGATCTTATCTAGGTATCTTACCTACAAAAGAAAACTTAAACACATCTTGCCTCTGTCAGAAGTGTTTCTCCTGTGAGCAAATGAAGGTTAGAGCAAGGACAGTGCTTTTACATTGTAATTCTTATCACTCTTTTAGAAAGTGTTTCTCAGAATTGGTATCTGCCTACAGAAAACACCACAGTTTTACTGCCTTATTCCTTTAGAACCCTAAATAAAACAATATTGTTTCACTAGCTGCTGCTCTGAAGACCTCTCTGAATATAAGAAAATCAAGCTGGATTTGATTAATTAATCAACACTTGCTCTCTAGCTAGGATTAACTCTTTTGCAGATGATAAACAACAAAAAGTTCTGAAAATAAGATCTGTATGATCAAGTTTTACTAATCAATTAATCAAAATTATTTACTAGCAAAAATAATAGATAAGAACACTAATAAAAATAAATTTCATAGTAATAATGTAGATAAATATTATCCTTATTTTAAGGAGGATAAGCTGACTTGCCTTGTGAATTACTTTGGTCAGTGCCTCCCTACTGTTTACAGAAGTTTATGTGCCTGCTGATATAAAAAATCTACTTGAACAGTAGCAAATCATAATTTCATACATCTGCAGTATACCTTAAAAGTATTTGCAAATATCTAGAGAACTACATGTTGCTCTAAACAACTACCTGTTGTTGCTAAAATCTAGAGAGCATCTACCAACATGATTGACCTCTCTGCATTTCTTACTTGAGCTATCTATGTGCTTCTGCCATGAACCTATGGCCTACCTAGGGTAAAGAATTTGTCATTGAGAAGTGTTCAGCATATCTTTGTTCTCATATATTCGTTGTTTCCTAAATAAATATTATATGTACAATACATCTACAGTCATAATTAAACATTAAGGCAGTCATTTATTACTTTTCTTTTTGAAATATTAATTATGGTCCCAGAACTAAGAACTCACGAAATTTACTTGGATTTCCAAGTTGTAGGCAAGTCATCTGATATTTCTATAGTTAATTGCCCTTTTTATTGCATTAGACTATTTACGTTTGCACCTTCCTACCTTCCAAACATGAGACTTCCCTTCAATCAAGTGGCATGAGCTGATAAACAAGATGAACGCCAGATAGGGGAGGGGCAGGGATGTCGGGGCAGATCTGGAGGGGTGTGTGGGTTTAGGAAGAGTCAGAGAGCTGTGGGAGAGCAGCCATCAACACCACTGCTTCTGCTCTCACTACAGGAAATACCATTGAAGATCAAGGTCACAGAATGGGAGAGTAGCCATGGTTTTGATTCTGAGATTTGATTCACAAAGACGGACTGTTATTTCTGCCTGTCTAGTCTATCCAGTTTTTTAAGTTTCCACTCACGATTTACCATCTTCATATCATGACTCTGAAATCATGCTGAGTGCTTAAATGCAACACTAAAACCTATTGAAGTGGTTAGAGAGCCAGGGGCCCTCTCCTCAACCTCTTAAGCTATTGTGGCTCCATATACTCCGTGAAAAAGTCAGGGGAAACTGGACTGCCACATTCACATCCTTTGTACAACTCTGTGAAGAGACTGCTCCCAGCACAGCAATGCAGACCCTCACACCTTTCATACACCTCCTACCACATGTTGAGAGCTGGGACACTTAGAGCCCTCCAAAGCACAGGAGAAGATGTAATCTCTTCATTAGCATCATACTGTCGTTTAACTCAAACACCATGAGAAGAAAAAACTAAATACATGGGCTGCTGGCAGAATATCTGAAATTAATGATAATTTCAACAGAAAAAAACCTACTTTTTGTCTTCAGGTTTAATCACAGATGGATCTGTAAGGTTTTCCCCAACACCTACAACAAATAAACATTGTGTGTGTTACAAAGGAGGGTAGTCATGATTTCCTCATCCAGCACTTAACAAAAGATGTAATTAACGACTTTCTTGGTAAATCATAAACTGTCATAGTTAAAGTGGTCATGACCTAGAATGAAAATGTTATGGATATAAAAATCTGTAAAGTACTGGCAGTATAGTTCTTATTACAGTTCTGACTTCAGCTGCTTTGATGTTAATTTATATGTAGATGGAAAATGTATGCAAATGTAATAAATACTGTATTGAAGCTCAACTAACTAAAATGCGACCAACCAAATATTGTTGTTTTACTTAGAGTAAAGGTACAAATCAGTACCTCTACACCAGTAGAGCTACTTTCAGACACACATTCTCTTCAAGGTAACAAATACAAGAAGCCACAGCTTCATGATGTGCCAATATTTGGGTCTGTTATCCCTTTCTCCATTTGTGTTGCCAAGAAAGCACATTAAAGAAATAATTACATTATGACACCTGAATGCTGATACCTATGCTGCAGTTTTCACCAAACTGATTAAAGTGCATACCTTTATGAAAACAATCTTTTCTAATATCTGACAAAATTGCTGTGCTTTTACACTAATGAAAAATCCATAGTCATATGACCATGTGATACGCAATTTTATATCAACATAGTAAATTTATGTTCTGCAACAAAAATAAAGATTCTGGAGACAGAATAATACCCCCAGATTGCAATGTAGGCCATTTCAGTTGATGTAAATTAGTCAAAAAAGTATATACATATACATATACATATACATATACATATACATATACATGTGCATGTGCATGTGCATGTGCATGTGCATGTGCATGTGCAGATAACCCTGGTATTAGATAGTAAATTGTCATCTGGATTCATCCTAGCAGAACTTCAAGGAGAGCAGTCCTTGCACTTTTCCTTAGTTCCAGATTAGAGAATTAAAAACGAGACCAAAACTAGAGCTGATCTCAGTTTGTTTAAGATGAAAACTGAGATTTACAAAGATGTTTATATTCTCCATTTTTGAGCCAACACATTTGTTCTGGAACTGCGAGAGTTATGTAATAAACCTGAGCAAATTCCATACAAATTCTCATAGGCTATGGCAAAGACACACTTATTCTTTCTGTATTTTTTTTTTTTTTTTTTAAATGTAGAGCTAAAGCCAATCATGGCAGGGATGGAATTATAGGCTTATTTTTGTATAATGTCTTTTTGCAACTTACAGCTTCTGGATGCTGTAAAATACAAATATGTTAAGTCTCTGGCTACCCATAGACTTTTCCCTTGACAGAAATGAAAAGTGATAGTGTTTATACCATTTGATGGGTGATGTTCATCTGAACATTGTCAACTGTTTTATCTCCTCAAAATATGCCATCTTCCCACTTACATATGTACAGTAAAATGATCACATGCTCTTTGAAGGAGTCACTAGACTTTGTGAATAGAATTCAGGCTTATAGCTTATTTAAACTGCATACAGATTTATTAATATGAACAATAAAAATGCAGATAGTTCACAACATTTTTGACAGATTTACATACACATTAAGCGTGCATATATACATGAGTATATTTGAATATCTGTATTATTTATATATCTTATGAAAAATAAAAATACCTTAACTGTGAAGAGTGGCTTTTTTGGAGCTGGATGAAATGTCCCTGCAGTTTATCTAACTGCTCTTTTGGTCTTTTAGCCCAGTGGCATTTGAAGCAATATTATTTTTCCATTACACCTACATTAACCTAGACTGTTTCTGTGAATTCTCATTTATTAGCATCACACAACAGACATCCAAAGGTTTTTTGAGCTTTGTTTTTTCTCATCTAAGTGAGAATTTGGCCCGTTCTTCAGTACTAAATTCTCTTTTGAGATGATTAGTTTTCATCTGGTTTCAAACAGCAATCCTACACTAGGAGTCACCTTGCAAATCCAGGACAAGGAGCTCCCCACGGGTGTAGACATAGGTCCAGTGAGAGAAGGCCAGCATCAGCTCTTCCAGCAAGCTGATGGGAGTAATCTCATCTCCGTTGTTGTTGTTGTATTTCCGAAATTCACCTGTCATGTACTTCTCAATGGTCAGCCACTGGTTTGCTGAATGACAGTAGATGAGGAAAACTTCCAGGAACCTGTAGACATAAATGCTGCCTGTCAGCAGCTGGCAGGGTAATAAGCATCCTCACAGTCAACAACCGGCAAGATGCAGAGTAAGTACACCAAAAAGGAGGCCAAGTCTCCTTTGGATGGAGCATTTTCAACAACAGTAGGTTGAGAGAACAAAGGCTTTCTTGTCTGATATCTCTCAAAAAAAAGTACCTGATTAAAAAGTGTAGTTTATGAACAAAAAGCCAGAATATGTTTTACCCTAGTCCACTGTAAATGAGTACATCAGATTGCTTTATTATATTTATAATTATAATAATTATAATTAATAGTGTTAATTATATAAACAGCAGTTCTTGCTAAGTCTAAGGAACAGAACGTTTATTTTGCCACTACATGTAGCTATAAAGAAAAACTTAAAAGCTGCCTACCTTTCCTCCTAAAAGCTCATAAGCTATACTTAGACACTACCTTTATCGCTGCATGATCATTGCAACCCACAATGGAAAAGGAGGCTGAAAGAAGAAACCTCTTTCACCTAGTACTTAAAGACATTGCATTTACCTTGGAGTATACGGAATAGTATGAGGCTTCACCTGGTTGAAGGTATAGATTAACTTCTGGGCAACCCTTTGCTGTTGAATCTCCTGAAAAAAAGATTTTGTTATTAACACTGCTTCATTTTCATGAAGAAAGGTGTCATGAATTCTAAAAAACATAAACAAACAAACACACGTACCCTGATTTTCTATTTTTTATAAATGGGAAATACATCTTTTTCAAAACCTTTTTTCTTTCCAAAAGATAACATTGAAACACATGTGAGCCTTGTTGAAGACATTGAAAAGTAAGCAGTCTAACATCAGGCTAGGCCAGTCAGTGTTCCTTCAGGTCTGAACTCACCCTCAGACAAAGATGTAATACTGTGCCATGGTGAAAGATCTTTTGCCAAGTTTGAACCACCTCTGGCAGGAAAGACTTCACAATAAATACTTGTCCCAACTTTAACACATCATTCTCAGACCAAGTACAAATGACCTTCATGGCCCTCCGCAGACCCCCATCCATCTCCTCCCGTGACAGGACTTGGATCATTGCAGTTGTTCCACACTGGGACCAGGAAGACATGCTTTTATCAAGATTCATAGGTGAACTTTCCTCTAGCTGAAAGACTGTCACTTCCTCTCCAGCTTAAATAAAAAGAAGTTTTGTTAGCAAAAGTCATTTGCAGAAACAGGAGAGAACAGCATTTTCATTTCATGTCTTTAAATAACATATCTCTTTATACACCCTTCTAAGCCACAACTTTTTTAAAAGAGAGCCTTCTATCATAACTGTTCATCTGTCTGAAAACTTTCCCAGCCTAATTACACAGTGTAGTACATTAATTCTTCTACTATGATAATATGTGGTCCAAAGAGCTTGTGTTAAACCTCTAAACAAAGACAAATTCAAGACCTTCTGGATTCTTCCACACAAACAAAGCTCACTGATACTCTAGTCTATAGTAGTCATTTAAAATAACATATTTTAAAAGGGTTTTTATCTCCAGTATATGAACTCTAAATATCCTGTGTGCAATTCCCTCTCTTTATGCACTTATGTGGAAGGGAAATTTTTAGTAAGGCTTAAGTTAATCACAATTCATGGAACACTCTCTGTATTTTTCTTTTAACTTTGTGTTTCACAAAGTAAATCCCAAAAAACAACAAACATCCAAACAAACATGCAGGAGCACAACATCTGAATTCAAATCTTAGTCTAAAAACAGTTAAAATAATAGGTTAAAATAATAGTTAAAAATAAACCTAGGGAAAAAAAAAACATGACAACAAGACAAACAGTTTGTAATAGTTATTGAGTATTAAAGATTAAAGTGATTTGATTTTGTGGTGATACAATATTGGCTGTAGTTGAGAGTACCACCTTTTGCCTCAGACAGAGAGCTGAGTTGCTTCAAAAGTGGTGACTTGGCCATGATATGATAAGCCAGGGAAATTAGGCTGGAAAGGCCATTTCCAGGAGAACAAGCTAAAACAAATTATTGGGAAGCTAACAGTTTTGGTATTTGAAACTAATGTTTTGAAATTTTTTCTAGAAATTCCAATGTTTGCAATGATGAAATGTTTAAGATGTTCTGCTCCTGCTAGTAACATTTTTTCTGCAAGCAGAACCTAGTGAGCCTTAACTCAGTTGCACTCTGTTTCCCCCTGGAGAGTTGTAGTGATATTCCTCTCCTGCAGCAGAATCAACAACACTCTTCCTTTGCCATCATTTGTAAACTAACAGTGAAGAGGACTGATTTTTTTTTTACATCTGACTTTCCTTCCTACAACTCGCATTATTTGTAACATTAATTAGTAAGAAACAGGCTTTCAGTGGCAAGTGTGATTACTAAGGTAATTGAAATGCCAAAAAGGCAAAGATCATCACAAGCAATCACAAACTGGATTCAGACTAGTAGATTTCCTCCCCACTCTTGAGCTTGCCTTTCACCAATTAGCACAAGTGCAGATGCTGTTGAATCCAGTAATTTAAGCACATTTTAACTGAAAGCAACTGGAAAAGTCAGTACCTTACATGAAAAACAGACACCTGAATAAAGATAGTATAACTAGACACACTTTATAATCTTATATTAAATCTTCATTTTGTTATCTTTTGACAATTTAATACCTAGAAAGGTATCTCCTAGGAGCTTCAAAGATTAGAATGCTCAATGTGGTGATAGCTATATTAATTGCCAACAGCAATTAGGTCACAAGAAATCCTACCATGCTGCAAGTATCAGCAATTAGTTGCTGTGAGACAAAATATTCTACCCATTGAGAAGGCAGCACCAAGATATCAAGAGTCTAGAAGCAGAGCTTCTGCTGCTGTAAGCCAATATTGCACACTATTTTCAGAACTCTTACAAAAGACTTATGGATTATGCTCTATCACACTTCAGTTACAACAAAAATTTTTTCCTTGACATTAAAGACACCAGAAATTTTCTGTGCCAGATAAAGGAATAGTGCTCTTTAAATCACTACTTGGTTTTCTTCTTGATAGTGTTTAAATCTATACATAGATTTACAGGTGTGTCTGTGTTTGTGTCTATGTGTGTGAAAGAGAAACAGAAAGAATGAAGTTACCAAGGTTAAGGAGAAACTTCTGGCTGTCTTTAGGTATCCAAAGGATGGATACATAGAAGATGGACTTAGACTCATCTCTAAGGCTGAGAGCAATCACATGAATAACAACAGATACAAGTCACAGCAAGGGAAACCCCCATAAATACAGGGAAGAACACTATTTTCATGATTAGGTCAATCAAACACTGGAAGAGGTTTCCCAATGAAAAAGAGTAGTCTCCATTTATAGATATAACCAAAATGCAATTCGACTGTGTCTCAGCAATCTGATCTGAATTGACCATGGAAGGAATTGGACAAAGGATCTCCAAAAGTCCCTAAACTACTGCACGACTACAATCCTATCTTGTTTTGTCTCTTTCAGAAAATAAGAATTCTTGAAATAAATCCACAAAAATTTCTCAAGCACAATTTTTAAAAGATAGCCCACCAACTATTTATAAAGCAAAACATATAAGCACGAAGTTGGTACTCACCAAAGAGCTGGACTGGTGTAAATGGTATGGTCTGAGCAAGTCTCATTAAGTTGTTTCTTTCAACAGCTGCAAAGAACATATATTTCACTGCTAGATTGAACAAACAAGCTGGCTAAATTTCAAAAACACTTGGCTGCACTTTACTATAGTAAAGTGTACAAGCCAAGGAGGAGGCATCAGTGTGATACTGTGTCACATCTGGTCACCATTTGTTTTACCCAGACAGCAACTCCCCTTTGCACACTGTTGTGTTTCAGGAATTATATTCCTCAATTTAGTGTTCCCACTGAAAAATGTCAAACCATGCACCATGTGCTCACTCCTCCTCCCCCTGCCCTTCCCTCTGTTGGGGTTGGAGAGGACAACTGGAGGCACAAAAGGTCAAGATCATGGGTTAAGATAAGAACGGTTTGCTGGAAACAGCAACGAGCTAAGGAAATGAACAGTAGCAACAAACTGATGGCAAGGGGCACAAGAAGGGAATGATTCACAGGGAAAGCCCCTGGCAATAGACAAGACCACACTACCTCGACCCAGGAGGGACCCCTCCTCCCCAGGAGAGATTCCCTTCCCCCCAAGCCTTGGCAATGACCTGATACAGTAGAGAAAAACCTCTGGGTCCTAGCCAGGCCCCTTCTTGGCTTCTGCAAATAATTAATCCTGTCCTAGGCAGAAACAGGACAGAAAGACACCAGAAACTCAGTTAGCACTAAAGGTTTGCATCTGGAATAATAATCCAGATTCCAAATTCAATCATTGCTCTCACACAGGCTTCAACAGGCTTCAGTGTCCTCTACAGGATTAACTTCAGTGTAATTTATAGTGACAGCTGACAGCCCAGTTCTCCTTTAGACGTTTCAGAAGTTAATATACCCTAGGAAATGGAGATAAATTCTTCACTTTTCCTCTTTTAAGAAACCAAACATCCTTCAACAACCCAAACACCACGACTGCCTCAGGCCTCAGCTGTACTCCTTGTCCATTTAGGGGTAGGTTACATGTAAACATCTGCAAGATTCTGGAGATGTGCATTCTAAAAGGGAGAGTTTTCAGTGGAGATGAGAGAGAACTAACTGGTGACTGAGAAACAGATTTTTTTTAAACCAGCCAACTAAGCATCCAACCAAAACCAAACGCAGGAAGCAAGCTGCTTTAGTAAGGTACTTCTCGATATCCAGAAGCCATGAAATTAGGTCTGCACTCCATTTTTCAACACAGACAAATTACATTTGTTGATTCAATGCTCTGCAAAAACAAACTGGAGAAGGAAGCCTCCTACACTCTTAGGGAACAAATAATGGAACAATTTTAGTCAGTGGAGAATTAAAGAGTTGTGGCCAACTGGCAATGTAGAAAGATTTCAATTCTATTGTCACGTGCATGATGATGGTTAGCTAAAAGTCAGAAAGCACTAGGGATAACCAAAAGTGCCCAAATTTTTGTCAAGATAATTCAAAACAGATTAGCTAATCTATATCACCTACACCTTTTTCCTAACTGAGATAAATAGTAGGATTTCACAGAACTCCAGGCACTTGCCTGGAGAAGTCAGATACACCCTTCCTCTGTATTATGTCCTTCATGCCCAAGTCATACACATTCCAACTACATACATAGATATAGATGCATATGTACATAAGCAATGGTACCATTTCCATAATCAATGGCCATATCTCCAAGATGTCTGTTGAGTTCACTGAGTCTGTGACTGTGAGCTCTATCTGCTCTGGGTGTCTTCCAGAGCAGGAGGGCTGGTGTGCTGTCAGGTGGTTCAGCTGCATCATGAGCTCATGACCAGTGTATCTGGAGCACTCCAGACTCACTGTCCATGGTAGTTACAGCACACAGTGCCAGTGTCATTCAGCAACCAGCAATACACACAGCAGTTTGACATTACAGACTGTTCTCACTCAAAAATCAAATCCCCTTCAGGTACACATCATGTTTCCCTATCCATCTGCATTACTCTAAAAGAGCAATTATGTCATTGAACAAAAACATTCCCAAGGGTGGGTTTGCCTTTGCTTGAGAAAGGACTAATCCAAACTGACTTCCCAAATATTCCTCATATGCACCACAGGGGCTTTATCCATTTCTACCCTTCCACATTACATGAAGGTTTTGACTGGATAGGGCAAGCTCAATTGGCAGAGTCTCTGGTATTAGCCAACCAGATGACCTACCTAAATGCAGATCCCAATGTTTGAAGGTCCTACCCCCAATTGATTTCAGTGTGGTTTTAACAGTCCATTGTATCATTCCATTTTCCCAGAGGCTGGTGCATGACAGGGAACACGATACCCACTCAATACTGTGCTCTCTGGACCAGGGGTCTGTGGAATTGATCTGCCAGGCCTCTCCACATTTATATTTTAACCATCATCCACCATACCACAGAGGCTTTACCCACTTGGCCTGCCTGATCAGAGTGCATGTTTCACAGTTACGGATCACTTGGGAAAGGGTGTCCATGGTTAAGTCCACCCCTCTATCGCGAGCCCATCCGTATTGATGCATCTCTGATGACCTGAGGTGTCATGGGCCCAAGGAGCCAGAAATAATTCACCCTCATGCTGCCAGTCCAGGTCCACCTGAGACGCTTGAATCCTGGCAGCCCAACCCACCTGCTCATTGCTCTGATGTTCCTCAACAGCCCAGCTCCTGGGTATGTGTGGATCTACATGACATGCTTTTGCAGCCGGCTTCTCTGCACAGGCAGTGATCTCTTTCCACAGCTCAGCAGCCCGGATGGGCTTACCTCTGCACTGCCTATTTGTCTTTTTCCACCACTCAGGCCACCCCTACAGAGCACTTGCCATTCGTGAGTCAATATAGAGGCAGAGTGCTGGCCATTTCTCTCGCACAGTGGCTGGGTGGCTTTCAGCTCTGCAACCTGACTTCATCCACCTTGTCCCTCCATAGCTTCTGTGATTTGCCATGCAGGACTCCATGCAGCAGCTTCTCATTTTTGATGTGTCCCTCCAACACAGCAGGAAGCATCAATGAAGAGAGTGTACCACTTTTCATTTTCTGAGAGCTGATTCTGTAGTGGGACCTCCTCAGGACAAGTCACCTTTCCCTCTTCTTCTTCCAATGATATTCCAAAATTTTCACCTTTGAGCCAGTTTGTGACAACTTCCAAGATCCTTGGGTGATTGGGACATCCTGTTGAAGCTTGTTATGTGATCAGAGCAGTCTTCTTACTCCATCTGTCATCAGTGGTATGATGTATGGCAGGGACTTTCCCTTTGAACATCCAGCCCACCACTGGCAGTCAGGGTGCCAGGAGGAGCTGTGCTTTGGTGCCCATCACTTCTGAAGCAGCTCAAACCCCTTCATAAGCTGCCAGGATCTTTTTCAGTTGGGGTGCAGCCTCAAGTCCTTTGTATTCCTGCCTCCAGAACAGCAGGGATGATCCTCAAGTCTCCATGGATATGTTTTGTCAGAGGCTCCAGGGAGGACCATTCTCCCCATCTGCAGTGTAGAGCACAGTTTTCACATCTTGTGCAGTCCTAACCCCCCAGGGGCTATTGCTACAAATTAATATACTCTTTAATTTGTTCAAAAGCTTGTTGTTGTTCAGGGCTCCACTTAAAATCATTCTTCTTCTGAGTCACAAGGTAGAGAGAACTCATGATCTAATTCTAATCTGGACTATGCATTCTCCAAAAACCCAGAGTGTGTAGGACAGCCTGTACGTCCTTGTTGATGGTTGGTGGGAACATAGCTGCTATTTTGCTGACCATGTGCATTGGAATCTGAATTTCCTGAAAACTGAATTTCCTGGGCAGATCTCTAAATCTCGCTTTGCTTTATGGCAGGACTGGCCTTTAGGACAATTTGGATTATCCTCTCCCCTTTCTCAAAAACTTCCTCTGTGTGTTGTCTCACAAGTGGATGTCATTAATTTATCAAAAATATCCTGAAGCCTCTCCCTTTCCCAGAGCAGTCTGGATCAGTCCAATGCAAATACTGTGGCTGTGTTTCCACCCCTGGGGCAGTCAGTTCCAGGTGTACTGGGTGTCCCTCCAAGTGAAAGCAAACTGGGGCCTACCTCTACTGCTGAAGGAAAGGAGAAAAACACATTTGCAATATTGATGGTGGCACCACTTTTCTGCCTTGGACTCCAGCTCATGTTCCAGCATGTCTGGCACAGCAGCACTCAGTGGTGGTGTGACTGCCTTCAGGCCATGACAGTCCACTGTCAGTCTCCACTGGGATTACACACTGGCCACATAGGCCCATTAAGGAGTGAGCAAGTCTTGCTGACCTGACTCTCCAGTTCAGGAATCGTCTCATGGATGGGGGTCACAGAGTGTTGGCTGGTGTTATATTGCTGACACTGCACTGTGGTAGTCATCAGTACCTGTTATTCTTCAATCCTCAGCCACCTCACAGCAAAGGGGACATCTGAGAGACCAGGCAAGGTATTCAGTTGCCTAATTTCCTCTGTCTCTGAAGGCCTCCCAAAAACCCAGCACTGCTGTTTTGGATCCTTGAAATACCCTCCTCCTGAGGTAATCTATGCCCAGGATGCACAGGGCCTCTGGGCCAGTCACAATGGGGTGTTTTTGCCATTCATTCCCAGTCAGAGTCACTTCAGCTTCCATTACAGTCAGCTGTCCAGCTGTCCAGCTATCACCTCAGAAATAGAGATGGATTCTTCCCCTACATATCTTGATGACATCAGGGTACACTGTGCACCTGTGTCAACTAAAGACTTAGGTTCTTGTGGGTTTGATGTGCCAAGCCACTGGATCTACATCGTCCAATAGATCTGATTGTCCCTTTCCTCCACCTGGCTAGAGGAATGGCCTCTCTAGTTTTATCATGGTACTCATTGCTATTTGTTATAAATATGAACTGGAGATCCTTTCAAGAGGATTGGAAATAACATCAGCCCTTCAATTCTGTCTGAGGACTTGCTCATTGGAAACTGGAGTGACATTTGGTGGCTGTTCCTTCTCTCAACTCATGTACCTCTGCTGCTAGGGGAAAAGTGGGTTTTCCATCCTACTTCCTCATGTCCTCTCCATTGTCAAACACACACACACACAAAAATAACCACATTACTCCCTATTGGGAGGCATGTACCCCCTCTTGAGCAGGAGGGTACTTGCTCCCAATAGCAGAGACTCTGGTCCGTACTGGTGAGGCATGGAAATTTTCCTCTTTAGCTTGCTTGATGGGATACTAAGCAAGTTCACAGATGATACAAAACTGGAAGGAGCTGTTGACTCCCTCAAAGGCAGGGGGGCCCTGCAGAGAGACCTTTCCACAGCCAAGGTGCAGGCCAGTAGGGAGGAAAAAGATACAATCTTCATATTTTTGGAGCAGGGTAGTCACCATTCCCTCATACTTGACAGGAGTCGCCTCTGAGAGTTTCTGTTCTATTCTCAATCCCCTTGTCAGTGCCCATATCCTGGGACAGGGATTCCAGTTGCTTGGTTGCACTACCATATAGCTCCATATCATGGGTTGTGATATCCCAACATCAGAACTCTCAGGTCAGCAGAGACTCTCCTGACAGGTGGCTGAAAATTTTTCACATACCTTGCAACTCACCTAGGGGGTGATTTTCCCTGGTCCTGTTTCCCATTCTGAGGGTCCTGCTTCCTCTTCAGTGTGCAGACTGGTTTGGGCTTGAATTTCCTCTCCTCTATAGGAACAACTGGTACCAGCATGGGTTGTTCCTGTGGTTCAGCTGCTGTTTGAGTGACCCCAGTGCCTGTTGTTCTGCTTTGCTCCTCTTCCCCCTGAGGGTGCTGTCTAGTACTGTGAGCAGTGTCTGATAAATAGTAACCAGGGCCGTGCACATTGCAGAACTTTGTGTTTATCTGGAGCTGCCACAGCATTTTCCTTTCAAATATTCTGCCACTTTAACAGGGTCCTGTAGTTGTTCAGGGGTGAACTTCCAAGCCACTGGAGCGGAACAATCCTTCAAAAGCTGGCCCATTTTCTCCCACATTACAAGCCAATCATGACTATCCACCCTCAGGGTAGATCTCTGAAAGACCCTCCTAAGAATTCCTTTTTCTAATCAGGGTGTAAGACTGCACTGAAGAGACCTGGCAGACTTAGCAACAAAAGCATGCTTTCCTTAATATCCAAAGGGAATTCAAAATCCCCCAAAGCTGTTGTAACAGGCCTCAAGGAGAAAAAAAGATTGAAAATCTGGGGAAAATAATTCTTCCCTGTTTTGCTCACAGGCTGGATACAATTATTACAGAAACACAGAATCATAGAATATGCTGAGGGACCCATCAGGAAGCAGACCCATAAGGATCACCAAGTCCAACTCCTGGCCCTGTGCCTGAGAGTCACACCATGTACCTAAGAGTGGTGCCCAAAAGTTTTGTGAGATCTGTCAGGCTTGGTGCTATGACCACATCCCTGGGGAGCCTGTTCCAGTGCCCAAACACTCCCCAGGTGAAAAAACTTTTCCTGAGATCTAGGAGAAACCTGATTAACCTCTCACTCAGCTTCATGCCATTTCTTTGAATCCTGTCACTGGTCACAAGAGTGAAGAGATCAGTGTCTGCCCTCTGCTTTGCCTTGTGAGGATGTTGAAGACTGCAGTGAAGCTTCTCCTCAGTCTCCTCTTCTCCAGGCTGAAGAGAGCAAGTGACCTTAGCTGATGCTGGCAGCAGCTTCTCCTCTATTCCAGACCTCATGGCCCTCTTTTGGATGCTCTGTAACAGCTTAATGTCTGTTTTATATTGTGGTGCGCAAACTGCACACTCAAGATGAGACCACACCAGTGCAGAGCAGAGCAGGACAATCATGTCCCTTGACCAGCTGGAAATGCTGTGCCTGATACAGCCCAGGATATGATTAATGGTTTCCCAAAGGCAGTGCCTCAGGTAAGGGTAGAAGGCCAACACTGAATACACATCCCAAATGACCCACACTGCCCTTGAAGTTGTCATTTTGTAGCTGATATCACACAGTTCTGCAACAAAGCAATCCTGATCCCTCTCCCTGCTCTGAAAAGGAGCACCTCAATGGGCACATAGTGCCTATACTGAAACACACAGGGTTTGGTTACGACATTATGACATCCTTAATACAACAAATAATTGTTTCTCACCCACTCTTACCAGAGCTGTTGTTATCTCAGCTCTTCATGTTTCATACGGAACACAAAATAAGGTTGTTGCAGTTTAGGAATGGTGTTCCTCAGTTTAGTGTTCCCTCTGAAATATTCCAGACCATGCACTGCTCGTCCACTTCCCCCCTCACCCTCCCTCTCCTCCCAGTCACACAATGGACGGGATTAGAGACACCAAGAGTTAAAGATCATAGGTTTTGATAAGATCAATTTACTGGAAACAGCAATGAAATAGGAAAATTGAAGTGACAGCAGCAGTATTAATAACAGAGGGTACAGGAGAGGCAAACTATTCACGCATGAATACTGAATACATGAAAACCAGCAACAAGCAAACCTCCTCTACCCCAACATGGACATGATCCCTTCTCCATCCTAGGAAAATTATGTGAATTGGTAGAGAATAATCTCCAGGTCCAAGCCATGTCCCCTCCTGGCCACAACCAGGATACCAACCCATCATCTCGCCCTTCCAAAGAAACAGGCTCTCTGGGAAAGCCCCTTGCACCCTGTTTAGAAGAACTTCGTCTGCTGTCTCCCATCTTCCTCCTTTCACAAAGGACTCCTTCTGCATCCTGCTCCTGACAACTCCCGTGCAGCAACACTCACACTCACACTGTGCTGATGAGATGCCTTGACCCCAACTGCCTTCTTTGTCTGTCTTGTCAGGGTCAGAAGCACCTGGAGATTTAGCAAGGTATGACCAGAAAATCCAAACTTCCTCTGCACAGAGAACCATTTCTTCATTCAGCTTCTTGCCAAAAAATATCAGTAATGTTATTTTATCTCCCTTACTTGAAGCTTATTTCTCAGGCAAACACCAAACACCAGGCAAAAACTTCAGAGAGTCAACCAAATATTTACGGATTTGTCTTCACAAAGACTGAGTTATCAGGAAGGGTGAGAAAAGCGTAAAGTAAGGCACTCCTAGAACTAGGAGACAATTTGGATGCTACAGTTCTGACTAATTTCCCTATTCAATGGATGAAGGCAAAACCATTGTTCAAAGCAGAGTCAATGTCTTGGTTTAGGGCAACTGGGGATACAAGAATCATAAAGTCACCCCAGGACACTCAACCACAGCAGAGCTGTGTTTCTCTGCAGAGTAACAAAAAAAGCCATGGTAATGAACTCCGGATGTTATGGAGCTTATGGAGTTTGGACATCATCTATCCTTCTTTTAAGATTACTTCTTTGAGCAAAATTTAGACAGAGTTTATTGATTCCAGAAGGGCAGAGCAAAGGGCACCCATGACACATCCACCCCATGAACAGCCTCATTTGAGAAGACCTGCACTTCATACTCCAGTTCAAGGCTGTTTACATATACCAAATTCAACAGGAGTTGGTTACTATGTCTGAACAGTGTTGGAGCATGGACTGAAAAACAAGATCTTCTTTTGGTGCTGCACTAAGAGCACACTGATCATGAAATCAATGCAGGAAGAAGGATGCGAATAGAGGAGCTGCTAAAATTTATGCCGTCTGTCAGACCCTGCCAGCAGTCACTCTAGAACTTTGAGAAGCCATGTGACATTGACTTACACTGCCAAACTTGGGACAAAGATCTAGTTCTTTTGGATATGTGGAGAGGCAGGATAATATTTGCTTGCTCAAATTGATAGCAAGAATAACACAAAAGCAGTATATCGTACAGAATTCTAGTGCAGGGTTTTTGGGCCTAGTTGGCTAAATTCTGTCCTAATCTTCCTGAGGAAAGAAAACCTACATTGAAAACCTCTGAATGCATTTACCAATTCATAAGGTAAAGTAGCGTGCCTGACAAGCAACAAATCAATAACTGCAACAATGCCACCATGCCAGAGAAATTACATCTGTACAGTTGATGGCAAGCCAGGAGGTGTTATTCCCAGTGAAAACTGTGTAGATTTTGAATTTAAGAAGGCTGCTAGTAGTTCTGGTTTATTCCAACCCTGCCTGTAACAGAGGCCAAGTCCTGTGGGCAATGGTGACATCTACTGGCAACTTCTCTGTTCTCCTGGAAAAACTGACTTGTGGGAAAATCCGTGCACACTCAGCTCAGGGAAAGTCAGGACCGAAGGCAAGTAGCATTCAAGGGTTTCTTCCCTGCCAGATTTTTACGAGTTCATAGATATACAAACACCGAGTAAGTAGTACAGGACAAATTACCTTAAGAAATTCAGTTAGAATCTTCAGTTAGAAGAATTCCAGAAAGTACAAAGGAGAGTTTGGAAGGTGTGAGGGGACTGACAGCTATAAACAAATGAGTGCCTCTTCTGCCTCCTCAGGAATCTGACCTGTATTCATGATTTCCGCTGATATTTTGAGAGTGATTAGCTACATTTTGCTCTCCCATAAATACCCAGAATGAAACAATCAGTAACAGAAAAAAAATTAATAATTCTTTCATTGAAGTGTTAGACATGAATTAACACAGAACCTTCTTAGTAGTGGGCAACAGTGTAAGTTCTCAAACTGAAAATCACAGTGGATGACAAAGGGAGAACTAATGTTCTTTTTAATTTCTTAAATTCCTCAACTGTCATTATTTTGCGTCCTGCTTACCTGAGTAGTGAAGATGCAAATCCTGAGATGTTTTCAAGCAAGAGAAGATATCTGAAATAAGGTTTAAAGGATTGTTGTATTAATTATTATAGCAGACAAAAATGCATGATTTTTTAATTCTTTCCATCCCAGAGTTTGTCACAAAAGAGATTAATCAGAATTGCTGTCTCAGCATTGTAAAGAGGAGAATTACTTACGGACTTTAACTACATTATTATGTACTGTATATCGCAAATTTCAGTCATCAGTGTAATATAGCCAGATGACTTATTTATCCAAGGAAATGGTGGGGAAAATGACATATTAACCTCAAGGACATGTTAAGCCAGCAAGAACCCTGGGATATCAAAAGCACTTTGCTATCCACCATGACTCATGGCCTCCCAAAGACATGAGTTTTCCAACTCCTTCCCCAGCCATTAAGCTGTACTATTCAGTCCATTAACTGTACTATTGCACCAAAGTTATAATAATACTGTCCTATTAAGCCACAGCATCCAAAGTACTGTTAAAATAGAAGCAGACAAACATTTTTGGTAGTTACATATTTAACAGGTTCAGACAGATCAAATTTGGTCCAAAAATCTTTGCTTTATAAAAAAGCCTTTTTAACACAACCAAGAATAATGAACACGTTTTCATTAACTAGATAAAATAATTTTGTCCTCCTGGAAAACCATCCCTCAAAGTGTGAAAATTCGGTATATATATCCTGAAATACTATTAATTTTCAAAAAATTAGATAATCAAATGTTCACCAAAAATTTTGAACTTTACACTTTTCTTCTTGGTGTATTCTATTTGCTTTTACTTCCTTACCTAGTGAAAGAGATCTTACATGAAAACATCTATGCATATTGGGGGAAGGGTCAGCATTTTTCACTCCCCTTAGTGATTCAAAGTCCCTTGTGATTTTTTCTTGCTTGATCCATCTACTTTTGCAGCATTTTGCATGTTACCAAAAAAAAAAAAAAAAAAAAAAAAGAACATGAAAAGGGGCCTTTTGAGAACGGAAAAACT
Source organism: Phylloscopus whistleri (assembly GCA_017589585.1). Classification (NCBI taxonomy): domain Eukaryota; kingdom Metazoa; phylum Chordata; class Aves; order Passeriformes; family Phylloscopidae; genus Phylloscopus; species Phylloscopus whistleri. The sequence goes on along the minus strand of JADMLD010001013.1, from coordinate 8,101,182 downwards.
TGTTTTTAATAAAAACAATGATGTGCTCTGGAGAGCAGCCTTGCAACTCACTCTGCTTACAGCAGAATGGTTGAGCACCGCAGGGTTTTGTGCACAGATGGACACCCAAAGGGCAGCACTTGAAATGGAGGTAAGACTAGGGACAACTCATTCCTGCACCACAGCTAATCTCAGAAAAAGATAAGTGCCCAGCTGCTCAGCTGCACAGCTAAGAGTCATGCTAGGAAAACTGGGAGATGGACTAAAACACAACAAATACCAGTGAAGTTTACTCCTCTGCTCTTGAGGAGCAAAGTGATTCCTCACTAAAACCTTGAATTTCTTCATTGAACATTTCATAATAAATTCAGTCCTTCACAGATTTCAGGTAAACAACACAAACAGAGATATTACACATAATTGCAATTTTAAAAATCAAGCATACATTAAAAATCTCATATCATAATCTATCTTCAGACATACACCCCAATTTAACCCAGGGGAACACTTGGACTGTCAGGAGTCAAAGCAGCAGCATCTTAAAGAGTTTCTGCCAGACAGAACAACACCACTGCGCAGACTAGGAAAATATTTCTTTTCCTTTAAGATTATGCAGCTGTTATGAGAAAAACGTGTTTCTCGTAAAAAAAGCTTTCACTTTAAAGTACAAATTAGTTACTAACACTTAAAACAATATCTGTGTTGTAATCCTCAACTACAGTAAATTAACTTCTTTTTGGATTTCATACTTCAGGTTTGCCAGCATGAGAATTGCAGATGGGAATTAAAATGAGTGACAAGCAATGAAAAACTTACTGTCAGTTTCCTCTGGAGTTCTCAATCTGTTTAAAAGGAAATATTTGATATTTTAATCCAACATTTCTGTCTTTAAGCTAACACTGATACACATGGATCACATGTAAAAAGATGTGACTCAGCAATCATAAAGAAAAATAACCTTCAGTGCAATTTTGTTCAACACAGCTATCAGCAATCTTCAGGTACTGAAGAACTGACACAATTTTCTACATGTTTCTTTCTCTGCTTTATGCTGAACTGCTCTTGAGTCTGCACTGCTATTCACATCTTTTACACTGCAATAACAGTATCAGTTACAGAGCTTTCAATCACATACACAACTGATCATTTTTTAGTCAATTCTGAGATGTGTTAACAGTTACTTGTGTTATTACCATTACTTGTACAAAAACATACTTTTTAAATTGGTGATTCTTTGGATTAACAGGTCTGGTTGCAAAAAAGCTACTACATTAAAGCAGTCTTTGTTAAAGAACACAGATATGATTCACCTCATAGGCCAGAGATACCCCACTGAAGACAACAGACTAAGTGAGAGATTCAGGCCACTCAACAGCCCCTACACACTGCTGGTAAATGTGCAGCTTGCCTATTGCCTATAAATGATGGGGTGTAAAAAAAGAAAAAAACACCCTAAAAACCCCAAACCCACAACAACAGCAGAACACCCAACCCCCCACACACAGTATACATAAAACCCCCAAAAACACAGCAACTTTTTTTCTCCTCTCCTCATGGTGAAATCATCAGCTTTCTAGTATCTTCTACTTATTATCTGTGCCGTGCTAAAAAAAAAAAATCTAGAAGCAATTGATGAAAAAAGGAAAGAAAAGGAAAAGGAACATAAAGACAGCACTGCATGTAGCAAAAATACTACTAATGTTATGATAATGATTAATCAATCTGGGAAAAAATTTAAAACCTCACAAGAAAATGGAAACCACTTGTGAAACCAGTATACTTTCACTAAATGTAATCAAAGCTTAATAACATCTGAAAATGCATGAAGAAAACTGAACTAAATATTTGGTAAATGTAGAAAAGCAATGAATCAATGAGAGAAGTTTTCAGGAGGTGCTAGCATTGTAGCTACTAAAATATAAGACATGCAATTGCACAGCAAAAGCAAATACAACTTTTTATGCTGACTATATTGGAAGAATGGCTAATTAAAGGTGTTACGGTCATAGAACCACAGAATCACTACAGAATCAGAATTATTAAGGTTGGAAAAGACTTTGTAAATTGTCAAGTCCAGCTGTCATCTTAGTGACTGAATTAGAAAATCCTATTATTGTTAGATTTAGAAAGGGTGTCTATTCCACCTAAAATCATACATTTTGTTTAAGTGGATCTCATTTATCTCCATTAATAAGATTTCCCTGAAAGAAACTTAAACAAACTGAATGGTCTTAGCTCTCTATTTCTCAGGAATTTGTCACCCTAAATATATTGCAGAACTGAAATGGAAAGCTGCAGACACTACAGACATCTCTTTGTGAAAATCTTTGATGAGTATCTTAACATACTAATAATACATACGAGGAATTCCTGTTCAGATTACTTTTCTTGGTGTTTCCAAATACGCTATTACTGAAATCCTAAAAAGAGAGAGAGATTTTCATCGGTAAAATATGCACATCTTTATCACATACACATCGCACAGCTCAAGAAGGTACAATCTTGACTACAACGGTTGATAGGATTATTGTTAACATGAATAATGACCCTGACAGGCAGGTGAATCTTAGCACTGCCATACCTACACTAAAATGGAACTAATTCGCTCACATTGCTGTTTTCCAGGTTGCCTCCAGACGTTTGAATTAAATACTCAGGTCACCACCTATATCTCGATGTACTCACAAAGCTTGTTAAAGGTCTTCTAATAAGCACAGTATTAGAGAACTTTCTTTATGTTGGAAAATTCCAGTGTGGGTATAACCTTTACTGTTGTTGAAAATAAATTCACTCAAAAGCCCTGGAACAGAAGAACGTAACACACTGAGCAACTTTCCAGGGATATTTAGATCACATATTTCCCAGATCTTATATTTAAAGAAAAACTCAAATAATCTTTTGAACTTCAAGCCATTTTAGGAAAAAAAAAAGGGCCAGCCACGTCCTCTTAATGTGGTAGTGAGAAATGGAACTTTTCTTCATAATAGTAGTCAGACCAATTTAAATCCTCAAAACATAAACACACACACACACACTCACCAAAAAAAAAAAAAAAAAAAAAAAAAAAAAAAGAAAAAAAGAAAAAAAGTCAAGGACAACTACATTTAACAAATCAACTAAAATTCAACTTATAATTTAACCTGAAGCTTAAATAATTTTAATTGTTTTTTTTAAATTTCTCCTGCACTTTGAACTTGTAGCTTGCTTTGAAGATGAAAACGTCTTTAACAAAGCCTTCCTACACACCCCCTTGCTTTGTTCCGTGCTGCCTATCAAGAGGGATTTCTGAAGCCCTGGTATGCCATGAGTGAGAAGCTTTACTTTCGGAAAGATACATATCTTTAAAATATATCATTCTCCAAGTGGAACAGTTGGATGCAGCAACTTTGTTATATCTCAGTGAAAAATACAAGCTTTCACAGCCCAGAGAGAGGCACGACAATTCAGTGGACACTGGAGACTGTACCTTGGAAAAATAAAGTTTGAAGTTGGTGTTCCAGAAATGACTGGTTTCAGCATAACTCAAATACTGCTATTAATCAGCAGAATGGGGGTTTTTTTCACAATTTAAAAAAATATCACACTGGAGTTTTATCCAAATATATCTTAATAAAGGCTTTGAAACACCCGATTGCTTGGTTACCTCACACAGTTTTCCTGACTTTACCTTTTTTTTGCCTGGCTGATCCTGTGATTCACATTTCAAAGATTTATTGATTTAGAGTCCAAGTTTCAGTTTTACAGAATACAAAATCAGTAAATTTATTACTATTTCTCACTTTTCAATGCAAAACGCCACCATTTTTTAAATTAAAACATGGCTTTGTCCTGGTATATGGGATTTGAGTTCTACAGCACTCAGAACAGCATAACTGAAATTACTTGGTTCGTTTTTATTAATTAAAAAAAAAATAAAGAAAAATTATAACATTTTCAGTGAAAAATAAGCTAGTCTTTGAAAGATCTCCATTTTAATAACCAAAAGTCCTGCAAGTAAAGATCACAAAGAAGGGTACTTTGGTGCTCTTGAAAAGAAAGAGGAAAGGATTGTCTTACATTTCCTTTTCTTAATTCATTCTTTATTAATTTCCTTTCATATCTCTGAGATACCCTTATAAAATTTAATGAATGGTACATTTTTTCCTATTAGCTATTCCATTTCTTCTATTAGCTACATAATTTTAAAACAGATAATATTTTCCATAATCCAGATTCCTGCTCAAGTCTTCAGGAAATATAAATTGGTCTAGCTCCATCAAATTCAAGTAGCCTATATTAGTTCACACAGGAAGAGGACCTTTAGATTACAGAGCTGCAGATTAATTCTGGTAAATAATAAAATGTGAAATTTATAAGACAATGAGTGAAAAATCCATGCTTTGCAATTATTATCAATATTTCTCTACCCCTTTGCAAGAACTAATTATGTGATGAAGTGAGTGATATGTAGCTAACTTTCCAAATCCATTCCTAATCCATTCTGCCCACAAGCTCAAGACCAAGTTGTGTGCTCACTCATTGCCTGATGAGACATCAACATATGTAATTTGTGACTAGAGTTCATATTCAGAACCACTCAAAGATTCAATAATTTAATGTACTATTTCAATAGTACAATCTTAGTAGAATTAAACCTAGCAGCTGTTAAATTATTCATTTATTTCCACACATACACTGTACCCAGCAGACAACAAAGTTTCACATCTCTCAAAGAGGTATGTCATGACAAGGAAACTCTTTTGGCAAATCCAGGGATGACTGTGGAGCTACTCTGGGCTCATCCCAGCCAAAATTATGGACTAGGATGCGTAATCCTAGGTCTTACCTCTTGAGAATGCCTCAGGTAATCACAGAATGGTATGGTATGCCTATTGACATCTGGGTTTTTAATTTTCTGGTGCTTGTAATGGAGACGTTCCAAACCTAGTCAAAAGAGAAGTTGTCAGCTATTTCTAGGGAGTAAATGAACAGCTCTATCACTGTTGCCCTGTTCTTCTCTGTTTTTCTAAAGTTCCTACAGCTTTCTGATAATTTACTTTTTGTAATGGAGTTTCTCAGGAATTTTCACATAAACAATCTCTTGTTATTGTAACTGTTCTTTCATGTTTACAATCTTCTCATAAGGAAGAGACTGTTGATAGACTGTTAAGTTGACCAGTGTAGTTGAAGAAGACAATTTTCTTCCTCCAATCCATGGTCACTGTTGGAATTCTATAAACGTCAAGGTCTGTAAATAAACTGCCCCTTTTTTAGCTTGGACATCTCAGTACGTGAGTGTCATTCTTTCGTTTTGTATTCTTTTGTTTTGTATATATTACTATAAAATAACCACATAAGCAGTGTTATAAAATAAACACCTGTATACCACATTGTCCCAGTAAATGTGTAATGGGTTAAAAAACAATGGCAGAATTTCATAGGGTTAAACAGACCACTTCCACTTTTTCCAGCAGAGTACAGTCCTCCTCAGACCACATGGTACTGAGTCACAACACTGTCTGGTATTTCTCCCAGCAGCTCACAGGATGAAGGCAGTGAGCCACATCACAGCAAAGTTGAAAGAATAGATGATTAATGCATAGAATTTCTGAGAATGAAAGAGATGGAGAATTACTAAAAGAGGACTAAGAATGTCATTCCTTTTCACTCCAAAAGAGACAAGACAGAATTAATTTCTTCCCTTTGGAGGATGTGTTTCTGAGCAATGAGAAATGAATAATGCAGGCAGAGGATCTGCCAACAAATACAGTATCATGGCACAGCCCATGACGGTAAATGTCCTGAAAAATCACAATTTTATTTGTTGCAATTAACCAGGATGTCACTTTGGAAGACGTCACTATAAAAGACACGTCAGGAGAGGAGACAAAGACACCATTCTATTTACTTCCTACTTATATCTGAGGATTAGCACTCAATTGTCTCCCATGGAAGACAGGTAGTGGTCCCAAAAGGATTCACCTGATCTTCCTTCCAACCTATGATTCTTTTGTCTCTTCAATGTTGCATCAAATAACCAAGTCTAATTTTAAGACAAACTAAGTCTAATTCTATAAAAATTATATGATGAGGTGAAAATGGTGGATAACACTTATATTTTTTGAATTCTATTTACTTCTTCTTTTTAAAAGCTGTTCTGAAATTCACTGTTTGCAACATGTAACATACTTAGCTGACTGAAATTAGACACGGTGAGCCAATTCTTGCTGTGTTTCTCTTGCTCATCCCAGACATTGATCTCTGCAGGCTCTGAGTTCACTTGAGTGTTCTGGGGACAATCATCCACTCTAATCACCTGCCAAGACACAGACAAAACAATACTGAATTTACAGGATGACTAGCATCTCCACAGTTCCTCTGACAGCATATGATGTGGCCTTTCAGAGCATCTCTGAAATGCCAATGAATGAATGCAGTCCCAACTGAGAAACAGATTTTCCCAGTTTTGTTACAAACTGCAGAAGACGTGTTGTTTTTGTCTAGGGAGTACTATGGATGAAAGGTCTCACACTGTCTGGGGGTATTTGAACTTTGAGACCTCATTCCTTCAGATACTAGATTTCAAAGTTCAAGTCCAAGATCCTTTGCTGGGCATCTTATGTAAACAAACCAGTCTTCAGTATTTATCTCATTAAACAGTGATAATCCTTTCCAGATAATGAAGACGCTAGAAATTTCTTAATACCTCTAGAAATAATTTTTTATTTCTAGACAGACACGGTTGCAAAAGTTTCCCCATATACAACATACACAATCAGTACACTTTCTGCAACATGCTAAGTTTGACGAATTCAGAGGAAAGTCTATGGGACTCTTGTGGCAGGAGACAATATTATGAGGCCTAACTTGCTTGAGTACAGTTGTATGCCCCCTGGATATGGTCACTGCTTCAGTCTACCCAAAATGTCGTGAGTCCTCCACAAGTTCCCCTGACAGCTGAAATGCAAGGACTGATTTACACTTGTGAACCACCAAAAATCAGTATCACCACACTATACCAAAGTCCATGGATGTCAACAAGTTCAAAACAGAAATCCCTCACATCCAAAAAAAAACGTAAAATTGAACCAAAGCCAGATATGCAGAGAAGATGCTGCAGTTTGTGTGCAGCATTTTAAATGTATATATTTTCAATTAAATCACACTGCAGAACTGCTCTTAAGGAATGAAAAAGACAATTTTGAGATTCACAATTCTCTTGCATCTGCCCTTACCGGCACCTGAAGAGGTTTTTGATTCTTCTTTCCTCTCCCAGACTTTCTGTCTCTATTTTGCTGTTTTGCTTTTGTTGTCTCACTGTGGTGTAGCTCACAGGATCCTAAAGATTCTGCAAGAAAGAGTCAAAAACACCTTTAAGCTACAGAGTTTCTGTTTAGTAAGGAAAAATCTGATCGGACTGAGAATTGGCAGATGTCTAAAGCAAACTGCAAAAGAATTGTGACATCCAAACTTAGTACTCAAGCAGTTCCATGCAAAGAAGTGCACCATCACAAGACATAAAACAACTAATGTTATCCATTATATCATACTATTCATAATTCAAATTGTAATCTGATGTATTTTAGCACTTGGTAAGCAAACTTGATGGTAAACAAGGAGGTATTTAAACTGACTACAGAAATATATGCCTTTTCACTCTCCATGCACTCATCTCTGATACTGCCCATATATCTCTACGGGATTTCAGTTCCTGCAGCTCTGTCTTTGCATCCCCACGGCAAGAGACTTCCCCAGAGTGAGCACCATTCTTCTGTTGCCTGTCTGTGTAGCCACAGACATGAGATTCCATGAGATGGGGCAGATCAGGATGGGGCTGACACATAGGTGTGCTGCAGCTTGAATACCAAGTACACTTCAGATATTCCCAACAGCCAGACCCACACAAACAAAGTGAAAGAGTAAATCTGGACTATCTGCTACTATCCTCCACAGCATCTAATACCCTCTGGGTGCAAATGAAACATTTTTATAATGTCTTGGACTCTCTAGTAAAAGATATTGTACAAGTTTAACGTTTTATAATTACCTCCTACGGCTTTGCAGATTTTCCTTGATCTCTTCTTTTTAGGGGACGGTAAGCTGTTGCTTCTGCAGAAACTCCAGTCCCTCTGGAGAGGGCTCATCCAGAAGGACATGCTTCTCTTCAGCCTGTTCTGAGAGATGCTGCTGCTGTGACATGACTTGACAGAGTTGTAGGAGAAAGACTTTGAATCACTTAACTGGACATGTCTGGTGGGATTATTCTGGCAATTGTTGTCCCTGTCATAGGAGGAACGTAGGTGCTGGGCTTTCTTCTTTGAATCTGAGATGAAAACTCCTTTTTCATCACCTTCAGAGAATCCCCAGTTCACATAACCACCTTCAGTTTCTTCCCTGTCATTGCAGGGGGACGCTGCACTTCCTTCAATATCCAGCGGTAGCTGTAGATCCAGAGGATGAGCAGCTTCTGCAGCATTAGTCTTTTCTGATGGCAAATGAATAACAAAGTCTCTCTGGCTCCATTGATAACCTTCTGTCTCTTTTCCAAGGAAGTTGATACCTGGCAAGTTTTGCTGAACCACAATGCTACTTTGCAGGTCATCTCTGAATGCTTCATCCTTGTACTTGGCAGCAGTGTTCAAAACGGAAAAATTTAAGGGGACGTCTTTAGAAAAAGACCCCCCCTGATGGTCAGGGGGCACCAGCAAATACTGCCCATACCTAGGAGTCGACTTAGTCTCTGAGGGTACTCCTGAAGTGGGCGTGTCTGCTTCCATTTCTACCTTTTCAGGCCTGTCTTCTAAGTAACAAGTAACCACCTTGTTACTCTCAGACTTCAAGAGTTTGCACTCTGACGGAGACTGAGTCCTTACCAAGCTCCGTAAGAGGGAGGGTGGCATGCTGTAATAGTGATATTTCTTGTCATACAAGCCCTCCAGGCTGCTCAAGGTCTTGGAATAGAAGGCATTGCTCCAGCTATGGGGCAGCTTCCTACAGGTTTGATGTCTTGTGTCAGCCAGTAAGGCTTCTTCCACCTTTAAGGTGTCTACAGCTGAAAGCACTTTCAGGATATCCACTGTCAGGGCAGACAGGTCTTGCAAATGTCCTAGCTGGCTGTCCAGGGAGAGTAAAGAGTCCTTGATATAAAATACCTTCTCATGCACTTCTTTAAGTTGTTGAAACATCTCTTCCACTCTAGGTAGAAAAAGAAAACATAACTAAAATACTAAAACATGGATCTTTACATCTGTTTGTGAGATGATAAAAAAAACCAAAACATTAACACATTTCAAAAAGTTAGCATTTCAAACAGGCTTTTTTTTTTTTTTTTTTTTTTTTTAATGTTGACTTTCACTCCCATTAATATCTGTATTTGACAAAACCCAGCCAAAATGCCAGTGGGTTTCTTAAGGAAACAAACTTTTTGCTCAAGGAGTACTTATTTTAAAAATTATTGCCATAGAACTACCAAACCATTGATGCTAGGTTACATTGGCTATGGCTGCAAATGAGGTACACTTCCTGTCAGCTGGACATCCTGCATTTTACATTTCTTGTGCAAGCATGAGAAGGATAAGGCTCAGATAATCCACCAGGTACTCTTTAATCCTGTATTTTTCAAGTACTGGAGACTGCTGAGAAATGTGTCTTCCCAAGAACATATTTGGCCTACCAAAAGCAGATTCTATGCATCTAATGGCATTGGCTACCTTTAGGTAAAATTCAACCACCCAAGAAACCAAAGCCCTTTTTATTATCCTCAGATCCCCAGTGAAAAGTGCAGGAACTTATTGGCCTGGAATTACATAATTTTAACCAAATCATTATCTTCATATCTCCTGAAAATACCCTCTGGTACTTTAGCATTAAGATAATGATAAGGTAGCTGCAGGCAATATGCAGCAGGCATTTCTTTCCTTTGTCACAGAGTAACTAAAATACGTAGTATTAAGCCATTGCTGAATAAAGTCAAGGACCAATGTTCCAGAACATTTTATTAATCTAAATTAATTTCTTGCACTGACATCATGCAATGCTGTAAAGAGTGTTTAACTTGCACTCAGAAAAATAATCCTTTCCAGATCTATATCCAGTGGATGAAACCATCTTGAAATAACCGATTCTGCAGTTTCTGAACAAAGCTACTTACTTAATTTCTTTTAGAAGGGGTGTTTATTTTGCTTCTGCGTTTAATTTTAACAGTCAAAAAATAAGATTATGCTTTCTCTAGGCTAAGCAAATTCATTAGATAAAATCAGTGCTGGCATTCATTAAGACTTTTTATGGTGTTCATTTTTTTTTTTAACTCTTCCCATTGAACTTAATGGCAGATTTACCATCAATTAGATAGAAAGATAGATTAGGCCAATACTGATTGTTTTGAAACCCTGCTGGTAGTTGTGTATTGACATTGTGTAAACCAAGACACTATATTGCAAATAATGGTACAATGGTGTTCTGGTTGTTTCTGTAAACAGTAATTATACTCAATCACAAGCAACACTCTCACAGTGCACCTACACCACTAAGCTTTTAAATAAAATTACATATTGTATGCTGCTCTCTGGCTTGCTTTTGTAGTGCTACCTGATCTGCACAAGTGAACCTGAGCAACACCTCACTGTACCCCTTTCACCATGTATACACTGCACGCATCTGGGCATACAATTCTGTCAGCAAGGCTTCCCAGACAGATCTGACATACACATCAAACAAATGCAGACACAGAAATAGACACGTTTCCATCAAATTAACAAGGCCTATGTATGTTCACAGTGGCTGCAACCAGCTTCAAAAGCATTAACTTTATCAAAGTCTTTTTATATGACTAATTTATACAAAGAACATAAATATGCATCAAAACACACCTTTCTGTGGTCAAACGGATCCTTTCACTGCCACTGGAACTCAGGTTTTCATTCTTTTCATGAAAATATTCTTCTACACACTGTTCCTCAAAGTCATGGAGTTTCTTTAAGTCCTCATCACTCAGGTAGAGCTCTGAACAAAGGAGGTAGGAATCAGTATGAAGCATGCCAACAATTGCAATAATTTCTGAGTATGCATGAGAAATAAAAAAGAAAATAATGGTCGAAAATTTGTTTACACTCCCTCCCTTGACAAGAAAGAATCAGGCCTAACTAACTACATGAATTTGGGCTTGAGTATAAAGACTCAAATGTGGAGGATAGGTTCCTCCAGAAATGGGGACATGTGAGCAATCCAGCCTACCTAGATGAAAAAGACCTGTAACCATTCAAGGGCAGCGAAGCCACGTACAAGAAGGAACAACGGATGACAGAAGTCCCGTCCCAAGAAGAACAAAGGATGCTAACAGCCTCAGAGTGTGAGAATTGGATAGAAGCCAAAAGAAGGACTGCATAAACCTGCTGCATGTGCAAAACCCATCAACCAATCCTGGCTAAAAAGGTAACGCGTGCTTTTAGGGTCTATCCAATTGCAAAGCAGCATGTAACGCGTGATTGAGGCTGAAAACTGTATAAAAGGTACTGTTACTTTGCAATAAATGGCTCACTTTGATCATATTGATCATGGAGTGATGTCCCTTTCTTGATTCTTCCGCACTCAAATATTTAAAAATGTGGGATTTTGTCTTTCCTTACATAGGGAACAAAATCACACAGACAAAAATTCCAGTACACTCCCTTTTAAAGCCTCAAAAATACATATCTGAATGGCTGCTCACAAATATGCATTTACTCACCATTTTTTCCTTTATTTTGTTATACATACGTCACTCACAAGACTTAGATAGGAATACGTAACTTTACAAAAAGTTTACTCCTGTTTGGCCCAGGCATTCATTTAGAGCTAGTCACCTACAATAATTACAGTCCATTCAGTTGCTTAAATCTGCAAAGTTGGGGGGGGGGGGCGGTTCACCTAATTGGTTAATATGCTCATATGTATAAAACATTAAGATCTTCCACCCCAAGCTTGTTGGGGTGGAAAAAAGCATTCAGAAGTTTAAAACTCCAAAGTATTCAGAAGTTTAAAACCCCATAACTTGGCTGTTCACAGCACACTAAGACTTCTGAGAGAACAGCTCCATTACAAGGCAGTACAAAGAAATGCATATGGTGGAAACTGCTTTCTGGTTCAAGCTCCACATTTTCCCAGCTCCTCTTTTCTGTCCTTTTTTATGTACCAAACTCACTGTACTTGCTAGGGAGGTGCCTGTTCCAAGCAACAAGGTGGTGTTTGCTACAAGGATGTGGTACTCAGCTGCAACACACAGCTCAGCAGTGAAGACCCCCACAGCGTTCTGGGGTTCCCCCTCTCACTCCAAATGAGACTTGATCACCTTCCAGGCACTTTTCTCCCCTATTTGACCTGTGTTCCTTCCTCCAGCTTTACTCTGTATCTCGGTATTGATTTTCCAGAGAGCGGCACTGGGTACTCACTGTGAAAACCAATTATAACAACACCAAAACTAAAGTAAGAGAAACCTATCAAACTTAAGTGGGTACAAAAGGTGCCCAGAGGTGCCTAAACAGAAAAAATTCTCCGAGAGAAATGTAAAGAAGGCATGAGCCTTCTGTGCAAGGATTTTTAGATGTGTTAAGCAGGGTTTCAGTTTTCCTTTAACCTAATGCTCCTTGCAAGACACCCTCTATGATATGCCACCGACTTACACTATGTTTGCACATAAAATAAGCAGTGGCACTTCAAAGGCAGGCTGGTATATCCAATCCTGATGGGGGAGCTGAACCAAGAAGCAGCAGTACCGCAGTCCAGCATTGATTAGGTAAGCCTGTTTTTGAGCTCTGTAACTACCTGTGAGCATGCCAGATATCTTCAGGGATTCATGTTCAGCAGAAAAAATTCTATGTAAAGCATAAGCCATGTGGGGTCTGCCCACCTCTATTATAAGGCATCAAGGATGCACGTTGCATCAGAAAGGATGAGGCTCTATAATACTGTACACCAATGCTTCCCAATGTATTTTTAGATACAGTCACCTCTTCCCCATCTCCCTGCCTCACACCTACCACCAAACCCTTCTAATGAGTATTCCATCCCAGCATCTTGAGGTCCCTTCCCACAACAGCTCAGCCTACTCCAGGCAGAGCTGGTGACAGTGGGACAGTGAATTGGCATCACTTTAAGGAGACATTAGGAAAGACTTGGCATGAAGAAGTCCAGGCTGAGAAAAGTGAAGGTAAGGTGCAGTGATAAGTCAGTGGACAAAGGGATGGAAGCAGCAAGGAGGTGGGAAGCCCCTGTGCTCTCTCTCTGCATCTGCCATCATTGGATCTCCTCTATCCTTGGGCTCTGCAGCTACTTTCCCCAGCTAATGATAAAGGAATTATTGGTCTTTTCATGAAAAACATACAGAAATTTTTACCTTTTGCTCTGCTTAATTTCTTTCAAAATAAGAAATTAGTTCCTACAGAATAAGTTGCTGTCACTTTATTTCAGCTCAGAGTTGTGAGGTATATTGACTGATGCACAGTAGGTAGCACAGCTACAGCCAAATACAAAGCAAAGCATTCCCCCTTTCCCTGCTTGTTTGTTTGGTTTTTTTTAAACTCAACTCCACAGTGATGGGAGTGATAATCAACTATTTTTTTTGGTTCCCAGCTTACTTAGTCCAACATCGCCTTCCTCTTGGTCCAACTCATTCGGGGGCTGGTGGTGGAAGATGCATTTTATCAGAAGCCCAATGTGACTCAGGAGGATGAATGGTGGAGGCAGCCACGGCTTCTCGTGGTAGGTCATGATGTAGCGGTAACGGTTGTACTTCCAGAGCTTGTTCGATATGGATTTCAAATCAAAATAAACATTACTGAGGAGAGAGCCACAGAAGGAGAGGGGAAGGCAGGTAAAACACTCATGTGAGGAATACTCCCAATATAGCACAAGACACTTTTCTACAGATCTAATCTGACACTGGCCCCATTCCTCCAGTGGAATCCAGAGGTAAATCATCTTAGCAGCCCTCATTTAATAAAGCAGCAGTATGTGCCTGCAGCTAGTGCACCGAGAATGAGATCTTCAAAGCTGCCTAACAGATTTGGAGATCCAATTCCCATCCACATTAAAGGGAGCTGAGCAAAAGTTGTCACTGATGTGTCTTTGAAATCCATCATACTATTTAAATTTTAATATATACCCTGAGAATTCAGCATTGTTTGCCCCTTTGGACTGGATTAAAAGTAGGTGTCAGGCTAAGGGAAGGCTCTAACAAAATAGTTTTTTGCGCTCCTCTTAAAAATGAAATTGCTGCAGCTACATGAGCCATTCTTCTGCAGAATACTCATTGGAGTGAAGTTATTAAACATGGCTACACTGAATAATCTTCTGTATCTACCATAATAGACCCAAGCAGATGAAAGAAACATCGTGGTTTCTAGCACTGTCATTTCAGGTGTACTGTTGCTCTATACACCCAGTATATAATCACAAAAACATCAACTTTCCTTCTGAGAATATAATTAAATATATTTCTCATCCCCTCCCATTTCTGGTCCCACTTCTGGAACAATCACTATGCAGAAGATTTGCCGTATCATCATTACTAAAGGTTTAATTCCAGAAATAATTCAAATAACAATTTCTCACATGTAAAATAATACATAGTGTATGAAATAATAGCTTGATTCCTTGACACAATTTCAGGAAAAAAAAATCTTATTAGAACTTGAAATAAAATGAGTTTTGATAGTTTCGGTTTTTTGTATATTAGTGATTTTTATTGATTTTATTTTTTTTAACCTACAGGTGACTTTTTCTTCCCCAGAAATGCTAGAACTACAGGAAAATATAAATAACTGTTTGGCTTAGGCTGCTCTTTACTAGTATTTTACAGAACTTGATCCACTACAAGGGATTCATGTTAAAATGTGAAGGGTTAGAATTACTATAAAGACGCTGATGAATTACTACAGGATTACTATGAATTACTATGGAATTACTATAAAGAGCCTTTCTGTTGTGGCAGCACACATTAAAAGGCAAATTGCTGGAAACACTACAGTTAGATTTCAGTCTAGAGCATATGAGATCTCATTAAGTAAGAATTCTCAAATTATTTTCTAAAGGAAAATCATACTCCTATCAGTTATCTTCACCCGAACGCCTTCCACTTATCTGCCAGTTTAAAACTTGGCCTACCCTATGACAAATGTTATATAGGCTCTTAGTGCAACAAATACAACTTTTAGGAAGGGCAAATTACTTCAGAGATTAATTAACGTTGGGGGTTTTGCCAACTGCAATTGTCTGCTCTCACAGAGTCAGAATCTTTTTAAGTGGCAAAAGAATTTAGCTGTGTTCTCCCTATCTTTCCTTGCACCATCTCTGGCTAGCACCAGTCTTCCCTTTATTCAACTTACCCCCATGGCAGATGGGGTACAACCACCACCATCAGCGCACACTTGCCTGTGTGTGCCCGCGCACACTTCACCCATTTTTGGTGAAAAGCTTTTAAGAAGTGCTGGCAGAACATACCTTAATTGCTTTTGCAGCAATATACCAAGGTACCTACTTAAAGAATGCAATGAGCAGGTTGACCATGATGATGTACTGCACAAAGAGGTAGACAGCTTGCAGGAACGGTGTGAGAAAGGAGCCAGGAGGACAGTCTTCATCAGTTTCACAAACTGGAAATGAAGGACATACAGAACATGGGTAGCACAGAAATCAGAGCAGAGCACATCAATGGCCTGTGTTTCTGTGTTTCTCATTTGTCCCAGCAAGAAACAGAACAGTCTTCACTAATTTCACAGAGATACATCACTAAATTTCCAAATTAAACCTCCACCTAAAGGAGAACTGAGACCTCTTTGTGCTACTACCACCTACCCTCATTAGGAAGATACAGACACCACTTCATATACACCAGCTCTTATGCCAGTCATTCCACTTTTTGTTAAGGAGAAATATAATGCAGCTGAAATGTATTTGGGGGATGGCTTTTACCCAAGTAAGCTGAAATCCAAATCTTTGATCCTTAAGGCAGGAGCGTCACAGACTCTGCTGTGAATTGGATACGGCCCAGAGGCTGCTTTATCAGTACTGGAGTATAGAGCTTCACACACAACTTAAAAGTATATTAACTCATGTGCAAAGAATATATATGGCTATGAACATCTGTGATTTAAAGCAACAAATAGAGGAAATTAGGGGATCCCTTTTGATGTTTTTAAATTTTCAAAATAAATACTCTCCAATCTTTTTTAATTTCTAAACAAATTTAACTCTTTTGAGGAAACTAGGAAACATACTTATAAAGCAGCAGCTCTAAATTCAGGATATATTCTGCAGGATAAAGAGTCACTAGAGAAACCATAGCTTTATTTGGAAAGTGTCAAATTTCTAAAGGTTTAGAATTTTTAAGTGATTAAATGGATTAAACCGGGAAACACACACTGTTATGTGCTTTCATTAAAAGAATTTTGATTTATATAACCAAAATACACATGATTGTTTTAGTAGTAATAATGGATGCAAAGTAGTATTTTAATGAATTGAGTCTATGCTGAACTATGTACCTTAAATATGTATTTCTGTTTCATAGCTACTTTTCTGTTTTAGGGACTGGTTTACCTATACCTTCAGTCAGTAGCATGAGAGTGCCTTACATCTGTAATGCTTAAATACCTCTGGAGTGCCTGGTTCCTTTTTCTTACTGAAACAAGTTTAAAGCCATAATCAAGATACACGATTGTTCCTATTTACATTGATTGGTTCTATATCTCCTGTGTGCACATGGTTTATCTGTTTGAGAATGGTGTCAGGAAACTTATTTCTCCCTTTCTTTTCTCCTTTATTCTTTCCTCCTTAAAGGCAGCTTTATAGTCTTTTCTCCAAAAGATTCTCCAAGAGCTTTGGCTTCACTCAATTGGAAATTTGTTTCACTGGCAGATCCCCTGACCAGGAAGTAGCCTAGTATTAGTTCCTATGTTCTTTGCCCTGTTATTTGCAGTATATTTAATTTGAAACATTAAATTTGAAGTGTTTAGAGTTTTAATCTTTATTTTTAACAAAGAAACTTGTATTTGCAACTTCATTCATGCAGTGTTACTCATTACAGACATACATATGCTGGAATCAGAATTGTTTAAGAAAGAACAGACTCAAGAGGTAGTCAAAACTCAAGAGACCAAAGTAGACATGCTTCTGCACATATTTCATTTAAGCTGTTGAACTATATTTTGAAAATTACCTACCATCTATTTCTCCAGCATAGACCTCACCAAACATCATCCAGTAGGGCTGAAATACAATATCTCGTGCCAGTGTCCAAGAAGGAGGCTCCTCTGGTGAGAGAATTGCCTTTCGTGACACCCCAAAACTCAGTAGGACAATGGCCATCATGACCACAATATAGAACATATTTCCTGTCTGGAAGATATGTTTGTGTAAAAGAATTAATTGCGTTAATTATATGTAAAAGAGACGTTCGTTTTAGGGAAGAGTATCAATCGCTGTTTTTACAAACCAGAATATAAGACCGGGGTAAAAATCTAATATGCTGGAGAAAATAAAAATATTTTATTTCTATGACCTGGGCTACATGAGCATTTTATAGATGTTAAAATCATCCTAGACTAAAAAAGCCACAAGTTCTACTTGCTTCACATGTCCCTCTTAGAAGGAAGATATAAAAAAATGTGGAGACCTTACAATGGTGACTTTGCTCAGTCGTGCTTCTTTCAAACTGAGAGCAAGGAACAGCAGTGAAAATTATTTTGCCTCCTGAACAATTACCACGGAAGACAGAGTATAAAAGTATTAAGAAGAGAGTTCTCAGTGACTGAGGCAAATTACAGTAGCAATCTTCACATGTCCCTGAAGACTAGACAGTAGTTCAGCAGAAGTTCTTACAGCAAAAGAGAAACAAAAATAACTTTGATTTCACAGAAATTTTGTCAGATAAACTAGGATATAATTATATGAATCAAAAAGTAAAATAATAGTGAAACAGTTTCCAAGAGTTAGGGGAATAACCTGTCACAGTGAGCCCATCTCCTAGAGGCAGTGGCTTTTCTTTCTCCAGTTACCAAGCTAAATCGGCAAACTAACTCAAATGCAACCTTCCTCTACAGAATGAAGTAAAAATGGCTTTTGTGAATAAAGTCATGTAATTAATAAATTAAAGAAAAGTGTAATCTGATTACAGCCAACACACAAACAGGAAAAAAATCATGGTATTTTCGAGTAATACATTCGCTGTGAATTATTCGGTGATTTCTCCTTTTCTGTCACTTCTGAGTTTTACCTATTCCTGAAGGTAGATGCCTTAACTACAGAAACATTGCTCCAAAGCACAGAACTTACCATTTTCCCAATCATTGTCAGGTATGGGCCAGCATGCTGATTCACAGCAAAAAGATCAAGGAGCCGAGTATACCAAAATATAATATCCAAGCAGTAAAGGAGCCTCCCTGCAGTTTGAACAGGGGGGTTGCACAAGCGCAAACCAAAACCAATCATAAACAGAATGATAGCTACAGAATCAGTAAGATTCCAGTATTCATAGATCCACACCTTCACTTTTTGGCGGAATTTTCCAGGTTCTGAGATAAATACCTAGGTAGAATGGGGGAAAAATACCATAAAATGCCAATAAAATCACATATACATTATTTAATCTTTTCTGTCTGAATTATTTCATGATATTTGGGAATGTATCATTTCCTCCCTTATTTTATTTTCTTTTATCTTAGACCCATTTAGGGCATATTGCCATTCACCATCAACTGAGGTTTTTACTTAATCTATAGTGTCATATTGCTCAAGTATGCCACATCAAATGGGATAGCTCTTCCTGAAGAAAAAATGGATCCTGAACCTGAATCCATTCACTAAAGGGCACATAGCTCAGCAAAAGAGAGCAGCCACTAAAGAATTTTCATGCACACATATTAGAAATTAACAAGCCTTTCTCTAGAGGGATGGTCGTGATCTGCAATGGCCTTTTCATTAACCCCTAAGTCATGGAAAGTACCAGCCTAACCTTGCCACTGGGAGAATAACTAATGTCATTTATTTCAGACCAAAAATATAAAGAAAGAACCTTGTATCCTGCCAAGGACACGTTAAAAAAAGGAGTGCTGGCAACTAGCAAGGTAAAGAATGAAATGTTCACTCCTTGAACTGCAAGATGCCCCAGAGGGATTTTAAGCTTCACTGAGCAAGCATGTGAAGTGGAATCCTTGGGAGGAGGCAAGTAAAAGGTTTGCACCTTGCCACAAGTGAGGCCAATTATGCAGTGCTATGTGAGATCACAGTGATAAGTACCAAGCAAAGGAGAGATTTTGAAAGTTATGCCCTGATCTTGCAAGAATTCATGCATATGAACACATTAATGTAAACAAATGATCTAGACTAACTCACATGGGTAACTAGTTGCAGGGCCTAAGGCTGTAACAATTATTTGATACAATCTAGAGAACCAGAAGTTTGCAGCTATATATAACAAGGCCCTCAGCAGTTAAGCAACTGCATAGCTAAAACAGAGTGTCCTACAAAGTCTTTGCCAACAGACTAGAACTAGAACATGGATAAAGAAAATCAAGTAAAGACATCAATTTCAAAATGATGCTAGAAAGAAGAGCTGTTGTTTCTGCTGTCCCACCACCAAGATGGTGCAAGAGCATAACAGTGATTTCAAAAGTGCTTGCTATTCTACATTTAACATTTTTTTCAGTTGGAAATCCTGGTGTAGAATTTTTCAATCCTATCTCATGCTAACACAGAACTTGCAAGTCCATCCAAGCTTTGATATATTCCCAGTATTTTTACTGTCCTTGGAAATTCTTCACCTCTCTCATACTGATTTCACAGTCAGTACAGAGCGATCTGTACTTGCAGCATCCTTTGCTCAGAACTGTGGCTGGCTTTTTGTGGCTAGCTTTATTCCTCTGAAAGTACAGCATTTCAAAAATCATACAAAAGACAATTCACATTACTATTATTTACTATGTGCTGATTCTACTGTGAAGGCATGTCAGAGCAGATACAATAATTGAGGAAATACATAGCTGCATTTGTCCCCAAACTCAGGTTTGGAGTGCTAATTGTGTTCAGAAGCTGGGTCTAATCAACTGTGAATAATTGCAATAATTTTGATTGGAATATATTTTTTTGCTCAATAAGTCCAGCATTGAAAGCTGATTGTAATGTTTTTCAAGTGCATTTATGGAAGGCTGGTTAGATTTGAGGGAGAGCCATAGACTGTTCTGTGCAAAATACCTATTAATTCATAACAAGTTCTCACTCAGATTCAATATCTAAAGAGAAATATAATTATTAGAAGTCTAATGGTCCACTCAAGAAAATTAAGGACCAGGTGCCTACATCAATGTTCCAAATCTGAATTTAGAAGTCACCTACACTTTACCTACCAGCTCTACACGGAAAATTAAAGAATTAAGGCCAAAATTTAAGATGCATTTTCAAAGCCCAAGAGCTGGTCTTCTAATAAAAGGCTTCTAATAAATAAATTCCCAGTATAATTCTCCATAGAAGTAACACATGATTTAGCATTCTTCAGAGAGGTATTCCCTGGTTTATAATAAAGATGAGAAGTGTGAATGGAAAAACTTACCTCCCTGACTTTTTCAATAGCAGTAGTGAAAATATAAATGATAACAAGCCACTCTTGCACACTTGGTCTTGGTTCCATCTTCACCAACACAATGTAAGTAAAGAGCATGAGGAATGCCAAGTATGACATCTGCAAAACACACACCCTAATCCATACACACAAAAACCTCAAACAAATTTCTGCAAACATGACAGTGATTGAGTACTACAGGTACTCAAACTACTGGGACACTGGCACATTTTTGAGCCCAAAATCTTTATTCCAGTTCTCCAAAGTTATGTTTTGTTTTGCTTTGTTTTTATGGGAATGTCCCTAAACATAATTGGAAATCAGAACTTTAGTTATGAAAAAATGGGTAGGAGCAGAAGATAAACAATTGCAGTGTGTGTTCATCCTCTTAAAGAGACAGACTATTTTATCTTGATGGTCTCTAGAGGTCCCTTCCAACACTAACAACTCTGTGATTCTATTCTGTGATCTGCACACCATTCCTTGAATGCAAGGTCAGTCTTATGCTTTTATCCCAGCCTTCTCTAGGGACAAGTAACAATTCTCGAAGTTATATAAGTCACTGCTGGTTAATCGGTGTCTTCCAAAACACAAGAACGATATCAGGCTGAAATTACATATTTTAGATGTACAAGAACATGCTATAAACGTATCTAACATAATAGATTACAACACATAAACCACTTAAACACACCTAGTTAAAAGAATAAAAGTTTATATGCGTGGTGATCTGACCCAATGAAGAATCTGATCTTAAATATCCTGAGCTCTACTGACACAGGGCTAATACTGATTTAATAAATGCACATTTCCTATAGCAAATGATCTCCTAGAGATAAATATTTGCTTTTCCAGAGACAGTTCTTAAAGAAAGGAACACGAATATCAGTGAAGTATTAAAAGTACAGAAGGCCACCTTCAAATCTATCTCAACCTTTGCAACTGACTGCTGTAAAGACCTGTGTTGAAGTTTTTCTTTAGTTCCTTATAATTGTTTTTCTGGGTTTTTTGATTTGGGTTTTGGGGTTTTGTTCTGTTGCATGATTTTAGCAGACAAACTTTACACTTAATTGTCAGAGAAACATTCAAATAGCTTCCCATCTACACTCATCACTAAGTGACTGCAAATCCATGCTAGAAAAAGTAAAAAGTAGGATTAAGTGGCATTTGAAGGATCGAAGGAGGGGTTTGTCAATCAGAGTTCCGGAATGAAGACTAACCGTGTGAAACCAGAACTTGACAATTGGTGCGTTGTAGAACTCGTAGATTTTTCTAGTTCCAGGCAGGTTTCTTTGTCCACCATCTACTTGGCTTTCATCAGACTTCTGAACAGCCTTTTCCACATCATAACCCTTCTTTAAAAGAAAACAGCATTTTTAAAATAAGAAACGATTGTCTGTAATTGTAAAAGTAGAGTTGTTTCAGAGGGAAAACAGACACAAATGTCTAAACCTTGTTCTGAATATACCATTACTGTAGCTTGGTTTTGTTTGGTTACAACCATCTCATTCACAATAATCAACATGCACTGTGTGAAAGATGCTCTATATGGCACAACTATACTGTCTGTACATTTTTTATAGTATTTTGTGTAGGATTATTTAAGGAAAATCAGTAGCCTGGACTTTTGCTAAAGACTGATAGATAAAATCAAAAGTTAACATTAAGCAGAACATGTATGAGCACTTTTCTTAGCTGCCTCAGGGCTGCTCCCTTCCTGCACTAGCAGTAGGTGTGAGGTTGGCAAGGACTTTCTCATTATGGTCAGTACAGAAGTGCTATCAAGGACAGATGAAGTAACTTGTACTAAGTTCACTTAAGTCCATATCGAAACCAGGGACCTAACCCATACTTCCTGAGAGAACTGGCCTGCAGCCATTTCATTCCACCTGATGAGCATCTTCTCACTCCTCAGAACTGCACTCAGAACAGACTCTGGCACACAAATGACTGATCCTCACAGACTAACCAAAGTATCTTTACAGCTGTTTGGGCTCTGTTCCCCATGATACCATAACTGGTGGAAATCTTGAGACTGAGGCACATGAGACATTTCTGCCTTGCTTTTAAACTCCAACATCAGGATGGTGGGAGGCAGGAGAATACTCATAATGACCTAAAAGAGAGACACAAGATTAATTAGTCAGTGATAGCATAAACCTGAAACCACGGTCAGCCATTCCTGGTGCCAGCACAAACCCAGTGCAATTCCACTGGCTGGGGGAGGAGTCACTGGTGCTGGGAATCTGTATCACAGTCTGACAGCCTCTGAAGATTTGTGCTGCTTTTGGCTGATTTGTGGCTTTGAAGAGTGTCACTGTATCTGGATTGCTTTCAATACTGCTTTCTGTGTCTGGAAAGCATCCTTTGCACCAGCAGCTCTGCTAGGGAACAGGCAATGTGGGGAAGCAAGAGTAGGTGAGAAATGACTGAAATGTGCTGAGAGAATGGGAAGAGCAACAAAAAAAATCCTTCCTCCTAATGCCATCCCACATATGCTTTTGCAAAGAAATAAAACAGAAGCAAGTACATTTTTCCTTTCCTCCCCTGCTTCTGTTTCCTGGATGTTCGCACTCCAACGTATGCTTAAGCACAGATGCCTGAAGCTGCATTAGCCATGTTCATAACCAAAAAATCATACATTAAGCATCTAAAGAGCACCTAAACGCTCCAAAAAAAAAAAAAAAACAGACCAATGCTACCTTAAACCAGGAGTTCTTCCGCATCTTCAGGCGTCCCATCCACATGTCAGTCAGCAGCATCTGTGTGCACGTGTGGGACACAAACGGCCGCAGCCCCACAGACACTGCCAGCTTTAAGCACGTGGAGTTGCTCCAGTTTTTCAGTTCATAGGTCAGCAACTTCATGGCCATCTGCTCATTTTGTTTGAATGCTTTGTCCAGTACATCTAAGGCAAGCTGCCCAAATTCCCTAAAGCAGAAAGAAATTAACAGTCAATATAACAGGGAGCAGTGCCAAACTCAGTTACTGCTGAAAAGAGATTGCTGTGAATACTCTGGCAACTAAAGTTCAGCTATCAATGTCAGTAAGCATGTCTTCTCCCATTTTTCTCATTGTTTTATCAAAATACCTAGTAAAAAAAATTGAGGTGTCAACTGAACAATTTAGTCCTAATCACAATGTTTCAGGCCATCCTATTTTGTCATTTTTTATTTTCATTCTAAATCTCACTCAGTGATCAAAATGGACCCTACAAAGTTCTTTGTATTGGCTTCAGCCAACAGATTCATCATCACTGTGAGCAAGCATTGCAGGCAGTTGCAAAAGTCTCTTCTTTTGGACTGACTTTAAAACACCTCTGCGGAGAAGACTCTTAAAGGAAGGTACATACACTCCTTTAAATTAAGATTTGCAGCTGCACACAAAAGAACAGAGTACATTTAATTGCACCTGAATCTTAAACATGAAATCTACAAAGCAGAAAATACAGTACTAACAAGAAAATCTATCAGAAAACACTCAATGGAAATTACAAACTCAAAGAAAAATCTTGGTCTACTTCCCTTTTCATTCAATCAGATATTTCACTTTCCACTTAGTCTTACACAGAACAGGATTTAAGCACTGATTTTGTTTTGCTCACTGGTTTGTTCATAGATTTGAAGAGTCCAACATTTATGTGCCATACGGCTTTTTAACAAATTGAACTGGAAGAGAAGCTGCAAGGGAAATTTCAGCCTTTCACTTGACCGTTTAGCAGATAATGAGCTGTACATTACTCACCTATATTTTTAAATATGCATCTAGGTAATATGCAAATAACTTTCCTTTAACTCTCCACCACACTACACACATAGATCCATTAGATAGCATCAACAGCAAGTATCCAAAAGTACTTTTTTTATACTCCATAATCCAAGCTATCATTAACTTTACTAAATCTTTGCAGATTAGGGCAGTTATATAACCATTCCCAGCACCAGAGAACTTTAACTGAAATGGAGAACTCATACTTTGAATACTTCTTGAGTTCTTCTGAAGTGCCATCCACCATGTTGCTCTGTTTAGCTTCATGTGCCATTGCTCTGTAGAGTTTACAAGCAACCACAGCTTTGACCATGGCTTCCTCTCCATGCTGCCAGAAGAACATAGCCATCTTCTGTCTTTTCATTAATACTGCCCAAACCAGGAGGTCATTATAGGGGTAGATAAAGCCAGTTGACTCATAATTGTCTGTGTAGTTTATATCCTCTTTTGATTTCTTCTTATACTTTGGGAAAGGGCTGGATCTTTCCTATAAATTTGTTTAAAAACAAAAAAAAAAGGGAAAGGGAAAGAAAAAATAAAAAGAAATACCCAGTGAATGGTTGAGGTTCAGATTCATGAAAACAAAACTGCACACAAATCTGAATTGCAAGTAGCAAACTATTTGATAGCTATATACATTTAAGTCACAAACCACAGCTAGGACCATGTTCAGATTACCAATCCTAAGAAGCTGGTAACATTAACAAAAAAAAATACACCTTGCTCTGCATCCCTGCCTTTCATAGCTTCCCTTTCCATAGTATTGAGCACTCTCCAAACCCCATGATACATCATGCTTTAATCTCTTTTTATATATGTCATGACGGAAGAAAATGTAAATGGTGGGCTGACACAAACACCTTAGATACTTAAAGATTATTTTTTGTCTGTTACACTTGCAATGTAAACTTGCTATACATTCATATTTGGGTATTTTTTGGTGAAAGGTAGAGGAAAAAAGTCTTACTGATATAAGTGAGGAAGTCTCAGTGCTATCATGGAATCATTTTGGCTCTGACTAATTCCAATACAGCCGTTTAAATCTGTTTTGTGTTTTGTCAGATAGATAGATAGATAGATAGGTAGATAGATAGATAGATAGATAGATAGATAGATAGATAGATACGAATGCCAATCTTTGCTCTTCTATCATTCTTTCTCTTAAAGTACCTCTTCTTAACAATCTTACTCTAGCACTTCAATAAGCAATCACGAGAAAGCTAATTATTATTAATTATTAAAATTATTATCAGCGTGATATTTCCTAAGCAAAGTCTAGAATAAGCAATTATATTACCTTGCATTTGTGAGGCTGTGCAGTTCTGAAGAATTGAGAACGTAAAGTACTTTCAGTGGATCCCATTCCACTATCCATCTGATTACTCTGATGAAAGGAATGAGACAGGCTTTGAGGCAAGCTGGAGACCACTCTCTAGATCCAAAGGCAAACCATAAAACAGGAGGAGAGAAACGCAAATTAGAAATAAAGTTTGCTGGTACTTGCTGACTGCAATAGTGCATGTAGAAACTGATGTTATTCAAAAACTAATGAGTCAAAAATCACCATAACTACCACTGAAGCTGATACCATCAAGGAAAAAAATGGCCTGTTTCACATCCCAGATAACAAATATAAATTTTTCTGAGTCTCTGAATTCAAAATAATGATTTTCCACACATAGCATCCATGAATTGCAACAAACAGGATTGTAACAGATGGAAACACCCAGTCTGGAAGCTCTGAGTCCAGACCTTCATGAAATGTGCCATAAGCCATTTGAAAGACAGAACTCTCTGAACTTTTTGCTGATAATTTCCTCTGGAAATTCCAGAGGAATGGCACATCCAGCATCTCTGTAAATTTTGTCCAATGTTGGCTAAGAGGGAAGAATGTTAGCAGCTGAATCACTAATGCTGTTCCAAACAATTCCTAGTTATATGATTATGTGGTTTCACCTATCCCTGTTAAGCTCCTATCTCATTAGGAAAGACCGAAAAGTGTTATAACTGCTGACGTCTTTTTTAAGCAGTGTGTTAAAAATTAGTGACACACAAGTTACAGGTTTCATTATTTCTTCTCATTTTCCCTGATCATTATGAAGCTCTTCTCTTAGTCATGGAAACATTTCATGGGGATGAAAGGGTTTTGTTGTCTGTTTTTTAACACATGGAAGTACTTAAAAGTCCATTTCTACTCCAAATACTGGGGATCATTCTTATGCAGTAAATCTGCTCCTTCTGCAATATTGGGAATGAATTTCAGCTAATTTATTGAGAAGCCAATAGGGAGAATGCTGACATCTCTACTTCAAGGCATGTGGGATTTAGTATTTCTGTTGAGATGGTTCTAGCTGCAGGAAGGAAATATGTAATCCTTTCTAAAAAAGGAAAAAAAGGTGGTTGGCACAATCTTGTCATTCCTGATGGAGGAAAGACAAAATGCAACCCAGATACTGGACACAAAGGTAAATTTACTGAACTAATTGATAATTTAACAACCACCAATAGTCTTAGGGATTCATCTTTTTTATTTGCAACCTCACCACTCTTCTCAAACAGACAAGCACGGCATATATTTAAATGATGCTTTTCAGCCAAACCAGGATGACAACCTGAGCTATTTTCAGGTGTCACATTTTGGCTTTTCTTGGTGACCAGTGCTTTGGAAGAAGCTACCTTGTGTTTTCTGTAGAGATTGTTGTAGAGAATTCGGAAGTTCTTCCTTGTGTAGCTGCTCCGATAAGCTTCACCAAGGAGGTATTCTATCACTAGTCCAATGTCAATCAGTGATATCTTGTAATCCAAAGAAAGGCTATTCTGAAACACCAAATGTCACAAACATTTCATGATGCTGTTATATGCAACCTTCAACCCTGTCATGGCCCTCCTATTGTAAGGTAATATCTGGAAAAACGTGTAACTCTCAGGAAACTGTACACATTATTACACATGTGGAACTCTTCTAGAAAAGAGGGGAAAAATCCTGCAGTTCACTGTACCCACATTGCATATTTTGCAATGTTCACAATATCAGCTGCCTCCAACAGTGAGGGTAACTGTTTTTCAGGACAAGCAGCAACAGCAGAGGAATGGACAAAAGCCTCATAACAGGAGAAAACTAGAAAGGTATGATTAAGCACTTTGATTAAAATAGAAGTAGCTAAGTATGTATTTAAGCTGAAGAAGAGTAATTTCTAGAGATTGGAAATATCCTGTTGAGGCTCAAGGCTGTCTTGACAACTAGGACAACAGCAGTACATGCATTAGTTCTACCTTCTGAGTGTCTTACCTCTTCTGCTTAAAGCACCATTGCCCATCTTACCTCCACTGTCCTTCCAAGACCCAAGGTTTGTGACAAATTCTCTGAAGAACAGATTCTCTTCCATGCAGATTTTTAAAATTATTAGTAAAACCTTAAACTGCAACTCTTGGAAGTGAAAAATGGGCCTGTATATAAATGGGATCAGAGACATATGTATTCCTAGCAGTGTATGCCTTTCAGACTGTGAAAAGTCTTTTTCTTCATTGGACTGAGGGTGTTTTTTCAATAGACTTCAGTAGCAAGCCTCAGTACAGTCAGCTAAGGCCACTCAGCCCCAGGTCACTGAGAGTTAAGCAAGTATTTTTGACTACCTAAGCTTGCAGATACTTCTCTCTGCACTTATCCCCATCTTTTGTGTCATCAGAGCAGAATGCAATGAATCTTCATTCAAACACAGCAGCATCAAAGCAGGTCACAGTAACAGAGAAAATATTCTGAAATCCAGGGTCACATCACTCTCTTGACTGTCCCAACCACAGTGTCACCATATTTAATCAGACTGCAACTGCACAACCCACTCACAGAGCACTTATGTGAACTTACAGAAGCCCAGGTGAAGAAGGCTTTTCAGCATTTAGACCTGTTTGCAGATTCCAAGTTCAGCTTACACAAAGGCAGAGAAAGTTTTGAAATTGTGCAGACATTTTTTACATTGATTCCATTACTGTATATCAAGTGCCAAAAGCTTCTCTTTAGATCACAATCTGGGTTTTCTCAAAGTGTACTGAGATATATAAAGACAAATATATATATCGATTTTAGGGAAGTGGTCATATCAATCACTTCAGTGATGAAGAGAGTTTTCTCAGCCTGCAAAAGCTCAGTGTTTTTTCAAGATTTAGACCTTTCAACATATAGACCTTCCAGATTTATGACATAAACTAGATCTTGAGTATGTTCACCAGTATGGAAGAACACAGAAAACAGTGTGCTATGTAGACCAGGACACCCTACATCTATGTAAAGAACCATAAATGACACTGACATGAAAGTCACCCATGGTGACAAAATTATACAATGAATGCAAAAGAACTCTGCAAACAGTCAGACTTATCATTTCACTTTATCTTAGCATACACATCCTGGAAAGAATTAGCCAATTAGTCTAGATTTGAATCTAGGAATCTCTCGTGTTTGTGTCTAGATCCCTAAAGGACAGCTCATCCATTTCCTGGGTAAGCAGTGCTGTGAGGTACAACAGATAACAGAACTGTGCAATAAATTATTGATGTATCTAAATAACAAGGCTGCTACTAAATCACTAATGGAACCAGCGCTCCATGCAGGACTCATCCACTGCCACCTTCCGTTCTTCTAGGCAATGCAGCACATCCAAATATTATCTCTTGTCAAGTAGCTTTTCACTACTGCTCTAACAAGGAAAGACTTCTTTAACTTTGGGGGGAAAATAGAAAACTGTAAAGCAATGAGCATAATTACTGCACTGTATCACTAAGTTGTTTGTACAATCACTTCAAAATGTCCATTCAGTAATGTGAGAAAGAGAGTCTGATCTGAATTGACTGCCTGGCTTTGAAATTAAGGTACAGGACCCTTGGGAACCTCAGCTGCAGTATGTTGGTTAATTGCTTAGGGGGTCAGTGGAATTAAGATGAAACTGTTTAGCAGATATAGGACTGTAGCAAGGAAGCTGTCGCTTCTATTACCCAAATTCCCCCGTATTATCTAATAGCAGCTTGCCAGTGGACACTGAAGTATTAATCTAGCAGCACTTTTGTCCCCAACCTTTCCTATGTCTATTACCTGTTTCACATCTCGAACTAGATGGTGCAAAAGTAGATTTGATGGTCCTTGTTTCTGTGGTGTGAATAGAAAAGACAGTAAACAAACATGTCACTCTACATTATAAAATCAATACAGTATAAGAAAGCAGCTTAAAAAAATCTAGAGAATAAACTACTGTGATTCAAACTCTCCCCACTTTACCCACAAATCTTTTTAAAAAATATTTCAACACCAATCCACAACACCTCTACTATATTAAATTTTGACTTCTTTTAGAAAGAAGCTGATATAGCTTTGGTCTAAACAACATATAATTTTCAGCAAGGTAAGCAGGTATTACATATCAGATTAAAATCTGAACATATTTCTCATCAGTTTCCAATGAGTAATCAATCTAGCTCCTGACAGTGAATCAAAAAATAACAACCTGGTACACCATTGCCAACCCTCCACATTACAATTTAAAAAAACCAAACACATTAATTTTCCTTTTTTTTTTAATCCTTTATAAAAACGTGGCCTAATCATCACACCTCTTAGGTAGAACAGTATTGTTTCCAGGGTTTCATATCTAAAGTGTTACACTGGGGTTTCAAATACTCACTGTATTGTAGAGTTCTTCCAAACGAGATATGGTAAGAAAACGGTGCATGTTCACTCCATGTTCTATTAATAGTTTAACAAAATCCACACGATCCATGACTAAAGCATCCAGCATTGCCTTTTCCAAGGCACCAACCTCCAAATGGACAGAGTTGAAGGAAAATATTAGCAAATTACTTTTGGAAATAAATAAACCATTCCTGGAGCTGGTGATCTCTCTACCACAATGACTTCTCTATGTATATTTAAACTGCAAATAAAAAAGAAAAATATGCTGGAGGGAACTTCTGTGTAAAAAGCCAATAAAAAGGGAGGAAATGTTTTCACAAACCTAACATATGTAGAGACTTCTACAAATATGACTTTACCACCAGACTCTGATAATACATTCTCTACTCTCTAATTTACTTCAGAAGATAAAGTATGATAATGCAGGGCATGGAGGGAAGCCTTTTTTTTTTTTTTTTTTTTTTTTTTGCTCATAATGAAAGCTATTTCAAAGTACCGTAGAGAAATCTCTATATAACTGCAAGTTCTTTAAAGAAAACACTTTTTGAAATATGACAGAGAATGTGTGTTAGAGTAAACTCCCTCAAAGGAAGCATGAAGCAGAGATCTGCCTACAAGCAGTGTCTAAGTGCTGGAAGCTCTCTACTCATGGCATTTGAACAGATTCTGCAGGGCTTATACATGTGAAACAGCAAAGGAGTTAGACATATGAGGTTCACATAAATCCATATAAAGTTTTTCTACAAAACACGTATGCACAGGAAATGCAGTAGGCTGAGCACAATGAGGAGGCTGGAACACTAATTGGGCAGGTGATAATGCTAACTTGAAAATAGTATATTCCATGTCTATATTGAGGTTTGACAGAAATTATGTTAAAAGTTGACCAGTAAAAGTTAGAGAATACTTACACGTAAAAAGAAAACTTTTGGATTGATCCTGAATTATTTGGTTTTCTTCCAGAAATATTTGAGAGTGATTGGCCATTTTTGCATTAAAATTCTTTTAACAATCTTTGAGAGCTGGCAGTGTGTCTGAAGAAGTCAGCAGCCATTTGGCAACTATTAGAATGGTATTCTTTGGTATTTAAGGTAGAGTTGACATTTAAACAGAAACACAGCCACAGCTAGTTATAACCTTTACCTTCTAAACTTCTAAGACTAGAGCTCTAAAAAGAAACGGCTGTGCATAATTGTACGTTTTCTTGAAACACTTAAATATACAGAAATAAAATAAGAGTCTACAATCATCTAAAAACTACTCCTTAAATATGTAACCCAAAATTTGAACACACAACCACAATAACACTGCAGAAGCTGTAGCCCCTGATGGTTGCAGGTCTGGCAGTACCTGATAGTCGGTGGGTTGCTTCACTTTAATTAAGAAGGCAACTAAGTTAAAGGCAAGCTTTAAAACCATCCTTGTATATTTTCTTTTTTCTTTTTCTTTTCAGGGCATGAAAAAAAAAGCGAGGTTTTTTCCTGCTTAGGAAAGAAAAATATTCAGGAGTATATGCCATCCTAATTTTTTCTTGGAGAAGCAACAAGAGATGTGAGGCTTGTTTATTATGAGATCTTTAAATCTTATTTGAAGGGAAGAACACAGTTATTATTTGACAATGGCTTTTCCTTCAAAATAGTGCTGAACATTGCACTGAAATAGATATGAACAGATGCATCGAAATTTTCCAAACATATCAGAAGTAGAGTAGTGGCAGTAGAGGGACTGCCAGTGGACCTATAAGGACAAAGGATGACCAGATACAAAAAAAAAACACTTAAGGCTTTTGTAGACATAGCAAACTAATTTGTTGCCTTACAGCTTACTACAGAACAGGCTGGAAAAGTCTTGTATCAAAGTTGTTTTTTGTGCCAGAAAAATCTGAGGAACCATGTCAAATTGAAGTATCGGTACAAAAGATTATAGAAACCTTCCATAAAGTGGTAGTGGTAAATTATCAGGACCCTGTGGTATTCACCTAAGAGTTTCCAGAGGACTGAAGTACATCTGAAATCAGCCCCTTTAACATCAGCATTGTAGACAGTAGATATGAAATATGCAAATTGTAAAAAAACCAAGTTGTTGAAGGATGGCATATCAATACAGTCAGAACTTTGTAAGGACAAACATAAGAGAAGTACAATAATAACAACATGAAGAAATACAGCAGAATAACTGGAAGCAAGGTAGTTACTTTGTAGACTGAAATCAGAACTCTACCAGAATTTTGGCAGTGATAGTCAGAAAAAAGTTTTAGTGGACCTATCTTCTGCAATCATGAATGTAAACTGGATATAAGTTAGACACATGTAAAAAAGGCTTGCAGCCTATTAGAATTTATCCTTAGGTTAATTTAGAGCAATCTATAAAAGAATAGTTTTTCACTAAATATCTCAATGAGAATATTGAGTGCTGATCTACCAATCCCAAAAGATCACTTTTTCGTCTGAAAATTCAAGTACACAGAAGAGCAGCACATATTGTCAAAAATATGGAAAAACTGAATGGATATTCACCTTGGAAAAGCCAGGAGTAAAGAGGCTGAACTGCTCAATAGTTCCTTAAATCCTTCTTTGTTCGGGAGGTGGGGATAGGAAAAATGTTATTATTTCCTCCGCATGCAAAATCATAGAATCACTTAGTTGGGAAAAGGTCTTTAGACCATCAAGTCAATCAGCAAACCTAACACAGACAAGTCCACCACTAAACCCTGTCCCTAAGTGCCACATCTATGTCTTTTAATAGTTCTGTAGTTGATTACTCAAAACATCCCTGAGGAACATGTTCCAACAGTTAGTAACGATTCTCATTAATAAATTTTTCCCAATATCCAATCTTTAATTCATGTATGTTCAATTGTAGACATCCCAGGCATAGTCCTCCATATATTCAGCCTTATGCACCACAGAAAATATGGGCTGGTGACTCAAAAAAACAGGTTTCTCCTGGAAAACAACCAGCTATGGTGCTCAAATATATATAAAACTGCCCATTTTTCAAAATTTACATTCTAAAGAAGAAAACATCCTTGGGACTGAAAAAAATCAACCTTGTAATTTTAGACAGGGAATTAAAAAGTACTTCTAGGAAGTATTTCTTGGACCATGAGATGTTATTTCTTGAAGAATATTATCAATTCACAAAACAAATGGGAAAAAAGTGTTGAAGCACATAGAGTTTTATATTTGTCATCTACAAAAATCTTCTTATGTACACAAAAAAACTCACTTATGGAGGGTTATACTTAAATACTGGATTTCCTATGAAAACTTGAAAACCATAGTTTAATTTTTAATTAATTAATTAAATTAATTGATTTAATTGTTACTGAATGTTCTTTCACACATGTAGCTAATTCAGGTCTAAATCATGACTTGCCTCCTGTGAGGACCTAAAGAATGCACTTAGCTGTCCCAAAACACTGTCCTGATAAGATAAGCCACCACAACAGAGCCTGAGATAAGCACAGATGGCACAACAGGAAAGAGCCTATTCCAGGCCTAATGGAGATAAGGGTTTGGTTAACACCTGGACAAAAATTCCCACTGTGGCAAACTGTGAGAAAGGAAGAAAGTGTTTATCCTCATGCCAACTCAAGGTGTGGGAATGGGATTTCCTATATGGGAACAGCACCTCCTGTGAGTACCTGGGACTTAGACTGCACAAAAGTGGTACCTCCAGAAGAGCAACTCAGGGACCTCTGAAGACCAGGGTGAAGAAGAACCAACAGGACACTGCAGGAAACCTTGTGGTGGTATCTTTTGTTTAACCCCTCTCTCTCACTTTCTCTCCCCCTCCTCAAACCTCGTATCTACTGTTAAAAAAAATCTTTACTCTAGGCTTCACGTATGGTCTCTTTACACATTAAGCTGAGCAGAGACATCTCGTATAATCAGATCATAACTCCCTCATTGCAGTTATTCCTAAGAAAAATATCTAAAATAATGACGTTACTTTTTTTTTAACCTTGTGATTTACACTGGTATTTCTGTATTTCTGTCTAGAGCTAGGAAAACAGACATAACACCCCTTTGGGGTTTATATCTTTGGAGAAAAGAGGTTACAATGAAATATCCCCAACCACCACTGATTGCCAACACAGGCTTGAAAAATACATATCCAGAAGTATCACTGAAACTACTTGGAAAAGCTCAGAGTGAGACCAAGAGGAATTTTAGATAACATCTCTTCCCTGGAAAACAGATGTGATCTGTTGCACTATGTAGTTGAATACATCACTATTTTAAGTATAATGTCCCTCCAAAATCAAAGCAGATTACAGAAGACTGAGTCCAATCCTCAAAGTACTCCTTATTTAAAGCTTGAGAAATGAGAATCATGAAAAATTAGTCATCAAAATAAAGTGTAAAGACACGGTGAGAAAGAACTGGTAATAGTACCTTCCAGTGTTGTCCATAAACAAGTATGTGTTTCTTGGCAATATCTAGCTGGTTCCAGGCCAACGCCAAATCTAGCTGATCTGAAGCAGACATATTCGTACCTAGGAGGCAGGTAAGGGATTTATCAGTTTATGTTACTCCCTTACTTTGAAAAGATAAGTCAGTGAGATTGTGTGCCAGATAAAGACAGGTCACACTTTTCAATACCTTTCAAGAGTGCCGTCAGAATTGCCAAATCAATGTCCTGCTCATCTTCTGACTCCTCATCAAATACGGTTATCTGTTAGAATTGCAGAAGTACACTATTTGAGGTGAGGCAGAGAAGTCTGTAGTTATTTCTTCTTTGTATGGGCTGTGATAGATTAAATCATACGCATTTCAACAC
Organism: Phylloscopus whistleri; assembly: GCA_017589585.1. Classification (NCBI taxonomy): domain Eukaryota; kingdom Metazoa; phylum Chordata; class Aves; order Passeriformes; family Phylloscopidae; genus Phylloscopus; species Phylloscopus whistleri. The sequence continues at coordinate 8,066,404 of JADMLD010001013.1, read as the reverse complement.
GAACAATGGCAAAGGTCCAGAAACAATTTTCCTTTGTTTCAGACAGGAAGTGCACCATTTTCGTTTTTAGTGCATTGGCACTCCAGGAAAACTGGAATAACCTACTGCGTGAGTCTACAGGAGTTTGTTTCCTTTTGATTTACCGTTAAACCTGAGAAATGTAAAAACGCAACGCTGTTGATATTCACTCAGTTTTCAACTAGAAAACAGACATTCAAATAAAGCAAAACAAGAAATACTAAAAATGTATTGGGTAGGTTCCATTTTAGTGATTATTAGTACAATTATCATTACTTGCATATATACTGGGAACTCCCATCCTATTTGAAAAGTTGTGACAGACTGGCAAAGTAACAGGAAAAGCAGAAACATAACTACCATTTTTAAAAGGTCTAAAAAGAAAGACCTGGGAAACTACAGGCCAATCAGTTTCAGCATAGTCATGGAGCAGATCCTCCTGGAAAATATGCTAAGGCACATGGAAAATAAGGTGATTAGTGACAGCCAATATGGTTTCCTCAAATGCATGGCCAGCAGCTGGAGGGAGGGAGGGCATTTCCAGAAGAGACAAGTTCTAGCACAATTCTGTCGTAAGTAGAAGAATGGAAGGAAACCTTTCTAAATTATAAATAAGACTCTACTAGAGGAGAAAAATGTGGGAATTACTCCATGTTTCTGGTGAAAAGAAAGATATTTGGTCTTTTACTAAAATCAGAAAGGCTCTCATTTCATAAGCAATGGCTGAAACTTGAGAAGTTAACTAAACGGGCTCTGTAAAGCTACTCAATATAGAAATTGGCACAGACACATTTGTGTTATCTTTATATTAGATATAACACCTGTGCACATGCCAACCCACCAGAGAAAGAGCAAAAAAGGTAACAGGAAATGAAGACTTCCTAAACTCAGCACATGAACCCTACTCACAGACTCTCTGTGTTTCATGCATTCCATTAAAACATGAAATAGATGGCTGGACTGCTTCTGTTCCAATCTAAATATGTTCTGAATCATCATTAAGACCTCCTCCTTCACCTGAGGGCACAGATCCCTGGAAAACAGACACATAATCAATGACAATTACATTTTAGATACTTCTTACCCACCCAAATGACATTTCAGAAAAGACGATATGTAGGAAAAATGTATTTTTTTCCTAGCTTCTTTGTTGACTTAATCCTTCTTTCAACACAAAGAAAAGTTATCCCAAAATATAAATTATTAATCACCTATGCATTTGTTCTGATATACATATTTATTATTGAAAATACAACACATGAGTAAGTTAAGAATTTTCAAAGGATTTTCTGTGAACATAGAGCTAAAAATTGCTGGAAGTGATTTTTGCTTCTTTCAATAAAGAAAGAAAAATAAGCATTACATTAAATTCCTTACTATTTGTTCATTAAGCTTCATATCTTTCCCATTTTTTTCACCTTTTTGTCTTTCTGTTAACCTTTCCATTTATATTTTCCTTTTTATTTAATGGAAGGGGTTTTAAAAATTATCTAAATACAGGGAAAAAAGCAAGTGAAGAAAAAATTCTCAAACAACACACTAGGGGCAAATACCACATATCCAAAAGTATATTCAAAAAATATAATAAGTAAGCAATTAGGATATAAAATTTACTAAATAGTTCATTTTCTTAAATGGGAGTGAAAGCAGGACACCTCCTTAAAATTCATTTTTTTATCTAAAAAGCTTTTTGACTTTGAAAAGCTTTCACATATAATATTAATTGGCTATACAAACATATATTTTTATGTCTCATTTGGATGGAAAATTTTCACCAGGGTAAGTTCAATAGAGCCTGCAGCTGAGACTGGACTGGTGGTGACATAGACATCTTGGCAAGGATGACAAATCTGGGCTACCACTGAGTAACCCAAAGCCAAAGTTGAGGAAACTTAGTCTTCTTTCTACTGCAGCCTGAGGCTCCTACTGCAATGAACGGGCTCTAGTCTCAAAAGTTTTGTACTATCCAAATCCAAGCCCACATAAAGAATACTGATAGCTGGAGACATGGCTGAGCTGAAACAATAGCAAATACTCTGGGGGTCATCCATGAGTGTCTCTCACCAAATGTGAGAATTTTCATAACTCAGAGTAGCTACTGCAGTTTTTCCTCTTCAAAAAAGCAATAGTAAATTTGGCAGAATAATTATTTCAGCACTAGTTTGAGGCAGGGAAGAAAGAAGTTCTGTTCTCCCATCACAGAAGTTAAAGCTGCCAAAGACCAGCGCAGCATCGTTACAGGGAGCACTAGAAATTATCTCAGCAGTTTTGAGACAGGGGTTTGCAGGTGCCTGCCAGCATGACAGACCAAAGGAGGAGGAGCATTATGCCACCACTCACCCTGTATCACCCGTGTGTTTGTGGGCAAACGCCAGGATATCCGCAGCTCTGCCAGTGCCCTCATAGACCACCACCGGGACAGCTGGGCTTGCCCTCACGTACTCCCACACCGTCAGGATCACACTGGGGCCTCCTTCCAGCACCAGCCCGACCAGGGGGACACCTTGGCCCATTCCTGTTTCAAAACACGCCTAACCAGTTACAAACAGTTCTCAGCTACACACACAAAATTCAAAACATCTGGGAAATATATATTTATGCATGGTTAAATGGAGAGGAAATCATGTCTTCATCATCTGTAATTTGACTTACATCTTTTAGGACTTTCAGAAAACTTCTTCAGCCAGATCAAAAAGACCATGAAGAACTACTGAAAAAACTGTAAGCATCAGGAAGAAAAAACATCCTTCTAAATATCTCTCTTTCCTTTATAATAGTTGTCCCATGCAAGGGCATTTGAAACATGTTCAATATCCACGTATTTACCAACACATAGAAAAGTAATCAGGTATTTCTTCAGAGACTCTTTCAAGTGTTACAGCAGCAGGACAGGTTTTTTTTAAAAACAGAAATTAATTTCAAGTACAATTCAATAGAAATGAAAATGAAAGCCTGACTTGCAAAAGCTCATGGGAAGAAAATATGAGAGTCTGAGTAAGTAGCTCTGTACACAAACATGTTAAAAATTGGGTTGGCTTCTAAGTTTGTCAATTCTATAATGTGAGCAGATAAAGGAAACAACATCAACATCATAATAGTAATGTCTTTCTAACATACCTCAAGATTTGAATGACTAGGTAAGAGTGAACTTCCAAAAATAATTTGTACAATCTAGTGCATAAAACGAAATAATTGTCTATGTAATAAATATATAATTATTTCTTTACTATAATTCATTTACTCTGTAAATAAACAGTGGAAGTTACGCCATCTGTCAAACGTTGGCTAAAAGTTTTACTTTTGCAATCACTCTTTGAGGTCACAGTCTCTTCTTGCAATAAAGAGTTAACAAAAGCAGTTAACATGGTAAAAAGGATTCGAATCCCACTGAATGTAACAATCTTTCCATCTCACAAAGTATGATGGAAGCTGGGGAAGTATCTAGTGGCAAAATAGCGACCACATGAAACTGTGAAGTGAGCAAATGCTCAGTATCTACTAAATCATCTGAGTCATTTAGATGTCCCTACAACAGAAAAACTCATATATGAGTTCACCCAAATTCATAATGCTTTATAAAAATGTCATCCTTTTCATTTTCCTGAGTTTCAGAGTTCAAGATACTTGAAATCAATAACATTTGACTCAGTGAAAGCTATGACAAATCAAGATGTACAATATGTAACATGAAATGTCAAGAACCTCTCCATCCTTTAGGATAGGTTTTCCCATCATAAAGCTGACCACAGCAATACTCACTTGTGTGTATTTTTTGAAGTGATATGTACTTCTCCAAATTCCTCCTGAGCATCATTTCATTCCCATACTTGCCTACTGTCCCATCATCTGCCATTAGAAAATGAGAATGCATGCTGTTGAGCGTACTCAGCTTGCTGAGTGGGTTACCAAGAGTCTGGTACAGGCAAACTACCTGAGAAAAACAAAATAAAATGTCCTCAAAGAAATCAACAAAATATCACCATTTATGTTCCTTCACTTGTATGTATATCTTCATCACAGTGTGGCTGTGCAAAATTCTCCATCGTGCTTTTTGAGCTACTCAGACATTCGATTCTTAGCATTTGGTTCTTAACAGCAAAAAGCCCATAATTAATACCTCAGAAAACACTTCTGATTAGGTTTGCAATCCTTAGAGTCACTGCCTGACATTCTTTGCAGTTGGAACACCACGGCATAGTTTCCGTGGGTTGTATTCCCGTTAAAAATATGTGAGCTAACATTGATCAGGAATGATTTCACCTTACTACTTAAGTGCTCTTAGATACTTGAGTAGATTATGCCCTCATATATAGTTTGTGAACATAAAATAGACTATGAATAAAATAATACACATATTAATAGCTTAGTTGTGGATACTACTAACCTGACAGGTCATTCTGAATCCTAATATAGAAAAACATAATTTACAACCACAAGAGAGTTGCCTACATAGTTACAAAATTTAAAAAAGGAATGGCAGTTTCCCATAAGAAGAGAAATATTTTAAAGCTATTGATTTATACACAAAAAGCGAAATACAATGCCTCAACATGCCACAAAATCCTGTTGCTGAGTAAAATCTAAGCCTCTATTATAGTGAGAAAATATCAAACTAGTGAAGTTAATCTAGAAGAAAGTCCAACATGCAAGAAAACCCTAACATCCCATGAACATGAAGTCTTTTATTATTCAAATGCATCCAACTCACATCTTTTCCAATGAGATCCCTCTGGTTCTCAATGATACCCCATGGAGGAATCCCAATAGCACAGATCTTTCTCAGGTGTGGTGAGGCACGGCCTTTCAGTGCATCCCCCACATGCCTGGACACTCCTAAATAGATAATCAAATTATAACTTTTCTTCTATATTCAGAGACCTGCTACAGGACACTGAGAAAGGTTTTGCATCACTTAATTTGTACTGTAGTTATATTTCAATCAAAACCAAAACATCGTACCCAACTGGTATATTTGAGGTACACTTTACAGCTCTGTTGTAAAGTACCACTGCCTCAAACTCAGCACATATTTTTAATTAATAATACTCTCACATGTTGCTAGTGGTGCTTTTCACATCTGTAAAACTTGATTAGTTATATAAATACTCAGGACTCCTGTAAGATCACCAGATTGAATAACAGCCAGAGAAGTAAAACTCAGTTCCACAGTTTACTGACCCCTCTGAATTTTTGAGAATAGTCTAAAAGGATTTTTACTAATAGGCTAATTAATGGATTATCCTGATTCAAAATGTTATCAATTATAAAACACAAGTTTAATTGAGCTTTGAAAATTGTTTCAAAAATACTAATCATAGTCCACAGAACCTTTATTTTAATGAAGCAGATAAATTTACTGCAAATAAGTTCTGGCTATATACAGTATTTCTTATTACAGACAGAATACTCTGCTCTTTAATTAAAATAGTCATAATGCTTGTCAACAGTAAATGAACATGATCCCCCTCTTTGAATTATGCACTGCTCCTTATATAAAAATGGCTTCATTTTGTATTAACATATCACCAATTTTCAAACTGTTTCACTCTATTTCACTTAAATGTATATGCTGTTATGCAGGGAAAAAGTGCCAAAAGAAAAAGTGAAACAAAGAAAAGTGATTACACTACCACTGTTGATGCCTTCTGTAATTATCCATGCTCCTGTAGATTCAGCTGTCTTCACCAGCCCTTTGCTGAAAACCTGCTTGACCTTTGAGGGAAGCTTGAAATTTTGAATGCCTCCATGAACAGAGATCACTAGCTTTGGCAATTCCATCTGCCATTCTTTAACCATCAAGTGCAACAGCTGATCCATATTGCTATCATAAGAAAGTCTAATATACTGGAAAGGAAAATAATGGGTAAAATAAACATCTTGTAAATACTTCAGGAGAAGAAACTGCAACACATCACAAAGTTCTAAGCATTAGTGTCCTGCAGATCTTGTGAAGGATTAGAGCTCTCATACTATCCTAACATGAAAGCATAAAAATGCATGTGAGCAATACAGAGAGCGTATCATGGTGAAGTTCAAAATAAAAACATACATACATTTTAATCTGGTTTACTTTTAGATACCCCTACCTGTCTTAAGACAATCAATCTGACATGCACCCAATCCAATTTTTACCTTTCTTCACCTTTTCTTTCTTATGCTGAAATCACAAAACTAAGTCAGACATACAAACACAGCACCTATTACCTTGGCATGGTAAGTGTGGTCTCCATCTTGAAAATTGATTGTACCAAAGGCATCTGTTGGACTCATCTTTGTGTGGTTTTGCACAGACCATTCTGCACCACTGCTCTGTGAGCCAGCGTGATAAACAGGCCAGCTGCATTCTATTCCTGGGTGTTCTCCAATCAGCCGTCCACAGCAACACCTCACATTAAAAATACAGACATTATTTTATGTCAAACTCACTTGCACACAGCTTTACATGGGAATAGCCCAAATAACTTCCTGAAAAGAAAAATACTGCAGTTGTCTCACATAGAATGCAGTAAGAATTAACCATGTTGAAAAAAAGTGCAATAGCAAAATAATATTGAATTATATCTTGATATCTTGATTATGTTTAGTTGGGTATAGAATTTGTCCTCTACCTGAGGAACACTAATAACAGTTGGGGTAGTTGGACTAGAAAGGTCCCTTCCAGTCCAAACCATGCTGTGATTCTGTGGGATTATCTAACAGTTTGAGAGTCCCATATAGAAGTTCTGACCTGAACAAGGCAAAGAAAAACCAAAGCTTGGTTTTACTGGTCTTATATGTTCCAATTCAGAGGAACATTGTAGGACACTGAGGTTTGCTATGAGTATTACTGCCAGTTATTCTAAGTACTAAAGAAAAATCTAGGAGTTATCTTCAACAATCAGGAGGGGAATTTCAGGTTGACCTTTATATTAACCCTTGAAAGCCAGCAAAGTGCATATTCAAAATACATGGATTTAAGTGCAGTATTGAGGAAGATTGTCATGGTTTGGGTATGGTTCTCCTCAGTGTAATGCTCCCACTGAGCCTCTCCAAACTACACACTGCTCGCTTGCTCACCCCCTTCTCTTCCCTTCTCCCTGCAGTGCACTGGAGAGAAGAATGGGAGGTCTTGTTCTTATCTCATTCTGTGATCTTGACAAAAGTTCAAGATCACAGAATGAGATAAGAGCAATTTACTGGGAACACCAATGAGATAAGAGAACAAACAGTAATAGTAACAATATTAATAACAGACAGCACAAGAAATGAACATTTCATACAAAACCCCCTCAACAATAGAGAATACCTAACCACTCCCTTGGTCACTCTATGCCCACCCAGAAGGGACCTTTTCAGCACATGATAAGACTCTTGGGAATAGTCCTGTCAGGGCCAGGGGTTGAACTCAATGATTACTGTGGATCCCTTCCAACTCAGCATATTCTGTGATTCTAGCTGGGAGAAATTTCCTTTCCCTCACTCCCAGCAGAGATGTGAGGTGGTAGAGAATAATTCCTAGGTCCTAGCCATGTCCCTTCCTGGATACCGCAAAAAATAACCCTGTCCCAGCTGGAATTTGTCACCCCTTATTCTATATCATCTACCTCATGATCAAATCATACACCTTCCAATTATACATGTACATACATACACACACATATAAGCTTAGGTATCATAGTCAATGGCTGCCCCTCCCAAGACATCTGTCAACTTCATTGAGTCCATGGTTGTGGGTTCTGTCTGTTCTAGATATCTTCCAGAGCAAGAGGGCTGGTGTGCTGTCAGGTGGTTGCAGCTGCATCATGAGCTCATGACCAGTGTATCTGGAGCACTCCAGACTCACTGTCCATGGTAGTTACAGCACACAGTGCCAGTGTCATTCAGCAACCAGCAATACACACAGCAGTTTGACATTACAGACTGTTCTCACTCAAAAATCAAATCCCCTTCAGGTACACATCATGTTTCCCTATCCATCTGCATTACTCTAAAAGAGCAATTATGTCATTGAACAAAAACATTCCCAAGGGTGGGTTTGCCTTTGCTTGAGAAAGGACTAATCCAAACTGACTTCCCAAATATTCCTCATATGCACCACAGGGGCTTTATCCATTTCTACCCTTCCACATTACATGAAGGTTTTGACTGGATAGGGCAAGCTCAATTGGCAGAGTCTCTGGTATTAGCCAACCAGATGACCTACCTAAATGCAGATCCCAATGTTTGAAGGTCCTACCCCCAATTGATTTCAGTGTGGTTTTAACAGTCCATTGTATCATTCCATTTTCCCAGAGGCTGGTGCATGACAGGGAACACGATACCCACTCAATACTGTGCTCTCTGGACCAGGGGTCTATGGAATTGATCTGCCAGGCCTCTCCACATTTATATTTTAACTATCATCCACCATACCACAGAGGCTTTACCCACTTGGCCTGCCTGATCAGAGTGCATGTTTCACAGCTACAGATCACTTGGGAAAGGGTGTCCATGGTTAAGTCCACCCCTCTATCGCGAGCCCATCCGTATTGATGCATCTCTGATGACCTGAGGTGTCATGGGCCCAAGGAGCCAGAAATAATTCACCCTCATGCTGCCAGTCCAGGTCCACCTGAGACGCTTGAATCCTGGCAGCCCAACCCACCTGCTCATTGCTCTGATGTTCCTCAACAGCCCAGCTCCTGGGTATGTGTGGATCTACATGACATGCTTTTGCAGCCAGCTTCTCTGCACAGGCAGTGATCTCTTTCCACAGCTCAGCAGCCCGGATGGGCTTACCTCTGCACTGCCTATTTGTCTTTTTCCACCACTCAGGCCACCCCTACAGAGCACTTGCCATTCGTGAGTCAATATAGAGGCAGAGTGCTGGCCATTTCTCTCGCACAGTGGCTGGGTGGCTTTCAGCTCTGCAACCTGACTTCATCCACCTTGTCCCTCCATAGCTTCTGTGATTTGCCATGTAGGACTCCATGCAGCAGCTTCTCATTTTTGATGTGTCCCTCCAACACAGCAGGAAGCATCAGTGAAGAGAGTGTACCACTTTTCATTTTCTGGTAGCTGATTCTGTGGTAGGACTTCCTCAGCACAAGTCATCTTCTCTTTGTCCTTTTCTGAGAAAAATCCAAAATTTTTGGTTTTGGGACAGTTCCTGATTCCTGAGTAACTGAGGTTTCCTGTTCAATCTCGCTATGTCATCAGCACACTCCACTTACTCTACAAAGCATGAGTGGCATGATGTGTGGCAGAGACTTTCCCTTTGAACATCCAGCCCAGCACTGACAGTCAGGGTGCCAGGAGGAGCTGTGCTTTGAGGCCCACCATTTCTGAAGCAGCTTAAACTCCTTCAATAAACCGCAAGGATCTCTTTTTCAGTCGGGATGTATCAGGCCTCAGATCCTCTGTATCCCTGTCCTGCTTTTGTCCAAGTTAGGATGGGGCACTGCTAGAGTCCAGATGTTACTCTTTACCACCTCACATCATTGCTGGAGGTAGAGGTAAAGGTCTCTCTCTCTCTTGTGGAGCAAAGGGATTATTTCTGGTTGAATAAGTGTAGCGGAGGGAGCTAGTTTCAAGATAGAGACAGGTTCAGGTGGTGCCAGTCCCAAGAGGGACAGAGCAGTGAGGCTGGCCCTGCTTGGGTCATGAGCTCCACAGGGAGCATTTTTGCATGATCACTCTTCTTTTTTTCTACATTTTTAAAATAACCATTTTTGCTGTTACCGATTGCTTTTTTTTCTTACCAAATTGCTGTTTCCAGTAAATTGTTCTCATCTCAAACCATGATCTTTTGACTTTTATGTCTCCAATTCTCAGATTCACTCCGCTGCAATGGAAAGGGGAAGATGGAATGGGAGAGAGAGGCATGTGGTTTTGGGGATTCTTGGTGGGGGCACTGAACTGGGGAGTACCATTCCTCAACCAAGAACATCCCTGATTCCAGAACCCCAGGGGTCACCCCTGAGCCTCCCCAGGTACATCTTGCCAGAGACTTCAGAAAGGACCATTCTCCCCATCTGCAATGTAGAGAACATTTTTCACATCTTGTTCTGTCATGACTGGCCCAAGTGCTATAGCATAATCAGTCTCCAGTTTGTTTTGTTCAAAAACTTATCATTCAAGACCCCACTAAAAATCATTCTTCTTCCAGGTCACTTGATTGAGAGAACTTTCAATCTTACTGTAATCCTAAACACAGATCCTTCAAAAACCCACAATGCCTTGGAAAGTCTGTGTTTCTTTCTTGCTGGTTGGCTGGGATCACAGCTACTAATGTGTTGACCACATCCACTGGAATCTGACATCCATCTGTTGGAACCCTGGATGCTGAAAATATCAGGCTTTCTGCTTTGAGAGGTGGTAACCTTCAGGAGGGTACTGCCTTTAACCTGAGGCCATGGGAACAGCTTCCAAAATTGAGTGATAGCACTGGGAATGTGTGTGTAGTAGTATAGAGATGTGTGATGTCACAGGGTGAAATAGTTAAAGTTTGGGGTTTTGGGACATGGAATATAGTAATATAAGTAAGAGACGATATGGAGGGATTTGGGCATTGCCTGAGTCCTTCTTCTTCACTTTCTTTTTCCTCCTTCTTCTTGTGTTTGGATGATCTTTTTTAATTGGTTGGTGGAGGCCTGCATTGCAGACATTGAATGATCTTTAATTGGATTATAAATAAAAATAACTTAGGTGTCGGATTTTAATTGGCTTTGCTTATTGTTTAAAAGTCCTTGAAACAAGTTAGAAGGGGCCATTTTCTTGCCCAACAAGAGAGAGCTCACACTACATGAGATAAGATATAATAAACAACCAGGTCTGAACGAGATACCACCGTCTTCTGTCCAGACCTGGCTAGAACTAACAAATCCACATCGATCCTGTCATTTTACTCCTAAAAATTGTATTTCCTGGGCAGATCCCTTGACCTTACTTTGGTTTATGGCAAAAGCAGTCTTCAGGAGAATTTTCCATTCCACTTCTACATGTCCTCTCCATGTCCAACAAAAAACCCCACAGGTTACCTCATTGTGTGTACTCTCTCTCTTGAAGCGGGCCACTTGTCCCCAATAGCAGACTCTGGTCCTTACTGGTGGGGTACGAGACCTTTCCTCTCTACATTATTTGAGTCTTTTGAATCTTTCTGCAGTCTTGGGCAGTTCTTCTACAGACAAGGTGCAAGTCAGTAGGGAAACAAAAAAATCATCTTCATATTTCTGGAATCCAGTAGTTACCTGTAGCACTGTTTGTTCCCCTCCTTTCATGGACATCAATACCAATGAGTTGGTGCACGATGATCATGTGCCCCATACAACCTCTGCCACGTGGATGGTGCACACTGGACCTCATCTGGATCTACGGGGACTGCACATTATTGAATCCCTAGAGATTACCTCCAGCACAGCCAGTTCTCTCAGGTACTGGGTACCTTCCTCCATGGTGTCACACCTGCCTGGGTGCACTACTAGATCATCCTTGAGAGAGTACCTTTCTCTCACACTTGACAGGAGTCATCTCCAAAGGCTGAGAGCTTCTGTCCTCTTCCCAATCTCCTTGCCAATGCCCACATCCTGGGACAGGGATCCCAGCTGCTTGGCCTCATTACTACCTAGTTTCATATCATGGGCCACAGTACCCAAGCATCAGAGCAGCCAGGTTACCTGACTGGCAGCTGAAACCTTTTCACATATCTCACAGCTCACCCAGGGATAGCGATCAGGGGATCTGGCTCCCCTTTTCCTCCTGTCATGAGGGCCCTATTTCCTCTTCAGCTCCTACTATGTGAACTGATTTGGTCTTGGATTTCTTCATTTGTAGGAGCAACAGCTACTGGCACTGGCTGTTCCTCTGGTTCAGCTGCAGTTGAATGGCCACAGTGCCTCTTGCTTTGCTTTCCTTATCCTCCCCCTGCGGGCACTTTCCCATATTGAGCAGTGTTCAATAAGGAGCAGAGCCCAGCACACTACGTAACTTCACACCTCCCTGGAACTGCCACAGTGTTTTTCCATTATATATTTTATCATATTAACAGGGTCCTGTAGTTGTTCAGGGGTGAACTTCCAAATCACTGCAGAAGTCTTCCAAATACTGGCGCATGTCCTTCCACATTGCATGCCACTTATGACTGTCCACCCTTAGGGAAGAACTCTGAATAAGCCCCCAGAAGTCTCTTTCTTGACTCTAACCATGATGTGGAACATATGGGGGGGTCTGGCAGACTTAGCAACAAGAACATTGTTTCCTCAACATCCAAGAGAAATTCAAAATTCTCCAAAGCTGTTGTAACAGGCCTGAAGGAGGAAAAGGGAATGAAAAGCTGGAGAAAATCATCCTCCCCTCTTCTCCCCATGGACTTGATACAATTATTAATGAACTCCCAAAGATAGCACACAAAATAAGGGTAGGAGAGCAACACTGAATACATACCACAAAGACCTTCATTGCCCTTGATACTATGATGCCATAAACTGATATTACAGCAACAAAGCAATCTTTGGTATTACAGCAACAAAGCAATCTTGATGCTTCCCACTGCTTAGAAAAAGAGCATTCCAAGGAGAGCATATGGTAACATACCCAGCACTGGGTACCACAGTTGCAGGAACAGACCTAGTAACATTGTGACCAGAGGCTCCATACCTACTGCAACAAATACTGAGATCAAATTTGTTTACAAGGGCTCTGGCCTGATCAGTTGTTACCTCAGCTCTTCCTGCTGAACATTGAATGCCAAATAAGGCTCTCATTTTTTAGGAACGGTATTCCACAGTTTAGGAAGGACGTTGAGACGCTTGAACACGTCCAGAGGAGGCAACGAGGCTGGTGAGGGGCTGGAAACACAAACCCTGTGAGGAACGGCTGAGGGAGCTTGGGTTGTTTACCCTGGAGAAAAGGAGACTCAGGGGTGACCTTATCCCTCTCTGCAGCTTCCTGAAAGGTGCTTGTAGTCAAGTGGGGGTTGGTCCTTGTCTTGGGTTATGGAACCTAAAATGTGTATTCTATTTTCATCTGCTGAAAGCAGTTGGAGAATTGTTCTCCTTTATCTCATGTTTACTCTGGAAGGAGGGGGGCAGGTGCCTTTTGATAATGGCCCAACTGTTAAAACCAGGTAGGGCATTGTTTCTTATCTCTTTTCTGCTAATGGACCATTTAAACACCCCTAAAAGCACACATCCCAAAAACTTACCCTCCCCAAAATAGTACACCCACATTCCATCATCCTATTGTGAGATGCTCCACCCAGTGAGGGGAGCCAACCATTCCTACCTGGATAAAACTGGGACTCCGGAACAGGAAGCTATCTTGCTTCACCCGATTACCGGAGGAAGACTGGACCCCTTCTCACCATCACTGGAGCCTATCTACAGGATTATCTCTGCTTCAACAGAACCACATCTGCTGCTCCAGGAGGACTCACTTTTGGACTGCTTCCAACACCCTGACCAACAGGGTGTCAGGTTGTAGCTCTGACTCTGTCAGGGTTTTCCAGGATTGCTTGTTTATTTGTTTGCTTGTTGGGTTGGGTGGTTTTGTTTTCTACAACATTTGTACTGTTAATATTCCTAGTAAAGAACTGTTATTCCGATTCCCAAATCTTTGCCTGAAAGCCCTTAATTGCAAAATTATAATTTGGCGGGGGGTGAGGGGTTTACATTTTCTGTTCTAGGGGAGGTTTCAGCTTTCCCTGGCAGATACCTGTCTTTCCAAACCAAGACAGTCCTTTTCACTGGGCAGCAACTGACAGAACAAGAGGACACAGTCTCAAGCTGCCCCAAGGAAAATATAGGCTGGATGTTAGGATTTTTTTTTTTTTAATGGAAACAGTGATTAAGTACTGGAATTGTCTGCCTGGGGAGGTGGTAGAGTCACCATCCCTGGATGTGTTTAAGAAAAGACTGTATATGGCATTCAGT